>OV121135.1:55592785-56802671 GCA_921294245.1 Brassicogethes aeneus
CACATATCAGAGTGCGTCTTTTGATTAAAATCCACATTTTTGATAAAAATCCATACTTTTGATGAAAATCCATACTATTTGATAAAAATCCTATATTAACCAAAATTAACAAAAAAACTTTATATTTTTAATCAAAAAATGAATTTATTTAAACTCCTTTATCCTGTATAAACAAAAATTCATGAAGCAACTAAAATGGATTTCATCAAAATCCTATTTTAACAAAAAACCATAATTTTGATTAAACCCATACTTTTGATAAAAATCCATACTTTTTGATAAAAATCATATATTAGCAGAAATCAACAAAAAAACCTTATATTTTTAATCAAAAAATGTATTTATTTAAACTCCTTTATCCTGTATAAATTAAAGTTCATGACGCAACTAAAAATGATTTTATTAAATTCCTATTTTAAGAAAAATCCATACTTTTGATTAAAATCCATACTTTTGATAAAAACCCATACTTTTGATTAAAATCCCTATTTTTGAAAAAAATCCATACTTTGGATGAAAATCCATACTTTTTGATAAAAATCCTATATTAAAAAAATCAACAAAAAAACCTTATATTTTTAACTTCTTTATCCTGTATAAACAAAAATTCATGAAGCAACTAAAAAGGATTTTATCAAAATCCTATTTTAACAAAAATCCATACTTTTGATTAAAATCCATACTTTTGATCAGAATCCTTACTTTTGATTAATATCCATACTTTTGATTAAAATCCATACTTTTAATTAAACCCGTACTTTTGATAAAAATCCATACTTTTAATAAAAATCCATACTTTTTGATAAAAATCATATATTAGCCGAAATCAACAAAAAAACCTTATATTTTTAATCAAAAAATGTATTTATTTAAACTCCTTTATCCTGTATAAACGAAAATTCATGACGCAACTAAAAAGGATTTTATTAAATTCCTATTTTAACAAAAATCCATACTTTTAATCAAAATCCATACTTTTGATAAAAAACCTATATTAACCAAAATCAACAAAAAAACCTTATATTTTTAATTAAAAAATTTATTTATTTAAACTCTTTTATTCTGTATAAACAAAAATTCATGAAGAAACTAAAAAGCCGAAAAATTCTTTCCCATTTTGGTCATGCCCTGAGCATCGGTTTTTGTTTTTGTGTATGCGCGGCAGCCGCCCAATTGGAATTTGAATTTGGCCGAACGCCAAATGAGCACCATTTATAGATTTCGTAGTTTTTGAAATAGGTACCGCAAAAGGGGTAAAAAGCGGCCGTTTCGGCTCGCGCGTGCTGCGAAATTTTGTATTATAATAATTCTTTGACGGGGCATGTTTTATTCAACACTACCTCGAGAGTGAATCTTGTTTTTTTTTTAGGTTTCGATTGTAGGTATATGGCCACGTGCGCGAGTTTTACTTTTTTTTAATACGGCCCAAAATGGGCACACCAAAACTTGGTATTTCTATTTTTTTAGTTTTAACCAACCAAAAAAGCATGGGTACCTGAATAAATTTGGAGGTACCATAAAATAAAGATTCTAGATATCCATGTTTTTGTTTTTCCCTCGCCATTTTTTGACAGTCGCCATGAAAATATCAAAGTGGACTTTTTTTCGTTTTTGCCTCATTTCAAATTTGGTTTTAGACGGGTCGTATAAAATCAGATCACGAATCATGCGCCTACCAAACAAAACGAATCTAGTATAGTAGTAGGCATTGCATTTTATACGCGTTGTGGTTCTCGGAAACGGCAATTAAAATGAAAATATCGGTATTGTGCTCTATATGGACTTAAATCGAAGTCCCAGACTGTTTTTTATGTGCTTTGAGACTAATTTATTTTTAAAATTGTTTAGGATTTTTCCAGGGTATTTTATGGATTTTAATCGAAATTTTTTATAAAAAATATATTCCAAACTCATATATTTAGCTTACGTGTGCTGTTGTAGTACCTATCTATTTCCTTACTTGAAAGTATTAATTACAAAGCTAACTAAAAAAAATAACACATATCAGAGTGGCGTATTAAAAAACTATGACTAACAACAAAAGTAGGTACACTGAAAAAAAAAATGGTTAAATTAACCAAAAAATGGTTAAATCCAACAGTTTTTGCAAATTCAATACAAACAATGTTTACATGAAGTTAAAATATAAATTAAAATATTCAGAAATTTATTTTAACCTTTAAACCTTTTTTTGATACAACCATGGTGTGCACTAAAAATATTAAAATAAAATACACGGATTATTAAAATAATATAATCGTCATATTATATCAAATTATTAAAAATATTATTTAATGTAGGTACAATTACCAGTGAAATAATAAAACATGGAGGGAGTTTTAATCTTTAAAATTACTTGTATTAATAAATTTAAAGGTTAAAAAAATGAATTGTTACTTAAATCAAATAATTAAAATATTGATTCCAAAAATTTTACTTAAAATAGTATATTATTATACGGGAGATAATGCAGGCTAATATTTCACGAGGATGAGGTATAATTAAAATGATGTTCAAAATTAAATAAATAAAAATCTTACTTTTTAATCATTTTAAATGTTATTATAGTCGCCTTCTTCAATTTAAAACTCGAATTGGTTCACACATATCAGAGTGCGTCAATCCACTGATGCCTAACAACGTGAATACTGAGTTAATTATTCACGTTGTTAGGCAGGAAATTTATAATGCTTAACAATATTCACGGGAAAAAATACCAAAAATTATGCAATAGGAGTAGATAAAAGAATGTTTTATTTAAAATATTGGATAACAAACCAAATATAAAAGTATTCTTACGATTACTCTATTTTTTCCTATAGAGGTCGCCTCTACAGTAGGTATAGAAATATTTAATGGTTATAATATAATCAGTATAATTTTACACATATATGTTCTGGTTTTAAAAATAAAAGTACTCAGTGCCTAAATTTTAAATAACTGCTTAAAAAAATATAGCAATAAGTACTAAATTTAGTAATTCACTTTACTTTAGTAAAACTAATAATAAATATGATTTAAAATCTGTATAACTTTAACATAATTAAATATGTTAAATTTATTTATATTTTATTTATTTTATACAAAAAAGTGTTACTTTAACATATAACTTTCTATTAATTTTACACAAATAATATAGTATTTTAATTTGTTATTTTAATAATATTTTTTAATTAATTTTTACATTATTAATTGTAACTATGAATTAATAATGATTTATTATACTAAAACATAATTTAGCCCAGCAATGAAGCATGGAATTCACTGAAATTGCACAGTACAGTCCCTTTTTTGTATTACAAAATAAAACACAAATCCATGCCATAGGGTAAACGGTCTTCAAACATTTCTGGGGATACAAACGTTATGTAAGTAAAAAAACATTATCATAGCAAACTTACCTTTAAATTTAGTTAAACACACGCTATATAAAAGCACACTTAACCTTACAATTAGTAACCTCTAATCGAATTAACTATCATCAACCGACTAAACGCGGTTAGAAGACAAAGGGCCTTGTCGGGTACCGATTTTAATCGAAAGAAGGCGAAAATTAGCGAATTAGAAGAATAACATTTATATTTAAGTTGAATTAAGTAAAAAAAAATACTCAATTGTTTTAATTTGATTAAAAATGTTCTGTACTCAATAAAATATTTTAGGAGTTATTTAAACATTAACTACAATGTACAAAAAAATTATTATTTAGCATTATTTTTAACACAAATTTTATAAATTTTTAACTGTGTACCTATTGCTGAAAGAAACCCACTTGTTGGCCAATAAAACTTGTCAATGGAAACAAATAAAGATAAATCTTTTTCCAGAAACCCAATGACAATTTGCCACAACATTAACCCCGAATAATCCTTTTTGTGCAAAAATCCTTATGGGGGGTACAAAACCCGCACAGTACGTAAATTCAACTAAACCCCCATGAAATCCAATTTGCCGCAAAGTTAAAAAGACATCAATTTTAAACCTTATTAAGTCATTATGCTTTTAAAATTGATAGTAAACCGATTTTTTATTGAATACAAATTAAACGTCCAGAGCATTTAACTCTTTTTAAGGCAATTTACAAGTTAATAAATATAAAATCAAAACTAGTTTAAATATCTCAAAAGTGCTTTTTAACTGCTTTATATGAAGAATGTTAATAGATATATCTCTACATATCTATAGGTATACATTAATTTTTTTTGTCTTGTATTATGCAATAAATAAAAAAATAATTAATTAAATTTTCAAATCCTATCTGAAATTTCGCATTTTTTAATGTCGTTCAAATGGCTAGGGAAACTGATACTTTACGAGAGCACCAAGGAAAACTTTTGACCTAATTGTGCTAATACATTTTACTTAAAAACCTATTAAGACTAGAATATGATTAATTTGAATTAGAATTAGAATAATGACCGGTAATCGTCGAGATAAAGAAAAATATAAAAAACTATTTGTTTAAAATTTTTTGTGTATTTGTCTATGAGTTGAATGGCACTAAAGCACATGAAAATCAATAGATAAACACTATTTTCAAACGTTTACCTTATTAATTAATAATACATAATTATAGAGTATTGTGGGAAAAATAAAGTACCTGTATTACCACATTATTTGTTATTGCATTTTTTTGTTTACTCATTTGATTGGATAATTCTAATAAAAATTAAGTATTGGGTTTTTTTTAGAGAATCCCTTTTAGTGGAATTGTGTATACTTATAATTATTCCTAGAATGACATTAAAGATTAATAATAATTATGTTGGTTTGTTATTTATTGCTATTTTTATTCACCGTCAAAATATAATATTATTAACTTTGAAGTTAAATATTATTTTAGTTGTAATGCAAATATTAGTTTTTTAAATAGTTTTTCAAAAATTATTTCCTTAAAATAAATACACCTGTATATTGTTATAGGTAATAAATATTAGACTGGGCCAAAAAAATCGACAATTTTTTTTTTGTAAAGTTTATCGAAAATATTGTTTGGGGTGAAAAAAAAAATTATGTTGAAAGTTTTAGTTGAAAGCAAAACGGGCTAGCTTTTTTTGGGTCAGTTAAAAACTTAGACTCTTTTATCGATGATAATCTTTATTTTATTGATAAAATTACTGAAAATAAAAAAAACTAACACATTAGCATTTTTTCGCTTTTAGAAGCTATTTTCTTTAGAAAATATCATTTCCACTGTTACCTATTTAATCGTTTAAAATAATAACAATCATGTTGTTTTTTTATTGGAAATTGTTAATTAGTTATATAATACACATTTATAAAGAAAAAAATCAAATTATCACCCATAAAAAATAAATCTACAGAGGAAAAAACAAGAATTTCGTTTTGACTTCAACTTTAACCTTGAATAACTTTTGATTGAGTAAATTTAACCAAAAATGTTGGATGCCTTTTTTTGTAAAGCATTTGATTTCCCATAAGAATATTTATCGGTTTTTTTTGGGTACTGATTTTTACATGAATTGCAAAATTCCAAAGTTAAAAGATCAAAATGTAAAACTATACCAATTTTTAAGGAAATGGTTCCTCTGACGGAAAATTTCATTTAACCTTTTTTGTAGAGCAATTCATTTTCTTAAAAAATAGTCAATTTTGTTTAACTCAATGGTTTGGGAGTTCTGAGACAAAAACTTCCTGAGAAAAAAAAATTTAAAATTGCGATGATACACCTCTTAATATTAATATTATGGACTCAAACTTTCACAATATTTTTTTTTTGTCACTTCAAACCATTTTTTCGATATACTTTTAAAAAAAAATAGTTGATTTTTTTTTAAAATTTAAATATTGGTATGAAGATTATAAATGAATTAAATCAAGTTATGCATTAAACAAATATTTACAAATAAATAAAATTACCATAAACCATTCAAAAAAATTTTTTTATACACAGTAAAAAAATATTTGATTGGTTTTTTATTTCTTGCTATTTTCATTCACCGTCAAAATATAATATTATTAACTTTGAAGTTAAATATATTTTAGTTGTAATGCAAATATTGGTTTTTAAATAGTTTTTCAAAGATTATATCCTTAAAATAAATACACCTGTATCTTGTTATAGGTAATAAATATATTTCAAAAATTCAACTATTAGTAAAATAAATAAAATTTAAATATTGGTATGAAGTTTATAAACGAATTAAATCAAGTTATGCATTAAAAAAATATTTAAAAATAAATAAAATTACCATAAACCATTTATTTAATAACAAAATCTTGTCAATAATTTAACCATAATTCTTGTAATTTTCAAAAAGGACCTTATTTTTACAAACCTTTTGGTAGACCTAGTAACAAAAGTATTTGTTGGAACTTAAATAAAAATAATTTTTATAGGAAATGTTGCTTTATTAATCAATTTTCTAAACAAAAAAATTAACACATACATACATACCTACATAAATAAACACAAAAATAACAGACATACAATTAAATAACAATAATAAAAAAATTATGTTTATATTTTACAAAATAAAATTAAGTTTATCATAATAAAAAATTATTCTCAAAAAAATAAAATTACCATAAACCATTCAAAAACTTTCCTTTATAGATCCACAAACTAAACATCACAAAAAAAATCTAAAGCGGAAAGACGGGTGGGAATAGTATTTCTTAATTTATATTTTGGCTGATTTTTTTTCAACATCGGGTCCCTTGAAACTGCTATCGGTTCATCTAGGCAGTTTTTTTCTCTGTTTCCCTTATTGTGGCCGACCGGCTTCCTTGTCTACGAGCCGTCCCTCTTTTTTGATTAATGCTAGATCCAAATCAACCAGTCAGGTGTTCTTTTTTTGTGTATTTTAAGGAAAAAGAAATATTATACTACGTTGATATGAATACTTTAAGTTTTATTCAAGATTTGTGAACTAGTCAAGAATTGCATGCATATGTAGTTTCTTAAGATTTAATTGACTAGGTCCCTGTATATTTTTTCCAATGTTGTCTTGGCAAAAATTATTCTAAATTATTTGGTGAATTAAATCCCAATTACAAAGCTAGAAAACTGTTTTACTATATTGAATAAATGTGTTTTGATCTTTTATAATTACAGCTCAGATTCCAGATTTTTAACCGCAATTAATTATTTTTTACAATGTTTTAAAAGTCTAAAACCTATCCTCCGTGACTGTTACTCTTTCTAGGTTAACCTATATATTTTCAAACATCTGAGGTAGCAAAAGCATACTAAAATATCAGTTCACTAAGTAAATTAAACACATCCAAAGCAATCGAATCAAATATAAAATATTATTAAAAATTAAAAGAAATCATTTTTATAACCATTTATGTAGGTGTTAAAAAAATTGATTTTATCCTCCGTGAATCTGTTTTTGCTTTAAATTTTATGCAACGGATGGCGCTTTAATCATTTTAAATAAGCAAAAACCTCTGTTTACGACATTATAGATGCATGTGATTCCTGAAGGTCAGTTAGAATTTATAAGCAGATGAGAGTGTTGCTGTTTTATAATTCAAAAGTTTAAGTTCATTAATTTTCTATTTAAAAATCTATCCACCGTGAAGTGTAATATCTAAGTAAGTAGATTTTTATATAAATATTTTATGTATGTACAATTGTATTTTTTAAAAAGATACAATAACTTATTTACAAAGGGATGTTTTTAAAAAAACATACGAAATCCTAACCTCCGTGAAGCTCAAATATTCAAAATGTATGATTTCCTAAATAAAATTCTTGCATTAGTGCAGAACCACTTATGTTATGTTATTACTAGACCTGATGGCTTCCCAAAAAACCCATTCTAGACTAACAGTGAAACAACCAAAAATAAAAAAAATCATTTTTACTTGGGGACATCTCAATATATTTACCCAAAAGTATTAAATAGTTTCCCAACGTCAATCTTTAAAAAGTTTATATAAACATTGTACTTTCCCAATAATGGCTTCTTTATTGTTTTATAGATGTCGCCCTATACAAATATTAATTTATATCTTATTTAGATAATAATAAGTATTTGTCGTAGAAAAAGTATAGAATGCAACTCGTTCATAAACGTGACTAAAATAACGTTTATCAAACTTAATACATAATATTTTGTTGACCTAATATTAAGGTATTGTCGCGACCTAAAACTAAATAAATCATCAGCTACATACAATATGTATACTTATGATTGTGTGTGTGTTTGTGTGTGTGTATGTATACACAAGAGTGGGTATTTTAGTTGATGAAGCACCTACATTCCTGTTGTATTTGTAAAATACTCCCAGTGTCGTATATTTGAGTTTAAAACTTGTTAGGTGGGATTCACTTTTTATTTGGTATATTTCATTGTCTTTGATCATATAGTCAACATCTATAGCAAGCTATAGCAATATAGCAATATAAATAATTTTATTTAAAAAAAAGTATAATAAAATACTTTAAGGTTAGAATTTTTCAAAAAGATAACGGAATAAATATATATATATATATATTTTTTAAATTTTGTACAACTGTTGAGTTGGTGATGATTTAGGATCACCCTGTATATATTCGCATAAAACAAAAACTTTTAATTTTAATAAGAACGCAATTTATTAAATCCCGTTTTTGAAAATTAAAGGTGGTCCGAATTTAGTTTTTAAATTAAAAAATTATCTTTTGTTATAATCTAGCAAAGTCACATAAATAAAAAAAGTAATCAAACAAAGGCAGTTTTATAAAATTGCAGGTAATAAAATAAATCAATTGGAAAGGATCATTTTTATTAACCATCATTGGCGTACCAAATAAATATTTTAATTTATTGGATTTAATGATTGGCAGTAAATTTTATTAAACAGTAAAAATATATTTGTTAATTTTAACCAAATATTAACCAGATTTTATATTAATCCAGGGATACATAACTTTATGTTAAGTTAGCTTATTGAATAAATAGTTTGTAATTATAAAAATCATTTTGTAGATTTAATAACAAAACCCCATGTCATTAATTTAACCATAATTCTTGTAATTTTTAAAAAGGACCTTATTTTTACAAACCTTTTTGTAGACTCAGAAGCAAAAGTATTTAATGGAAATTGGGAACTTAAATGAAAAAAAAATTGATATAAATTGTTGCTTTATTAATCAATTTACTAAACAAAAAAATTAAAACATATTTACATAAATGAACACAAAAATAACATACACACAATTCTGAAATTATAAAATTATAAAGAAATGTAGTTAGTATTTTACACTGTTTTACCCAAAAAGCGTTACAATATAAATCATACTAATATTTGCAAACCATAAAATTCACTCAATTGTACTTGAAACCTTGTGGAACTCAAGCAACCATATTTTTACTCCAAATTTTTAAGATTTTTTATAGTTTTTCGTAATTTTAAGACATGTAGGTATATTTTGAAATTTCTTAATCTAAAATATAACTTCTTTGGCACGCCACTGAAGATATTATTAGATTAAGAAACACATGCCCCTAAAAAGGCAGAAACAGCAGCCGCCCATCTCAAGTTAAAAAAAATCCATTAAAGAAACAACCCCTTTGCCAAATTTGATCATCTGCTAAACCGTATTGGAACACATGATAAAGGGTTGCAAAGAATGCCTAAGAATACCCCATATGTATTTAATTATTTACCTACTTGTAAGGATTTTTATTTGAAAAAATCAAACTATTAATCATTAGTTTAAATAGATTCAGTATATTTTTGTGTTAACTGCAAATTTTACTTGTTTTATTTTTTTTAATTGGGCGCTTAGCCCATTATTAACATAATTATTATAACATATTGCTTCATGTAAGTTCGCAAAGAAGCGACGTAAATGTTTATGTTATCGATGGTAATTGTATAGTCAGGGTAATATTAACACTATTCGATAAACACCTCATTATTTTGAAGCAATTTAATATCCATAACCAGCACTATATTTTTTTCGTTTTCACTAGATTAAAATTTTTGTTTTTTTATTAGTCTATGCACTAATAAAATACATTGTCAAGTGAATCAGATAAAATGCTAATGTGTCTTGGTTTAAATTGTGTACTGGTTTTGTCCTGGTTTTGCAGATTTGGTCCTGGTTTATACTATTTTTTTTATTATGGACGTTATTAGCAATTTGTTTTTAAAAGTGGCCGGGCTCAGGTTAAAATTAATTTAAAAATATAAAACTTAGGAAAGACATTCAGAAGAGTAAAAAAGTTAATTTACAAATCTGATTTTTGTAAAGTACCTTCAGGATAGTAAAAAAGTATACTTTCAAAAATTCAGATTTTTGAATTAATTTTAAAGTTATAAATAATGTTTAAAGTTATATATAAGTTATAAATAAAGTTCTATATAAAGTTTAAAGTTATAACTTTAGGATAGTAAGAAAAAACACGTTTGAATTTTTTATTAAATTATGAGTTTTTCCCACTTTTTTTGGATTTGTTCTAATTTTTTTAGGTTAAAAATTAATTTACATATCTTAATTTTTGGGAGTACCTTCAGGATAGTCAAAAAGTAAAAAAAAAACCTCCATTGAATTTTTTTTTAATTATGAGTTTTCCTAATTTCTTCTAATTTTTTTATTAAAATTGGTCGGTGCTCAGGTTAAAAATTAATTTAAAAATCTGATTTTTTAGGAGTAAAAAAGTAAAAAAACACTCGTTTGAATTTTTTTTTAATTATGAGTTTTCCCTCATTTTTAGGATTTGTTTTTTTTATATATTCCTAAAACTTAATTTAAAAATCTAAAACTTTGAAAGTACATTTAGAAGTGAAAAAAAGTAAGAAAAAACCTTGTTTGAAAAAAAAATACAAAAAATTAACTTTTTTCACTTTTTTAGGTTTTGATATTCCGAATAGTAAAAAAGTGAAAGTTTTTTTTAAGCCCCGACCATTTTTTTTATTTTAATAAAACAAATCATAAAAAAGTGATAAAAACTCATAATTTAAAAAAAAATCAAACGTGGTCAAATATTAATTTACAAATCTGATTGAAGCAAAAAAAAACCTCGTTTGAATTTTTTTTTATTATTAGTTTTCCTACTTAGTAGGATTTCTTCTAATTTTTTTATTAAAAGTGGTCGGGGCTCAGGTTAAAAATTAATTTAAAAATCTGATTTTTTAGGAGTAAAAAAGTAAAAAAAAACTCGTTTGAAAAATATTTTTTTTTACATTTTTTTAGTTTTTCCCACATTTTTAGGATTTGTTTTAGTTTTTTTATATTCCCGAGTGACTTGGAAATTTATTCGTATTTAGACAAAATTAACCTCATGTAGCCTCACACTAATATACACCCACGAGCCGCCACTGGTTTGCTTTAGATTAAAGTTTTAAAATTTATTTATCTTTTTATAGAAAAGTTTTTTTGGTGAAACTTGGATCAAATGGTATTGCGTGGTTTACAAAATTGTGGACAGTCTTAACTAAGTTAACTTCTACAAATTACTAGTTTAACATAAAGACAAATGTGGTTTTTGTTTAAACAAAATACTTAATAAAGCCTATCTAAAGATTGTATTAAAACTAAACTAAACTAAAACTAAAAATCTCAACCTCAAACTTTTGTTTTGGCCCACGGTGCGTTAAAAACCCATCACCGGTCCCAAAGGCGTTCTTCTTGTTTCGAAACACATACTCATGGAATGCGGAAGATTTTTCGTTTCTTTTTCGAACAGCACACGCTGCACCTTTACGAGGGTAACGGGGTGCTTAACGGTATCTACCCAATACGCAATTCGCCCATCCCTCCGGGGCAGGTTGAAACCCTTTCCGCTCGCTCTAACAATTTATTATCATCTGTTCCTTCGGACGCTAGACGGCAATTTTTTATATGCGGTTTTTTAATGGACTGCCAACTGCAGCTTTTTCTTTCGTCGAGGAACGGCATGTGTTAATTTGGACGATTTGACAGTGGGTAGGTACACGGAGAGAAAAGTATAATGCTGATTACCATAATTATAATACCCTTTATTATAATTTATATTACTATTTGGGACAACTATCTTGTATATTGCAAGATTCTATGCATATTTAGTAATTTTTAAATATTCATGTATGTTAAACCTTAAGGTAAAATATTATTATTCTCAACCAATTTCGTTTTTAATTCTTATTATAATTGTATTTTTTCCATTACTAATAAGTATAGTATATTTTAAAATATTATGTTGCCATTTAAATATAAAATATTTTAAAATCGAATATTTTTATAGGTTAACAATTAAAAATTGTAACATATTTATTGTACTTTTTAATATACAAAAATGTTATGAGAAAGAATTGAACCTACACCTCGCCAAAGTTGTTTTGTTTTGAGTGCGTTCCATCAACTTCAAATACCGACAGACAGGTGTTTTGACCTATATTGGGTATCATCATTGTCGACACGACACTGTCGAGCAACTTGTAGTAGTGGAACACACCCAAAACAAAGAAATACCTGAGCTTATATAACATGGTTGCTAAGCCAACAGAGGCGAGATGTAAGAACATCACTTGATCCACACCGTCTAACGACGCGCCGCAATCGGTACATACTATGCAACCAAGTAGGTTCAATTCTTTCTTATAAGTATTACCAGTAATGGATCAAGAAAGTTTATTGAAGAAACTAAGAAAATTGAATGTTTAAAATGTCATGAGTTACTATATTGTATATTATATTTAAATATATTTTTTATTTACCTTAAACATAAAAGTATCTGTATTTTTACTATATTTTTATTAATGTGTAGTATATTATAATATTAGATGTACACCTAAAATTTGATTAAATCAAATAGTAAATATTACTATTTGTAGATAGTAAAATCAATTTACTATACGAACATATTAAAAATTAAAATATATATTATACATTTATGATTTAGTAATATTGGTGTTGTAATCTTTACTAAAATTGTATAATAAAAAATAGTATTTTGTACAATCTGAATTTTGTATTGACGAATATATAATATTGTTACCCTAAAAATTTATTAAAGTAACTTTTACTATATTTTTTTTACTATCTAAAATTTACTATACATTTCTCTCCGTGTAGGCACTTTTTCAATTATAAGCCAATGCAAACTATTTTTTGTAAATTATTTTCAATGCCTTATCACTTCTGGTTAAACCGGAAGTGAAGTCAAATTTGGTTTTTCAAATGGAACCATATAAATATTAGTGCATTATTAAATTCTACTTAAAATTCTAGAAATACTTTTTTTATTTTTTACAGTTTTTGAGATAAACTTTTTTTGATTTTTATACGAATGTTTTTTTCTTGTAAATTTCGCAAGTGGCATTAATTTTTAAGACCAAGAAAGGAAAAATCTTGAATAAATAAAAATAAAAAATGTTTTCAGGGAAAATTTTATCACGAGTGGTATTCGGCAAGACTATTTCACGAATATTTTTTTTATTATTGGAATTAACTGCCGATTCAATTTCTGTATCATTTTTTTGATCAAAAGGCATATTTTTTGACATTTTTATTTTAAAATTAGAAACGTCAACAATGTATAAACTTGGTGTTTTTTCACCTAAATAGTAGTTTTATCCCTGCAAAACTGAAAAAACCACTCGTTTTCTAAAATCTTATTTGTCCATAAAGTAATATCACAATAAAGTGGAATCACATACGAGGTGTGTTCAGAAAATAACGGGAATTGTTAAATTTCGCGGGTTCCGAGTGTCCGGTTGTCAAAAATTTTCTTTATTATGTTGGTATACATGCCCCGAAGTATGATAAAAACTTTAGCTGTTTTCATGGTTTACTTTGTCTGTGGCAGCCGCTAAGGTTAGACGTGTTTTATGAGCTCGGCGATTTTTCGTTCGTTAAAAGAAATGGATCAAAGAATTTGTATCCAATTTAGCTTAAAAAATGAAATAAATTCTGCGAAATGTTAACAAAGGCCTATAGTGAGTCTGCTATAAGTAAAACAAGAGTTTACAAGTGGTATAAGAGTTTCCAAGATGGCCGTGAAGACGTTGAAGATGACGAACGCCCCGAACGCACAAGCACATTAACAACCGATAAAAACATGGAAAAAGTGGAATAAATGGTTAAAAACCATCAGAGAAGTCGCTGATGATGTTGGTATATCGATTGGCTCATCCCATAAAATTTTTTGGGTATGAAACGCGTGGCAGCAAAATTTGTTCTAAAATTGTTAAATTTTGAACTAAATTTTTGGCCAAAAACAATACTGTAAAGATGCCCCAGCCTCCATATTCGCCAGATATGCCTCTGTCTGACTTTTTCCTATTCCCAAAAATATAGAGAACCTTAAAGGGCTGTCGTTTTGCAAGCATAGATGACATTAGAAGCGCATCGCTAAAAGAACTAAAGGCTATCCCAAAGATCGAGTTTTAGAAGTGTTTAGAGTATTGGAAGAAGAGCTGGCACATGTGCATAATATCCAATGGGGACTATTTTGAAGGCTACAACATTTATGTAGACGAATAAATAAATATTTGTTTCAAAAAACGAAAATTCCCGATATTTTCTGAACATACCTCGTAAATAGTAGTTTTATCACTGCAAAACTGAAAAACACTCGTTTTCTGAAATCTGATCCATAAAGTAATGAGTGGAATAGTCAATATAATTTTTGAACTTTAAAAAAATATTAAGACATGAAGATGAGAATTATGGCATGAGCCGAAGGTAAATGTCATAATGAGTGCGAGTGTCTTAATAGCCTATTAAATGGGAGTTGCATACACAATTTTTTCTACGACCATCATAATAAACTGGAAAATTAAAACTTTAATTCTGAAATATACTTTTTTGGATATTTTACGGGTAATAAGTTGTTTGCGGCTTCTGACGGGGTAAAATTTTTAATTTTGCATTCACTATCGCACATGTTCACAAATTTTAAATTAAAAAAATTGTGTGTGGGAATTCAAAAACGGCAAGAATACATTTAAAGCATACGAAGTGCACATTTTTATATAAAAAGGTAGTTTTTTTTATAAAAGAGAGTCTTACTCGACAAATTTTGTTCGAAAAGTTTTAATTGCAGAGCAAAAAATAATCAAAGATTTTTATATTTGAGGAAATTACAAAATATTTGTAGGAATTCATGGAAAAATACTATTATATATACAACATAATTTAATACCCGTTTTTGTTTTTTACCGTTGAGTGTACACTTTCTCAATCAACGCTTTTAATTTAGTTTTGGCATTTTTACTAAATTAAAATGTTTACAATTGTCACTACTAAAATGTTTATTTATTATATCTAATAGATACAATTTATATTTACAGGGACTGTATGCAATTTATTTCTTCATTCGGATTTCCACTGTTTACTGGGAAACCGGTAAAAACTCAACCCAGGATTTTCACTGACATTTTCCTGTCCTATTCTCAAAAACACTCGTTTGTAAAAAACAAGGTTGCAGTTTTGTTAATTTTGTTAATTTGTATACAATACATATATATACAAAAAAATGCAAAGACAACAAATCTTAGCAATTCTTTCTGCATACATCGATGACTTAAACAAAAAATCGCCCACGTAAAATTCCCTAAAAAAATTGTTGTATATGTGTATTTTGAAATAAACAAATGTATCTTAAATTAGAACGTAGGCAGTAGACCACCAATATTTAATAAAAAAAAACGTTGGCGTTCCTCTGGAATACCAAAGAGTATTTTTTAACATTGAACAGAATCTCTCTTTTAAGCTTGAGAAGCTCCCTCAACGCGCGTTTACATAACTAAGACAACAAGTTTTTAATTAAAGTGTGGGTACTACGATGTACGAGGAAGACCCTCTGGTCTGGTAAGGGCACAACTGCAGCGACCAAAAAGAAACAGGTCGACGTCCGCCGACAATTAGGTGCCTCCGCGCTCTCTGCACTGTGAGAACAAATAACAAAATTTGTTTTAGATTTTTTGTTTCCTATTTAATTTCTACTATTTGCTATAGTTCGTATTTTCTATGGATTTGAAGTTTTAGTACTTATAAACTATGTATTTTTCAAAAATGTTGTATTGTTTGTGTTTAAATATTTTTACTTTATTTTTATAATAAAATGGTTTTATTTCCAAATAATTTTTTTTTTTAAGTGGAATAATGTTTATCGTAATAACGTAATTCCATATAAGTTTGGTTGTGTATATATTTTTAACAAAAAAAAAATTACAAGAATAACAACTAATCGTTTTGTTAGCGTATGTTTAAAAGCTAAAACTTACATTTGCTGTGCAGTGGACTGTATATTTGTTTTTTTTATTATTTGGTGTGTGGTATTTTTGTATTTTTACTTTTTTGCTTAAAATGCTTGTACATTCACCATTGTTTTTGATGCATAATGAAAGCAATATGGCGACAACTAACTCAAGTGAGTTACGTCAAAAAGATGCTTATTCTGATTAAAAAGGGTAAATATGTTTGTTAGGGTGTGCCAAAAAAGGCAATATCGTTTTTTAAAAATTTCCCAAAGGAATAACACAGGAAAATGTTTTTTTTTTCATATAAATGACTAATGATTCTTAAAAGCTTTTTCTATTAAAAATTTCATGGAGTCATGTTTCTCTCCTTCATATTTTTTACTAAAGGACAGAAAATGCAAATTTCCTAAAATTACGCGTTTTCTAGATTTTTAAACCATACTTTTAATGATGGTTCAAAAGGTTAAAAAGCCATTTTATAGTGCAATGATTGAGGTTGTGTATCTGTCAGTTTTACAGTAAATTTTAAAAATAATACAATGTATGTATTTTATGTATATTTATTTTTACTAAATTGTTTAATAGTTAAAAAGTTACTGACTGATCAATCGCAACTTGTGTGAGTGCATCACTCGCTTCACTCTTGCAGCAAACTTCACACTCGTTGCAATCACTCTTTTATCCCTTGTAATGCAATATACCATTTATTAATTTTACACTGATATGAGAAAAAATCTCCTCAAAAAAATGTTATTATGTTCAGAGTAAAACCGAATATAGGGGAACGTATCGGGCGTGGCCTCACCTCCCACCAACGCGCGTCACAGAAGCTTGTGTAATAAACGACATGACGAAAGGTCGAGCAGGTAAGACGACCTTTAAAAATTAAATGATAATAATGCAAAAAATCTCATTAACATTCGCTACTGTGTCGCGCGTTGGAGGGAGGCGAGGCCACGCCCGATACGTTTTCCTATATTCGGTTTTACTCTGAACGGGCTGTATTTAAACTCCTTGAAGAACCTCTTAAACTTGAAATTGAGTTGTGATTGTGACTAAAGTTTTATTTCAACATGATAAATTTTTAGGTGGCAGCGAAAAAAACTATGTCGCTTTTTGAACACCCTTCACTGTTATAAAAATTTAACATATTTTTTTGTAGAAAACCAGGTTTTGTAATTGTAAAGGTAATATGCAATTTTGTAAGCAGTTTGTTAATTTTAAAGGTTACAGATTATGTTGTTAATGTTTAACAAATTATTTCGTTCAAAAAGTTCACGTGATTTCAGGCAGTCAGTCTAAACATTTCTCACAATAACACCATTTGGATTCCTTATACCTGGTTAACGAGTGTGCAAAGTGTGAAGTATCTGAAAAAAGTCACTGGTACACACAGTAAAGTGGATTAAAGTTACGAAATACATCAGTAAGTGTTGTAGTAGCACTGATAATTATGATATTTCATTGTATTATTATAATTTGATGATTTCAGAATGATGTGTTAATTTATTGTTTGTATGGTATTTGTTTGTATTAATTTTTAGGTTTAGGAAATTAATTAATAAAGCAACATTTCTTATAAAAATTCTTTTTATTTATTTTCCCAATTTACAACAAATACTTTTGTTACTGGGTCTACAAAAAGGTTTGTAAAAATAAGCTTCTGTTTGAAAATTACAAGAATTTTAGTTGAATTATTAACAGACGATTTTGTAATGAAACAGTTGGTTATAAACTTAACATAAAGTTATGTGAACCTGGATAAAGTCTGGTTGATATTTGGTTAAAATTAACAAATATTTTTTTACTGTGTAATACATACAGAAACACTGTAGGTAGTTTTAAAAGTATGTTGTTCCACTGTGTGAAGTCTTGAGAAGCATGATTCTACTTATTGTATCTTATCCAAGTCTCGCTTCGAATTGGTTTACAGGGAGCACTGCGCCCGAAACCAATTTATCTGTAAAGACGGAACGGAAAATAATAACCTATAAAATATTTCTGACCAGTACCGCTGGTCTGGACGGGCTCCGAAGATAGGACGTCCACCTCACAAGAAATAGGTCACAGCAGCAATTAACCGACAACGAATTCCCGAGGATTTTATCTTGTCCAAGAATTTTAATGAATGTTTCTTACAAAGGGAAAATATTCTCAATAAAATACACCAAGTGTAAACTTTTCAATATTACTTCTTCAAGTAGAAATAGAAAAACTATTCAATGAGATTTTTGTTGCGGATGGTCATAAATTTAACGGCCTTATTATCTGCTTTTTAATGAAGGAAAAGAAAGTTATGGTTTACTTTCTTCATTTCTCTTACTTTCATTTGGAAAGTAAAATTTGAAATCGAATCTGTAAAGTCACTGTTTATCTTTATCATTTGGTTTGTTGACATACATTTTTTTGGGTAAAAATTCCTGTTGATTTTTGATAATTTATGAGGAAAATATAATTATAAATCTTTAAAAAAATCATCAAGCAGGTTTTACAGTCTTTAATTCATCTGATTCTAGTAAATTCCTCAACTTCAATTAATGAAAGGTCCACTATATTTTGACTTCTCCTTTATCTTTTATATTTTCTCGCTACGTTCGAAAAAATTTGTATTTGGGAGGGGTGTTGTATTGTCCACCCTTCAGTTTTCATGCATTTAAAACAGAAACAGAATTGTCCATGAATGTGTGGAATTGCTTAACAAGTTCAATTCAGGTATTTTCTAGATTTATGGCAACTTGTTCCAGGATACTTAACATGACCTATTTAAGGTTATACAATGGTTTATTGTATGTATTAGCTGAAATTAGCATTTTCTTTATACGGCCTCTTATCTTCCATTATATATTACACAATTTTCTTGTCTTATTTAATGTCTTCAATCGATCCGAAGCATAATTTCCTGTTTTATAAACTAAGAGAGTATTAATCCTTGGCAAGCTAAAAATCAGGCACATTTGTTTTTTCCAGCATCTTGTATTATAAATATTCATGCATTACATTCAATATTAGATATGTTGTAATAACCACGTTTTATTACGTTCTCGATTCATATATGGTTATCACGGAAAAAAATATATTTAAACTGGGTAATTTATTAAAAATTATATCGGATTAGTTAGTTTTAATTTATAAAGTTACAGTGGAAAAACATTTTCTATGTTAATCGTACCACTTTTCATTTCTATATCAACGCTAGTCATCTTTTCAGTATACAAAGCAGACATTTATTAATAGGGATCTTTACAGACATATGTACTCATTAACTAAATTGTAAAAATGTTGTATAAATTAGTAATTTTAGGTTCCCAAACTAACAATATTTAATTCTTACTTAACAAGAGTTAACGAGACAGAAAACCAAACCTTTAACCAATTACTTAAAGGTCAAAACTACAAAAACGATTTAAGAAAATTAACACCAGAAAAAGGAAATGAAAATGGTGAAACCTCATGAAACAGAAATTCCGCAAAACTAGAAAGATATTGCATTAAAGTCTAAGAAAAAAGCTGGAGCAAAAAAAGGTGTTTGATGCTCTCCTCTCGACTTAATAGATCAGTTGTTGTGTGGTGTAGTGTGTATTCATCGAGGCTATTGGACTATTGGCGTCTGAATTAAATGGTAATAGGCAGATAGCCATCATGCTATATGATTTTTCCTTAATTGCGATTTCAACATTCCATCGAGATGATCTCCATAAAATGTAATTATTAACAGCGAACTCCACTGTCGAGCATTACGAGCGCTCTGCGCTCTCTTCTTTTCTTGGCTTCTTCGGCTCTCCTTTAAACTTACTCAGGAAAATGCACATTTATGCATTAGTATGACTATCGGATATTTTATTATAACATAAGGTGAGCTTCAAAAGTATTCTTTTTTGTCTACATCATACTAGGGTAAATATATTGAGTCCCCCCAAGAGAAAATGATTATTTTTTATTTTTTGTTGTTTCACTGTAAGTCTAGAATGGGGTTTTTAGGAAGCCACCAGGTCTAGTAATAACATAACATAAGTGGTTCTGCACTAATGCAAGAATTTTAAAAAATCATACATTTTAAATATTAGAGCTTCACGGAAGATAGCTTCACGGAGATTAGGATTTTGTATGGTTTTTTTAAACATCCCTGACACCTTAATATTTTTAAAAAATACAATTGTACATACATAAGATATTTATAAAAAAAATCTACTTACTGAGATATTACACTTTACGTTGGATAAGTTTTTAAATAGCAAATTAATGAATTTAAACTTTTAAATTATAAAACAGCAACACTCTCATCTGCATATAAATTCTAACTGACCTTCAGGAATCACACATGTGCATGCATGCATTTATAATGTTGCTTATTTAAAATGATTAAAGCGCCATCCGTTGCATACAATTTAAAGCAAAAACATATTCACGGAGGATAGAATCAATTTTTGTAATACCTAATAAATGTTTATAAAAATTATTTCTTTTAATTTTTAATATTTTTTTTATTTGATTCGATTGCTTTGGATGTGTTTAATTTACTTAGTGAACTGATATTTTTAGTATGCTTTTACTACCTCAGATATTTGAAAATATATAGGTTAACCTAGAAAGAGTAACAGTCACGGAGGATAGGTTTTAGACTTTTAAAACATTGTAAAAAAATAATTAATTGCGGTTAAAAATCTGGAACCTGAGCTGTAATATCTACTTAATTATGAAAGATCAAAACACAATAAAAGTGTAGGTCAAACTCATTTAGTTTTATTAAAACTTCTGGTACTTAAACTTTGGGATAACATTAACTATAAAACTATAAACTATAAAAGTAGGGCGAACGGCTAACTGTTCTCAGTCGGGTATTGGGCAAGGGTAAGGCTTACTTTGATATTGTTTTAGGCTTATGTAGAGAAAAGAAACGTTATACACGCCTCAATATACAATTTGAAAATTAAAAAAATGATTTTATGAATGATTTGTGATATGGTTTAATATTACAAAAACAACAATAGAACAAATTAGTTTAACAACACGAATGTATACAGCACGCTACTGTGTCTATGATGAAATTTTTTTTTTGTGGGAAATAGGTAACAATTTTTTAAAACGATTGATCCTGAGAATAATTTAAGTTATGTCGTGCAGTTGAAAATTTTGTAACGAAAAAGGTAAAATATTCGTAGCATCTAAGGAATTCCCTTATGTGTATCATACGTGATAAATAAACGCTTAGGCATACAAGAGGAACTTATTTATATCTCTTGGTAAATGTAATAACCAGTCACTTCATTAATTAAATCGACAATTCTGCCTTGGATACACTCACACAGGCTGCACTGCCGATTTTTCTGCTTTTGTCGATTTTTTCGCTTAAAAAAATTAACGCTAATTAAATAAATTATACATATATGTAAACGCGAAGGTCAATCCGCAAGTTTATTGAATCTACATAAATAAATAATAACAACAAGCGGCTGCAATCGCAGGCACCGGAATGTCAGAATATTATGTCATACTTTTTTATTGGCAGCTTATTACAACAATTACATAAACAGTTATACGTTTATTTGCAATTTAAATATAGTAATACTCGGCGCGTACAGATAAAAGTCACTGGTCGTGGAAATGGAAAAATCCTGACGATTCGTTACGCCATAAGTCACGAGATCCTTTTCATGTGGGTTTTTACACATGACCAGGAAAACGTTTTCTAAGTAACGTGTCTCATTTACCAGAGGAAAATGTTATTTACTTTTTTGACTAAAAATTATTTTTAGACAGGATCCTAGACAGGATTTAATGATAAATACAGTGGTAACCACAGCGCCAATTTTAGGTTAGATTTTTAAAATACCTTTAGTTAAATGTTTCTGTTTTTTAAATGAATCCAGTTGATAACAATATTCTTCTAATAATTGAAACGCTTTTTTAAGAAGAAATATTCATAGCAATATTCAAGAACTTTCAAATATCTTGGTACAAAACCTATGTGGGTGAATCTCACGAAATGTCCCCCGATGGTGTTACCCCGTGATATTTAATAAAACTAAATGAGTTTCACCTACACTTTTATTGTGTTTTGATCTTTCATAATTAAGTAGATATTACAGCTCAGATTCCAGATTTTTAACCGCAATTAATTATTTTTTACAATATTTTAAAAGTCTAAAACCAGTCCTCCGTGACTGTTACTCTTTTTAGGTTAACATATATGTTTTCAAATATCTGAGGTAGTAAAAGTATAAAAATATCAGTTCACTAAGTAAATTAAACACATCCAAAGCAATCTAATCAAATATAAAATATTATTAAAAATTAAAAGAAATAATTTTTAGAACCATTTATGTAGGTGATACAAAAATTGATTCTATCCTCGGTGAATCTGTTTTTGCTTTAAATTTTATGCAACGGATGGCGCTTTAATCATTTTAAATAAGCAAAAACCTCTGTTTACGACACTATACGAGGTGTGTTCGGAAAATATCGGGAATTTTCGTTTTTTGAAACAAATATTTATTTATTCGTCTACATTAATGTTATCGCCTTCAAAAGAGTCCCCATTGGATAGTATGCACATGTGCCAGCTCTTCTTCCAATACTCAAAACACTTCTAAAACTCGATCTTTGGGATAGCCTTTAGTTCTTTCAGCGATGCGCTTTTAATGTCATCTATGCTTGCAAAACGACGACCCTTTAAGGTTATCTTTATTTTTGGGAATAGGAAAAAGTCAGACAGAGGCATGTCTGGCGAATATGGAGGCTGGGGCATCATAACAGTATTGTTTTTGGCCAAAAATTTTGTTCAAAATTTAACAATTTTAGAACAAATTTTGCTGCCACGCGTTTCATACCCAAAACATTCGAAAAAATTTCATGGGTTGAGCCAATCGATATACCAACATCATCAGCGACTTTTCTGATGGTTTATAACCATTTCTTCCACTTTTTCCATGTTTTTATCGGTTGTTAATGTGCTTGTGCGTTCGGGGCGTTCGTCATCTTCAACGTCTTCACGGCCATCTTGGAAACTCTTATACCACTTTTAAACTCTTGTTTTACTTATAGCAGACTTACTATAGGCCTTTCTTAACATTTCACAGAATTATTTCATTTTTTAAGCAAAATTGGATACAAATTCTTTGATCCATTTCTTTTAACGAACGAAAAATCGCCGAGCTCATAAAACACGTCTAACCTTAGCGGCTGCCACAGACAAAGTAAACAATGAAACCAGCTAAAGTTTTTATCATACTTCGGGGGCATGTATACCAACATAATAAAGAAAATTTTATGACAATCGGACCCTCTGAACCCGCGAAATTTAACAATTCCCGTTATTTTCTGAACACACCTCGTACAACGGGTTCCAGCATCCTTACTTATAATTATTTAAAAAATCAACAGCCGATCAAAAATATTTTGGTAAATAAAGAAATATTTTTTAAACCCATCTGACAACATAGTTTTACAGTGTTGCTTAAGCTAATTTAATGTTTGCAAGCAGGTGAATATATTGAAAAACCAAATGGAACTGAGATCTCACGCTTTGCCGACTGTGTAATTTTTCCTTATTTTATATCATTTCGTTTCAAATTTCCAGTAATTTGTATCTTAAAGTGGCTCTTTTACTTAGTACAGAAGTATATTTTAATGGCAAAAAATCTAAAATTCTCATATAACTTCGAAATTGGTATCATCACGTTTGTTTCTTTATCATTAGAATTTTTATCAAAATGTTCAACGCATAGGTACAAGTTTTTAAATAATACGAAGGGTGGATTTGTAAATATGAATAGTCATAAATTCAATTGATCCATTATAATTATAATAATTATTCATCTTTATCGAATTGGTATTTTTTGACATTCTGTGGATATTACTATATTAAAGAACTAATGTCATAAGACGTCATTTTGTCGCACGCGGACAATTTAATAATAATAATGGACGAGTGCGACAATAGGTCTTATGACATAAGTTCTTTATGCTATTTTATCTATTTTGCAAAAATTCTATAAAAAAATTAATTTTATACATTAAATTTAAGTTGGTCGAATTTTACTTTAGATAGTTGGTATCACAGTCATTGGTTTGACAGTCAATATCAAAATCGATTCGCCATGCCGTCCTTAATTTACTTATTTACAATAAGCGGCTCTTAATGTTAAAAAGGATTTTCTTTGGTGTTAAACAAAATTTATTGCCAGAAAAATCTCGTAAGTACTAGAAAAATCATAAACTGTATAAAATCAAAATTTTGGGTGGGATAAAGTATCTCATTACAGCACCGAAAGCGGTGTTATAATGAAGTCATTATGAAAGCAAAATAGAAATTTCTTTTTACTCTCTCCTTTATCTTGGAATAAGTATGAAAATGCTAGTTTTGGGCGAAATTAAGTTTCATTTTCCAAATGAGAACGTTTTTTTAATGTAATGATGGTGCCTTATTTTGCCGTTCAAAATGTTCAGCATTACTTATTTCAAAAGTTGCTCGACGCAAAGGCTTGTAATATCAAAATTTGTTGACAATTCTTTTGAAGGATCGTTCTTGCTAAGAAGATTATATTCCTGAGTTTCAATTCACATATGCGAATAGATCTCAGAAGAAGCGCTGTTCTATGAAAAGAATTTTGATAAGAAATGTTGCTTTATTAATCAATTTCCTAAACAAAAAAATGTTTTTATTGACTGCTTGAAATCACGTGTATTTTTTCAACGAAATTATTTTCGTTGCATTTAGTGCCTTTCTGCCCTCGTTATGCAATATAATATTTCCAATATATAATAGAACATGTGATACCTATATATGGTTATAGCTAAAATGCATATAAAATAATTTTTCAATGTCACTTTACGGGTGGGTGAAAATGTTTGTTATAAATAAGGCGGACTTCCGGAAAATTTGCGTGGTTTTCTTAATTGATTGTTTCCAATAAATTATGCTTATGCTTATTATTATTGTTGAATTTAATTTAATAATTAAAATGAACAAAAGCATTTCCGTTGCTGTGGGATCTTTATTTGTTTTCAAGTGTTAGGAAAATCCTAAGTAGGTACAGATTTTATTAACATAAATTAATATTGTGAATGGTCAGCAGTAATTATAGAAAATGATGGATTATAACTAAAAATCCAGTTAATGGAAAATTAGGTAAATATGTGAATAGATAACGATAAGAAAAGTAATGTCATACTAAATCCAATATGGCGGCTGCCCCTAAAGAACAGATTAATTATTTCTTTACACCTTAAAATGCGTCATTCTTATTTCAATATGGCGGATGTAACTAACAAAAATATAACATTACACTGTTATAAAAATCAGATTTGTTAAAATGAGTTTGTAGTTTGTTAATTTTATTTTGTAAAATTTTAACACAATATTTTGTACAAAACTTGGGTTTCTAATTATTTTGACAAAGAAAAATATAAACAATTTTGTAAGCATTTTGTTAATTTTCAAAGGTTACAGATTATTTTGTCAATGATTAAAATAATATACGAGGTGTGTTCAGAAAATAACGGGAATTGTTTAATTTCGCGGCTTCGGAGGGTCCGGTTGTCATAAAATTTTATTTATTATGTTGGTATACATGCCCCCGAAGTATGATAAAAACTTTAGCTGTTTTCATTGTTTACTTTGTCTGTGGCAGCCGCTAAGGTTAGACGTGTTTTATGAGCTCGGCGATTTTCGTTAGTTAAAAGAAATGGATCAAAGAGAATTTGTATCCAATTTTGCTTAAAAAATGAAATAAATTCTGTGAAATGTTAACAAAGGCCTATAGTGAGTCTGCTATAAGTAAAACAAGAGTTTACAAGTGGTATAAGAGTTTCCAAGATTGCCGTGAAGACGTTGAAGATGACGAACGCCCCGAACGCACAAGCACATTAACAACCGATAAAAACATGGAAAAAGTGGAAGAAATGGTTATAAACCATCAGAGAAGTCGCTGATGATGTTGGTATATCGATTGGCTCATCCCATGAAATTTTTTCAAATGTTTTGGGTATAAAACGCGTGGCAGCATAATTTGTTCCAAAATTGTTAAATTTTGAACAAAATTTTTGGCCAAAAACAATACTGTAATGATGCCCCAGCCTCCATATTCAGACATGCCTCTGTCTGACTTTTTCCTATTACAAAAAATAAAGAGAACCTTAAAGGGCAAGCATAGATGACATTAAAAGCGCATCGCTGAAAGAACTAAAGACTATCTCAAAGATCGAGTTTTAGAAGTGTTTCGAGTATTGGAAGAAGAGCTGGCACATGTGCATAATATCCAATGGGGACTATTTTGAAGGCGACTACATTAATGTAGACGAATAAATAAATATTGGTTTCAAAAAACGAAAATTCCCGATATTTTCTGAACACACCTCGTATTACCAGAAATCTGTTATTATTGTTATTCGGACTCCTTTTACCTATTTAACTAGTCACTATCTTTTCTATAATACTTCACACTAGTTACTAGTGTGAAGTATTATAGAAACGATGCCATTACTGGTTTTCAAACTGAAATTATCGGATACAGTAAAGTGGGTTCAAGTTACGAAATACATTAGTAAGTGATGTAGTAGTACTAATACTTATATTGTACCAAATTTCTTTATAATTTGATAATTTTAGAATGGTGTGTTATTTAATTGTGCGTATGTTATTTGTGTGTTCATTTATGTAGGTATGTGTTAATTTTTTTGTTTAGAAAATAGATTAATACAGCAACATTAAACTAAAATACTAAAATATTGATATTAATAAAAAATATCAAAGTACAAGAAAGA
Source organism: Brassicogethes aeneus (assembly GCA_921294245.1). Lineage (NCBI taxonomy): Eukaryota > Metazoa > Arthropoda > Insecta > Coleoptera > Nitidulidae > Brassicogethes > Brassicogethes aeneus. The sequence continues at coordinate 55,619,693 of OV121135.1, forward strand.
CCTACTCTTTCAACTGAGGTACATAAGAACAATTAGCTTGTTCTTTGTTTCTAAAAAAAATACATTCTAAATAAATAATTACATGGTAGTAAAAAAACGAAGTGCCCAATCTTTATGGTATTGGAGGTGCGCGCGAGTCGGCGAGTGAGCGTACCGTACCACTAAAACTTTTAATGGTCACTAAAAAAATCTTTCATCTATTGAACCGGGAAGGGTCAACAGACTAGCCAACATTCTAAATAAAATAAAAGTAAAACCGATGAAAAACCCACCCAGCAAGACTTAAGCTACGCTCGAAGTGATGATGCACTGTACACAAATATAACCATAGAAAATTGGTACCATTTTGCCCATCTTGTTCTTATGTGAAGTACATTTTATTAAACCAAATTTTCAGGTATATACCTTTATAGCAATGGCATTAATTCCACTGCCAATTTAACACCATTCAGAAAGTTTTGCAGAAAAAAAAACCCAAATTGGACTCTGATAACATAACATAAGTGGTTCTGCACTAATGCAAGAATTTTAAGAAATCATAAATTTTGAATATTAGAGCTTCACGGAAGATAGCTTCACGGAGGTTAGGATTTCGTATGTTTTTTTAAACATCCCTTTGTATATTTGAAATAAGTTATTGTATCTTTTGACACCTTAATATTTTTTAAAAATACAATTATACACACATAAAATATTTATAAAAAATCTACTTACTGAGATGTTACACTTCACGGTGGATAGGTTTTTAAATAGCAAATTAATGAACTTAAATTTTTGAATTATATAACAGCAACACTCTCATCTGCATATAAATTCTTACTGACCTTCAGGATTCACATGCATCTATAATGTCGTAAACAGAGGTTTTTGCTTATTTAAAATGATTAAAGCGCCATCCGTTGCATAAAATTTAAAGCAAAAACAGATTCACGGAGGATAGAATCAATTTTTTAACACCTACATAAATGGTTATAAAAATTATTTTGCTTAATTTTTAATAATATTTTATATTTGATTCGATATTTTTAGTATGCTTTTACTACCTCAGATATTTGAAAACATATAGGTTAACCTAGAAAGAGTAGCAGTCACGAAGGATAGGTTTTAGACTTTTAAAACAAATTAATTGCGGTTAAAAATCTGCTGTATCATCTACATAATTATGAAAGATCAAAACACAATAAAAGTGTAGGTCAAACTCATTTATTTTTATTAAATATTACGGGGTAACACCATCGGGGGACAAGTTTCTTTCAGACTTTGTAAAAACGACTAAAATTAAAATTCTTTTACTGATGTAAATTAAATTATGTCAGCGACTTGCAAAAATTTATTATTAATTTATAATTAATTGAATGCATTCTGCGGCCTAACGTTAATCAAAGAAACAGAGTTTACTTTTGCAGGTGAAAAAAAAGTGGATCGACAATTCCCGACGCGATAGCAATATTAATGAAGATACCAAACCTATACAGATTGCTATAAGTGGATGGCTTTTTTCCAACGATTTATTGTCCCCTTAAAGGGTGCTTTTCACGAAATATTACGAACAAGTGAATATTACAAGAAGATATTCAAGAACGAGAAGTAAGTGACAGGAAGCTATAGGCCAGTGGCGGATCGGAGGCAAATTATAGTTTTATTTCAATAAATATATAAAAAGTTGTTCATTTGTTTTCATTTTATGGGAACATGGATACGAAGATGCGATAGACAAAGATTAAAACATTATTCCCAGGGAATCGAGATTTAAACGTGATCGCGACCTTATATATGGACGGACCTTCTTCGAATTTGGATCGACGTCCAAATGGAGAAACGTTTCTGTTCGTAATTCTTGAAATCTCGTCAAATATGGAATCGACGCACGTGTAAATTTGCAAGAGGGAGATTCCGCAGGACTTTTTGGGTCCAAGATTTATTTGTTTGAATGCTGAAAGCTCAAGTCTTCAACTTATCACTCTTACCCTATAGTGGAATGGTAATTTCCTTGTAATGGAGCTAATTCGGTATCAAGATTCCGAAGTGCACGGATAAATTTGTACAAATTTTAATCAGTTTATCATCCATATAATTATATCTGATGGAACACCGTAATTTGAATGAAAACTCCTTAATTAAATGTATAATAATAGCTTGCGAATAGGCTTGTTGAAAAGTCGATTTAAACGCAATTAAAATAGCATTTGCTATGAGCTATAAGAAGAAGTAAAATAAAAAAATGTGTTATTTAAATAAAAATAATTTTATTGAATTTTTCGAATATATGAAGCACGAGCTTGAATATACAGTTTATATACAACAATCAAAAGATCAACATGTCAATCTTAAGGAACTTAACCTAGATATAATTTAATAAAAACAATGCTTATATTTAATATAAAATCAACAAAATTTATCAGTCTTGATGCATCCAGTATTGAATGGTGGCTGGTAACTTATGTGGCAGTGAATTTTTTCCATTATTCTTGATGTTCGAGTTGGACGGATCAGTTTTGTTATCTGCAACAATAAAATAAAACATTAGTTATATATAGGTGACGGTAACCTTGAACGATATGCAAATTATATTAAAATAGCCGAAAGAAACCCAAGGTCGTATACCTCACTTTATTGTATTATTATAGAAAGAAATATTGCGCAAAAGTAATAAAAGTAGGTAAAAAATGTACGCCCTAGTAGGTAGTTTTTTAATCTTTTGTTACAAGATTAGGAGATTGCGCAAGAATTGACCCGTCTGCACAATCGTTTGACCTCTTTGATTGGGACGCGTATGTATTGGTCATTCGCTGCATTGCTTAGGGCTTTAGAACGGTGACCTTGACGAGGACTGCAATAAGGAAATTGCGTGCATCTATCGGTCTCACTTTACGACCAATAAAAATACCGACAAGGGCTCCCTGTTGCCAAATCATCCACAGAATCCCCAAATACAAGAAACAGCCTTTTAAAGAGTCATGGTATACAACATTTATATGAATTGAATAAACAGGGTTTCTTATGGAAAAAACTATAAAAAGAATCTTTAAAAGTGAATCATTAACCTTTCAAAGAGTCAGGATGGGGTCTATATTGTGATATTTGTTTGGCAACATGGTGTGATTGACTTAGCATTGTCTAGTAGACTTGACCTTTGATTTTATTTGTTTTCTGCAGTGTTTAAATGTCACTGGTCGACATTATTAATTGCAACTTTTATATCTTAGAATATTTATAATGCAAGTGTAAATGATTATTGTTACAGGAAGCATTAAAATCAATTGAAATTTATGTACGAGTATGAAGTAATGATTTCTCGATTACCCACTAATGCGGTTGGATCTACCGAATTTGTGAGGTCATTGGACTAGGCAAGTAAGTTTTTTAAAGTCATTCATTATCTTCCTCGATAAATTATCTTTTTATAGGTTAAGAAGAGTTTTGTTGGGACACGTTTATTAATAGTCGTGATTCATTTGCTTATCATTTAAAGAGTTAACAAAGAAAATATTAAAACGAGGAAGTAGTTAATTTTGCGGCGATTACTTTCACTGCTATTTTTAAAATCCTCAGCAATGCGGAGAAAGTTTAATGGATCGGATTTCTCTCGCAAACGCAATTAGCGAAATAATAAAATCAAGTGGAAAAAACGATTTCTGGTTATTAACAACGTAAGGACGGTTGACCCGAAAGCCGATGGGTCACAATTATCATAAACCATCGCGATATAATAATTGAAAGTGTATAATATCGGTTTCTGAATTCTCGCAAACTATACGTATACACAAGCAAGTGTCAATGATCTAAGCTGGCTCAGGTCAGCTGTATGGAATTATTTTGGTAACGTGTGTGAACTGAATTCGAATTTTGTGTGGGATAAAGATAGATTTTTGTTTTTTTTTCTGTGGCTGATAAGAATTTTGGAGGAGTTAGATGTGAGAGAAGAATCGGAAGGCGTTTTTAGTGGGCGACGCCACCAAAGGCTTGGAGTTCGTCGACCTTAGCCAGCACGCGGAAGCAAAACGCAATATAATAAATATAGAAGAGTTTTATGCGGATGCTTACCTAGAGATAACTTCGGAGCCTTCTACGTCTGCAGCTGGAGGTTTCTTGCGGGCCTCCGTCGCCCTTCTTCAGCCGCCACATCAGTACAGTCCGGTTGGGTCCAAACCCCTGCCTCCGGTAGACAACATCTTCGTAATGATTAATAAAAAAGTCTTTGCAACACTTGAACACTCAATATTGACCGGTGGGGTCCAATTTTCCTTCAACAAGCAACATCTTCACTCTGATATGATTGATTGAAGTTAAACAAAACGAATTGTTTTTCAGTAAAGACCGGTGGGATCAAGTCCAGACATAGTAAAACTAGTAGCAAACTGAACAACTCGATATACTCGGGACACTAATGGTACTAGCAGCTACGTTCTGTGTGAAAGCAGCGAGCAGCGAATGATTGCTGTACGCTCCGACTCGGTTCTTAAATGTGATGCGGCCCGAAGGAGTGGGGGAATTGTGACCGCCGAGACGCCTCCGTCAGCCGTGACCCAGTCGCTCAGCCACCCCCCGCACCCCTTTTCGCAAATTTTACTTGACATGGACCCTCCCACTATCATGAGATAGTCGCCGTCTTTCTCCTCTTCTTTCGCATTTCTTTCTCTTCCTATCATTATCTTCGAGCAGTGCCAAGTTGATGCTGCCAGTTGACTCTTTGAGCTATGTTTCATCTCCTTTGATTTTTTTTTTATTAAATTTAGTGGATTTTTTGGTTTATAACAGTTATATCTAGCTTTTTGACATTCTTAAGACAGTATATCTAGCGTTCTTGAGACTGTTAACTTAAGAATCTTAAGTCAGATATATTAAATAAATATGACTTAAGATTCTTAAGCTAACAATGTCAACTGAGCTATTTAAAATTAAATCGGTGAGATTAAGAACAGACAAAGTCCAAAAGTTTGACAATATATCAGTTTTATAGTTTTAAATGCATTTTTGTGAGAATGTTTTAACTATTATATAAAATATAATATTCATATTCTGTAAATAATTTATATCTCCTTACAAAAATGTATTTTGAACTTTAACATTGATTTTGGAAAATGACTTGTCAAAATTGATTTTTTTGACTTGTAGGTACTGTTCTTATTCTCACCGATTTAATTATGGTTAATTGTCTCAATAATGTTAACTTAAGCTAGATAATATCTAGTAGATATGTCTGTCTTAAGAATGTCAAAAAGCTAAATATAACTGTTATAAACCAAAATATTCACTAAATTTAATAAAAAAAAATCCAAGAATACCAAATATAGCTTTATCTAGCTCTGTTGACATTGAGAATATTTTAACTATTATATAAAATATAATATTCATATTCTGCAAATAATTTAAATCTACTCACAAAAATGTATTTTGAACATTTATTTTAGAAAATGACTCACCGATTCATTTATAGCTGTCTCTATAATGTCAACTTAAGCTAGATAAAACTCTTAAGAATGTCAAAAAGCTAGATATAACTGTTATAAACCAAAAAATATATATATAAATATAATACCAAAAAATCCAAGAAAACCAAATATAGCTCGAAGAGTTAGCTTGTTGACATTTTTAATGTTTAGTTATCTAGCTTTAGTTGCCATTTAAAAAAAATGATTTTTTAGTCAGTTAAGACATTCTTAAGTATCTAGCTTAGGGTAGACATTTTTAAAAGATAGTTAAATCTAGCTTTTGACTGCACTTCATAGAAAGCTAAATTCTATATAAAAAATTATTAAATTTTTTTGACCATATTTCGTTGACTGAATATTAGGGTGGCACAAAAATAATAATTAATTAATACTTTTGTAATAAAGTTACTGTACCGAGCAAAACATATTATAACAAATCAAATTTTGACTATTTTTTGAATTTTGAAAATTTTTTGAATTTTGAAAATTTTTGACTGACCCTACATTTTTTAATTGAGCTGATTTTTTGAGAGGCCTTTTAAAACATAATATGTTTTTTTATATAGAAGACTCGAAAAAGAATAAACGATTTTTTTCGCTACCCTGTATACATATTTTGGTTTATTTTGTGCTAAAAATATGTAAGTAGTGTTTAGAGTATTTGAATCAAATCATTTGGTGTATTAACGTTAACTTTGTTAAAATATAAAATAGTTAAACTTTAATAAATCTTTGCGATGTCTCTAAAAAAATTGATTATCTTAATTAGGTACATAATATTTATAAAAAAAACTTAATAAATCCTAATAAAAACATGCCAAATCAATCATTTTTTTAATGTTTTGAAAAAATTCTTAAATATCATCAAATTTTTTATAAATACCAAAAAAAAAATAAAAATTTGGTGAATTTCATCAAAATTGATTTTAATTTGACAGTTTGTTTCTTTTTTAAATAATTTAAAGTTTATTATTACAACAAAATATTGGCATGAGAATATTTTTTTCGTGCAGGTTATGTCCAAACACTATTTTACAAAAATTATAACAAATATTTTTTATAAATGATAAAAATAAATTTAAGTTAATTAAATTGAATATACCTTCTAATAAAAAAAGTAACACAAATTTATAAGAATATAAAAAATTACAGAAAATATTTATTTTTATAAAAATAAATATTTAAATATAAATATTTATTTTTTTATATATAAAAAAATACAAAAATTAACGTTATATGAATGTATAAAATTAAAAGAAAAAAATTAAAACAAATAAATTATCACAATTTTGACTTCGGGTTTTCGAGTTATTTTTTCAATAATTTTATAGTTTTACCAGATTTGCTCTCTCAAAGTTAAAATGTATTTTAAGGCAACTTTTAAGAATATTTCCAACATCAGATTCTGTTTTTAGTGTTCATAATTCCTTCAAGCGTTTAAAAATTGCGGTAAAGTACATTCTAGAGCCGCTAATTTTAGGATTTCCTTGTATTGTAATATTTACTTCCAAAATGTTCTTGTTATATTTTGTGGAAAAATTAAAATATTTTAAACAGAAAAACAAAACATAGGATATTTTTGAAATTTTTTTTTTAGTAAAATCTATTAAAACCTACCTAATCAAATATGATTTTATGTATTAGTCATTGGAATCTTGATATTTTTTTTTAATTTGTGCTAGTTTTAACTTTCATTTTTATAAATTTTGAAATATTCCCAGAATTTTGTTATATAATTTGTTTTTAAGTTAAAACTGTCATGCGTCATGATTATGTCATGTGTCATGGGTCAAATACAAAAATATTAAAACTAGAATTTACTGATCAAAACAAGGTTGTGTTTTTCCAATTTGCTTGTTTTTTCTTTTTACAACACATTTCCGTAACTAAAAACATAAGAACACTAAACCTTAATGACCAATGGTGCTTAAATGCACTCCTTTTTTATTTATGTCCAGTTACTTTGCCTGTCGATTTAGCTTCCCATTGCTCAGAAAGTAGGTCTTGTATGTCACATGTTAATTTTTATAGTTTTAAATACCTAACTGTTTTAGTCAAAGAATCACACCTATTTTGCATAGAACGTAACGGACCTAATTTAAAATGTGTATGGTCTACTTAGGATAAAACATATATTTACACATGCTCCTATTATCGGCACACATTAATATACCTATACTCTAAATTTTCCTTTACAGTAAAAATTGGCAAAAAATAAATTACGATTTGAAATTGAAATTGAAATTCTGATTTTTTTCTTTTATCGCTCTATGGTCTATGCACTTAAAAATTAATTAATTTATGTTATTTACGGCCGTAAGAATTCATTATTTACTACTTTGGACCAATAAAAAAATTGACTTCTGTCAGATCAACCTCACTTTTTACTAACAAATAAAATTGTGCTGTAAAGATAAAATATTGTATACCATTTTGGTTAATTTCTGTCCTAACTATTTTATTTAGTTCCTATTAATTAAATCGATTATCATATAAATACTGTCATATGAGTATGCTAAAACTGAAAAAAAATATGTAAAAAAAAATTTAATATATACCTACTTACTATTTCTATTTTTAGTTGAAATCACGTTCGACATAGAACGTGTTACAAAAATAAAACAAAATAACTAAAAGAAATAAAAGAACAAATATATGAATTATTAATTTTAGGAAAGTATAAATTAATAACAGGGAACAAAAGTTCAATAACACGGTGAATAATTTTAATAAAATTCTTAAATTTTACTTTCTTACGGAAAGTAAAAACATATCGTAAACGCACCTTGCGTATTAAGTAGTTTACCAGGATCTTTACCCAAACAGATTGTTTGAATTAAATCAAAAGTTTTAATAGGAACTTTGTAAGTGAAAACGTTCGTTAAGTCGAAACACAAAGCTTAATGTATTAGTGTACTACACTAAGTAGTGAACTTTTATGAACATTGGCAAGTTGTGACTTTATGGCGTTTTAGTCACGGGCTGAAGTTATAACTAGCTATAGCTTTAAGTTAGTTGACAGTTATCAAATGTCATACAATCTTTAAAATAATGTGCCATTCTTGTAAAATAATAGTAAATGTGAACATTATTTTATTACATTATATATATATATATATATATATATATATACTGTGACCCATTTGTTTGCAACTCACCCCTGTAAAATCTGTATTTATTGTGCGATTTTAACCGAATTTGTTTTAAAGTGTATGTATATCTTGATCAACTGTATTTTTCACCACCACTCAAAACGACCCTTTACTAAATTTTATTGAAAAATTTTAGGTAGAAAAATGCACAATAATAACTACAAAAATTTATTCTGTCAAGTTATCCATGAAAAAAACATTGATATAAAATTAAACTAGACACTCTTTTTATCAAACACTCTCAAGCTCGCTCGTGCCTAATTAAAATTCGTTGATATTAGGGTTAAAATATTATAAGGTAAATAAGATTAGAAAATATAAAAGATTAAAAATTAAATAACTTGTGCAATTTTGCGAGGTCAAAAAAGTCGAAAAGGATTTTTTTGTCTTATATTTTTACAGGGTACAGTACTTTTGGAACACCCTGTAAAATAATTCACTAAAAACGACTTTTTGAGGCTTTAAAAGATATTTTTGCAATAAAAAATTTGTAAAATAGTCTTTTCCTTTTTTGAAAAATTCAGTTTTAAACTATAAAACTGATTTTTTAAATAGAACCCCGTTAACAACGTTTTTAGGTCAAGAAAACATATTTTTACGATAAAATTGAAATTAAAAAAGTCTTGGTACAGAAAATCTTAAAAATAATTTTATTTTGTTATAAAATTCAAAAAAGTGTTTTCTGATGCAATAAGTATATACCTAGTTTTATTGTTAAATGGTTTCTTTACCAAAAATGTCTAAAAATTGACCCAAGAAAATAGAAACTGCGACTAAAGTGCTGAATCACGTTTAGAAGACATCATAATTAATTATGCTGTTTTACATGTGACTGTAATGAAAATAAAAATAATAATAATCTTGCAAATATAAATATTAAAATTATGACATTTAAAAATTAACACCAGTTTTTTTAGTTTGTTGTCGTTGTTAATGGAATGGACGGTAATTATAGCCTTCATTCTAGAAAAATTTTAATTTAATTTATTTATTTTTTTAATTTTATTTCATCATCGCGAAAGGATTGTAAATTGTGCACACTTCAATAAGAAATAGAACAATTTTTAATTTTTCCGAGCAAACTCATGGTTTTAGATACCATGTTGCAAATTCTGATCATCAATGACATTAATATTTGGGTAAACCACATTTTTACTTAAGGTATTTAAGTGGCATTTCCCTTCTAAGCACTTTATTGAATGTTGACTTTCCCGGAAATGCTGATGTTGCTTAGAAAGCTGGAAAAATCGCGGTGAAAGCTGCACCACGATGTTTTTTGGTCATACTTTCAATAGTTAAAAAAGACTTAACGAAAGGTTATCGACCGGAATTTCTCAATAGATAAAATGCAAGGTGTGTATATGGATTTCATTGCCGGCGTTTTTTGAACTCTTTATTAATTTTAAATAACGCTTCTGCGGTGAAGTACGACTATAAACTGGCGTATAATCAACGTTCGCTGTTATTTTAATTCCAATCATTTTTTGTTCGGTGTTGAAATCCATTTACAATCTCATGAAGATCAAAATGACTTCAGATGGATCTAATGCTGCACTTGGTTCTATTTTGATATCTAAGGAAATAATAAAAATTACTTCTATATAATTTGTTTAACATTAGGTAATCTAATGCACATAATTTATGAATTTGCTACCAACTATCAAACAACTAATCCTTACACTGTTCAAAATTTCATGACCATTTTAACAACAAATTAACGCCATACATGGTCTACATATATCGATACAAACCAAAATGGTGTTAAATATGGTTCGTTGGTCCAGTGTAAATTCAAATACTAAAATAGTGCAAATTTAACTTTCACACAGTGTTAAAATAAATTTTACCTGGTGTAAATTGAACTCCTATATAGTGTTAAATATTATGTGTTTTTGGTCAAATTAAATCATACTACACCGAAAAAAATAATGTAGTTGAGTTAACATTTGCCTAAATGTCATTTTTAAAAATGTTGTTTCAACAAAAAACCTATTGGATTAATCTATATTTTGGTGTTAAAGCAAAAGTCAGAGTTTGTCAAAGTTTATTTGTTCATTTGACAGTTTAAATATTAATTTAACATAAACTAATATTTTGAATTAAAATGTTTATCGTACTTTGATTTAATAGCTGGAATTTGTTGAATCAACTACTGAAATTTTTAGGATTACCTAAAAAAACTATTAAATTAACGTTTAGTTGCTCTTTAATCCAAAACTTTAAATTTGTTCATTTAACAAATTTAAAATGTTACTTTAAAATTTAAAATGTAAAATTTGCATTCATAAAATTGCCGAGAATGGCGCTTCGAACACTCACGCCACGTCATTAGACAATGACGTTTTCTTACATCTCGCCTCAGTTAGCTTACGATTAGGTGTATATAAGATGAGATATCTGTTTGTTTAAGGTGTGTTCCACAGTAGAACTTTCACTACACCATATTGCCCGACACTGTTAAGACCCTCAATACAGGGCGAAACAGTCTGTCGGTATTTGAAGTAGGTGGAACACATGATACAAAGATGTATCATGGGTGGAACACGCTCAAAACAAAAACTCTGGGCGAGGTGAAGGTTCAATTCTTTCTATTTATATATAATAATATATTATTTCCATAATTTTGTTTTGGATACCAACCTTTAAAGAATTTTACATTTTCAGAATGTTAATTTAACATTTTATTGGTGTTAAGTGAATATGCTAAAAAGGTTACCTGGACATTTCAAGAAATTTACCTTAACACCCTAAGAATGTTAACTTAACCAAATTAGCAGATTAGAACAAATAATCTTATTTTGTTCATTTGACTGTTATTTGTTGTTCAATTAAACAATACAATTTGACATTTTTAGATGGTTAAGTAAACGTGCAAAAACCATTGCTTGTATTTAAAGTGCATAAAGAGTTGAATTAATATTTTTTTGTTGTTTCAACAGCTTATTTTTTTCAGTGTACACAGAAAAAAAGGAAACAGGAAGTTTCTTGACGCATTACTAGTATATTACCAGTGGTATTATTCCAGAAAATTGAACCTTCAACTCTCTAGAGATAATGTTTTTAGTGCGTTCCACCAACTTAAAATACTTCAAGTATTGACAGCAGTTTCCACCTATTTAAGTATCGAACAACTTGTAGTGTCACATCAAAGCAAAGGACTACCTGAGCTTATATACTCTTCATGTAAGTCAACAGAGGCGAGATTTAAGAACATCACGTGATCCACACCGCCTTTGCCGCGATCGGTACACACTATGCCACCAGGAATGCACGGCAAATTGTTTTAATCGTTTTCACAGAGTGCTTTAGGTTGAAGTAACTCTTTTTACAAACAACATATTTAGTAAAGTGAACCATACAGCGGGTTGGTTTCACTAAAGTTTTCTGGGTTAATTTAACCAATTTAAAAAAAAATAACTATCTGGTTTAGTCAAAATAATCTTTGTTTATATTAACCCTGTTTCCATTAACACCACTTTGTGATGGATTTTGACACCATTTTAAGATTACTCTTTACACCACAGATATTTTAACAGTGTAAATAGATGCTGTAGGTATGTTCCCTGTATACGTGTTCAGTGAGCCAACGTGCAAAAACTCAATTTTCATTAAAATAGCGAATTTGCCGTTGGCCTGCGGACTAGTAACTGTGGTCATGAAAAGATAATGGGGGAGCGTGGATCGTAGCAGGAGGAGGGGATATTCTGACGAAGGGGGCTGAGGTAGGGGGTCGACCTACAACCGGTGGGCCGACGACGGTCAGTATGCGACTGGCCGCTGGTTTACTGGGCTAAGGGTGACTAACCCAGGTCGTTCACCTTTCTATTCTGCCACGATCAAGTCGCTATTGCTCTTCCTACTATGCCTACTCCGACGCCTGGAAATGCACGACGAGGTCCAAGTGCAAACTACTTTTTTGCGACCTTCGTGTTTAATCCGCGCAGTTTGTTTCATATCATGCCACTAGTTGTCACAACATGAATCCTATTACTTCAGGAGTTACATATCCCTATAAATACCAAAAAATTGTTGTAATATGGGCATGGTTTTGCTTATTACTAAAAGCATTATTATAACAATGACTTGGTCTGTTCTATCGCTAGCTAGTAAAGACATGTAAGCGTGGAGGAGACCTGGGTGAGTTTCGGTTGTTGCAAGACTTGGAGTCAACGTCCTGGAGGTCGCAGCACGAAAATTTAGCCAAGTTTAGTGATCGTACGTCTGCACAATGCGAAGAAAAAACCTTAAACTTTTAAATTAAACCTTTAAGCGAAGATTGCGGTTGAAGGTAAAGTGAAAAAAACGTATCGGATAGTTCACTGTGCATCGTTGTGTTATGTCGGGTTCGTTGACTTTTCGGAACACGACATCGCGACGAAACTTCCTTCTGCTCGCTGCAGATACCACCAATGTGGGTCAGGTCAGTGTTGTACTCTGCTGCTGTTGCTGCTGCTGCTGCTGCTGAGAAATCCTTTACGCTCTCCGCGCTGCTCGCCTTCACACTTCCTGATACGTAAACACATGCTCGCTAAAATCGGCGAAAAACTCCAAAATTCCACTCCAATTGAATAAACTTTCCTCATTTTAAACACCTAGTTTAAATAGTTAAATTTGTGCAGAAAACATTGCATTTTCTTTCATTGCTCAAACGTCCCCTGAGACCCAACTTATTTCAATTATATTTACCCTAAAACCTCTTCCATGATAACCATAAAACATGTGTATTTCAATTTGTACCTCTTTATAAACCCATTTGTTACCGACTCATTGAAAAACCCTTGTCAGTTTATAAAAATGGCCCAGGAAAATAATAATAAGAGCACGCGTTTCTTCAAAAGTATACGACACATACACCTGGTCAACATACACGCGCACGCTTTATAGTTTCACCACAATAGGACGACATGATACCGAAATCCTTGCTTATATGGTCAATTGAACATGAAGCGAATTCGTGGCTAATATATACATAGATAAGAAGATATCCTAATTAGTTTTTTCTTTAAAATTCATATAATATATTATATCTATATTTTAAGATTTTAGATCTTGTAGGATCTTGGATTTTCATTTTACAAATTTTCTTTGATCAAGCTTGATCAATTTGTAAGACAACAATGAGGACCAAGATCCTGGTCTTGTATTTCTTTTATCAGCAAAAACTTCCACAAACAACAAGCAAAATTGCAATGGCAATTGGTTCTAAGTGGAGTTTAGTCATGTTAAGTAGCCTTCGTGCATAGTGGTTGAATGTAAGCCCCAGATGCAGATACAAATAAAAGGTAAGATGGACACACGCGAACAGCTACAAATGCGTTTTTAAAGACTTGCAGATTGATGGGCGCAGTCTTCTCGATGGGTCAATGGGGATTACCGATGGGAGTTAGAATGGAGTGAAGGGCCCGTGTTAATTGCGGCGTGACGAAGGCCTGCGCAAGGTGTGTGTCCAGTTTTTAAACCCTTTGATGACGGATTACCGCCCGCTACACTGTGGTCAATTGTCCGAAAAAGGTTAGTCTACAGATGCCAAAGACCGATGAATGCTGCAAGAAGAGTATTAAAGATGCATTATTCTGGATTTGTCAACTTTTGAGAGCATATGTTAGTCTAAAGGTGAACTCTGCAGATTAGGCAAATGTTTCTATTATATTTTTGTTATTTAATGTTTTAAAAAGTTTTCTAAACTGTAATAAAGAGGTTAAAATGTACCATTCTAGATAACAAAGTTCTTTCTTAGTACTTTTGGATAGGAACGTGAATAGCTCTCTGAAACCAAATAAATTGTAAAAATTTAGTGTGCAGGAAGTAAGAGAACGTTTAGCAAGCAATAATTATCTTGCGATATCTTAAAATATTTCGGTTCTCACGGTGTACATTTCTTCGGCGATGTTGTCGAATTTCATTGTGGGTCAAAATGAAGCTCGAAAGAACAAGGAAGAGAGCCGGGTATGGTGCACAGAGAAATGACGAAAGGAGTGGAGATAGAAATGGAGATTTCCTCTGTACATAATGTTGCAATATCCCAGTAAATGACCATCGAAGTTTCTTTAAGGTGAATGTCCAGCATTTGCCCTGACCCACTAACTTCGCAAGTTCGATGATCCGCCATTCTACATTCACACACACACAGCCACGCTGTTGCTGCCTGCGAAGATGCTTTCCTGCTATCGGTCATCGCGGTTGCACTCGTTCGAGAGAAATTTGGCAACTTTGGGCCGCTTCTTCTTCTTCTTTTCCAACTATCTCACCGATTGCCAATCGATCCGCCTACGGATCAACGAACCCCATGCCGTGTTTTGGGTTTAAGTTGGGTCCGGGGAAATTTGGCAACAGCGCCTTTTGGCCGACTATGATCTATGATTTCTGATTGATTTTAATGCCAATCGAAATCCGTGGATCGATGAACCTCCAAGTTCAATGGTTTAGCAGAAAATTTCAGACAGTTCTTTTCAAATATTGCATACCAAAAAACAAGCTAAAAAATTATATTTTTGTCATTTTGGACCAAAATTTTTGGTACCAATGTGAAATACTTTTACATTACACAATATTTAATTAAAAAATTACCATTTTTTCTAAATTATAACAAAAAAACTAAACTAGGAATTTTCATCTAATTTGTGATTTTTTTCGCTTTCTAGATTTTAAGTTATAAACACTAGACTGGGCCAAAAAAATCCACTATTTTTTTTTGTAAATTATATCGAAAATATTGTTTGGGGTAACAAAAAAAATTATGGTGAAAGTTTGAGTCCATAATATTAATATTAAGAGGTCTATCATCGCAATTTTAGATTTTTTTCCTGAGCGAGTTTTTAAAAAATAAATTTGACTTAAGAGTTAGGTTTGATTGGAATTTCCCGTCAGATGAACCGTTTTCTTACAATCATGCCTTAAAAATTTATATAGTTTTACAATTTGATCTTTTAACTTTGTAATTTTGTAATTCATGTAAAAATCAATACCCGGAAAAAAACCGATAAATATTCTTATGGGAAATCAAATTCTCTATAAAAAAGTCTTTTATAATTTTTGGCTAAATTCACTCAATTAAAAGTTATTCAAGGTTAAATTTGAAGTCAAAACGAAATTTTACCCTTGAATAACTTTTGATTGAGTGAATTTAGCCAAAAATGTTAAGAGGCTTTTTTTGTAAAGCATTTGATTTCCCATAAGAAAATTTATCCGTTTTTTATGGATACAGATTTTTACATGAATTACAAAATTCCAATTTAAAAGATCAAAATGTAAAACTATACCAATTTTTAAGGCATGATTTTAAGGAAATGGTTCATATGACAGAAAATTTCATTTAAACCTTTTTTGTAAAGAATTTAATTTACTTAAAAAAATATTTTCGAGTCAATTTTGTTAAACTAAATGGTTTGGGAGTTCTGAGACAAAAACTTGCCGAGGAAAAAAAAATAAAATTGCGATTACAGACCTCTTAATATTAATATTATAGACTTAAACTTTCAAAAAAAAAAAAAAATAGTTGATAGTCTAATAAACACTATCTTTTGTTTAGTTTGTTTAGTTTCCGCCATATTGTAATTTAACATGGTTGGATAGAATAAATTTTAAGGGTTTATAAAACTATAAAAGTAATGGTGGTGGTAACTTAAAATATTGTAGCAAAAAATTGGCTAAAAATGTAAATTATTCTGTATGTAAAACTTTTTCAAAATTCCAAGGACCATTTTTGGTTTTAAAAAGTTTACGTTTTTGATTGATTTTAATAAATTGTAAATACGAAGCTTTTATCTTTAACAACAAACCAATCAGGAAAGTAAATGAAAATGTTGAAAAATTTCCACAAAAAATTATATAAGATACTTAAAATTTTATAAAATTTATCTTTATACTTTTTTTTATACATCGGACAATATAAATAAAGATAACATTTATTCATTAAAGCCTTGTAAGGAATCTGGTTGCATGAAAGATATTCTAGAGGAATTTTAGTTATTCTGCTATAAACTCAAGCAGCATATGGTACATACCTACTTTCGAAAAAATGGTTTTTCTCATTTAAAAATAATGACAAATAAAGTAAAACGAAACTAAATCCTTTATTTGGCTATTTTTCTAATAATTTCCAATGCAACTCTAAATGAAAAGCTACAGTAAATACGTATTTTTTATAACTATATACATTCATTTTACCCATAAAGTTAGTAAATTTTTTAATGCTTAAACAATAAAAAAAGATAAAAATTAAGCAATTAGAAATATAACTTACTTATTCAAAACACTGCAGTGTGAAGTCCTTATGTAGGAATTAATTCATAATTATATCCGGAAGAATTTTATAATTCTGTAAAACACGGTTGTGCACTTGTGTATGTAATTATTAAATGCTAATCTAATGTAGGTTTCCCATAAGGAAAATATCGAATTCTTCTTTTATGTCAAGAAATATTATGTGGGAAAATGTAGAAAAATATCAACTATATCATCGATGTTTTTATGACACAAATGAGTATTACCATAAGAATTTTGTTTTACAGAATATGATTTATTAACTTATAAGTCGTCTGTCAAATCGAGAATAAACCAACATTATATTTTAATATTTAAACGACGTTTTTAATTCCTCAAGCTAAATTATTTATTAAATATTATTATAACCTTTTTACAGAATCAATAAAAGTGAAAAAATCCTTTCATGTCAAGTTTTTTTTTAAGGAAACGATTATAAAATTTATAGAAAAATTTGATAATTTTCTTAGCAAAACTTGACATACTTTAATACACGTACTCTTCTGAAAACAGAAAGTGACTAATTTTTTATTTTTGCAACGTGCTAAAAAACATAAACTCTATAGTGTTCATAAGAAATTTTAAAAGCAGGTTGTTTCAACAAAGATTGTTTAATTTAAGTAAGTTTGTTTTTAGACTTGCTAATAATAAAGTTTTAGTTTTTGTTCTTTTTAGGTCATATTTGCCTAAAGAGTTATATATGCTGACAATGTATGTTTTTTTTTGTTCGCATGTGCCAAATTAATATTCGAGGAAAACATGATTTCATACGCCTAACGGTATAAGATTGCAAAGTCTTATAACAATTTTTTCCCAATCCAACTTGACACCTTGACTTTTTTTGGTATATATTTAAAATTTGCATTGACCAGTTTTAGGAAGTTTTGGGTCTTCTTTTAAAGATAATATAATTTGTATGTTGAATTCTGGGACGTCCTGTATAGTTTTTTGTTATTATTTGTACAATGCTTTTGTATAAATGTCATTTTTATATTTCGATTATTTTTTTTTTAATTTTCAAGTAGAGGTAAATAAACATAATGCAATGTATTTTGAACATGTCCTTTCTTGACGGATCACTTCTTAGCTAAAAATCAAGACGTTTATTTTCTGCTAATAAAGCCCCATTTATCCTTTAAGATCAAAGTCCTTTTCTTCCATAAATAATGCCATTATTAAACGAGCTTTGCAGGTAAATCAGGTACTTGCAAAAATCATAATGCTGTTACGGGAGCTGTAAAAGATAAATCCTTTTTTCCAAGTTATTAACATAACTTTACACTTGTTACTTTGCGGTTCCACAACCCATTCATTGGGTAATTTATGACGTTTCTGAACGTCCAGCTCGACTATTTTGAATAATGACAAATTCATAGAAGCAAGGGGATTACTATAAATAGTAAAGGGGTTAAGTCACGGAGTCTATTAGCTTAAGTTAAGTTGGTAATCGCTTTTTT
Organism: Brassicogethes aeneus; assembly: GCA_921294245.1. Lineage (NCBI taxonomy): Eukaryota > Metazoa > Arthropoda > Insecta > Coleoptera > Nitidulidae > Brassicogethes > Brassicogethes aeneus. The sequence continues at coordinate 55,637,996 of OV121135.1, forward strand.
GTTATGTTATTAGCACGGGAGGTCCCCGGTAAGACCTTAAAAACAATTTTTATTGCACAGATGTAACGCAGTATCAAGTTTCGACGGTATAGGATTACCGATGAAAAGATAACTCGAAACTCTATACCAGCTACCAAATTTAAAACATTGCGCCATGTTTCAAAACATTTTGGCAATTTTATTAATACACGTTCATGTCATCACACAGCAGGATTAAAGCAAAGCGACGAGGCAGCATCAGTAGTATGGAGGCAAGAGGAGAAGGAAGAGAAGGAGAGGCCAGGCCACAGTCGATGTCAGTCGGATGTGGGTCGCGGTTTGCCATTGAACTGTTGTGACGTCAACGAGTCATTCACCTGTGACGTCACGAGTCCGCGGAAGACGCAGCCACAGCCACACAGCTGATACCAATTCGTACATTTAATACACTTTACACAATAAGTGACTACTGCCTGTGCCATGCCATGTTCATCTAGCTATCAGAGTTTGTTCATTCTGATTTTTGTAACTCAAGGGTCATACAGAAAATGTGTGCAGATATTTTTGTAAAGAATTAAACGCTCTACAAGAAAGGTTTCCTATGATTTTTTGTTAAACTAATTGGTTAAAAAGTTATTAAAGATCAAAGTTACTACTTAAAAATTGAGCACAAAATTTCATGCGGAACATAAATTTGACATTACAAGAATTGTTAACCAATATTTTTTTATTTACAAATGTAAATAGAACACTTTACTAAAATAATATCATACTACATTTTTTTCAATTTCATATTTGTTATGAAAACATATTTAACTTTGCTGCCTGAAATTTCAGTACTTGACCCTTGGTTGGTGAGAAGGAACAAAGAAAAAATTCTTATGTTATGTTTATGGAAAATCGGATAATATATGGGTGAAAATATTGAGATGTCCCCCAAGTGAAAATGATTATTTTTGGTTGTTTCACTGTTAGTCTAGAATGTTGTTTTTGGGAAGCCACCAGGTCTAGTAATAACAAAACATAAGTGATTCTGCACTTATGCAAGAATTTTAAGAAATCATACATTTTGAATATTAGAGCTTCACGGAAGATAGCTTCACGGAGGTTAGGATTTCGTATGTTTTTTAAAAAAAATCCCTTTGTATATTTAAAATAAGTTATTGAATCTTTTGACACCTTAATATTTTTTAAAAATACAATTGCACATAAGTACATAAAATATTTATAAAAAAATCTACTTACTGAGATATTACACTTCACAGTGGATAGGTTTTTAAATTAATGAACTTAAAAATTTGAATTATAAAACAGCAACACTCTCATCTGCATAAAAATTCTAACTGACCTTCAGGAATCACATGCATCTATAATATAGTAAACAGAGGTTTTCGCTTATTTAAAATTATTAAAGCGCCATCCGTTGCACAAAATTTAAAGCAAAAACAGATTCACGGAGGATAGAATCAATTTTTGTAACACCTACATAAATGGTTATAAAATTATTTCCTTTAATTTTTAATAATATTTTATATTTGATCCGATTGGTTTGGATGTGTTTAATTTACTTAGTGAACTGATATTTTTAGTATGCTTTTAGTACCTCAGATATTTGAGAACATATAGATTAACCTAGAAAGAGTAACAGTCACGGAGGATAGGTTTTAGACTTTTAAAACATTTTAAAAAATAATTAATTTCGGTTAAAAATCTGGAACCTGAGCTGTATAATATCTACTTAATTATGAAAGATCAAAACACAATAAAATTGTAGGTCAAACTCATTTAGTTTTATTAAATATCACGGGGTAACACTATCGGGGGACATTTCGTGAGATTCACCCATATAGAAAGTAAAAGTCAAATTATTATACACCGCCGTACAATAATGAAAATACATTGAAATAACACAGGAAGAGTGGTTCTGACAAAGTAAAGGTAAAGTTATAATTAGTTCATTCTTACCAACAAATATACGTACCGAATTGGAACCTTTGTCAAAACTTGAAAATACAATTTTGTAGTTTTTTAATTACATTTACAATTAAAAACACACACACTTAGGTAAGTATATAAGCATGTAAGCGTTAAGTTTCTTAATGAATGATATAAGGAATACTAAGTTTTGCAGTTTTTACTTGCGACGCAAAACACAAATAATGTGCGCGATTTAGCTGTGCAATTGAAACATTGCGGACCAAATTTGTCGAGTAAGACTTCTGCCTTCCTCTCTTTTGTAAAAAACTACTTATTATTTTTATAAAATTATGTGCGGTTCGTATGCTTCAGGTCGAGCTGACATTTTAAGAGGTTTTAAAATATAATAAACTAACAAATTTTAATTTTTTGGGCCACTCTAATGTATTGTAGTACTCTTTTGACATATTAAAATATCAAAAGAGTTACCATTAAAATTCGAAACATCCATATAGATAGTTCAACAAACTTAAATCCTTATCAAAGAAAATTTTGCAAAAGAAATTTATCACAGTAATAATAAATATAGAGTTCAATGACATTCCGTGTTGGAAAAAATACGTCTTAAGGCTAAAAATCATGAGAAAACATCGCCTGGCTTTGGGCCAAATTTTCAACATTTATGGCATTCATAATTACAACTTTTTCAGTGGGTGTGTTATTGCTTAAATGCTCGTTAGTTTTTTGAATAAATTTTTGAATTATTACGCAACAACGTGTGGGACAAAAAAATGTCGAAAATCATGAACGTATGTCTCAAAATGAGTAGTGAGATAAATGATTAAGGAACGAAGAAAGAAACTTGTTTCAAAATATTCCCATCAAACCAGATTGATTTATATGCATGAAGTACAAATAAAGAGATGTGTATTGTTTCAGCTTTCGATCCTTTAATTGTCTTTAATTAAACATCGGCCATTTAAAGGCTTTAAAAGGCTCTAAATGGACACGATTTAAGACCAGTTCAACAATCAATATTATGGAAAATTTCAAACTCAACTTTTGTAACTTATTTTTGAATACGTGTAAAAAATAATGTAGTTAATCTAATATAGTTCGTAATGATATATTATCACCAAATGTCAATAAATAAAAGTACCATTCTCATAATAACTCTATCTCTTCTAAATTTAAATTCATAAAACACGAAGTTCGTTATACAAAAGTTTAGCCTTGATGGTTAAAAGTGAATCTTGGCTAAACTTGGTATACGTAAAAAAGCGCTGCAAAAGTCAATGACCACGAGGTACCATCAGTCCTTCCGGGCCATACGAAACACATGCCAGTAAATTAGAATATCTGAAATTGCCTACGCTTAATTAATCATTTTGTCAATGAGTTTTTGTCATACAGTACACCTAAAACACTTTTGCATTCGTTCGCTTATTTAGAAATTTATAAAGTGAACATGAAGTTTCTGCTATTTAAATAAAGCAATAAACATTTAGTTGAAATAAACTTAAATTTTACTTTCAATTAATATTTTGAGAATATCAAATTAAAAATGTTATTTTAATAGTTCTTTTGTATTTTGCCTTTACAAACTTGGAATATTGAGTCAACATATCTTAGTAATTATTCTAAAATTGCAAGATATTTTGTTAAGATTTTTATCTTATTACTTTAATGTAAAGATACTTCAGCCGAGAATAAGAGTTAAATGTTGTATATTCGTCGTTATACAGCGCAGTTCGTTCTAATATCGTTTGGGTGCAATTTTACAGTGAAAAAACTTTTTTTTGATATATTTTTTCTTTTACAATACATAATGCCTCTAATACGTTTAATATTATTGTTTTGTAATAATTAAAGACGAAGCTAAGTTTAAAGTAATATTTTCTCGCGTTACCGTGCTTGTGACATGATTATTTCCTACCTACATGTAATAATAATAAACTAAGTGTTTCATAATTAACTTTAAATCAGTGGAATCGTTGTTAAACAAATGGGGATTTGCCATCCTTATTGATATTTTTAAAGGTAGGTTTATTTAATTACTATACCATAAAATAAACTTTATTGTAGGACAAGATATCAAAGAGGGAAAGCTTTTAAATATAAACGCTGAAATTTTAAAAGACTTAATTCTAAAGGCAGATCCTCGAATAAGGTTTTTAATGAAATAAGAGAAATACAAAAAAACTATTTCGGTTAAGTAGTGTATATATATTCAAATATTTAAGTGGTGTATATTGAATTAAAATTTTGTTAGTTGTTAAAACCAGGGTTTAAAAAAACATGATTTTTTTTTAAATAACAAAAATTGATTTTTTTTCTATAAAAATCAGATTTTAGAATAATTAAAAAAAAAGTAAAAAAAAAATAATTTAAATCTATTATGTTTTATTTTGTGATCAAATTAATTTTAAGTTTTTTTAAAATAAATTTGATATTTTATTCAACCTTTCCAGCAGTGGCGGCTGGTTGATTTTATGTATACCAATATCTCAGTTATTATACATGGGACCCACACCAAATTTATATGAGTTTATAATGACATTAAATAAACAAGTTCGGCGCAAACAGAATTTAAATTGAAGTTTGCGAAAAAAAGTTAGTTTTTCCTGTCGCCTCACCCGCTACCAGGCCCCCCTATTTGAAAATTAAAGTGGTGCAATTTATTATCTACTATAATTTATCGACAAATTTAAAAAATCCAAATATTACAGGTTTAATACCATTTTAAATATTTTTTTATTTTAATAAAATAAATAATAAAAATTTAAAATCGAATAAAATCTGTAATATTTGGATTTTTTAAATAAAATTTTAAATTTGTCGATAAATTATAGTAGATAATAAATTGCACCACTTTAATTTTCAAATAGGGGGCCGGATGAGGCGACAGAGAAAACTAACTTTTTTTCGCAAACTTCAATTTAATTTCTGTTTGCGCCGAACTTGTCTATTTAATGTCATTATAAACTATTATAAATTTGGTGTGGGTCCCATGTCTAATAACTGAAATATTGGTATACCCAAAATCCACCAGCCTCCACTGCTTTCCAGTTAGTTACATTTACATACTTTTATATTTGGTATAATTATCCAATATTTTAAATAAAACATTCTATTTCAACTTAAAATTTTCAAGTAACATTGAAATTTTCAAGTAACATTTTTTGAATCAATATTTTAATTATTCGATTTAAGCAACAATTAATTTTTTAACTTTTAAATTTATTAGTCCAAGTAATTTAAAAGATTAAAACTGCTCCCATGTTTATTATTTCATTACTAGTTGTGCATTTAATTGATATTTTTAATAATTTGATTAAATATTACGGTTGGACCAAAAAAAGGTTTAAAGGTTAATTATTACTATTATACTGCCCTACTATGGAGAAAGGCAGTAACTGCTAAACAAAAAATTTGTGAAAAATTAGCAAAAACTACATTTTTATAAAAAGCAGTAGGTATTTAATTGATTTTTTTAACTTATGAGATATTTGACTGCATTTCTGCGTTGAATTCGGTTACAAAATGTCCATAGCTTTACCATAGCACAAGAAAACGCATTTTGCATTTTTTTGCAGTATAGTAGGTATATTAAAAAAGTAATGTCATAAGACGTCATTTTGTCGCACGCTGACAATTTATAGAACGAGCGACGAAGCAAAAATTCTATAAAAAAAATAATTTTATATCTTAAATTTGATTTGGTCGAATTTTACTTTAGATAGTTGGGATCACAGTCATTGGTTAATGTCAAAATCGATTCGCCATGCCGTCCTTAATTTACTTATATACAATTAACGGCTGTTAATGTTAAATAAATTTTTTTTTACCATTTATTGGTTAATTTAACCATTTTTTCTTTTAGTGTGGTACTACACGTTTTTTAAATTTTTATGCCTTTTATATACAAAAACCTTGTTTTGGATCTTTTGGGATTTAAGAATTTTGATTTAAAAATAAATTTTGGTTTTAACTTGGAGGATGGAAAATGATAATAACTTTTTTGCACAAAAAGATGAAAGTGATTTTTTTACGACTTAAAGTCCCTTTGTTTCCATCTCAATGAACTTGATACCGAAATATTGTCGATTTGAAAACCTCGCATCTACGTACTGCAGCACAATAGCGCTGCATAATGGTAGATCTTATTGTTTCCGCTTCCGCCTTCGTGGCAGCTTGCTTCCTCGTTCGCATCAATCTTCTCGGGCTTACGAAAAAAAAACGCGTTTAATCATCGCTCCGGCATAAGGTGTTTGCTGAAATGGCCACGCGCCATATGCGCCTTCCTTCTTCAATTTGCGCCCTGGTAAAAAATCGGCGGTCGTGATATTAACTTACCTATGGATAATGGTTTGGAGCACGTGTGCGACAATGATGACGGGCGGTTTTTTTTGGGAGAAAGGGTTTGATACCTGCTGCAATTCGGTGTAATATAATATGTATTATTGCCTGCAAGCTGGTTCGGAGACAATTGGAAGAATGGAAATGCTACCTCAGAAGTGTGCAGATTCAACCTACATTGTTTAAATTTATTAAAAAACTAATTGCATGTCTGAGATTTTCGAAATTTTACTACTTACAAAAATGTATAAGTTGAACATGTATTTTTCTATCGCGCTATCTGGTGGTGCTCGATAGCATTGTGACTGACAAGAATACGTACATCCAAAGCATTTGAACTACATATCATTTTTAAATAAATAAGTAGGTTTTTTACAAAAGAGAGGTCTTACTCGACAATTTTGTTCGAAAAGTTTCAATTGCACAGCTTAATCGCATTATTTATGTTTCGCGTTGCAAGTAAAAACTAAAAAACTTTGGTGTAGTACTCGATTCCGATTATTATTCCTTAAATAATATAATAAGAAACTCAACGCTACACGGAGAGAAATGTATAGTAAAAAAAATATAGTAAAATTTACTTTAACAAATTTTTAGGGTAGCAATATTATATATTCGTCAATACAATATTAAGGTTGTAATACAAAATAATATTTTTTGTTATACAATTTTAGTAAAGATTACAACACCAATATTACTAAATCATAAATGTATAATATATATTTTAATTTTTAATATGTTCGTATAGTAAATTGATTTTACTATCTACATATAGTAATATTTACTATATGATTTAATCAAATGTAAGGTGTACATCTAATATTATAATATATTATACATTAATAAAAAATATAGTAAAAATAAAGATACTTTTATATTTAAGGTAAATAAACAATATATTTAAATATAATATACAATATAGTAACTCATGACATTTTAAACATTCAATTTTCTTAGTTTCTTCATAAACTTTCTTGACCCATTACTGGTAATACTTATAAGAAAGAATTGAACCTACTTGGTTGCATAGTATGTACCGATTGCGGCAAAGGCCACGTCGCGACGCGTCGTTAGACGGTGTGGATCACGTGATGTTCTTACATCTCGCCTCTGTTGGCTTACCAACCATGTTATATAAGCTCAGGTATTTCTTTGTTTTGGGTGTGTTCCACTACTACAAGTTGCTCGACAGTGTCGTGTCGACACTGATGATACCCAATATAGGTCAAAACACCTGTCTGTCGGTATTTGAAGTTGATGGAACGCACTCAAAACAAAAAACTTTGGCGAGGTGTAGGTTCAATTCTTTCCCATAACATTTTTGTATATTAAAAAGTACAATAAATATGTTACAATTTTTAATTGTTAACATATAAAAATATTAAAATATTTTATATTTAAAATGGCAACATAATATTTCAAAATTTATTATACTTATTAGTAATGGAAAAAATCTAATTATAAAAAGAATTAAAAACAAAATTGGTTGAGAATAATAATATTTTACCTTAAGGTTTAACATACATGGATATTTAAAAATTACTAAATATGCATAGTATCTGGATAGTTGTCCCAAATAGTAATATAAATTATAGTAAAGGGTATTATAATAATGGTTATCAGCATTATACTTTTCTCTCGGTGTATTATAATATATTATATCATAATACATAATATAATACCCGTTTTTAGTCTTTTACCATTGAGTGGATACTTTCTTAAAAAGTAAAAAAAAGCTTCACACTAGGCCTTACTAGAGAACACTAATTATAGCTTGAGCAGGTCTACTTTATTAGAGTTGAAATTTTCACCTTAAATTTAGTGTGAATTTTAGTGTTGTTTTAACATTTAACACAGTTCGTGCGACTTCATATACTATTTGATTGAAAATTACTACACTAACCGTGTTCGGTAGCTCTCTAAAAGTGTTCACTTTGACACTTATTTATTTGCATTTATTTCACTTTTAGTGTGAATGCTATTCCCAATATAGTGCTGGAAATTTAATATATCTAGTGTTTATCCTAACACTAATAGATTTAAAAATTGTTCACCAATATTGTGTAAGGTTGGTGTCTGCAGTGCACCCTTAAAGTTACATTCATTTAATGTCGATAAAAATGGTATAATATATAATATAATATTATTACATTAAGACCAAGCGGAGAAAGCACTTATTATGGCTGAACATACATTTCACTGCCAAGGCGTCAGCTGAGGCAGTAGATTGTGTTCGAGGCAATTATTATGCTTTCGCTGCCGTGTTTTATATACTATTTTTTTTTTCAAGCATTGCATTTTTTAATTTTTTAAATTCTGTCATATCTGTTTTAGGTTGGGTTCAACTGACAATAACTTTTTGTATAGACTTGAAGTGTTATAATAAAAAAATTATTGTAGGCTTGAAAAAAAATATATAATGGGGGTTTTCAATGATTCTGCTCTTATTAATTTTTTATATATTTATTTATTTTTAATTATATGAATTAATTTTGGGTAGGGCTGCTACACAAATAAAATTTATATTTATTTAAAAATACAGTCCATTGTAAGTTTTATGTTATAAAATTAAATTACAATATTTGGCAATTACTTTAAATACATAAGTATGTGAGTTTTACGCTACAAAATATAAAACTTATCTTTGGCAATTACTTAAAATATAAATACGTTCAAAACACCAAATAATATTTTGGCGCAAAGTACCAATTGACACTTAGATTGGTGCAATTGTATATATTTTTTACAGGTAACAAATCTTACCCATTTTGTGACTAAAATTTCTATCGAATCTGAAAATTCTTCTATAAAACTATATACCAAATTTTTGCAGTGATAATCTTAAAATAAAACTTTGAAGGTCCTCTTTGCAATTCAGTGCTAAAGTTGTCATCATAAAATGCCATCTGCTGGTATCGCAATGCTAAGGTTTTGGCTACATTTTTAAAGTTTTTATTAAACTTGGCATCATGGACATGTTTTACTCTCAGGAAAAACATCTAAAAATTAAAAACAAAACGATTTACTTATTATATACTTTAATGAGCTATTGTAAGAACTGTACTTGAAATTTTTCTGTACTATTGTACAAAACGCGATTTTCACGTGATTTTCGACCATATGAACCAAAACAAAATGCATTATTAACCATGATGAGTAATAATACTTTGAAATTGACTTAGGTACCTTTAGTTAATAATTATAAACCACAACTAAACAGCTTGGTGCATTCTTCCAATCCAAATTCTGAGGGAACAATGAACGAAACAAGTTTGCGTTTTTGTCAACTGAACATGACCACCCCCTGATTGCATATTTACACTACTGTGCACTGCCAGAGCTTGGCTATTTATATATTTAAGTGTAAAGTTAGATTCATATGGAACACCACTATCATTCCATCGCACTTAGACGTAAAAATATATTTTAGGATTGAAAATAATGTGATGTTTTAACTTTTTATTTTTATATTTTTATAATTTTAAATAAATCTAGTAACAAGCGATTCAATACAAACAAACCGTTGTCAATGCAACGTGGTCTTAAAGAGTTAGAAAAGGATCTTATCCAACACAGTAAGTAAGTTAGTAAATTAATACTGTATTTTTTGAATTTCCACAGTACCTACCTGTTACATTGTTACAACAATGCAAAGTGAAATATTCTCCAGAATGGCATACTATCAAAATTATGAATCTTTTAAGTAAACACGTGTTGGTGTAAAATCGCAAACGTACTTACAAGGCTTTGTTAAAAAAAATATCGATAAAAAAATGCCACATGCCATATGCTGCTTCCCTTAGTGCCTTCCGCTTTCAATTTCTAGGATTTCACCTTCCGCCAAAATCTCGATAAAAAAATCTTAAAGAACAAAAACCGCGTTGCAGACGCCCTTTGCCATAAAAAATACGCACGTGCTGCTTATTTTTTGGCATCCTCAAATAAAAAATGATAATAATGGCATGTGGGCTTTTTATATTTTTTACTTAAACATTTATTTGCAAAGTGTAACATAATATTTCGCATCTGCCGATATTGAAAGATACTACCTTCGTCAAGTAAACCTTTATTTACAGAGATTATTATTATAAGCAACGTAAAAACTTAACAACTTAATTTGGAGCACATATTTCATATTTCATTGATGCGGTTAATCAAAAATTTGCATTAAAACATTGGATATTAATATTAATCCTCTTATAACGACTTTATTAAGTACTTTTTGCCGTATAACCATATGGAATTAAGCGTACTTAATAATTATTAGCAGTGAAATCTTTTTTTTTTAACTATATGCCACAAATTGGTTTATAATTTTAAACCATTCAAACATTAATTGTATGGTTAATGTCAGGCTAACAAACTATTTATTAGGAGAAGATTTATTTAGGCTATAATTTTATACTGGTTACTAATACAGGATACATTACATTTTTAGTTTGTATAAAAACAAAATGTATTACTTTTATTAGTGTACAAAAATACAGAAGAAAAATTTCAAAGAATATAAAATTTTTAAGTGTGTTAAAAAAAACGATTTTTAAATTGACCTGTTCTGGCAAGCTTAATTTATACGAGGTGTGTTTTTTTGAAACAAGTTTAAACGTCAAGTCCTTGTTTTAACTCAAGTGTTGGTAAAAAATTACAGTCATCTTGAAAACAATGCAAGCAGCGAAGTTGTGGTGAATGCACGTATAGTTCCAGTCAAAATTTCAGTACTGTGGTGAGTAGTTATTTTGTTACATATATATATTTCATTGTAATTTATATAAGGCTATATGTGATTTGTTGATAAGTAGCATCCACTAATAAAAAATATCAGTAAAATACTTAATTCCGAATTATAATCTCAAATTTGTATCCCATTCATCAGCACCGTGTCGTCAGTTCCATGTTCGATGTTTCGGTTATCTTTTTTTCGCAAACCAATTTAAATTCTGTTTGCGAAAAACTTGTTTATTTAATGTCATTATAAATTCATATAAATTTGGTGTGGGTCCCATATCTAATAATTGAGATATCGGTATACCCAAAATCCACCAGCCGCCACTGATGTGTGGTATTATTTGATTTTAAGATATTTAATGTATAATATGTTAAATTATGTATTTAAATAGTACCCTGGTATACTCGTCACTTTCCTTGCATTCAAATTTAGAAAACACAGATATTTCAGAAACTGTTTGAAAAAGTGACTGGCCCGGTCTGGAACAGTAGGTATATTTATTATATTATCTATGTTCTCATAACAAAATACTGTTTAATTTTCTTTGAAAACTATATAAATAAAATGAAGTCAAAAGTTGCCCAACTTTTGTAGAATCACCCATATATTTTCTAATTATTAAATTTTCATTTTAAAACTCAATATATTTTTTATTTGTAAGGTATAGAATTATATTAACATAAGATTTATAATTAACCACATATTGACCATTAATATTCTTTATATACTAAGATTAAAATACAGTAGGTATAGATTTAATAAAAACATGTACATGGTCGATGTGGTTTATATATAAATAATTGAGGAAGGCTTATTTTCAGAAAAGTATTGCACTGTAAAAAATTTAATATTTTATAAAACTGAAATGACTGAAAAATCAATTTTAAAACTTATTTAGCTTGTTTTTGTGGTACAGTAGCTTCATAAAGTTTATTCGTAAACAAAAATTAACATTTATATTATTTATCAAAAATATCCCCCGTGTATACATTTGTAATAGACTTTTAGTTAAAAAATGGCCTTAATATGTTATTACCATAATAACATATTATTAAAATACGGCATTTTTCTAAAAATGAACTGTATAGAAGTTGAATTCTATCTGAAATTATATTCTTAGTAATAAGCAATACCATAATTACGTATTTTCTTTTAGCCTGATCGTGTTCACTCTATGAACATACCATATATTAAAATTTGTTCTACACTGTATTCATTATGTTTCGAATTACATTTTACCACGTCAAATTATATTGATTTTTCACGTTTTTAACCATAATATTTTAATTATATCTTACTAAATTGTTCTTGCATTTATTTAAATTTTTCCAATGTATACTGAATAAATTTATTTATCTTAAAAGCCTAGTTAGGTCAGGTTTTAGTACGAATAAATGAATATATTTTGTACTTATTCAATACCAGCTAAGAATTCTAAACAAAATTACATCACCGTGTGATGATCAAATATCGATATGCATAAAACTTTTTAGTTATTCTGGACATGCTGAAACCAAAAAAATTCACCAATTAAATGGCAACTGACCTCTCACAATTTTTATACACAGTAAAAAATTTTGCCCGTGTAAATTTTTTAGTGTAGGGGTAAAAATATTAGTTGATTTGTAAGTGTAAAAGTTACACTACAAAATACACTAGGTAGCATTTAGTGCTTATTAACTTTATTAAACACATTTAAAGAATATGAACATTATTCATTGGTACCAATACATTCACACTGTAAGCGTTCACACCCCCCCCAGCAAAGAATCTGTAAAAAGTTACACCCCAAGTGATAAATGAAATATAACACCACGGCAAATGTTATATTAAATTACGACAAATAAATAAAATAAATACTTACGGTAATAAAGCTCATTAATTTAGTAACCCAAGGTACTTGCAAGGTGTTGTATTCATAGGGAAAGTATTTAAAAAGGGAAATAATAAATACAGTAAATAAAAGGCAATAAGTTACGTTTGAACTCAGGTCAAAAACCCGGAAGGCTCCCGTTTATTTTTTATTAAGTATCGCTCATAAATCCTTCCAAAATGAGGGATTATGGGAGTGAGTTTCACGTATAAAATATTTACAATTTATAACAACAATAATGATATTTATTTGGATAGAGCAACAAAAATAACCGTAACCCAAACAACATTTAACTTAGTGAACTCTGAAAGAAAAGGACCTCCTACAACCGTTAAAAACCACACAATATCTCCTTACTGCGACTACAACCCAAATATAAATAAATATATAAATACCATTTGATAAATAATACCTCATACTAGAGCTTGGCTCTCGTTTTTCATTTTTAATTTTTATCTTCGCTTTTTGCTGATTTGTTTGTTTATTTGTTTGTTTGTTTGTTTGGTGAAAGTAGATTGAGTCTTAGTCTCTATTTTTGTAATTTAATTTAACTTTATTCATCAAGCATTCCGTCTGCAATAGGCCTCCATCATCCAAATAAAGTTTTTGTATTATTATTTACTGTTGAATTTATAGTTTACTGTTACACAAATTTTCATGTAATATTTATTAGAGTTCAGGCTCAATCAACTGTTGGAAAAGGAGTAAATAATTATTAGGCTCGACTCGGGCTTCAGCTGAGGGTTCGGAATTGTCTATTTTGCCTCATTAGTAAGCAAACCTTAATAAATTAATAATTACCATAAAATACTAGGTAATCAACATGACACAAATAACAATGACAAAGTCTACGTCACCAGTCAGATGAAATCAAACCGCTCGGCACCTAATAAAATTTACAGGATAGTAATTCAAAATGGGCTTGTTGTGTCATGGACTCCACGGACAGTGGGGATAAATCAAATGTCGCTATCGTACAATTACTGTTGCTACTCACTCCAAATGTAATACCAAATATTTAAATATGACTGGTAAAATTACTAGTTACGTGACATAAATGTGAATCCGCGAGTACAATTTTATAAATCCCGTATTTAAGAAAATCGATAATTAATACACTTAATTTACACAGCGTTTACGTTAAATCCCCTTTTTGAAATATTTATTAAAATTAATTAAATAATCCTAAGTACCGTCCTGTCATTTAGCTTAATTAAATCGAATACGGTCCTGCCTATTTTAATTGGATAAAATAGTCGTAAATTCTTGCTCATTTAATTTGATAAATACTCGTTAAAAATCCCTGCCTTTTATTAGATAAAATACACGTACCAATTGTTTATAACTTAGAATATGAATTATAATACGAAATACCTAGTTTTAAACGTAAATTTTACAGCGTGGTTTGTTTCAAATGGCAGCCATTACAGCTAAATAGATCGAACGATGACGCCAAGTCAATTGATCGAATATTTATCTTTACACAAGGTGTTTGTGTAAACCAATTATACCAAAATGCTCGGGAATATTTATACTACAATAATTTAGTTATTTAAAACGTACAAACCTACAAATTCCAACACTTTTCTGCACACACAAATTTTATAACCCTTGTCGCTGCTCGGCTCATCTCGAATGCTCGAATGAATGTTCTCCCCTGCCCGTCACTTGCGTCTAGCATTATTTCCCCCTACCTATTCCCACTTAATCAGGAGAGTTTTTCTAACCAATGGCACGCTACCTTTTATATGTCACTTGTATTTCCGTTGCGCTAAATTTAAATGTTAGTTTTATTTACATGGCTTTTTGAATGCATTTATTTTAAACAATTAGGATCGTAATAACCCACGGATTGTTTATAAGGGGGGGGTATTTGCAGATCTCCTCAACACTATTTATTATTAAAATAAATCAAAAGGGTAGAAAAACTTCATGCGAGTGTTTATTACCCCTTAATGTGTTAAATGGTGACAAAATGTACACTACAGTGCATGCCAATTTCTTTGTCTGTTTTGATGTTACTAAGAGCTCTTTTTTCTTTACACTACTAGTGCACATTGTATCACAATTAAAGTTAAAATACACCAATAGTGGCAAAATAGACTGAAAAAACTGGTAATAACCGAAATGCGTTTTAAAATGCATTTCAGGAGATACCGCGTTGTGGAAGTGTGGCATTTTTGTTCAGTTAGATTTTAATTACGGTGAATCCATAAGAGGACATTCTTATTTTTTGGTAAGTATTATATTTACTTCAATTTTTATAAGCCTTAATATTCAATAAATACCAATATGTTAAAAGGATGGCCATACCCGACCTATATTATATATCAATAATTTACAGCAGTAGGTCGGGTACTTGTAACATGAATAATATAAATACATACACACTTGATTTACTTTTTATTTTCAAGCGTAATGGTTGTTATATTAACCTATAACTACATTTTTATTAAAATTACGGAAAATTTGTACACTTGTGGTAAATCCCCGACATACAGCCGCCTGACGCCTCTCTACCAAAGGGATCGCCCATTTTTTAAAACAGAAAAATGGATTACTGATGAATTCTCAAGATAATTCATTGCTTACAAGTTGACAGCCAGTAAAACATTGCATTGATCTAAAACTTTTACGTATTAAGGAACCATTTTGCTTAAGCCAGCCATACGACTCAAATATAAAATTATATTTTAAAAGGCACCGATTTTGATAATTGTCATAGATTTTTGTTCCAAATAAATGTTTCTCTTTATTTAACTTTGCGTTTTATTCACTTCCACCTATAGGTTTTACTCAAATAATAGTGTTAATTTATACTAGAAGTTTGCTCTAAAAGAGTAAAAGTACCCTTCTAAAATTAGAACCTTTCCAAATTAGTGTTAATTTACACTGAACAAAAGTGGGATTTTACCCAGGAAGTGTAGAAGTACACGATTTTAGGTAAATTAACACTTTTTAATACAGTGTAAAATTACTTTATCCTCAGTGCTAAATAGTGTTAAATCATACTTGCTTACTTGGGGAAAATTACACTACAAATTAACTCTAATTGTAGTGTTATAAAACAACACTATTTAGTGTGGACCTGTGTGAACTCTAATTAGTGTTTCTTAGAGTTGATTTTTTTAATGTGTATCAAGCTTAAAACTTATGATGGCAACAGTTCTTGGAGGTACCTTGTTTTATAATAACCTCCAAAAATTGTCTTTCTAGAAAACTTAAATTATCAGTTCAAAATTAGATTTTACTTTTTATTTATTTACATATGTTTGCTCATATGTTGCAATGCAAATTAAATGCAAATAATAATAAATTGCATAAATGTATTATTAATTTTATAATAATTTAACGGTACATATTAAATAATATATTTCGACCTTTGTTTTTAATCGTAGATACTCAACAAATAGCAGAAAACGTTTGGTACCGTTAGAAAAAAATTTGGTTTATATTCCATAAAAATAGATTTGCATCTAATGTTAATTTATAAGGAAAGGAGTGGCATAATTATTAAAAATAAATAAGCACTTTTAACGGTTTATTATTATAAATATATAAATGTAAATATCACTTAATGATTATTATATTAGGACTCGGTTAACCTAATTTTTTTATGTAAAATACATTATTCATATATTTTTCAAATATTCCACAATAAACTATCTACATATGTAAATATCATAAATTAACCTAAAATTGGTACAATTCATTAGCTTATTTTTATTTTATTTATTTAAGTCAGGTTCATTGTACCTACTTGGGTTGTTAAAAAGGCCGAATTCAAAAAGAACATTTTTAAAAATCCAATATTCAATAATTATGAGACGTTTTTTAATCTTAAAGGTGTTAATTGGCAGGAAATTGTAAAAAAGACATTATATGTATTAATTTATGAGCAATAAATTAATTAAATTTTAAGTAAGTTTTTTTAATAATTAAATTTTGTATATTGTCCTTTCTTACATAATATATTTTTTCTACTCCCACCTTTAAAACGCCCTTTATCGTACATGTTTCCTTTTAAATACACATTAACAAGTTGTGGCTTTATGGCGTTTTAGTCACAGGTTGAAGTTAGCAACAATTTTTATTTATGGGCTGAAGTTAGTTTTAAGTTAGTTGTGTTCAGAAAATATCAGGAATTTTAGTTTTTTGAAACAAATATTTATTTATTTGTCTACACTAATGTTGTCGCCTTCAAAATAGTCCCCATTGGATATTATGCACATGTGCCAGCTCTTCTTCCAATACTCGAAACACTTCTAAAACTCGATCTTTGGGATAGCCTTTAGTTCTTTCAGCGATGCGCTTTTATGTCATCTATGCTTGCAAAACGACGGCCCTTTAAGGTTCTCTTTATTTTTGGGAATAGGAAAAAGTCAGACAGAGGCATGTCTGGCGAATATGGAGGCTGGGACATCATTACAGAATTGTTTTTGGCCAAAAATTTGGTTCAAAATTTAACAATTTTAGAACAAATTTTGCTGCCACGCGTTTCATATCTAAAACATTCGAAAAAATTTCATGGGATGAGCCAATCGATATACCAACATCATCAGCGACTGATGGTTTATAACCACTTCTTCCACTTTTTCCATGTTTTTATCGGTTGTTAATGTGCTTGTGCGTTCGAGGCGTTCGTCATCTTCAACGTCTTCACGGCCATCTTGGAAACTCTTATACCACTTGTAAACTCTTGTTTTACTTATAGCAGGCTCACTTTAGGCCTTTGTTAACATTTCACAGAATTTATTTCATTTTTTAAGCAAAATTGGATACAAATTCTTTGATCCATTTCTTTTAACGAATGAAAAATCGCCGAGCTCATAAAACACGTCTAACCTTAGCGGCTGCCACAGACAAAGTAAACAATGAAAACAGATAAAGTTTTTATCATATTTCGGGGGCATGTATACGTTAGTATAATAAAGAAAATTTTATGACAACCGGACCCTCCGAACCCGTGAAATTTAACAATTCCCGTTATTTTCTGAACACACCTCGTATACCTATTGTTAGTAGGTGCTTATGTAAAAAAGTTACAAAAATTGAATAATTTAAAAAAAGTTTCTACATACAAATATAAATAAATATAAACCAGTTTTTAAATGAAGTGTTTAAAAATAAATATGTTTGTATTTAAACATGACCTAGGCGACTAAAAAAACAAAGAAGCAAACAAACGAAAGCAGAAGAAAAGGAGGCGGTGTGACCGAGCGGGCGGCCAATTTAAATTTTCGCTCGATTAATATTGCATAATATTGGCAAATATTTAAAGTGGGGAAGGTCAACAAACCTAATTTATGAATTTTTGGCCATCCGACAGTGTACGAGCAAGTGATGTTCCGAATACCCGCGACTTAACAGTTTAGAGAAATTATGGGTGAATATATTGAGATGTCCCCCAAGAGAAAATGATTATTTTTTATTTTTGGTTGTTTCACTGTTAGTCTAGAATGGGGTTTTTGGGAAGCCACCAGGTCTAGTAATACACTGAAAGAAATATATACTAAAGTTAAATAAAAAAATAATTAGGGCAAATATATTTTATGTTTCATATATAGACTACCACATACATTGCTAAAACAAATATATTCGTTTGGTTAGCAGCCTATTGCTGCCCTAGCAATATAAATGGTGTTTCTAGCAATATTTTTTTGCTGTAATTCACTTATAGTTTACATTTTATAGTAAGGGTAAGTTTATTTTTATTTAGATCTAACATATCTTCTTTACAATAAATGTATTACAAAATTTACCATACATTCATAATAAACAGTAGTATAAATGTGTAAAGCACTAGTATAAAATTTTTAGTATAAATTTGTATTTACTTTTAGCAACAAATTTCTTTCAGTGTAACATAACATAAGTGGTTCTGCACTAATGCAAGAATTTTAAGAAATCATACATTTTGAATATTGGAGCTTCACGGAAGATAGCTTCACGGAGGTTAGGATTTTGTATGTTTTTTTTAAACATCCCTTTG
Source organism: Brassicogethes aeneus (assembly GCA_921294245.1). NCBI lineage: Eukaryota > Metazoa > Arthropoda > Insecta > Coleoptera > Nitidulidae > Brassicogethes > Brassicogethes aeneus. The sequence continues at coordinate 55,656,842 of OV121135.1, forward strand.
TATATTTGAAATAAGTTATTGTATCTTTTGACACCTTAATATTTTTAAAAAATACAATTGTACATATATAAAATATTTATAAAAAAATCTACTTACTGAGATATTACACTTCACGGTGGATAGGTTTTTAAATAGCAAATTAATGAACTTAAACTTTTGAATTATAAAACAGCAACACTCTCATCTGCATATAAATTCTAACTGACGTTCAGGAATCACATGCATCTTTAATGTCGTAAACAGAGGTTTTTGCTTATTTAAAATGATTAAAGCGCCACCGTTGCATAAAATTTAAAGCAAAAACAGATTCACGGAGGATAGAATCAATTTTTGTAACACCTACATAAATGGTTATAAAAATTATTTCTTTTAATTTTCACTAATATTTTATATTTGATTCGATTGCTTTGGATTTGTTTAATTTACTTAGTAAACAGATATTTTTAGTATGCTTTTACAACCTCAGATATTTGAAAACATATAGGTTAACCTAGAAAGAGTAAAGAGTAGAATGATAGCTTTTTAAATTTTAATTTTTCAGTAATTATTTTTGTAAATATCATTTTTAGCATTTGATTTAAAGTAGCTGCGTTTACTCCAAATATTTCCCAATATCATTAACACGTCGGTTGTCTATGTTCTTCTGTATAAAAATTTAGCAATCCCTGCTCGTCGTATCACCTTTAAGTTTATTGAACCTGCCGAAATTTTGGACCGGGTTCATTTCGGTTCAGGAACGACACCACAGGAACCCAAACGTTGCCTTTGCTGTTGCCAGTCAATTTTTTTTTCGTCTTCTTCATCGTCTTTAAATCAACGCGAGGAATTTTTAACGCCGATTCACGTAGCACTTGAACAGATTCTTACCGAATTTTTCAATGTAACCACTATTTAAATAAATTTTTTTACGATTTTTTAATTTCGTGAGTTATCAACCTACGTGATCATTTACATGTATTAAACATGTTCACTTTGGATTGGTGTCGTCTTGATGATGATCTTTACAGGGTTATTCAAAACAACTTTGATAAGCTTACCGTAAGGTAAACGTCCCTATTATTGGCTCCTTAAGGCATTACAAAAATTGTACACGTAAAATAAAAATTCAGGAAAAATCTTGACTCTTAATTTCAATTTAAATTTAATTTTAAACATGTAGAAAGTGTTTAAAGAATTACATGAAAGTCGTAAGTTTTATTAAAGAACTTTTAAATAACAGGCAGGCAATAAGGTTTTACAGGAAACAATTATAAAAAGTTACCAAGAAATATTCTTCAAGGAAAAACATGTTTTAAAAGGGTTAAATAGGATGGTGAAGCAAAAAATTGACCGTTATTAGGTTTCAATTCAATTTTTATCTTGACAAAAAGTTATTACAAACACCGCTCAAGTTCCGAGGGTCCAGATTGCGTCATGGATACCTGGTATCATAAAACTATAATTTTCTGTAATGTTTCTAATTTGAAATATATTTTAGGAAATATATTTTATAGTTTGATTTGGAAAGCATCCCTATTTCCAATCCAAATAAAGGAAAAACTACATACAACGAACACTTATAATAACAGTTATTAAAAGTACAGACTAGGACGTAAAAAACTTCCCCTTATTGGTCTAAATTATTTTTACAGCCTAGGAGATAATCGAATACTGTGGTAGTTAGCGTTGACAATATAAAAGCATAACATTACTCAGTTTTATACATTTTTCAAAGATTTCAAATAATTACAAAGATTTTTAATTAATAAAATAAAGTAAAATAAAATGAAATGAAATGAAATGAAATGAAATGAAATGAAATGAAATGAAATGAAATGAAATGAAATGAAATGAAATGAAATGAAATGAAATGAAATGAAATGAAATGAAATGAAATGAAATGAAATGAAATGAAATGAAATGAAATGAAATGAAATGAAATGAAATGAAATGAAATGAAATGAAATGAAATGAAATGAAATGAAATGAAATGAAATGAAATGAAATGAAATGAAATGAAATGAAATGAAATGAAATGAAATGAAATGAAATGAAATGAAATGAAATGAAATGAAATGAAATGAAATGAAATGAAATGAAATGAAATGAAATGAAATGAAATGAAATGTAGGGTTTTAAAATGTCCGGAAAAATTGAGCCGGCGGAAAAAACCGGTTTTTTTTTTCAAAAAAAAGTGAAATTTTTAGAAAAATTTACTTTTATGTTTTAAGTCTTTAAAAGATTTATTATTAACCAACTAATTAAAACCATCGCTCGTTAGTTTTTTTTAATAAACATTGTCCACGTTACAATGAATAATCGTAAATGCCTACAAGTCAATTTCTATTCATCCGCACGCATTATATTACATATGCAATTGTCGTATTTGACCTGAGCTTTGTGCGCAGACAATGTGAAAAATAGTTTTCTTTATTGTTTGTTATGTTGGCACACACGTTGCTGGCCATTTATACCTCTAACCTACATCATGTCAATGTGCTATTAACATACACAAGGAATATTTATTCCTTGCCTGAAGATGATCGTAAATCAACTCATAGTTTGAGGAATGGAAATATAAATATTTATTGGTGAAGTTTTGACTTTAAAAATAGTTTTATGCATAATATTATATTATGTAATACGTAAACATATCCCATTAACAATTTTGACTAAAAATGCAATAATTTTTAAACTTCAAATGGTAAAATTTTTTCATACCCACAAATGTAAAAAACCCATGTATTTCTAAAACTCGACGATAAATCAATTAATCGTTAAAGCAATAGGAATTTATTTAGTTATGTAGTTTTGCGTAATGGCCCGAAAGGCCATATGTTCCTTCACGTTTATTCTTAATCGAAAGGGATGCAGGTATAAAAATAGGACAGGTGCCTGGAGAAATGATAACCCTCTGAAAGTGAAACCCTTCTGCACAACCATCATCGGCTTTTTTCACATTGTTTATTAGTTGTTAAGTGTGGCTGGTTTTTATTACCATTTATTCAACCTTTTCCCTTCCTATAAATATATTGTAATTGTAAAATTATTATTAATAAAAAATACAGGGTCTTCAAATTTTATAATTTATTTTTTAAGGGATGATTTCATACTGCAATATATAGTTCCCAAGAACATTGGGTCAAAAATAAAAACTCATGAAATGCAACAAAAATACTAAAAGAATTATGTCAATATTAAGTCTACAACAGAAAAGTTGAATTTGTTAACTGTAGTCCTTGGGCCAAAATTTATTAATTATATCGAAAATATTGTTTGGGGTGACAAAAAAAATTATGGTAAAAGTTTAAGTCCATAATATTAATATCATCTATCATCGCAATTTTAGATTTTTTTGTAATTCATGTAAAAATCAGTACCCGGAAAAACCCGATAGATATTCTTATAAGAAATTAAATGCTGTACAAAAAAGTCTCCTAACATTTTTGGCTAAATTCACTCCATCAAAAGTTATTCAAGGTTAAATTTGAAGTCAAAACGAAATTCTTGTTTTTTCTGCTCTAGATATTTTTTTGGGTCAGTTAAAAACTTAAATTCTTATATCGATGATAATCTTTATGTTATTGATAAAAAACTGAAAATTAAAAAAAAAAACATTCTGTAAAAAATATTTTCACTGTTACCTATTTAATCGTTTAAATAATAACAATCACATTGTTTTTTTATTGGAAATTATTAATTAGTTATATAATACACATTTAAAAAATAAATCAAATTATCATCCATAAAAAAATAAATCTCTGCAGAGGAAAAAACAAGAATTTAGTTTTGACTGCAACTTTAACCTTGAATAACCTTTGATTGAGTGAATTTAGCCAAAAATGTTAAGAGACTTTTTTTGTAGAGCATTTGATTTCCCATAAGAATATTCACAGGTTTTTTTCCGGTACTGATTTTTACATGAATTACAAAATTCCAAAGTTAAAAAATCAAAATGTAAAACTATACCAATTTTTAAGGCATGATTTTAGGGAAACGGTCCATCTGACGGAAAATTTCATTTTAACCTTTTTTGTAGAGCATTCAAACTTTCACAATAATTTTTTTTTGTCACCCCAAACCATATTTTCGAAATACTTTAAAAAAAATAGTCGATTTTTTTGGCCCTGTATCACCCCTTAAATTTTTTACATAATTCAGAAATGTTAAATGCCTTAAAAGGTTTTATGGCTATAATTTAAATGTTATTTTAACCCTTTTTATAAAAAATTAGAGGTAGTTAATAAATATAATATTTTTGTAGGTACCGACAAAAATGTAGTACCTAAAGGGTTAAAATAATTTTATTAAAAAGTATCCGCAAAGCAAAATCGTAAAAAATAATAAAACTTTATAAAAAAAGCCTTTTTTTGTTTTATGAATCTACGTTTACAATCCTAATAATAATTATAAAAAACGTGAGATAGAATAAATTTTCATTAAAAATCTAAACCCAGAAATTCATAAATTAATCATTTTTTACAAAAAAAAATATAAACTAAGAAACTTAAAAATGTGTATTAATATTTTACTTACAGAGAAAGAACAAAAAATTAGGTAGTAAAACTTTTATATAAACCTAATTTACCTACTAGTTAAAGTAATCCAATATTTTCTATAAAAATACATGCAACTTTTAAATATCCTTTGATAAAATCATGGTAAAAAATAATCCACAAACATTCACTTAAATCCAAAAAACTTACAGATTAACTTCACCCTTTTGTTAAAAAATAGCCTCCATGGCCCATCTTTATTATTTTACGACAGATTGCAAAACATCATTACGTAATAAAAGAAAGGCTTGTAAAAAAATAAAAACAGCTTTTATCGTTTCCCGATTCGGGTAAAGGGTTGATGGTTGTTTTTTGTGGTAGCAAAAAAATGCACCTTTCCTTTTTTTAAGCACACCCCTTGCAGTGCCATTCGCTTTTTTACGAACCCTTTTACTTTTTTACCTGCTTTTTACGTGGGAAAGAATCAGCAAAAAAGTTAATTTTTTGTGTTTGATAAGTTTAAAAAAAAGATTATAAGTTATACATTCATATAATAAGTAAAATATGCAAAATGCAAAATCTTGTTCTATATCTTTATAATCCCCTTAAAATATTTAAATTTTACAACACGTATTGCCCAAAAATACTTTATTATCTTGGAGGCATAAAAAACAGGTAAAAAGTCTATCTGTTTATATTTTTACAGCCAGAAGCTTTTCACTAATTCATTTTTAACAGCCTTGGCAAAAATTGCAATTTGTCATTTGCCAAATTTTTACGGTTAAAGAAATGAATGATTTTATTTTCGTCAACAAGGTTATAATTTTTATGGCACTTTTTGCTACCTTTTTAGATGATTCCTAGAAGTTAGGACCCACTTTTTTGCAGATGAAGCAGATTATGGTTTATGACTAAAAATCTTGAATTTTATAACGGTACTTGGTCTAAATAGACTGATTTGGTGGTGCACAATTGGTACACCTACCTAGATAGGACATTTTATGCAGATTTTTGTCGATTTTTAGTTTTTGGAAATCCTACAAAATCAATGGTTATACAGGGTTTCACGTTCGTGGTCCATTAAAAGTTTCTCGGGAACGGCAAATTTTAAATTTTAAAAGCGTTTATAATCCATTTAAGTATTTTTTAAATTATTTTGATTAAAATGTCATTTGCGGTTTAATCGGAAGTGACATCAACTTTGTTATTTCAAATGGATCACCCCATATTTTTTACATTTTTAAATTCCTTAGTAAAATTACTATACCATCTCCTATACCTAAAGTGAATAGTTTTCGAGTTATTAATTTTTTTTGTTAAAATTTGACAAATGCGAGTTAAACAATGGAAATTAATAACTTTTTTATTTTAAATGTAAAACCCTGTATGTTTTTACATAATCAAATAGAAAATTAAAAAATATTTCGATAAATGTAACTATTTCCTATAATATAACTATTTCAGAGTTATTTAACAATTTCTAAAATTTTAAATACTTTTATATTTTGTATTAAGTTAAGAAAAGCAAGTCTAATGTAGTAAGTATTAGGAAATGCCTAAATGGAGGCACTGAAAATTCAGTAATAAATTGGTAATAAAAATTTTCAATTAAGTTTTTTTTTCAAAATTAGCAACTTTTAAATTTTAAAAATGTTTGGCTTGTCAATTTTTTTTTAAGTCACTGACTGCTATTTTTTAAGAGTAATTTGGCTAACAAAAAACTTAATTAGTCAACAAATTCTTCATAACAACCTGAAGAATTGACGCTATTAAATTTTGAACAATGACAGATTACGTGGTAACCATAGATACCGTCAACTCACCCGTCACAGGTTTCTTGATACAAAATCATATTTAAAAATTTGTATTAAGTAATTTGTTAAAAAATGTTAAAGAATTGGTATGGCATCTTTTAAACAATGTGAGGTTAGATAGATTTGACAATTATCTAATTATTTTATTATTCCAAACGGCTTTTACAGCCTAAGAGGTTAAACACTTTATTCCATCGGTCCAATATGTGTACAGCGTAAGTATACAACAAATTTATATGCATATTTAACATATTTCTTATGTCCCAGAAATCCACTCAAATTTTTTAGTTTTTTTTTTATTATTATTACTTATGTTAATTTTTAAGACAACAGAATGTTAATAAAATTAATATATGTTATTTTTTAACATAACTGCAAACTTAACTAAACAAATCGTGTTGTGTCATTTTTTTTTAATGTTTATTTTAACCTAAATTAATAATTAATATGATTTTTACACAAAAAAGTGTTACTTTAACATATAACTTTCTATTGATTTTTCACAAATAGTATGTCTTCATTTAAATATTTTAATTTATTATTTCAACAAAATTTTTTAATTAATATTTACATTATTAATTGTTTATTTTTATTTATTTTAATTAAATATTTAAATTAATATAAGAATATTGGGGTTTGGGCAAAAAATAAAACTTGTAAGTATGTAATGGGGATACAAACGTTATGTAAGTAAAAAAAACATTATCATAGCAAACTGACCTTTATATTTTGTTAAACACGCGCTATATAAAAGCACACTTAACCTTACAATTAGGAACCTCTAATCTAATTAACTATCATCAACCGACTAAACGCGGTTAGAAAACAAAGGGCCTTGCAGGGTACCGATTTTAATCGAAAGAAGGCGAAAATTAGCGAATTAGAACAATAACATTTATATTTAAGTTGAATTGAATAAAAAAATACTATATTGCTTTAATTTGATTAAAAATGTTCCGTATTCAAATTAACAAATATTTTTGAGTTAGATTAACACTTGTTTAGTAGTTATTTAAACCAATGTATTATATTGAAAATAACATAATTTTCTCGTAACATTAACTATATTATTATACTACAATGTACAAAAAAATATTATTTAACATGGAAATTTTAAGATTTTAATTATTATAATTTTTGTATCAAGTAACATATGGGGCAAAATTTGCCAAGTGTACCAGGTGAAAAAAATTTTGTCACCGATTTTGTTTAAACTTTACTTATTTGTTGTTCTTATAACGAAGAATCATAGCATAACATTTTTTTGCTCTAGGATTGTTCATTCAAGAGTTATGGATTATTGAAATTTATCGATTTTTTACTTTTTGGTGAAATCCCTTTTTATTTAAAAATTCATAACTTCTGTTCATCTCTTTATTAAACATTTTAATTTAACCACCTTAAATGATTTTTTCCGTACTTTTCAATGGGCTATACCGTTTTTGCAAAAAAATAAAAATTGCAATTTTTTTTTGAAATTTTGCAAAATTTTGCATTTTTTGAAACAATGTGTATTTTTTATTTTTTTTTAAAATAGCATAAAATCCAAGTTTATTATGTTACCTTTGAATAAAAAAAAAATTTAGAGTGGGCCCGACATGTAGAAGGGAAGTTTTTCATATTTGAATAGCCATCGAATAGCTACTACACTGCCGTATGCGTTTAAACCTAGTAGATGCGAGTAAACGAATACAAAATGATAATTTAAAATGTAAAATTATGTTTGAGTAGTCAATGATGTATTTTAAATATTTACACTGCCGCACGATATAGTTTTTTTTATTGTGTATTAGTCCTTCGGAGGGGACTTTAAGCCCGCGGTCCGTTCCTACCCCTAACCGCACAAGCCATTCAGTTGGCTTATGGGACTTCTTAAGAGGTAAGGGTGGAACTAAAAGAGCACTTTTGTATATAAACTGTATTTTTTTGCACAAATTGTTTAAGCATGGGTCTACATAGATTTCGCAAGGAGGGTCGATGATATTAAATAAAAAATGTATTGTTATAACCGAAAAGGCGTCATTCAGCTTATAGGCAAGCCGTTACGGTTATAACAATAAATTTTTTATTTAATATCATCGATCCTCCTTGCGAAAACTATGTACCATGCTTAAACAATTTGTGCAAAAATAATACAGTTAAAAAACTATATCGTGCGGCAGTGTAAATATTTAAAATACATCATTGACTACTCAAACATAATTTTACATTTTAAATTATCATTTTGTATTCGTTTACTCGCATCTACTAGGTATAAACGCATACGGCAGTGTAGTAGCTATTCGATGGCTAGACCGTGCGGCATTCAAATATGAAAAACTTCCCTTCTACATGTCGGGCCCACTCTAAATTTTTTTTTTATTCAAAGGTAACATAATAAACTTGGATTTTAAGCTATTTAAAAAAAAATTAAAAAATACACATTGTTTCAAAAAATGCAAAATTTTGCAAAATTTCAAAAAAAAATTGCAATTTTTATTTTTTTGCAAAAACGGTATAGCCCATTGAAAATTACGGAAAAAATCATTTAAGGTGGTTAAATTAAAATATTTAATAAAGAGATGAACAGAAGTTATGAATTTTTAAATAAAAAGCGATTTCACCAAAAAGTAAAAAATCGATAAATTTCAATAATCCATAACTCTTGAATGAACAATCCTAGAGCAAAAAAATTTTATGCTATGATTCTTCGTTATAAGAACAACAAATAAGTAAAGTTTAAACAAAATCGGTGACAAAAATTTTTTCACCTGGTACACTTGGCAAATTTTGCCCCATATATAATTTATGCTATAAACCCTAGGAAGTTTATGTAAATTTTTACATTTTTTATTTTTTTTAACAAAAATTTTATAAATTTTTAACTGTGTTAGTTATGACAATTATATCTAAGGTTTAAATGATAGACGGCCTAAAGGATGCTTGGGAAAATTACATACAAATATTATTCAAGAAATCTACCTTAAATCATTTAGACATTTACGAAAAAAATATGAAAACAAAAATCCCGATGCAATATCGTGATAATATTGGGTGCAGCTATTAATTTCACAGGCCTTAAGGGTGGCGTAAAAAACAAAACAAACTCGGATGAAACCAGAAGTGAACCATTTGTTCCGTGGTACCGTTAGGTCGTCCAAACACCAAAACGCTTCTTCCGCATTGCATAGCCGCCACCCTGCTCACTTTTTGTGTTCGATTTACCGTTGTTTTCCACGAAGAAACGGATCCTCGTCTACGAAAAGGGAGGAACTTTTTTATGAATATTATTTGTTCAAAAGTCAGCTTGCTTATACAAATGTTTATCTAGATGCTGACCTTCTGGACACTACGCACCATGGTGTGTCGAATCATTTTTCAAAAAGGTTTTTTAACAATGCTTTTATGATTGCGCAATCTGACGGCCGAGGGCCGGTGTTACTAATAAGTTTTTAGTGGCCGGTCGGGACAAACATTGATTGAAGATTAACAGCGGTCAGTTTTTTGCCCGGCACCATCTTGTATAACCCTTTATACGTTTTCAGTAAAATCAATCTTAAAAATTAAAAAGAAAAAAATAATCCCTGGAGGCTGTCCGTAATGTTGAATTTAGTCAATAAAATCCATAGAATGTTTGTCGATTTAGTTTCCGAGCACATTTTAGACAGTAAAAAATATTTGTTAATAAAAATGAAATAGTGAAAATATCTTCTGAAAATGGTTTGGCATTCTCTTTCAATACAATGGATTTAAAAATAGGAGTTCCTCAGGGTTCAATTCTTGGCCCTGTTCTGTTTATTTTATATGTAAATGATTTGCCTCAATGTAATGATCATATTTTTATGTTTATAGATGATACTACTGCAATTTTTAAATCTTCCACAATAGATTATTTAATATCTAACATTGTTTTAACACAAGAAAATATATTTCAGTGGTTTCAAGACAGCGGCCTCAAGTTAAATGTAGACAAAACACAGTATATTAAGTTTAAAAATTAGGGGTTTACGAATAGCAAAATTAATATTAATAATATATGTAGCATATAGTTAAGTACCTTAATTAAATTTTTAGACGTTACTTTGGACAATAAATTGTTATGGAAAAATCAGACAGATAATGTTTTATATAAAATTAATAAGTATCTTTACTTACTAATTTGGAATATTATTTTGGAGGAATTCATCCCATACCAAAAATTTGTTTACTTTTCAGAAAAAAATTATAAGATGTATTTGGGAAAATCTCACGAAATGTCCCCCGATGGTGTTACCCCGTGATATTTAATAAAACCAAATGAGCTTGACCTACACTTTTATTGTGTTTTGATCTTTCATATATGATTATAATTAAGTAGATATTACTGCCCAGCTTTCAGATTTTTAACCGCAATTAATTATTATTTACAATGTTTTCAAAGTCTAAAACCTATCCTCCGTTACTGTTACTCTGTCTAGGTAACCTATATGTTTTCAAATATCTGAGGTATACCACAGTAATAGTAAATACTATAGTAAAAGCATACTAAAAATATCAGTTTACTAAGTAAATTAAACACATCCAAAGCAATCGAATCAAATATAAAATATTATTAAAAATTAAAAGAAATAATTTGTATAATCATTTATGTAGGTGTTGCAAAAATTGATTATATCCTCCGTGAATCTGTTTTTGCTTTAAATTTTATGCATGGCGCTTTAATGATTTTAAATAAGCAAAAACCTCTGTTTACGACATTATAGATGCATGTGATTCCTGAAGTTCAGTTAGAATTGATATGCAGATGAGAGTGTTGCTGTTTTATAATTCAAAAATTTAAGTTCATTAATTTGCGTTAAATAGGTTCTACAAACTCATGTTAACAAATCTGATTTTTATAACAGTGTAGGTAAGTATTATATGGGGTGTATAAATTTTTAAGAAACCTTATATATATTCGAAGAATTTTACTTTAATCAGTCGGCATTTAAATTGCAAAATGTATGGCAGTAACTCAGTAAAGTCATACTAATTTCATAGTAGAAAAGGAAGCACGTCTTCGTGTGTGTTGTTTATTTTTAGCATACTTCATTGGGTGTTATGCAAAAATACGTCATGACAGAACTGTTGGATCGATGGTTGGTTGACTTAAGTATAGCTGAGCGATGGGTTTTTCTAATGCATTTGATAGAGGTGTTTCCTGGGTCTTAATGCCAATAAACCAATAGCGTGAATTTAAGCACACCTTACTCACGTACAAGCAAATCATTTACAATTACTTTCATGTAGATGAACTTTTGTTCTAATACCTAATGCCACAACTACCTAGTAACAAGAAAAAGCCAAAACGTATAGTGGTGTGAGTAAGTCATATTAATAATATATAATAAATATTTCCTCAAGCGAAGATATCAGCAGAAATTATAAAATTTATTTTAGTTTTGATTTTAAAGTGGATTTGTTTAAGAAAACTCATAAAATTAGATAAGTAATAAACTGTTATCAAAGTAAACCACATAGCTATTGGACAATTGGAATATTATTTATTTAAAATTTATATTTTTGAATTTTTAATAAAAGTTTTATAAAAACATGAAAAAAAGTATAGTAATTGGACACATGGACCATATATAGTTATTGGACATACAATTTTTATATAAACATAAAAACTTTACATCAAATAACATAAATTGTTAAATATTCTTTAAAGATAAATTGCTGTTTTAGGTAATTTTTTTTATTTCGTTTTTGTAAATATCATATAAATTATATGATATTTACCAAAACGAAATAAAAAAAATTATATGATATAATTCATATATTTCTTTCTCGGATTTCTCATCCCTTTTCTGGATTCTGAAGGTAATTACTAATTCCTTGGTCTGACTTCTGAAATAAGTTTGTTGCAAATATCATTAAGTTTGGTATCTATAGTTTGTAAAGCATTTATAATGTTTAGGCCGGGATAGGATGATTTATATATATCTAACGAAGAAATCACTATATTACTTACTCTCTAAAAATGAATTAGTCAAATATGTCATAGCAAAAAAGCAGCCACAAATAATTCTCGTCTACAGAAATTTGTATCCAGGACATTTAGTAGTCAATTCCTATGAAATATTATTCGCTTAATTCGAAAATGTCGTCAAAAGTTATAAAAGTTTTTGAAATTTTACATATAATATGGAATTGACTATATCTCAAAAACTGCTTAACTTTCATAGTTTTTGACGGTCTTTTCGGATTCAGGGGACAATTTTACACAATAATTGGCTGGTAGATGTCTGGGATACAAATAGGGTATGATATTGGACATATGTCCAATAATAGAAATTTAAATTTTTTACCAACCAGTAATTGGACACTCGCCATTTCCCTGTTGTGTTTTCAAAATTAAAATTAAAACGCATTAAAGTGACAATGTTTAAACCATGAGGAACACATCTGTACCACACACTGATCTATACACTTTTTAGAAATATTTTTTATTGTATACTATAGTGTCCGATGACTGTCTATTTAGTAAAAATGCATTTTAGTCTTAAGTATGTAAGTATGTATAAATATGTCATTATGAAAAGTCCAAAAAAATATATAGAAAAGAGAAACAGTAAATATGAAATATGGATAAAAATTAAAATAGTATACTATTTTAATTTTTATCCATATTTCATATTTACTGTATATAGTTATACCAAATTTCAGCTTAATCATAGCCAGCAATTGCTTAAAATACAGAGATGCTTTAAAATAGAACGGGATGTTCTTTAATTAAGTAGTTTAAATAGTATAATAGAAGTAATGGGTTTCCCAAATGTACCCTTTCGAATAATCAACAAAAGAAAAATGCACCCAAAATTGTTTGGTGCACTGGACTACATTAACTCTTTACAAATCAGGAAGTGTGTCAAAACAGTTAAAAGCATTAAATTTACGTCAAGTATAAAATGTTTTTTAAACACTTAGACGCACAATGTAAGCAGCCGTTGTTCTTTGAATAAAGTGGCACGATTACGAACAAATTAACTGTAAAAAACACTCAAACTGCGATCGGAATTGCATAATTCCAACAAAGTAACTGTTCCAAGAGACACGCAGTATTAATACCTTTTTTACTGTCATTGATAACGTTTCTTTGACATAAAAATACCAAGATTTTGCTTAAGCAGACTATTAATTTTTCACAGGGTAAATGAAAAAAAAATTCCAAACTCGTTCTTAACAAAATTTAGAATTACTATGACACTCAAGAGTCCATGTTTTATACAGGATGTCCAAAAACTACGCTGACAAAAAAGGTCTAGATTTTAGATAGATTTGTCCAAAATCGTCTTGTTCAAAAATGCTTCCTTAGAAAGCTCTCTGTATTAAGCTATCCAATACGATATTTTTTTAATTCAAGTCAACTTGCTTTAAAATAGAAATATTTATTTCAACTAAAAATATTTAACTTCTTTAAAAAAGAATTTTGTAGTTTTGGAAATATTCTAATATTAAGAAACATTTCTTGTTTTAAAAAGTTGCATGTTTCAATCCAAATATTAAATATTCTTGTATAATAATAATAATAATAATTTTTTATATCAAGAATAAGATATTTTTATTTGTTTAATTTTTTTATATTAAGAATAAGATATTCTTAAATTTTTTTATTCGTTTTAATAAACAGTATTTTCTTTTGCAAAGAATACATATTTTTGAAATCGTGTAGGAGTGGAGATGCCGATACGTTCCTCTAAAATTTTATGCCTAATCATGCAGTGTTTCTTTTTCTTTGTGAGGGAGAGGGCTTATTTCATTAACATTTTTTTAGAAGAGTGGTCAGCATCGAAGGAAATTATAAAAAAATTGGAGGTAAGTAAGTTGTTATTCATATACCACCCTTTTTTAAATTTAGCGTCGCATTTACATGTAGCTAGGTAGGTTTATTGTTTAAATATTTACTAATATGCATTAGGGATTCCTAAAAATTATTTTATTCATAAATAAATAGACTTTGCAGTGATAATCAATATATCTTATGTGTTTAACACTCTGATTTGTATGGCTCTATAATTTTAAGTTAATAAACTTAATTTATTTTTTGAAATTTAAAAAGATTTTGTTACACACTTTAGACGTATTTTTATTTAAATTTTTTTTCTTTTGCAGTAATATTCCTAAATATAAAGATGTTTTTATTCTTGAATTAAGTAATTATCTTTTTTTAGAATACCATGGGATAGTGCGTTAGTGCACTAATTTATTTTGCAAAGAACATATTCTTGCTTTGAAACAACCAATTATTTGTTTAAAAAAATACATTTTCTTGAATTATTATTGCTGCCTTATTTCAAAAATTATATATTCTTGCTTTAAAAAAATCAAAGTTTTATTTAAAGAAATTTAATTTTCTTACATTCTTGAAGTAAATAAACGTGAATTAAGAAATTACTTTACTATTTTAAAGAATATATCCTCTTCGTTATATATGACACAAAGATTGTTTTGAATCAAATAAATTTATTTGATACAAGAATATTTTTTTCAGTGTACAAAATGCAGAACATTTAGCGACCACATTTAAACCCTAAAATTAAGACATTGTTTTAAAGTAAGATTTTTTAATTGTAGCGGTGTCAGCTAACACTTTTACTTATATTTTTAAACACTTAACATTAAGATGTATCTTTGTGAGATGAATTGTCAGAAATTGTCTTATGTATTTTATTCTTACTGTATACTTTTTAGCTTACTTACAAAAAAGTTTCTGTTGAGAATGCTCCATAAAATAAGAGCAGGTATATCAATAAAACTAGATGAAAGGAAGTTTAAAATCATTTTTTATTACATATTGTTTCTTTTTATTTATAAGCTTTTATTAAGAGGAAGGTAGGAAGTTTTTGTACCTGAACATTGCGCAATTGCGGACTTCGTCGGCATACTTACCTTATTACAGACACCTTAATTTTTACTTTACCATTTTAATAATCATTTAACAAAATGACATAATAAAACAGCAGGCAGTCGCTATGAAAGTAAAACAAGTTTGCAAACGTGCAAATTTACCACAATAAAAGTTTTATTTCGAAAACAGGGTCATATTGGAGCTTACCTGGACATTTGTAGCAACATTTTTGTAAATATATTAAGTACCAGCTCTTACCCGCGACTTTGTTTGCGTGGAATTAATAATTTACATTATCTATGATAAAGGGTCAGTCAAAGTTCAAAGGTCAAAAAACTAAAAAGTAGCCCGCCGACGAAAAAAAAATAAACAAATAAAAAAAGTAGCCCGTCCCCGGGTGTCAAACTATTTTTTTGTTGTAAATCCCCCATAATGTTTTTTTTCTCAGTATCCTGGTAAATATAAAACGCAAAAAATGAACCATGTTTTTTAGGATAATAAAGTTTCGCACTTCTTAATTTTTATCATATTTTAAGTTTTTTTTTATCAAATCTTAATGCAAAATCTTAACTTATATTATAAATATGTAAATGTAATTATTTATTTTATATACTTTTAACTCATAAAGTATTTTTTTTTTAATTCTTAATATATTTTTACTTTATGTAAATTTTGTAACATTTTTATAAATATCTCTAGAACTGTTATTGTTTTAAATTTTTAGTTGTTTCTCAGATAACTCCAGTTTGAATTTTTTTCGTGAAGCTGACATTTTTACAAAAAAAAAACAAGCTAATGTTGATAAAAATACATGGAAAAATGGCGAAGTTATGAATTTTTTAGTGGAATACCAAAATTCTGCTTTTGACGATTTTTATTTTAATTTTTATATTTTATTTTGAAATATGTTTATTCTTTAATGAAAACCTAAATAAAGTGCATGATTGGAATTTTTTGAGTTTTTTACGTACTTTTTTAACCGAAAACTTTATTCAAAATTTAAATTTGACATGACTCCGCAAACGTGAATTCTTTTGTTTCTCGTGTTGGTATAGTGACATTTTACTGATATTTTTTGATATTTCAACGAGGTATTTTATCATGGTTTTATTTAGTTAATAAAAAGTGTATATTGAGTAAAAGAAGTACAGAGTTTGAGTGAGTAATTAACCCGCACAATCTGGGCGACGTAAGTGATGAGCACGGAGAACGTTTTCACCGGCAAATGAAGGCTATAGAGCGGCGGTATCACGGCTTCTGGGATGCAGCCATGATGGGTGATTACATTTGGTCCCTCATACGAGAAACGGAAAACGAAAGCAACAAAAAACAAAGAAGGAGCCAGAATTTTTTAAACCTATGCTTATTACAACAAAATAAAACTTTAATTTTCTTCAATGTTCAATATTTATTGTTTAATATTCAATACATAATTTAATTTCAATATTTAATGTTTAAAATAAAAATCAATGTTCAATATTAAATTTTAAATAATAATAATTCAATAAAATGAAGAAAAAACGTAAAAATTCTCGAAAAACTGAATTTTGTTCTTCCATTGAAAAATTCATAACTTCGCCATGTATCCATGGATTTTTATAAACAGCAGTTCATTTTTTTCTTTAAGTAAAATCTATACGTAAAATAAATCAAACTGGAATTATCTTTTCGATTTCTTTCTTTTCCAGAAATATACGTAAATTTTCGACCTCGATTTTTGTAAAAAAAAGAACTTTTTCAACTTCATAAAATCGCCAGTATCGAACTACTGAGTCTATACCAAAACTATTCAAAAGAAAGTTGTAGAGGGCTAAATTACCTTTGATTTAAGTGCTTGTTTGGTCAAATCGATCAATTAGAACTCAAAGTATACTCTAAAACGTTAAAACACCTCAGAAAATTAAAAAAAAAAACAATTGAAAATTCATATTTCGAAAACGCTTCCATAAAACAAATTTGAAAATGTAATGTGTTATATATGTAAATGTGTAAAACTTACTTTTTTTAAATTCACAGGAATAACGAATTTATAACGATTTTTGCAGGTTTTCAGTTTTTTAAATTATTTGAGAATTTTTAAAATTTTTAAACGCCATTTTAATAATCTTGTAATTAGGCAACTTAGAATTTAAAAATGCAATAACATTTATATGGTTTCATTTGAAAAACCAAAGTTGATATCACTTCCGATTTAATCGGAAGTGATAACGCATTGAAAATTATTTAAAAAAATAGTTTACATTGTCTTATAATTGCTATACAAATTTCTTTCTCCATAAACTTCTAATGAATAAGTAAGGTAAATCATCCTGTATATATGGTTAATTTTTAAGCCCTGTATAATTTATATTTATTTATATCCATATCCGAACAATTAGGTTAATAATTACAATTTAATTCATAACAATTTTTTTCTGCATAAATTTGCATCTTTAATTTAAACGCAATTTTTTAGACCATTAAAACCAACAATAATATTCCTTTATAAATAACCATAAATTACAACCATTCTTGCGGTGAATGTCATAAATAAAAAAAAATGCATATTCATTTGATAGATCAAAAAAAAAACTCGAGACGGAACAAAATCGCAGATTGATTGGTTTCTGTCCGTTAAATCCTTGACCAAGTTTCAGTCAGTGTACCAAGCGTCGCCATCAAAGTGGCTGTGCATTCGATATCGAACAGGAACAGGATTTCCAAGCTGACTAAGATCAAGGAACAATCCTTGCGGTCGAATCTGTATTGCATTACAATTTAGGTGATTCGCAAAAATACATCAACCAAGCAACTATAAAAAACGTCTTTGGAAAGAAGTGTGTTTAAAGATTTACCTTAACAATCCCTTTACTGAAATGTTAAAGTTAAGAGGTTTTTATAAATAAACACTCCTAGTTAAGTTATCGTAAAGATATATATTTTTAATCCCCTTTAACTATTTCGTACCGACCAGTTAAAACTGGTTAACTCACTTGACACAGTTCTGCAAATCTCTGTTGCCGCAACGACCTTCAGTCCACTTGTTGCAGCATTAGATTTTCGAGTTTTTTTCGCTCATTGTCACGTATCTCGCAGTGAATTTATTTATTATAATCATATTTCTTATAGCTGCCTTGAACTTTTATTAAAAAATGATTCATTTCCTATTCAATATTACCACTTTTTTGCACTTCAAGACAATCGTTTATTACAAAATAATATGCCAAATAAAATTATATAGTTTATTAGTTTTAAGCATAAATTAAAATATATAAAAATTAAGCGTAAACATGGGATAAAATTATAAATATGTGCGACATTTTTAAAATATTTTATTTTAAGAATAAGTAATTCTTAGCCAATGCTAAAATAGGAGCTCCAGTAGCAGGATTTGGACAATCTCCTGCTGAAGCAGCAATATCCAAATGACTGTATTTTAAAGGTTTCTCACTACCAGAACCATGTTTATCTAAACCTGAAGCCATCAGTAAAAATGCCATGGGACCTAAAAGGATAACTCTTAATATTTGTATACCTACTTAAAATGTTAATAAACAAAATGAAGTAGACGAAACTTTCAATATTTACTTAAAAAGTTAATAGGGTAAAGTAGACAGTTATTGGACACTTTATAGTTATTGGACAATTAACATTAATACTGTAAAAACAGTAGTTACCTTAAAGTCAAATCATTAGACAATTAAAAATATTTCAGTCGGTAATAATATAGAACTACTTTATTTTGGGTCCAATATAGGACAAAAAGTTCGCACGTTACTTTGGTGGTAAGATTTTTGTTTTTTGTCAAGAGCAGGGCTGTGTTTAAATTACAATAAAAAATATTTCTAAAAAGTGTACAGTTCAGTGTGTGGTTTAAAAATTGTCACTTGTATCCCGGACATTTACCAGCCAATTCTTCTCAGTTGTTGAGATATAGTCAATTCCATATTATATGTAAAATTGATTATATTTCAAAAACTGTTCTACTTTTATAACTTTTGACGACATTTTCAGATTCAGGGAATAATATTTCATGACTGCTAAATGTCCTGGATAGAAATTGATGTTGACGAGAATAATTTGTGGCTTCTTTTTCGCTATGATATTTTGACTAATTCATTTTTAGAGAGTAAGTAATATAGTGATTTCTTCATCACAGGACATCTTGCAGAATAACAAAAATTTAACAATTTATGTTATTTGATGTAAAGTTGTTATGTTTATATAAAAATTGTATGTCCAATAACTATGGTCCATGTTTTCAATTACTATACTTTTTTGCATGTTTTTATAAAACTATTATTAAAAATTCAAATATTCTTATTTTCAATTATACGTAAATAAAGTTTAATAAGAAAAAAACTAAAATCTTAAAAAAAACGTCATATATAAATTTTAAATAAATAATATTCCTTAAGTGTCCAATAACTATGTTGTTTACCCTATACATAAATGGTTAACTCTTAATAATTTTTTTAATCCCAGGGAAATTTAGCCATGTTTTAAAATAACTCTTAATATTAAAATTAAAACTTAAAAAAACACAAACAAAAAATTAACTCTTAATTAGTTGGATAACTCTTAACAAAACTTTTATTATTTTGCCGTTATTTAAAAAGTTAACTCCTAATATTTATAAATAGCTCTTAAAAAGTTTTACTCTAAATAGTTTAAATAAAAATTTAAATATAATGCTTTTGGATATCTCTTAATACTAACGTTATTATTGGAAGTTAATCTTTAACTTTTAAAGAGTTGTACATTCTTAGCAAAAAATGGCTAACTCTTATATTTTTGGGTTAACTCTTAACATTTTGGGATAACTCTCAAAAGTTTTGTGTTAACTCTTAATTTTTTACCTTGATGTCCTCTGTTAGACATGGTGGATGGTTTAGCTTGTCCTTGGACGACATCGTCCCCTTCAGCCTGTCCTTTGTGATTGGAAATGTCCTCTCTACGTAAGGTGGAGATTTCGATGGGGTCCCCAATCAACTCCGATGCGATTTGCATTTTTTGGGCGTTACCTTCCTTACGAGCCGGTCCGTTATCGATGACTGAAACAAATTAATTGTGTATTAAAAAGCAATTGTAAAAGATTTTCTAATGGAATGCGTTATGCTAAAAATAGTGTGATTTATTTATTTTTTATTCGTTATTAGGAATGTTAAGGTCGATTAAATTCATCAAAAACAAGCGAAGGTAATGACTTCATTGCAGTTGCAATGCAAAAAATAAAACTATTAAATTTGATAGTATTTTTTGCGTATATTTAGTTTCAAGGCAACATTTTATGACCGGCAATGATGTTTTATCAAAATGACGATTTAAATTTTTTAATAGTTGCAACTGACAGTTGTTTACAGAGTAAATTTTGACAAAAAATACCTCTTTGTTTATTGACGTAATCGTGGAAATGTTTTCCCCTTGAACCGATGTTTTTTTATGTTTTTAAACTTTAAATTGTTACTTAAACCTGTATCGACTTTTTATTGGGGCATTTTTAATTGTTTGACTCTAGATGTGCAACAAAATGTCAAAACAAATAGCATAGCCTCATTTTCATTTATGCCACCGCAAAAAATCATCGGTTGATGAAGTTTGCGACGTTGCCGCTTATTTTCTCGTTATTAATGTATATGTTACGGCTAATGTGCAAACTTGGATAGTTTATAAACTAGCAAAACTGTCAGCTATTTTAATTGAAAATGTATTTTCAACTAAATTAGCGGCTAGTTTATAAAATAACCAAGGATCTTGGCTAATTTACTTGAAATAATTAGGGAAACTAAAATAGCTGGATAGTTTGTATACTATCCAATTCAATTTGGCTAATATGAAAACCAAAATTTCTAGTAACACAAAATAGCCAAGATTTAGCTATAGTTTGTAAACTAACCAACTAATTCTCTGGCTATTGCCCATTTTAGTTGGGTTGTGTTGTTGAGTTTTCTAACAAGGAAGCGTATGATTCATTTTAAAAACGTTAAAATGCACAAAACAAATCCGGTTAAGCCGGCAAAACGAAAAACAATGCCGTAACCTCACTTTTTTAATAAATTAGCCAGAGAATTGATTGGTTAGTTTACAAACTAGCTAAAGCTTGGCTATTTTGTGTTACTAGAAATTTTGGTTTTCATATTAGCCAAACTGAATTGGATAGTATACAAACTATCCAGCTATTTTAGTTTCCCTAATAATTTCAAGTAAATTAGAAAAGATCCTTGGTTATTTTGTAAACTAGCCGCTAATTTAGTTGAAAATATGTTTTCAATTAAAATAGCTGACAGTTTGGATAGTTTATAAACTATCCAGCTAGTTTATAAACTATCCATAATATAACATATCTAATCATATTTTTGTAAAAAAAAAATGTTCTGACTATTTGGTTTTAACAAAATACAGTTCTGATACAGTAGTTTTGTCATTTCAATATTCAATTTTTGCTAAAACTATTTTTTAAAAATTGCTTAGAAAATTTAATCTAGTTGTCTAAAACTGTCGTTAAATTTTAATAGTTTTTTTAAATATTCAGTTGTTTAATATACAGAGTGGGTAGTGGCTAAATATTCTAGTTTTATGTCTTTATGTACATTGAAATAAAATTGAAAATCAAGGCTGTGAATGCGTACGATTTTATTACAAAAGTAATTGAATTTTATTTTTATATACGAGAGCAACAGGTCCGATACTAATAAAAAATATCGGTAAATACTTTAGTATATTAATTAATATGATAATTACATACCAAACAGATAAAAACAATGTTTTCCTTAATTATCTATAGAAATCGTTTCATTAACACGTGAGCGATATAGGGCGTATGTACATATGTAACACTGGTTAACAAATTAATAAAAAAAATTGTACATTATGTGCCACTATTATACACTGCGCGTCAAAATTAACAATTTTTATAAAATTGTGGATTAAAATACTTTAACTTATATCTCAGTTTACGTGTTCAAGGGTTTTTCGAGAAAATATCTTTAAAGCCCTTTTATTTAATAATAAAAAACGGTCAAAAAAAAAAAATAAAAAATATGCTGTGAAAGACTGTATTTTTGTTAGTATATTCTGAAAATGCTGTACAAATCAAACAGTAACGAAAATACAGCCACTTTAAAGTCGTCAAAAATGACCACTTTTCAGCAATATAATCAAAAAGGTAATTTTTACCGACTTTAAAGCGCTGTATCTTCGTTACTGTGCGTTTGATTTGTACAAAATTTTTAGGATATACCAACAAAAATACGGTCTTTAACAACATATTTTTTATTTACTTAAAAAATTCCCTTAAAGTTATTTTTAGAACGCTTTTTTATTATTAAATAAAAGGGCTTTAAAAATATTTTCTCGAAAAACCCTCGAACACGTAAACTGAGATATAAGTTGAAGTATTTTTATAAAAATATTATTAAAAATTCAAATATTCTTATTTTTAAGTAAACGTAAATAAAGTTTAAACAAACAAACTGTTCTTTTTATGAGAAATAAACTAAAATCTTTAAAACAACGCCATGCCTATATGCATATATATAAATTTTAAATAAATAATATTCCTTAAGTGTCCAATAACTATGTGGTTCACCCTACATGCATTTTTTAAAAAACCTTATTTTTCCTTTATTTCCTCAAAAAAATTATAATTTTTCGTTAACTATTAATGATTTTAATAAATTATTACGTTATAAAGCAAAAATCTCCTATAAGGGAAACTAAGTAATAATGGAGCAAGAAAGACCTTAGAATAAAAATACATGATTTTTTTATGTCCTCTACATTTTCTGAAAAAATTATACCCATAGATTATAATAATTATTTATTATTATACCTAATATTTTAAAAAAATAATAGTAAAGGTAAAAAATCCTCTATCTGGAAAACTTTTCAGGCAATACAAGGAAATAAGTTAGGACATCATCAATTTTGGGACTAAATTTTAATTAAACAAATGAATTGTGGCATGATTAAAATACCGACTTTGCCTGAATAAAAACCAGCCTAGTGTATATTCAAATAAAAAAATAATTAAAAAAATGTGTTAAAAAATTGACTGTTTTTTATAATTAAATGATATAAAATGCCAAAATAAATTTGGTTTTTGCTATTTATGCATATCTTACCCCTTTACCCGAAATGTACTTCTCGAACCTCCTTATTCTAAATTTATACCAATAATTACTTAATATAAAAAATCAGTTTTTTCCCAAATATTATAAATATAATTTCCACAATTAATTTATTATTGATTTTATACATAGTCTTAAATTGGCAGTTCTTAAATTCCTCTGACGAATGTAAATTGCAAAACAATCCCTTTAAAGAGATGATTAAATAATAATGGTTTCCGAGAAAAAAATCGTTAATTTAGTTCAAACACGATACGCATTACATACGAGCCCAAAAAAGAAATTTCCGAACATCCTGGTTCGAAAATATGCAAGACAAGTGAATAATTACCGGTGCGCCAAATTTTTTTCGTGGTAACTTCGCTTCTTCAAACTTAATTGTGCCGATTTAATCATAAACCGCGTACCAAATTAGTCACTTTAAAAGCCAGTGCCGTGCGCCCAGCTATGATTCGTCCATTTTTCGTTTCGTCGATGAGATGTAACTGTAAAAAACGCATCTTTATCGAGGCTATTGCGGAACTTGTGAAATTCCGCTATGTGTCCCCATTTTCTTCAAACTTTACAGTGATCTAAATTAAGCAAAATGAAACATAATGACATTTAAAGGGTTTAACAGTGAGCGAATCCGAACTTAAAATTTATATACAGGGTGTTATGTAATTAATGTTATATATTAAAATGGGTTGTTCCTTAGGGTCCATAAAGAAGCACCTGAAACTTTTTTTTCTAAATTCCAAAGTCTAAAAATAATTTATAATAACCTTTATCCTACCAAAAAGTACGCCACTGATCGACTAGGAACTTTAGGTTAATCTGGTGGATTTATTATGTTATGGTTGGTAACAACAGTGTTTCCAAAATCTCTCAAAAAAGTTGACAAACATTGTTTAAATTTAGCTTAATTACAAAAATGACAAAATTAACAATGCAAATTGTCAATTTGGCGTTTTTATTAATTGTTGGTTATTTCATTTTTGTACTAAAGGTAAATTCAAACAAAATCTGCCAACTTTTATGACAGAATCTAGTGCATTTCTTTTAAATTTTAGGTTATGTTTTCAAATTGTAAATATCTTAACTTAAAGTGCTTTTGGATTTATTTACACAAATTAAATGTTTAAAGTTTCTGTGAACTGGTCCCAATTTCATCTGAGTAAACAGAGAAAAAAACTGATGAAAAAATTAATTTTGTGGTTATGGATTTCAAATTTCAAAGGTACTAAATTTTCTAATCATTGCTTAAGCTAATAGCTGGATCAGTAAATAAATACAGAAGGGTATTAAAGCTTTAAGGGCATAAAACTTTTGTATTTATTGAGTTTTTATTTATTTTTTGCAAGAAAAATTTTTAGTAACAATTTTTTACATCTGGCAACGCATAGCTACTTTGTTGGTTGGTATCTATGTACTCACAAAATACAGGTGTGCAGAGATAAACAAGTGTGTAACGAGTGGCGTATCACAAAAAATATAAAAAACTTCTAATGCATATTTTTTCTTTATCTTTGGAAAAATGCTTTTTAAAATATTTTTCCTTTATTCCTTATGTCAAAAGGTATTCAGTATTTTACTATATAACATTAATTACATAACACCCTGTATAATAACCGTCGTAAAAAATAGTATACGTAGACACTTCCTACATTCAAATGTCATTTGATTTGATCATCAAATGACATTTGATTTAATCATCAATATTAATTATTAGTATTATTAAATGTGATTTCGTATAAAATTTAATATGCACCTCGGCATTAAAGTCATTTTTTATCACTCACGTGGTTAATTTTAACATTGGTGATAAAAAATACGACTTTACTGCCTTGATGCATAACTATTTGGCAATAACTGCACTGAAATGAATAAAACTGAACTGCACTGGAAAACTTTTTTTTTCGGTTTTCGTTACGGTGCGAATTGCACCAAAATAACGGGTCCGAGCGGATAATGGCTGAGAAAAAAAATCGAGCTAAATTGATGGGTACTTGTGTTGCGGTACCGTTAAGGTTTTGGGCAAACTTTTACCGTAAACTCAGTTGGCAAGTACTTACATGCACGTTAATTTTTTCTCTGCAAACATGATAAGTTTGGTCATTATTTGGACCACCCATAAGTTTAGTTTACCTTTTTAATTTCACATAATGTTAAATGTTTTATATTGCAATATAATTTTTATTTGTATATCTCGATCTAGAAACGGCCAAACCAAACATATCCGAATCGCCGACTAATATATCTTTCTTAATCAGTTAAGTAAATTAAGTGTATTAGACTCGAATTTTGAAAAACACAAAGTAGTTTTTTGGACATAAATAGGAATGCAAACTTTTCGCCCAGAACGAATAAAAATAATTAAAATATGACCATTTTGCAAAGAAAATAAGGTATCTCAAAAACCGTGCCAAAAAAAAAGTTTACAAATTATTACTATGCATTTGAATAAAAAGTTTTGTGTCTACGAAGAATAATCTTGAGAATCATAAATAATCGAAAATAAATGAATTTATTAATCAACATATCTTCTTAATACTTCCGATTTATCAAAAATCAATACATACCTTCATACGAAAGTTGTTGTGCTAAGGCAAGCGTTTAATCTATAATACACCTACCACAGATCTGAGAATTCTTGCTTATTGCTTCCTTGATGAGAGAGAAACCGGCAAATGGCATTAATCACTTGCCGGTATGCGCTCACTTTACTTCCTAATACGTTATTTAAATATTTGTTATGCCAATAAAATGCATCAAGTGTCATTTCATTCATTTTGACCGACTTAATATCGTTCATTTGCATCCTACCAAAGTATATCAAGTAGAGATGGGATTTTAGTTTTATTACCTATCTACGCTAATCATAACATAAAAAAAAGATTTTATCTATTTTGCTTTCAGTGCTGTAATGAGATACTTTATCCCACCCAAAATTTTATAGGTTGACTATACTTTAAACAGCATAATATTTTGCATATTGGTTATAATATTTTTATTATTTTTCTTACGAGACTTTTCTGGCAATAAATTTTGTTTAACAACAAAGAAAATCCTTTTTTTCTTCTTTAACATTGACAGCCGCTTATTGTAAATAAGTAAATTAAGGACAGCATGGCGAATCGATTTTGACATTAACTGTCAAACCAATGACTGTGATACCAACTATCTAAAGTAAAATTCGACCAAATTAAATTTAAGGTATAAAATTATTTTTTTTATAGAATTTTTGCAAAATATATAATATACTACTTTTAACTATTTTACTTAAAGTTTAATATTTAATGAAAATTTACCACCTAAAATAATGTTATTTTACCTATTTCATCTACATTCTTATTTTTAATAAAAATTAAATTTTTAAATTTTACCATCAAAAACATGCTTTTTTGTGAAATTGGGGTGGTGGTATTTGGATGACATAATTCTTATGCACTATGTAGTTATTTTTATTGGTAATGTTGTTGGTATTGGGAATGTGAGATTCCTGTGCAATGTTGCATTTTTACAAATTCTGTAAAATTTTTGCTTTTTCATATTTTCAATATTAAATTAAATAATTTTACCACCTAAAAGTTGTTTTCCAGTACCTATTTTTGAAAAGAAGAATTTTTTCACCTAAATTTTGCAACCTAAAATTACATCTCTAATAATGAGAAAAGGTTTGCAAATTGTCTAAAAATTGTATGTATTATTTTTATTATTATTATTATTATTAAATTAAAACTACAAATCAACTTGTAATAGCTGTTAACGTAGAGTAATCTATACAATAAAGAGAGAATAGATTTATAAATTGAAAAACAGAGTAATGTTTAAAAAATCCTCTATACAGCACATTTCTTTAATTAATGTATTTTTTGTTCGTATATCTTTTTTAATAATTCAATTTGTTTTAACAACGCATTTTTAGATTTTAAATAACACTGCATATTAGGGTGCTTCAAAAAATAAAATTTAATTTTTTTTCGCTCTTACCCTCTCAAATGTTTCTATTTAATATAAAAAAAATCCTCACCAAATATGCATGGGCGTTCCAGCTCAACTCTAAGAGGTCGCTGTTTTTATTTTAGTTTCCCATTTAATTAACATGGGAAAAAATAATTTTATGTTTGGAATTTTATACCTCTGTATCAAAGTAACTTATGGCAATGATCATTGCAGTTTCTTATATAAAATGTAACGCTTTACAAAAAAGGTCTCTTATTATTTTTCGATAAATTGATTTCTTATAGAGTTATTCGAGGTCAAAATTTGATTGACATTTTAATTTTGGGATCATTTACGTTTTTTATATTACGTTGTTGAATTATACAACATGTATAGTGCCTTTTGTCTTAGAATAAAAAATAATTCTAAAATCAGTTAGATTTTTTAAATCAAATGTAGAAAAACCACAAAATAAATTTTGTTTTTGAAAGTTAGTACCTATCGCCAAAGATAATATCTTTGCCTATCGCTATTTATGTAAGTATTGTGCTATTACCCAAACATCACTAAAAATTTTTACTTTAAAAATTTCATTGCTACAATTGATTAGCACACGCACACCATACAAATATTGACAGTTTAAAGTCAAAATTATATTATATTACAAATTTTATTATTTAATTTTAATACAAATTGCGTTTTTATTTAATTTTAATTTTAAATTGATATATGCAAAACTGAAAACCACATAAAATTATTATTAACAAATTCAATTAAGAGCCGACACGTGACTGAACTTCACGTGAAGTAACAGATGTTATAATTAAAAAGTTTTTATTTTGTATGCTATTATTAATATTTATAAAAATTACCATATTTGCAATGCGTATTTTAGTGATTGTTTAAAGATTTATAGCTTTTTTCTAGTAGCATAAAGAAGATAATTATAGACAACAAATTTTCCAAGTATTAATTAATTAGCTCTAAAAGGTCAGTTACTATCTCGAATACTCAATTAAAAATCATTTTTATTTTTATTACCTATATAACACTTCTTTCCAGTGTGGCCAAATAAAACAATATGGGCATTTCGCCTGGGAATCGATTTGGCCATATTTCGGCCATATCTCCTTTACTTTTATCGGTTAGTAATGCAATGCGTGCTCCATAATCGGAATTGTATCGCATCGAAACGTTTAGTCTAAAAATGGCGTTCGAGTTTACTGTGCAACACAATAACCAGTCCTATTTAATATTAATAGATTCGCAAACGAAATATCTTGCTTAGTGCGTATTTGGTATCCGAACGATTATATGGAGCGATCAAGTTCAATATTATTATTATTTTGAAATTTATTTATGAGCATTTACCTTTTCGGAATGCGGGATTTGTTGGCAAGAATTCGCTTCCTTATTTAGTAAAATTAATATAAATGCATATGGGATGAAGAGTTGTCTTAACATCATGTAAATTTATTTTTTAATTATTAATTATTATCCATATTTTATTGCTTTAAGGTTATATCCCGGTATTGTATACTCTAACATACTTTAAACTACATAAAATATAAAATAGAATAAATACTTACAAAATAAGGAAAATATACTATAATTTAATAAAAAACTAATTTTATAGGTACTTACTGATTGAGTATCCATCACCAACGGTTCTAACAGCATGCCCTGTCAAAGTGGCCACAGTAAAGAGATGCGGATTGACTGCATCCAGGGCGGCTTCTTTAAACTGAAAAAAAAAAGAAATCAATTGATGGTGCATTCTTATCTTCAAAATGCCAAACTAAATATGCAAAATTAATTAATTTACTCTGCTTAAATTCTACAATTCATTTATGTAGAAGATAAAATTGTTGAAATTCAACAATGCATTAAAAATGCATTAGTCAAAGCAACTGATGGATTTTTATAAAATATACAGGGTGAGTCATTTAACTTGAAACTTTGAAATATCTCAATTAGTATGCATGCATTTTACGAAAAAATGTTTAAAATAAAAATTAAATGATTGCAGATTCGGATCGTTCGACTAAAAATAGGTAGATTTTTAAAACATTTTTTCATATTTGTTCATATGGTGCTGTAATGAAAAAAATCAATTTTGTTCGATTTTTCTTCTGTATACGATTCTCCAATAATTTTTGAATAAAATACTTGGTTTTATTTTTTAAATTTATTTATTTATTTAATTTTAATATTCTGCTAACACTGCTCTGGGATATTACCAAATCTCTAGATAATTCTCGTGTGCTTGCATGAGGATTAGCGGCCGTTGCTGCTAATACATTAATTTCATTATTTCCACCTGTGACTGTTGCTCGACGAACTCTTTTTTTCGGTTGAACACTGCCGTTTGTAGTAAACTGCTTGACTGTACGGTGAAATGAAGTACGTGATCGATTTTTTTCCGGAAAACGCTGAGCGTAGATATTAACAGCATCGTCAAGATTCCTGCCTGCTTCTCCATAAATCAAAATCATTTATTTTTTTTATTCCACTGTTAAAAAATCCATTATGAATAACTGCTTAACGAAGGGAGGTCTTTTTGTTTGCAAATTAAAATTAGAACTAAATTGATTAAATAATGTTAAAATATGTATAAATAGTTCCTTTATACCTCAATTAGGATTAAATTAATTAATTGACAAAATATTTTTTTATACCATAAATGAGGTATTTTTATTAAAAATAGTAAAATAATCCTTTAAATTAAAGGATTTAATGCTGGCAGGTAAAAAGTGACCATGGTGCGCAATTGATTATTTTCACCGAATAAAATAATGTATAACTTAAACCAAAGGAAACTTAAATATTAGTTAAAAAATCGTGGGTACTTAAAAAAAATCAGATTTAATTTAATAAGATAATTATTACCAAAAAAAGTGATATTTTTATAGAACAATTATTGCAGAATCGTATACTGCCCTACTATGGAGAAAGGCAGTAACTGCTAAAAAAGAAATTTGTGGAAAATTAGGATAAACTACATTTTTTATAAAAAGCAGTAGGTATTTACTTGATTTTTTGAACTTATGAGATATTTGACTGCATTTATGTGTTGAATTCGGTTACAAAATGTCCATAGCTTTACCATAGCACAAGAAAACGCATTTTACATTTTTTTGCAGTTACTGCCTTTCTCCATAGTAGGGCAGTATAAGAAAAATTACAAATATGAAAAAATGTTTTAGACAAAATCCACCTATTTTTAGTCGAATGATCTGAATCTGCAATAAAAAATAGGGTGTTCCATTGTAAATTTTAAAGTTAGTGTTCCCCCTATAAGGTGGCGCCATCAATAAACCTATGGCCATTTAATTATATTTTAAATATTAATTAACTCCTAAATCATCTAGTCGCCTAAGAAATGAGATCAAACATTTAATTAGGTAGATGATCGGTTTTATAGAGTCGGTTCGTTAAGAGAAACTGCTTGACTGATCGAGCTGAAGCGAAAACTTAAATCCAAAAAGGAAACATAAATCCGATGGTTAAGACCAGATAAGTGAAAAATGCGTGAACTTATTTCACACAGCCAAAAACCCGAACGTGGATGACCTCAGTCCAACATGCGTGTGCCTTCATGCAGTAGCGCAACATTTTTAGTTTTAAGACAATACATAAACGTCTAAAATGTTTTTAAATTAAAAAAAAAAATTAATAGAAAAAAAAGTCTGCCTTCCCTGCAGCAAAATGGCTGCTGACCATTTAATAAAAAAATAAACTTTATCTGTGTCTTATTTGACCCTGTATCAATTAGTTGTGATGTTTTTATTGGACGTTCGGCCAGAGCAAAGAATTGCACTACATGTTTATCTGTTAAGTAGATAATGTATTAATAATGCATCGAATAGAAAAAAATAAAAAAAATAAAAGCGGTTGCCCTCGTTAATCTGCATTGCCTACTAGTTCCACCTTTGTGGATCGATTATAAATTGACTTTTCATGGAAGTCAATGTTATAATATTTATTAATATTATTATAACAAAATTAAAACAAAGTAAAGCATGTGAATCTTTTCCTGTAAAAATAAGATTTGTGTAGAAATTCACTTAATTGATTTTTGACAACTATGACCTTGAGAATATTTAAACTACATATTATAGGCATATTTAAATAGCAATGTCATAATCCAATGTCTTATTACTCAAGTATTATGAAAGGTGCAACAAATAAAATTATTTGTAAAAGTCGTGCAAAGCCTTATCACAATCAGATTATCTTAGTAGACAATTGTGTTATAGATATAAATAGAAATTCCAGTGTTAGCACTTTTATTCTACATTTTAAAAAAATTATCAATATTTTGTATTATAATCACAAAATAAAACTCAATCAAAAGTTGAGTTATTTTATGTTATAAGTTAAAATTAGGCTTGCCAAGTTTAAAAATTGGGTAGGGCAAATGTTTTATTTACTTTAAAAATTATTTGATAAAACTTTATAAAATTATAGTAGTATAGTATTGTCTATAAAATATATTAATTTTAAATAAATTTAAATTTGAAAAGTATTCACCTAAATAAACAATTCTGATTAAAATGATGTAAACAGAAAAACAATCAAACGCCAGGTTTCGAATATTTTTAAAAATAATTCTTTATAAATGGGACAACCTATAAATTTTTACATCATACAATTTAACTTGAAACAAAAAATTATTACTTTATTTTAATTATTTTCTAAATTTAATTGTCTTTTAAAATGTTAAAAATATACAGGGTATCCTTTAAAAAAATTATTATTTTTGTGAATATTTCTAGAATCAATTTTTTTATTACAAAAAACACATTTTGAAAGTTTTTATTAAAATATTAGTATATTATGTATCAAGTTTGAAAAACGCCATTATAGTCACGAATTTAAATTAGGTACGATCGAGTGTTTAAATAAATGAATGTCTATAAAAGTTTATAAACGAGTTGCATACTATACTTTTTCTACTAAAAGTACTTAATATTATTTAAAAAATAATTTAAATTAGATATTTGTATAAAGCGACATCTATACGAAAATAAAGTACCATCCCAATAAACATTTTTGACGTAATTGTCACTATTTACATTGCCCGTTGTTAATTTCAATTAAACTTAACAATTATAATTATTTATAATTTCAAAATATAAGAAATAAATAAATAAAAAATTTAATAAAATATTTTATCATTTAATTTTTTTATTGCTATAATTGCAAAATATTAATCACAAGTATTAAAACTTCTTACACGGAAAATGTTAAAGGTAAAAAAGTATTTTTCTACTCCCACCTTTAAAACGACCATTATCGAACATGTTTCCATGACACTAAGTGGCCTCTTAAATACACATTGACAAGTTGTGGCTTTACAGCGTTTTAGTCACGGGCTGAAGTAAGCAACAGGTTTTAGCCACGGGCTGAAGTTGGTTTTAAGTTAGTTGACAGTTGTCAAATGTCATACAATCGTTAAAATAAAGTGCCTTTCTTGTAAAATAATACTAAATGTGAAAATTATTTTATTATCTCAATACAAAAATACAAAACTATTAAATAGTTTCTCAACGCCAATATTTGAAAAGTTTATATGAACATTGTACTGACCTTACCGGCAGTAAACTATAACTTAAATTCGGGCACGGACTCCTCTTTAAAGTGCTCATAAAACATTTTCTTTACTTTTACTGTAAAAAACTGTCCATTTTCAAGAAATACATTTCGATTTATAACCTTTATAATCTGTGTTTATAAAATATAAAAATTTGACATTAGACGGTGACACACATATTCCCCTATTGTTTCATATATGGCGCTTTTTAAATCATTTTAAGATAATAATAAGTATTTGTCGTAGAAAAAGTATAGTATGCACCTCGTTTATAAACTTTTCTATACACTCATTAAAATGTGAAATTTTTCTGTTTAAATAAAAATTTATCCCTTGAAAATAGACGATATAGAAGCAGTTTTTACAGTAAATGTGAAGAAAATGTTTTATGGGCACCGCAAGCAAAATTTTTAATGCTTTATCAGATAAATCTATGTAGTTTAATGCACTACTACTTTTCAAATATTGGCGTATTTATTTAATACTTTTTTATTTTTGTATTGAGATAATAAAACAAATTTCACATTTAGTATTATTTTACAAAGAACGGCACTTTATTTTACCTATTATATGACATTTGACAACTGCCAACTAACTTAAAGCTAACTTCAGCCCGTGACTAATATGTATTTAAAAAGTCACTTGGTGTCATGGAAACATGTAGAATAATGGGCGACCCGAATTAAGCAGACTTTTTTCGACAGACTATAACAATTTTTTTAAATTTATGATATTTGTTTGTTTTTTTCAAAAAAATTTAGTCAAGTTGCAAAAAAAATTGAAAACCGTTTTTTCGATGTAAATTTAAACATTTAAATTTAAAAATACAAAAAAAATGCCGTTACAGCAATAAATAAACGATTAAAATAGGCTTGTACAGTCAAGTTCACCGATAATAATAATCTAACGTAATAGGTGCCGATTAAACCTGTACTATACACAAGAATGCATTTATTTTAACATTTTTTTCTTCCTCTGTAATGCAAAGGTAAATGTCGCACGTGTTTACCCGGCGAAGCGGCCGCTAAATTATGTAACAAAAACGTGAGTTGCACCTGCTTATGCCACTTTTGTCATATATCACACGATACGAATATATTTAACCTCGGTATAATGCAGTTTCCGTGATTTTACTTTATTTGGGCTTAAAAAAGTTTTTGGGTCAGAATTTCTCAAACGGGCCACCTGAATTAGGTCAAAATTAGTTTTTGTTTGTAGATACATTTTTTTGATAGTATTTTACATCACTAACACAAATCCTAAAGGATTTTGTAAAAAAAAAAATTTCAATTGATATATTCATGATATTAAAAGTCAAAGTTTTTAATAATTAAAAAATAAAAAAATTCATTATGGCTGAACTAATTATCCGATTCCAACGATATAACTAGCGTTGGAATCTTGTTTTGACATAGATTCTTTGTTATTTTTTTCAATTGTCCTATTTTCATTTAGGTCGATTTTTTTTTGTTTTTTTTATACCAAATTCGGAAATAATTGCCTTCTGCGCCAGCTATCGACTCGAGAAAAAAAACACATATACTCCAATCATTTCTCGAAATTATGCTGCTGAGAAAAAAAATGGCCCGCAGGTTGACAAAAAGTTATTCGTCCTTTTTTGGCCGCGCGCGGTGTCAGCTCACGCTCCGAACCGTGTACGCTGTACGCGCTTGTGACGCGACGTCTTACGGTGGTCTGGAACCTGCGGGCCATTTTTTTTCTCAGCAGCATAATTTCGAAAAATGATTGGAGTATATGTGTTTTTTTTTTCGAGTCGATAGCTGGCGCAGAAGCCAATTATTTCCGAATTTGTTATAAAAAAAACAAAAAAAAATCGACCTAAATGAAAATTTTACAATTGAAAAAAATAACAAAGAATCTATGTCAAAACAAGATTCCAACGCTAGTTAAATCGTTGGAATCGGATAATTAGTTTAGCCATAATGATTTTTTTTTATTTTTTAATTACTAAAAACTTTTACTTTTAATATCATGAATATGTCAATTGAAAATTTTTTTTTACAAAATCCTTTAGGATTTGTGTTAGTGATGTAAAATACTATCGAAAAAATGTATCTACAATCAAAAACTAATTTTGACCTAATTCAGGTGGCCCGTTTGAGAAATTCTGACCCTTTTACGAAATTAATAGAAGAATAATATCTACATTATTTTTTTAAATAAAAATTGTAAAGGATTTACGAATATGAAAAAAATTATTTGGCATTTTTCTGATGAGGGGCATTATTTGGGTTAAAATTATATTAATAATAATACCTGGGAGACCCTGTATACAAACGCTCCATTGTTTAAACTAATGCACCTAATTCGCTAATAAATTTTTGCACTGTCATTGAACAATCGTTGCGCTCTTATTAAATAATAATTATTATTGATTGCCATTACTTAATAACAACAACTTTTATATGTCGTGTGATAGACTTATAAATTATTGCTAGATACAGTTCTATAAGTAAACAGTTAACAAGTTACGGTTTCGTAAAACGGTTGCCTTCTTATACATAAACACAATCGTTTTCTTTGCCAGGAAAATGATACTAGCAAATCTGCAAATTGAAAATAATTTAATAAGTTATCATTAACATTTGCTTTTAATATAATATAACACGTTGGACCAGTAAATAAAATTTCAATATCAATGGCAAGTTTGGCTTACATTTATTATCCAATCCGATCAGTTTTTTATAAATGTCGGGTTACATGATTTAGGGCCGGTTTATCAATCTCTAGTTAAGTTCCAGTTAGTCTATCTGACAGTTAAATTTCATATCGATCGTTGTGAGAACAATGGTATCCATGGAAATTATCTAACAGATAACTAACTGCAACTTTAACTGGACATTGATAAACCGGCCCTTAGACAGAATCTGATATATTTCTTTTTAATTCGGCCATTTTGAATCTGCCAATTTAGTTTATGAAAATGAAACCTGAAATTCGTTATCAGCGACCCTAAAAACCTCCGTACACATGATTTAGATGAAATCTGAAAATTTGTAATCAGCGACCTCGAAAAATCCTTCTTTACGCATTTTTACCTATATATTACTTAAATTAAATCGATGTCCGGGTTTTTGGGATTTTTAACCATGATGCACTGTGCAGTGGCTTAAATTTAGAGACGCTCTATAAGGGCATTTTTTATTTTAAAATTTTAGCCTTACCTATTTTTTAAAAACTACACTTAAAATTGATTTGTCAAGGGGCAAAAATGTAGTATTAATCCCGGCGCATTCGCCATTTTTGCAAGTTTATCTGCAGTAATTTTGCTACATGGTTTTTCTAGGGTAATTTGAGTGGTCCTGTTCCATAATTTTGCTTAATTACATCTTGTTTTCAAGATATTGCGTAATTGTATTTTATTTATCAACGCCATTTTAGACACGAATTTAATTTAGCTTGCGAACGAGTGCTTAATTTAATGAGTGCCTAGAAAAGTTTATACTTAAACGAGTTGCATGCTATACGAAAATAAGGTAAAATTTTGACGGTATTTTTACCATTAACATTGCCCGTTGATATTTTAATTAATCTTAACAATTATTTAAAATATTAAAATAACTTAAATATATGATTATGTTAAGAAAATATGTTATTCTTTGATTTTTTCGTCACTAAAATTGCAAAATATTATCACAATGTAATAAAAATTCTTACACGTCAAATGTTAAAGGTACAAAAACTGACAGTTGTATTTATTGGAATTCCCGTGTAAATCAAAATTAATTTCTTGAAAATAGACTAAAAATCGATATAGAAGCAGTTTCAAAGTAAAAGAGAAGAGAATATTTTATGGGCACTGTACGCAAAATTTTTAACGGTTTATCAGTTTAATCTATTTAACTGCACTACTAGGGCGAAATCAAAAAATCGGTACAAACGATAATATAATCTTTTTAAATTTATGAATGTATGTACAGTGTTGGCCATAATTTTTGCAACCACTGTAAAAAAAATCTAACTCTAAAACGCCTTTATTATTCTTTATGAAATTTTGGATAAAAATACTTCAACTTATATCTTAGTTTACGAGTTCGAGGGTTTTTCAAGAAAATATTTATAAAGCCCTTTTATTTAATAATGAAAAAACGTTCGAAAAATATCTTTTAGGGTATTTTCTTAAGTAAATAAAAAAATATGCTGTTAAAGACCCTATTTTTGTTAGTATACCCTGAAAATTTTGTACAAATGAAATGAACAGCAACGAAGATACAGCGATTCAAAGCCGTCAAAAATGACCACTTTTCAGCAAAATAATCAAAATCAGTGTAATTTTGACCAAATTTTTTATCACTATTTTTTTAATACAAAAAAATTTATAAAACTTAATTTATCAAATATTTCATTGATTATTTTAAAAATTAAAAAAAAACCAAATATTATTGTTAAATTTCAAAAATTGCAGACACTTTTTTATGGAGCACCCAGTATATTTTTATATATTAGGCAAAATTGGGTTAAATCTGTTTTTAAATTTGGTTTAAAAATTTTGTGCATATTATATGACAGTTCTAATCGGATTTCAATATACATATTTAAAAAAAATCCTGCCATGCAGCTCTTAATATTAATATAAACCTGGCTCCCAGCAGTCAAAGTTTTTTTGTGGAATTTGGATTCTAGTGCTTATTAATTATTTATTTTTGTGTTTAGGGTAGTTACGCAATATTAATTTTTTTCTAAATTAAATTGTCTTTTAAAAAATGTAAAATATACAGAATGTTCCATTTAAAAAATGTTATTTTTGTGAATATTTTGAAAACCCGACATTCAATTGTTTTTCTGTTTTCGCCATTTTAATCAGAAGAAAAAATGTCACCAATTTGCTAGTTTAAGACTTTGTAGCTCCAATAATAACGAAGTTACCAATGGTGAGCAGATAACTTTGTTTTGCTAAGTTAAATAAAATCCATGAATTTATTTTGGTAAAACCAAATGCGTCCCTTTTTGCTCCAAAATTATCCTAAATCGGCAGTAAAGTTCTACCGATTTATTGTATGCAACCCATTATACATTTTAATATGTGTCTACTGTTTCTCAGCCGCAACTAAATAATATTTATAAAATGTGGTTTAATAAAAATAATAAGTTAATTTTATTAATTAGATTAAAAAATCGCCGCGGCGCACATAGGGGTATTACTACTAAAAATTTGGCCAAAATTATTTTTCAAGTTATAACAGTTTAAAATCGTATAACATGCTATTTTATAGCATTATATATTATTTAGGACGTCAATTTTGTAATTTAGGTACCAATGTAATATAATTTATGTATAAATACAGACTCGCCATTTTCTACGCATTAAAAAAACATACCCTGTATAATATTTTGTAAAATAAAAATAAAGTTCATAATAAAGAGACTTTAAGTTTACTCAGAAGGAATTATAATTTTGCTTATTATATAAATTAAACAAATTTACCTAAAAAAGTAAGTAGACTCCAAAAAATAAAAAAAATCAGGGTGTTTATTAAAAATAGGAAAGTTGGCATTGTCCCAGGATAAACCGAATACCCTGTATAAGTGAAAATTTATTTATTATTATTTTATGAACTTTTGTTCTCTACAATTTTTTTGTAATTTCTGAGTTACGAGTAAGCATTGAGTAATTAAATCCTCCCTTAACATTGTACGTGCATATATCTTAAAAACAGCTTAACACAGTAATCCGGACAAATTCGGAACCAATTATTTTATTAATATTTAGTTAAATCCTTTCTTTGTGAAATAATAATTAAATAAAAACCGGGACGCACCCGGAAGTATTATAAAATCTTCATATATTTTATATTTTAATGAAAAAAAACAATATCTATTAAAAGCGTTTTTTATAATAAAACCATAGGTAAAAGTAATAAAATACGTTGTTTATACCTGGCATAGCATCATCCATATTGCATCACTTTAGACTGATTAGTAAAAACATTATTAAACAAGTCCAAAAAATTGTTATTTCAAAGAATTCTTGAATTTAATAAATATCACTTCGAGGAACCCGAATTCCGACTAAGCAGGAAGCTTCCTGGTAGTGCAGGAGTGCAAAAAACTTTAAAACATTGCTTTCCCTTCATTTATCTATGGAATGTAAATAACAATTGTATTATGCGACTTATTCTATAAAATTGACTTTTGGCCAGCTTTTTAAAGTAAATACCCCTATGTGCGGCGGGCAAATATATAATAACCGTCGCAACAAACAGTATACGTTGACATTTGATTTGATCATCAAATGACATTTGATTTAATCATCAATATTAATTATTAGTTGGTATTATTAAATGTGATTTCGGATAAAATTTAATATGCACCTCGGCATTAAAGTCATTTTTTGCACATTCCTGATAAAAATAGGACTTTACTGCCTTGATACTATTAGTCAGTTAATCTTTTTCTCTTTTGTGGCATTAGGAATTATTTCATTAAAATTTCTTCAAACAAAAAATTTAAATTTGTAGATCAGTGTTATTTTGAACAAATTTTTTAATCAAAGCTCTAGTAAAAAATTAAAGTATAAATTAAAACATCCTACCTTGCAAAGGACATCGGCCATCACCATTCGTCCTTCGGCGTCCGTGTTGATGATCCTGACCCTCGCGCCGGACCTGGCGGTGATAACTTCGTCCGCCACGTAAGAGTTCGACCCCACGCTGTTCCTCACCAAACTCAACCCGGCCACAAATTTCACGTCTTGCGGCTGCAATTTCGCCACGGTGCACATGAAACCCGCCACAGCCGCTGCCCCGCATTTGTCGCGCGACATGCCCAGCATGCTGCCGCCCACTTTGATGTCGGCGCCGCCGGTGTCATAGGTCACCCCTGAAAGCAGAATAAAAATAATTAAGGCTGAACATTTTTTAATTTAAAAATTCAAATATTCGTTTGAAAATTATTTCGATTATTCGAATAATTGAGTATTCGAATATTCGAGTATTCTAATATTCGGGTATTCGAATATTCGTGTACTCGTATATTCGAATATTTCGAATATCGAGTACATATTCAAATAATCGAATTTTTAAACATTCGAATCTTAAAATATTTTAAATAATCGAAAGTATTTAATCATATATTACGAGCCCTAACCACATAATGTTCGGACACTTCATAATTTATACAGAAATTTTTTTCGTGAATACTATCTCAAAATTATTAGAAGTTATGAAAAATTCAGCTTATTTTGGCATATACCCCTCGAAGCGATTTTTATTTTTAAAAAGTTTACCTTTTATTTTTAGCTTTTAAAAAAAGGCTAACTTTTTAACTTTTTTTTGCATGAGTAAAAAAGTTATAAATGGGCCCATTAAAAAGAACATAAAATATTATACAAACCCTGAAAATTTGGTAAAAATTGTATAAATAATAAGAAAGTTATAGCGATATATATATCTGCAAAATCTCCCGTTTCCTAAGAAAATTGCAAAAACTCTTTAAAATTAGCATTTTTAAATTACTTATACTTTTTTATAACTTATTTATTTTTTACCAAATTTTCAGGGTTTGTATAATATTTTATGCTCTTTTTAATGGGTCCATTTATAACTTTTTTTACTCATACAAAAAAAAGTTAAAAAGTTAGCCTTTTTTTAAAAGCTAAAAATAAAAGGTAAACTTTTTAAAAATAAAAATCGCTTCGAGGGGTATATGCCAAAATAAGCTGAATTTTTCATAACTTCTAATAATTTTGAGATAGTATTCACGAAAAAAATTTCTGTATAAATTATGAAGTGTCCGAACATTATGTGGTTAGGGCTCGTATATCACGAGAACTATGAATTTAATCGGGTAAACTAGGCTCCGTAGTTTATTGTTTGGTTTTTGTTGGAAAATGTTGAATGCAAAATAATTTAATAAAATCACGAGACAGCGTAGCGGTCGAGCGGTTTTATTTTGAATTATTTTGCATGAAACTATTTTCCAAAAAGAAAAATCAAATAAAAAACTTACTGAGCATAGTTTGACAGATTAAATTAATAGGTTAAGTGATATACGTCTATATTATTTCTCGAATTAAAGGAAACTATTCGACAATTCATAAAATCTGACGTATGTGTCAAAATTTATAAATATTTTTTTAAAGAAAATTTCATTAATTAAGGTATGTATGTATTTCGTAAACTAGATAACTTATGTTTTATTGTTTTTTAAAAAATGTTTGTTAAAACGTAAATAACACCATAAAATCGTTAACAAAAATCCAATATGGAGGTTAAAATTTAATCGCTGTTAAATAGTTCTAGTGATTTAATCGCTTATTTAAACGAAATTTATTCGAAAATTCAAGGTTTTTGATTGGTTCATATTATGAGGGAAATAATCATTAGAAAAATTCGTATCTCATTTTTAAGTTTTTCTAGGATTATATAATTAAATATTTATTAAATAAATAAATAATATTTCACGAAAAAAAATGTTTTTATATTCGAGTATTCGAATATTCGAATAATTTATTTATAGTCGATTATAATCGATTTCCACCTCTATTAGATTACTCGAATATTGACTCTTCTCTTTGTAAAATTTTAACATTTTAATCTTTGGTTGAAATTAACAAATATTTTGTTGCTGCTATCTTTAAAACTAATATTTATTGTATTAACAAAAATACATTTTTTTGTAAAAATATAAAAATCCAAATATAAAATTTTTAATTAAAAAAAAATAATTGTATCTTACCCTTTCCGACCAAGTAGACAGTTTCCTTAACAGGTCCAGGTCCAGCAGGATTATACTCCAAGAAAACAATCCTTCCTTGATGCCTCTCCTGTTGCTTAGCCGCCCTATTGACAGCCTCGAACAAAGGATAATCCTTTTCGATCTCGCTCAAATCCTTGACAACGTTCATCGATATGCAGGTGTCCTTAAATACGCTGGTTAAGTAGGCCTCGACGTTCGGAGGCGACATCCTTTCAGGATCAGCGTCGCCGATGTCGCAGGCGACGCGTCGTCCTGCTTCAAGGACGTTCGCCATGTTTACTAGGCTTTCGGTTTTTTTAGGATCCTTTGTGTAGACCCCCAGGTGGGTCACTTTTTGTTTAAGGCATGGGTTGTGTTCCCTTACTTGAATGGGCTAAACGACAAAGAATAAAAAAGTAAAATTTTTGCAAAAACTAATTTTATCCAAAATCGGCAGTAAAGTAGTCAACAATCGGCAGTAAAGTAGAACTTTACTGCCGATTTAATACGAGTATTATATGCAACCCATTATAAATTTTAAGATGTGTCTACTGCTCCTCAGCTGCAACTAAATAATTAAAAAAAAAGCATTGTCGCGGAGGTCGATTGGACCCTTTCATAAAATATTGTTTAATAAAAATAATAAGTTAATTTTATTAATTATATTAAAAAATCGCCGCGGCGCACAGTGGTCTGAGAGGTAAATTTACGCGGCAAAAATTATTCTTTAAATATTTTCCCAAGACGTGTGTTTTTTATGTTTTAAGGGTGCTAAATTTACTTCTTATATATTTGTGTATTTTTTGTTTTTTTATGTTTTATTTAATAATTTATTTATTAAATAA
Organism: Brassicogethes aeneus; assembly: GCA_921294245.1. Lineage (NCBI taxonomy): Eukaryota > Metazoa > Arthropoda > Insecta > Coleoptera > Nitidulidae > Brassicogethes > Brassicogethes aeneus. The sequence goes on from OV121135.1 coordinate 55,699,149, forward strand.
ATAAATGTTTATAGTTCGTACCGTACGATCGCCAATGCATATATAATTTAATGTATACCCTGTATATATAATTTATCATTTTATGAAAGTCTTAATTTTTAACCATCAAATATTTTCAAAAAGAATTAATTTTTTCACAAAATAGACCAGTGTAGAAGCCTTTAAAAATGATAAAAAGAGAAAAAAAATAACAGTAGGATGAAACCCATTGGAAAAGGAGGGGAATATAATAAAAATTAAAGGAAAAATAAATTACGGGCGATCTGAGTTCGGGAAGTGGAAGGGGGGGGTTTAAGGATAAAAAATGGTTTATCTCGATTTCCGGCAAAAGTACAAGTCCTATGGAAAAAAGTTAAATGTCAAAGTTGTAGGTAATAAAAAGATCTACAACTTTTGTATTTACAATTTTTTCACATAACCTCAAAATTTATGTGAAAAATTCAAAAACCCAAGTTTTTGGTTTTTTATTTTTCTTTAAAAAAAAAAAATTTTCCACGAAATTTGGTGAAAACTTACCTTTTTATGTCCCAAATACACTGTAATTTATTTGATTTGAAATATTTATTATTTCGCCTTATTTTGAATTAATATTGTAGCGAGTACCGCTCTGGATATCGGAGTGATGACTCATCGCCGGTTAGTCATCGCCGATGAGTCATCGCCGGTGACTCAGCGCTCGAACAATCGAGAGTGTGGAGCTCGCTGGAATGTTCCAGAAGACCTTGGCGCTGAATATATAAGAAACGGAGCAGCACACGGAGTCAGTCAAGTTTTAGTACGCGCGTCGAAATAAATAAATATAAGTGCAAATAAATAGACTCTAGACTAGTAGCGTTATATAAATAATTAATAGTTAAGTGTTTTATAGTGTTTTAAGTGTAGTTAAGTTATTAAATAAATAGTTCAGTTCGTTAATTAACCAGTGCGTGTTTTTATTCACACTACGAACAGTTAAAAACGTAACAATTGGTGTCAGAAGTGGGATTAGTGTGAAATTTCGCGAAAATGGTTTCCTTAATGGACCTAAAAGTGGCGGACCTTAAGCGGGAGCTGGAAGAAAGAGAATGTGATACAACTGGAAAAAAGAATGTGTTGCAGCAGCGGCTTCGAGAAGCGTTGGAACAAGAGGGTGAAAATCCAGATACCTATTTATTTGAAGGTTCTTGTGATATGCATTTATTGTTGCAAAATTTGAAAGGTGATTTACAACAGAAAATGCTAGAAAATTCTAACGAATTACAACAGAAAATGGTAGAAAATTCTAGCGATTTAAAGGATGATTTGCAACAGAAAATGGTGGAAAATTCTAGCGATTTGAAAATCGATTTACAACAGAAGATTCTGGAAAATGTCAACGAATTAAAAGACGATTTGCAACAGAAAATGCTAGAAAATTCTAACGATTTACAACAGAAAATTTTGGACAATTCTAACGAGTTTCAACAGAAAATGCTAGAAAATTCTAAAAACCTAAAAGAATATTTGGAAGGGAAAATTCTAGAAAATGTCAATGAATTAGAAGAGAAAGTGGGACAGAAAGTTGACGATGTAAGGATGGAATTAAATAACGTAAGGATGGAATTGGATACGAGAGAAGAAAAATTGAACGAGAAATTGGAGGTCAAAATTAGAGAAATAAATAGTAAACTGAAAGCTGTAAATTTACCAATGATGCTGACGGAACCAGGAGCAGTGCCGGAGGGAAGCCGAGTACGGATGAAACCACCTCAGTTCGATGGAAAAACTTCTTGGACAAATTACATCCGTCAGTTTGAGGCAGCAGCAAAAGCAAATGGCTGGCTACCGGAAGAAAAAGCTACAGCATTAACTCTTGCTTTACGCGGAGATGCAACGGACATCTTGCAGACACTTTCTCCAAACGAACAAGAAGATTACGAAGCGTTGGTGAAACATCTGGAACTTCGATATGGCCAGACACATCTGGAACATGTGTACCATTCCCAACTGAAGAATCGCTGCCAGAAATCAAACGAGACGTTACAAGAATTCGAGGCTGATATTGCACGCTTGGTTCGGCTAGCATATCCAGCTACTCCAACGACCGTTATGGAACGATTAGCGGTTCAAGCCTTTTTGGATGGACTTCGAGACAATGAAACAAGGCAGGCTCTAACACTGGCTCGTCCGAGCCAACTGGTTGATGCATTAGCTCGAGCTTTGGAATTCGAGGCGGCAAAGCAGAGCTGTAGGAGCCAGCCTAGAATAAGGAGAGTCGAAGAAGAAAAGGAGGAGGAACCTAGTATAATTGAAGCAATCAGACGAGTCCTTAAAGAGAATCTACCAGAAAAGAAGGAAATCCGGTGTTGGAGATGTGGAAAGCTCGGACATATACGAAGTCATTGCAGAAAAAGCCAGGAGGTGCCGACTTCATCTCAGTCGGAAAACTAGATAGGGTCGAGGAAAAGGGGCAACCGTCGACCTGTAACCAACATGCCCCAGAGGATATCGAACGTGTCGCATCTCTTCTACATCAGTCCAGCAGTGTTTTTGTGGATGGCTTTATTAATGGAAAGTTACATGTGCTGCTGCTGGATACAGGTGCGACGAAGACAATTATTCGGCCAGATATTGTCGAAAAGTCGAAAATAAAATCTACCAATCGGCGACTACGTACTGCAACAGGAGATACTGCTACTGTTCATGGAGAAGTGGACATCACTATGGTCATAGGAAACACGAAATTTAAACATCGAGCATTAGTAGCAGATATTGAAGATGAAGTTATTGTAGGCATGGACATTATGAACTCTATAGGATTTGAACTAAACTTTCAACAAGGAATATTGAGAGTAAATGGAGAAGAAGTCGTGTTGCATCGATCAAAAGAAAAGAATATTCGTGTAATGCTAACAGAAGATGTTTTGATACCGGAACACAGCGAGATGATATTGAAGGCTTTCTTGGATTGTAAATCAGAAGATGGAAGTATAATGCTTCTGGAGCCGAAAATTGATGACAAAGAGGTCGGTCGAGGAGTTGTAGTAGGGAAGACTTTAATACGTGTCGGAAAAGAAGTGCCTGTAAGAGTATTGAATGTTAATGGTTACTCTGTGAACTTGAAAAAAGGAATCGTTTTGGGGAACTGTTCCTCAGTTTCCTCAATTATTAGAAGCATTCGTGAGTCTGGAGTTCCGGCCAAGAAAATTAGCAATGAATTGACAACTCTGCTTTCGACTTCTTCAAAGGACTTAAAACCAAATGAGAGAATAAAGCTGAAAGAGCTGATACACAATTATCAGGATGTCTTTGACGACGGACAAGGAAAGAAGGGTAGGACAAGAATTGTCCAGCATAAAATTAACACCGGTGATGCACAGCCCATTCGACAGTCGGCAAGAAGGCTACCACTTGCCAAGCGAGAGGAAGCTGATAAAATTGTGCAAGAAATGGAGAAGGAAGGGGTGATCGAACCATCCAACAGCCCATGGTCTTCCCCAGTGGTGTTAGTTAAGAAAAAGGATGGATCAACTCGATTTTGCGTCGATTTTCGTCAGCTGAACAACGTGACGAAGAAGGACAGCTACCCTCTACCTAGGATCGATGACACCCTGGATACATTGGCTGGATCCCAAATATTTTCGACTCTGGATTTGAAAAGCGGTTACTGGCAGGTTGAAATGGCACCAGAAGATAGAGAAAAGACGGCGTTTACCGTGGGTGCTGGACTGTGGCAGTTTACTGTCATGCCGTTTGGACTATGTAATGCCCCTGCAACTTTTGAAAGGCTCATGGAAATGGTTTTAAAGGGACTATCCTGGAAGACATGCTTGGTGTACCTTGACGACATCATTGTGGTTGGGAAATCATTTGAGGACCATATGAAGAACCTGAAGGAAGTCTTTCAGCGCTTAAGAAGTTCCGGCCTGAAGCTAAGCCCGAAGAAATGTCACTTGTTCCAGAGGGAAGTGCAGTATTTGGGCCATGTTGTTTCGAGTCAAGGAGTGGCAGTGGACAAACAGAAGGTGAAGACGGTGCGGGAATGGCCAGTACCGAAAAACAAACATGACTTAAGAAGCTTTCTTGGATTATGCACCTACTACCGGCGGTACGTACCTGGATTCGCAAAGGTTGTTAAGCCTTTGACACGTTTAACAGAGGGAGAAAGACGATTCCAATGGGACGAAGAATGCCAAGAAGCCTTTAAGAACCTGAAAAACGCGTTGACCAGCTCACCAGTCTTAAGTTATCCTCTTCCGGATGGTGAATTTATTTTGGACACGGACGCAAGTAATGTGGGCCTGGGAGCTGTTTTGTCGCAGATTCAAGCGGGAAAGGAGAAAGTTATTGGATACTTCAGTAAAACTTTATCCAAACCAGAACGAAATTACTGTGTTACTCGACGCGAGCTGTTGGCAGTGGTCGAACACTTTTACAAGTACCTGTATGGAAGAAAATTCTTGCTAAGAACGGATCATGCTGCCCTAAAATGGCTTTTGCAATTCAAGAATCCTGAAGGACAGGTAGCAAGATGGATTGAGAGACTACAGGAGTTCGACTTTGACACAGAACATCGGGCTGGGACCATCCATAGAAATGCTGACGCCTTGTCAAGAAGACCGTGCCCGGAAGACTGTAAACATTGTCTCAGGGCCGAAGAAAAGGATGTGTTTGTTCGCAGAACTACAATCGTGGATGATCATTGGCAATCCGCTGAGGTTCAACAAGACCAGGAAAGGGATCCGGATTTGAAGCTTATCATCGATTGGAAGAAGAACGACCGTAAACCAACGTGGCAGGAAGTCGCCCAATATTCGCCGAATGTGAAATCGTACTGGGCCCAATGGAATTCCATCATCTTAAGTGACGGGCTTCTAAAGCGCGTTCTGGAGTTGCCAGAAGGGGGGGAAGACCGGAAGCAGATAATAATCCCCAGAAATAGGATACCAGAAGTGCTGCAGGAAATCCATGATGGAACTACTGGAGGACATCTTGGGGTGACCAGGACGCTCGGAAGACTTAGGGAACGGTTTTATTGGGTCAACAGCCAACGAGATGTGAAGGAATGGTGCAAGAAGTGCGCCGTTTGCGCGGCAAGCAATGGACCCCAGAAGCGCCCAAAAGCCCCAATGCGACAGTACAATGTGGGCAGCCCATTTGAGAGAATTGCAATCGATGTGGCGGGTCCATTTCCGGAAACAGAATCTGGAAATAAATACATCATCGTTGTAATGGACTACTTCAGCAAGTGGGCGGAAGCGTACGCCTTGCCAAACCAGGAAGCTGCCACAGTGGCCGATGCCCTTATTAAGGAGTGGATTTGTCGTTTTGGTGTGCCAATGGAGATGCATTCAGACCAAGGCAGGAACTTTGAATCTATACTGTTCCAGAATGTCTGTAAAATTCTTAACATTCGGAAGACGAGGACGACTGCATTACATCCGCAGTCTGATGGAATGGTAGAACGAATGAATCGAACGATAAACCGGTACCTGTCCAAGGTAGTCTCTGATCACCAAAGAGACTGGGACCGCTTCCTTCATCTGTTCCTGTTGGCGTACCGTTCTTCTATTCACGATACAACCGGCCAGACACCCGCTAGCATTGTTATGGGGCGTGAACTTCGTCTACCTTGTGACCTGAGGTTTGGTTGCCTACCAGGGGATGATATTGCTGGAGAAGATTACGTCAACAATTTACGTAGGAAAATGAGCGACATTCACAGCCGAGTTCGTTTAAACATCCAGAGCGCCAGTGATAGAATGAAAGAGGCATACGACATCAAGGCGGAAAATGGAGGATTTCAACCTGGAGACCTAGTTTGGTTATACAACCCTCAGCGCCGTCGTGGTTATTCACCGAAGCTGCAGACTTCTTGGGAAGGACCATACGAAGTCATGGATCGCATAAATGACATCATCTACAGGATCAGGAAACAACCAAGAGGAAAGCCGAAAGTGATCCATTTCAACCGATTGGCCCCTTACGCTGGAAACAATGCTCAAATAGACGATGCTAGAGTAAGGAGAGTTAATCCGCCGGAAGACGACTTGCCTTTTGAAGACTTCATGTATTTATATTCGAGCGGTAAAAAAGCTCGGTATGGTGTCACTCGAGAAGAGCAAAAAGATCTGTTCACGGTTTCGGCCGATTACTCCCTGGCTCACTGTGTTGCGGAAGACCTTAGGATGTCCAGGGGAATAGCGGTTGTCTTTAAAAACAAGTTTGGACGGGTCGACGAGCTACGAAGGCAGAGTCCCAAAGTTGGAGAGGTGCTTGAAATGGTGGATAATGAGCAGATAGGTAACCGAAGTATCTTCTATCTGGTAACGAAGCAACTCTCCAATCAGAAGCCAAATTACCGTGACGTATGGAATGCCTTAAATAAATTGAGGGATATCCTTTTGTCCAAGGACATCATGAACCTGGCGATACCAAAGATTGCTTGTGGACTTGACGGTTTGGACTGGAGAATAATTAGAAGTATGGTGGAAGTTATCTTCAGATTTAGTGGCATACACATTCTTGTCTGTTGCCACAACCCTAAAAGAACAACCGGAAGGAAGACCGTAGACTGCTACTTCTATAGGACGTCACAATGCAAGTTTGGATCTCTATGCAAATATCGCCATGGAGCTGAGGACCATTTTCGGGACGAAAATGTTTTAAGACGGGGGCAATGTAGCGAGTACCGCTCTGGATATCGGAGTGATGACTCATCGCCGGTTAGTCATCGCCGAAGAGTCATCGCCGGTGACTCAGCGCTCGAACAATCGAGAGTGTGGAGCTCGCTGGAATGTTCCAGAAGACCTTGGCGCTGAATATATAAGAAACGGAGCAGCACACGGAGTCAGTCAAGTTTTAGTACGCGCGTCGAAATAAATAAATATAAGTGCAAATAAATAGACTCTAGACTAGTAGCGTTATATAAATAATTAATAGTTAAGTGTTTTATAGTGTTTTAAGTGTAGTTAAGTTATTAAATAAATAGTTCAGTTCGTTAATTAACCAGTGCGTGTTTTTATTCACACTACGAACAGTTAAAAACGTAACAATATCAAAAAAGCACCCTAATTTTCAATCGAAAATTCTCGCGTCAATATATCAGCTTTTTTCAAAAAGTCGGTGTGCTTTTTGTTCGATGAACTCTCTACTTTCTGATGGTGTAAAAAAAATATACATTACTATGGTAAATGTTCTCAGAAAATACAAAACATATTATAATGAATAACGTAATCAGAATGAAGTATCTAAATTCAATAGTATGATTTACATGTATTTTTATATTTTATGAGATTTTCTGACATAAATGTTATTAGAATTTAATAAATAAAATTTTTAACTAAAAAAATTGCAACAATCACATTTTTTTGATGAAATTGTACATAATGATTAAAATAAAATTTCGAATTCGTGTTTTTTTCGTTATTCATTATAATATTTTTTGCATTTTCTGGGAACATTTACCATAGTAATGTATATTTTGTTTACACCATCAGAAAGTAGAGATTTCAACGAACAAAAAGCACACCGACTTTTTGAAAAAAGCTGATATTTTAACGCGAGAATTTTCGATTGAAAATTAGGGTGCTTTTTTGATATTAAGTCAAAATAAGGCGAAATAATAAATATTTCAAATCAAATAAATTACAGTGTATTTGGGACATAAAAAGGTAAGTTTTCACCAAATTTCGTGAAAAAAAAAATGTTTTTGAAAAAGATAAAAATAAAAAACCAAAAACTTGGTTATGTAAAAAAATTGTAATTACAAAAGTTGTAGATCCTTTTATTACCTACAACTTTGCCATTTAACTTTTTTCCATAGGACTTGTAGTTTTGCCGGAAATCGAGATAAACCATTTTTTACCCTTAAAACTCCCCCCTCCCACTTCCCGAAGTCAGATCGCCCGTAATTTATTTTTCCTTTCATTTTTATTATATTCTTCTCCTTTTCCAATGGGTTTCATCCTACTGTTATTTTTTTTGGTTTCAAAAATTATCGACCCTGGTCTAAAACGCACTTCTAGTTTTTTGGGTTTTTTTAGTTTCTGAGCACCCTGTACATTTAATTCAAAATGTTTGTGTAGGAATCTTATTTTTGAAACAAGCAAGAGTTTTTAAATAACATGTTTTTTTTCGTATCATACCTAATAAAAAAGTTTTTTCTAAATATTGTCATAACCATCCGTGGGCACACTGTTAAATATACAAAGTATATTAAAAAAATAATATTATATAATAGGAGTAAAGAAAATTGTACTACCATTCAATTGTATTACCATTCTTACCAATAATTATTGTCAAATTTAAAAAATCTATTACTTTTATGACCAGGTTAGTGGTAATTTGTCGGCCATTTTTCATTTTTGCATATGCTTTTTGCATGCTAACTCTCTTATAGGCGCATAAAGGCAGATGAATTTTTATAAAGTCGGAGCTGGAGGTTCATATTTTCGAATGCACTATGTGCTTCTCGGCAAGTAATTATAAATTTTTACTTATATTCCATTTATTATTTGAAATTACAAACTTGAGAATTTGAAGGTTAAAAAACGCTATATTTTTGGCAAAAAATCCAAAAAAGACATTTTAAAGTTGTATTTGTACTCAACTTTATCCCTACTATAAATTTTTGACACTAAAGTAAGAGTATTTTTGACAATCTTTTCATGTATTTGTTATAACGCAACGCATAAGCAGTAAATTTTATTTTACAGTTTAAAATCTTAGGTAATAATCTGTCACCAACAATAAAGAGGCATCAAAATGCGTTAATAAAGTGTTTTAAAAATTGGATTTTTTCCGCGTAAATTTGCCTCTCAGACCACTGTGCGGCGGGCAAATATATAATAACCGTCGCAAAAAACAGTATACGTATACACTTCCTACATTCAAATGACATTTGATTAATTCATCAATATTAATTATTAGTATTATTAAATGTGATTTCGGATAAAAATTAATATGCATTAAAGTCATTTTTTATCACTCACGTGGTTATTTATAATATTAATAATAATAATAATTTCCACATTCGTGATAAAAAATACGACTTTACTGCCTTGATACATAAATAACTATTATTTTTGAAAAACAAATACTGTTGTAAACAATTGATACACAATAAAAAAGTGATTAAATGATTAATAATGATTTTATTATGCAAAAATTAGTATTTTTTATCGGTTATTGAATTGGTAGCATTTTTATAAAATTATCTATAAGAGGGCAAACAAAGTTGTTAAAGATAAGAAAAGTAATTGACACTAAAAACCCTAATCATTTAATAATTCCAGTAAACCACAACAATTTCAGTAAAAAACTGGTCATAAAATTACGGTAATTACAAAATATTGATGTATAGTAAATTTAAATTTTCTTATACCACTAACAAGAAGGTTGAATGAATATACTTAATGTTGAAAAAATCGACCATAGGGGGCGTTACCTGTCGGGCACCTAAACACGTTTTACAGAAATTTACAAGAAGTATTAAGTGCGATGTTGCCAAACTGTGTCTGTTGAAAGCATGCCCACTTTTGATGCTACTAGGTTTAAATATGTATAAGTATTTTTAAATTATTACACCATTTATTTAAATACAAATTATTTTTTAGGTTTTTTTTATTGTCATCAAATTAAATTTTAAATAATAAGTATTATAAAATGTCCTCCCACAGCTTTTTTAACTATTTTTTTTAATAAAAAAAGTTTTCGATTTTTTCATTTGAGATTTTATTTATCAAATATTTCATTAATTTTTTTAACAAAAATTTAAAAAAAATCATTGGTAAATTCTAAAAAGTGCACACTTTTTATGGAGCACCCGGTATATCTATATAAATTTAGACATTTTGATTTTAAATGTTTTTATAGTTTTTTCACAAAAGAGAGAAAGGCAGACGACCTACTCGACAAATTTTGTTCAATTGAACAGCTAAATCGCGCACGTTATTTGTGTTTTACGTTGCAAGGAAAAAACTAAAAAACTGGTTTAGTACTCGATTTCGATTGATTATTCTTTATATCACTGATTAAAAAACTCAACGCTTAAATGCTATATAGTTACGTTAGTGTGTGTATTTTATCTAAGGGATTATGGTAAATTATTGTGTTTTTAAATGTAAATAAAATTCATGAACTAAATCGTTGCATTTTCATGTTTGTCAAATGATATAATTCGGTAAGTACATTTGTTGGTGCAGAATTAACTAATGATAACTACCTAATATAATTTATATTTATGTTAGGACATTTTTAAGAAATTAGTAAGAAATAATTTTTACACAAACATAACCTTTAAATCAACCATTTTTATATTTGAGTTCTCTAAAAAACGCCGACAACTGCATTTTAAACAACAAAATATACCTCCGAATTCATAACAACATAAAAATATATATAATACATAATATAATGGTATTTTACCGTTGGGTGGAGACTTAATCAACGCTTTTAATAATGCTATATGATGTTTAAATTTGGACGAATTATTTGTTTATTATTGTTGTACTTTTGTTATGATGATAACAGCCGAGTGGTGGCGCTACTAGCGATACTTCTTAAGCGTATATTTCGAAAACCCGGCATTCAATTGTTTTTCTGTTTTTACAATTTCAATCAGAAGAAAAAATGCCACCAATTTGATAATTTAACCGACTTTGTATTTCCAATAATAACGAAGCAAAGTTATGTTTTGCTAAGCTAAAAATAATCCATGAATTTATTTTGGTCAAAACAAATGCGTTCATTTTTGCTCCAAAAATATCTTTTAGTCGGTTAATCTCTTTTTCTTTTGTGGCATAGGGAATTATTTCATTAAAATGTCCTTTTGTTTTTAAATTTTTTTTCTCGTTTAAAATAATCTGGTTATTATAATTATGATAATTAAATAATAAATGTCAAAGTATTTAAATTTGGGGCCTTGAACATAAGTACAACATTGGAATTAATATTGACATAGGTACTGTATACCTACCACACCTAGCAACATAATTAAATGTGTCAAATTTTAAATAAAAAAAATTTAAATACAATTTTGTCTTTGGCTTAAGGAAAAATTGAATTAAAAAAAATAAATACAAAATAGAGAATAAAAAATAATTCAAATGGGAAATAGTTTTAGTAGGATTTAGGTATTTATTTTTATTGCATTGTAAACAAAAACCGAAATGTAAATTTTGTTAGCAAATTATTTATAGATACGTAATATTATTCATTAAGTTTGATAAAACCAGTCAAGGACAGACAAATTTGATAAAAAACAACAAAGAAACAATCCGACAACAGGGCTTACCGTATATAAAGCTTCCAAAGCCCCCAATAGGGTGACGAGATCGGCATTAATAAAAGTCGAATTATCCTCCAGGACCAAAAGAGGTCTCCTCATTCCAGCCTTTAGGGCCCTTTTAATTCCCTTGCGTGCGCACTCCTTAAAAACCCTGACATCATCATAGTCAGGATCCAAAGGACCTGTAGGAACATGCACCAATCTTCCTGCAGGATAACTTAGAGGAAGGATAACAATTTCGGTTTTTAACGATGGGTCGTATTTAAGGGCTGTTTCTACGGCGGTTTTTAACTTTTCCGTTTGGATTTCTTGACCGGGATGTGATACCAGGACAACCCCATCGTAATTATCGCTTTCTAGATTATTTTCGGCAATAACCCTTGTCTCGGGAGGCCTAAAAATCACAATATTTAAAAGAAATTACAATAATTAACTTAAACGTCATCATTTACCCGTTTTCTGTCATTATTCTGCTTAACTAAGTTGTAAACCAGGGGGGTATAAGGGGAATTTGACAACAGGCAACAGTAAAATAAATCTAGCATGCGTTGAAACCCAAGTTGTTTTTGACAAACCCCAGTTATTAACCACGTGATTCTTACTTTGTTGTGATTGGTCTTTTCCAACTTGTTCGATGATGTTCGGTTTGAGAAATTACAAATGGCTGACAGCGTTGTTGAAGTGGTGTGTACTAAGTTTTATAATCCAAATTTTCTTTGTTTTAGGTAAGTAAACTTGTTAATTTCGGCTTTAACATTTTATTAGGTGTTTTTAGTCAAGTTTGAGTTAGTTTTAGCAACATTACCGCGTTTAAAATAAGAAAATACGTGTGATAAACCTTATTGGTTTTTTTCTCTATGTTTACCGAAAACACATGTAGTTAATAAAATTCTTTTTATGTAATGAAACCTATGGCAAAGAGTAAAGACTCTTTGCTTATGGGTTGTTTAACTAATGCAAGTTTTGATAGAATTTAAATAGTTTTAAAGCGTTTTGATTCAAAACTTTCAATCAAAACAGTTTTTAACGTTTTTTTTCTCGACACTATAGTTGCTGTTATACAAAATGTTAAATATACCTATAATCTTTGTCAAAATGTATGTTTTTGTTAAAATTATTTGATGTAGCTACGCGAAAACTGGACCTGGGTCCAGGGCCCCACTACATTGGCATTTGGTGGAGCGGAGGTTATTGAACGAACAGCCCCCTCATCGGTGGATCGGACGTAAAGGGCCCAACAATTTTGCACTTCATGTATGGTCAACACGTTCAACCGATATCACAGTGTGCGACTTCTTTCTCTGGGGCTTTATAAAAGATAACGTTTATGAGCCCCAAGATTTGTAAAAGCTAAATACACGAATTGGAACTGCCGAGTATCTACAAGATGTTTGCAGCTGGAAGAGGTCATATTAAACACTTGTAAGCATACAGTTCAAAACTTGATTATATTACAAATGTTTTGTGCTTTCCATGTTTTTTTTTACATAAATATAGCATTTTGAACTACAGGGTGATAATCTTTTACAGTATTTTTATAGTTATTTTATTTGAAGGGGTCAATGCAAGAAGTGTCTAAGTCACATTTTCAATTAAATTGTTATTGTGGCTTCATCCAAGAGTTTTCACATAAGTTGAAAACCAGGCAAACTCCCATTGAAGTAAATGCAAACTAAGGCACTTGGGCACATATTTCTGCCACTTTGAAAATACCACCTGAAACCTTACATGAAACACTCTTAGATGAAGCCACAATGTAAATTTAATTGAAAATGCGACTTAGGCACTTAAGTGCAAGAATTCTTGCATTGACCCCTTCATTTGTTCTATCTGAAAGTCTGACATTTTTAATGTACATAAATAACTAGACAATTCATAAGCAAACCTTTTAAAGAATTATTTTTAAAGTTTTTAATTCAATTATTTTTTGCTACAATATAAATTGATTTTAATTTAATATAATTAATTTTAGCTTCTGCAATAATGGAAGAATTAGACAAGATTTATCCTGCATGAAGAAAAAGAATGAAAGCTTTACTCGTCAATCCCAAACAGAAATATTTGACCAAATTTTTTTAATAATAGGTAGATATATTTTTTTTAATTTAGAATACATTTTTAGTTACAATTGGTGGTGTGTGAATATTTTTACCAAATAAATTAAGTAGTAATATTTAATTCAAACTTAAAATTAAATATTTAAACTACATAAATAGTTTGAATTATTTGAATAGTTCAATAATTACAATCATAATCTATTCAAATAAGTTAATTAAGGGTTAATGACAAGTAAATAAAATTCTTTTTATTTCAAAATAAATTTTAAATTACAATTCCAATGTTCAATTTCTTCAATTACTATTGGAAAATTTTAATTTTCTAATTGAACCATTTAAAAATTTGAAACATTCAAACTATTTAAATAATTCTTGAATTCAATATTCACACATCCATAGTTACAATCCAAATATAAAAAAAGTAAAAGAAAGTACACTTTTAGTATTTACTCCAAATATAATTAAATTGTTTATTGTTGAAACAAGCAATCTGACATTTTTATATTACATACACTTCTGCTTTAAATTATTATTTTGAGGCAGAAATATTTTATTTAGGATTTTTATTAGGATATTAAAAAAGGATATTTTCATGGTAAAACAGCACAAGTTAACCATTATTAGTTTTTATAAGATTTTTAAATTAAAAAATAAACAAAATCATACTTAGTTAGTTACTTAGCTTATTTTTACAATAAACCATTCAATTATTTTTATGCTGGTAAAACAATTACCTTTAGCATAAATAAGTAGCATAAATATTGATACATTATTTTTATTTTATTTTAAAAATTATTAGGTAATATCAATTGTTTTACAATTTAAATTGATTTTAAAATTGGTATTGATTTCAGGTTTGGGTTTGTGTTAATGGAAGAAGCAGACAGGACTTGAATTTATCAAACTTCTTTGCAAAAGAACATAGAAAATATTAATTGCAGTTGAATATTCTTCATTGAATCAAGAAAAAGACGCAGGTTCAATCCATGAATCATGAACAAGAAAAAAGACAATTAATACTTAATATTGACCAGAAAGTTAAATCATACATAAAGATTTTAATTTTGCCAAATACATAATAACAATATTTTTAACATTGAGATTTAAGTGGTTCTATTGATTATTAATTTTAATTAAACCAATTTTACTAAAAATTAAATATTCCAAAGAATGTAATTTAATTTTTGGATAAGTAGGAATTCCTTTTTGCCAAAAATTCTATATTTTACAAAACTACAGTATTGTGCTTATTTTAAAAACAAATTATAATCATAATTCCTAAAAATTATAAGAGTATGGCTTGTTATTACTTATTAGTCTAATTATGGCATTAAACATTTTAGGCATAAGCATTTTGGTTTATTCCAATAAAGAAATTTGGAAATACCTATAGGTATACAATAAGTCAGTATGTATTACAAAATTATTTATTTTTATGAATTACATATTCAAAGTTAAAATAATTTTAATTATATAATATACTCAAACTGTTTTAAAAGGTTGTTTTCTAATAAGGACCAATAAGTATTGAACTATTGTTTATCAAGAATTTATCAAATATTTTGATGGTTTGTAATAAGTTTTAGAGTTAATTTGTTTATAAACCTTTGCATTTTTATTAAGAAATCTTAAAAAACCTATAAAAATTGTTATTATGTGACACAAAATTAAAATTTCGCTGTAATCAAGCGATAATTGTCTTGTAGGCATATATAAGAGGGTAATTATCAATTTAATGTCATACTTTTTGATAAATTATACCTAAATAATTATAAATTATTATACATGTTTGATAAACCTTTTTTTAAATATCACTAAAAGTTATAGAATAATTAACTTTGAATTTCTCCTCATTTAAATATTATTTGTTAGTTATACTTTAATTTAAAATTAAATTAAGTGTATATTTTGTTAAATATATTTATTAAAAAAAACAAAAATTGTGTTTTTCCACTTAATTAGTGGAAAATAACCGAAAATTGTCGAAATTTTATATTTTTTGATTTTTAATGGACAATATTACGTATATAATCCTTTTAAAATCAAAAAAAATATAAAATTTAAACAATTTTCGGTTATATTTCCTTGTTTTAAATAAAAATTCAAATATCCAATCATTCAAATTTCCCGCCGAAAAAAACAACTCGGTTTTCCAAGGCTGCTAGATTTAAAAATCAACCAATGCTTGTTGCCACTTTTGACTACAGCGCTTTTAATTCTCTTATGTTCTGTGTTGTAAACTGAGAGCGATAGTAAAACAGCTGATCGAGTTTTTCGTGGAAATACATCTCGCGGTGGTAGGGGTGTTTACACGAGTTATCTAAACCAATAGCCGCGAGGTATTCGTACAAAGTATTACATTTTGGTTCGGAATTTTGCTGCAAGATGACGCAGGTGTTGTAATAAACGATCGGAATTTAATAATTTATAAAGATAGCATTTATTATAGGTACAATTAAAGATAATATTATTTAAATAAGGAACATTTTTACTTTAATTTGGGTTGAAACTATTATTTTATATCGTAAAATTATTTTTAGCTACATTAAATTTTTGTGATTTCTATCATCAATATTTTAAACTGTATAAAACAATATACAGGAAACCTTTTAAGTTATAGTAGAATTATTAAAATGCCAACAGATGGCGCAGCCAGTATTTTATTTCACCTACTTCACCTAATGTCATTCACGGTATTCGGCACATAATATAATATATTCGATAACAGCTAGACAGTATATTTTTATAAATAATGTTTTCACTGAATAAATGGACAACCATTAAGATTATTTATTTATTTTAAAATTATTTTTATTATATACAGGGTTGCACATTTACGAAACACGGATGTTTCACGTTCGTGGTCCATTGATAGTTTCTGAGGAACGGCAAAAGATATCCATAGATAGATAAGCCTATTTTTCTAAAATATTTTAAACAAAATGTCACTTCCGGCTTGACCGAAAGTGACATCAACTTTGTTATTTTAAATGAAACACCCCATTTATTTTTACATTTTTAAATTCAACATAAAATAAAATTACTGTACCATGTCCTATACCTAGAGTAAATAGTTTTGCAGTTATTAATTTTTTCCGTTAAAATATGACAAATGCGCGTCAATCAAAAAGCCTATAAATTTATTGCTATTAGGTTTGCAGAAATGGGGGTGGAATTTTTGGAATCTTAAAACATTTTTTAAAAGATTCCATGTCAATTTATTAACATACCGGGTGTTACATTTAAAATAAAAAAGTTATTAAGGTTTCAAGTTAGCCCAATTTGCCCGGGGGTTTCTCGGGTAATTTGTTAAAAAATGTTAAAGAATTGACATATAGTATAGGAATTTTACTTAGAATTTTATGTCTAATTTAAAAATGTAAAAATATATGGGGTTTTCTAATAACAAAGTTGATGTCACTTCCGGTCAAACCGGAAGTAGAATTTTGTTCAAAATATTTAAAAAAAATAGACTTTATGAATGGAACGCTTTTAAATTTTAAATCTATATTTTTTCCGTTCTCCAGAAATTTCCAATGGACCACGAATGTGAAACACCCTGTATATCAAGTGGTGTTTTTAGGTTGTGATACCACTATAGATTCGAAAGCAATGTATAATCGTCAAACTAAAAGATCAAGATTTGTTTCCAACATATATATAATATAAGATAGGTACATACAAATCTGTTGTTTTATTTAAAAAAATCAAAAATTAAAACCAGAAATATTTTTTTTACTTAAAAAAAATAAAATTTATGTATAATTTTTGTATTATGTAAAAGATAATAAACACAAAATATTTGAAGAAAAAAAATGATTTATAACAAAATAGAGAATTAAAAATCTGTTTAGGTTAAAATAATAAGAATGGCTGTGTAAAAAAATTAAATGACGTGATTTCGTGAAATGGTAAGACACGGGTACGGGTTTTTAACCTTTATTTTTAAAATCTGGTAAAATTTTTCATGGGAGAAAAATCGCGTTGAACTGTGTTATCATTTAAATGCCTCTAAAATATTTTTCTACTCCCACCTTTAAAACGCCCTTTATCGTACATGTTTCCATGACACTAAGTGACCTTTTAAATACACATTGAAAAGTTGTATGTCATAAAATAAAGTACCTTTCTTGTATAATAATACTAAATGAGAAAATTAATTTATTATCTCAATACAAAAATACATAAGTATTAAATAGTTTCTCAACGCCAATATTTGAAAAGTTTATATGAACATTGTACTGACCTTTTAATTTTGCCGGCAGTAAACTATAACTTAAATTCGGGCACGGACTCTACTGTAAAGCCCTCCTAAAACATTTCCTTTACTTTCGCTGTGAAAAACTGTCAATTTTCAAGATACATTTCGATTTATAAATAACCTTTATAATTGTGTTTATAAAATGTAAAAATGTGACATTTGACAGTTTCCCCTGTTGTTTCATAGATGGCGCTCTATACAAATTTTTGATTTAAATCATTTTAAGATAATAATAAGTATTTGTCGTAGAAAAAGTATAGTATGCTCCTCGTTTATAAACTTTTCTATACACTCATTAACTTAAGCACTCGCTCGCAAGCTCGCTCGTGCCTAAATTAAATTCGTTATAAAATGGCGTTTATCAAACTTGATACATAATATACTATTACAATATTATTGCATATTTATTTTAAAAATATTGTTGTAAATGTTAAAAAATGTAGCTTTTATATTTATAAAAGCTGTGCGATACTTTTTGTGTACTGAATTTTATTGTAGTATTGGTATGGTATTCTCATATTAGATATACCAAAACAGTGGAATGCCATAGCTGGAGATTTACATTTTGCACGTTAAAAATACAAGAAAATAGTACACGCCTTAATAAAAAAAAAATTTTATTTTAAAAATAATCTATATAAATAAAAGTAAAATATGAACAAAAAATTCTTTGGAAAGAGTTACAGAAATAAAAGAATATTTTTCTTTCTACAGTCTTGGTTTTTCTTTTTAAGTTTCTTTTTTACAGTTTCGGATTTTGGATTTTTCCGAATGAAGGCTAATAAGAATTTAATTTAAATTAGTCTTCGGTTCAATCCCGCTCGGGCAATAACCTTTTTTATTTTTAAAAATTAAAAAACAATAATATTTTTGATTTTCTATTTGGTTTATGTTTTTTTTAAATAAAATATTATATTATATACTGCCATTCATAAATAGCAATAATAATCTAAACAATAAAAATAAATATAATACATACCTCTAACAGGAAGGATTGTATGGATAATTTATTATTTTAACTAGCGTCGCACTTGAAACACACTCAACAAAGTTAAAATGGCCGAACTGACACTGATTTGCAGCCTAGCCGTACACAACAGATAGTATCTGTCAGATACCTTTTTAAAAATAATATTTACATAAAATTGCGAAATAAATGTTGAAACATATTTACGAGATATTTATGAATCGTTCAGAAATATTTACGCGTAACAGTTATAGAAATATTTTTCCCTGAATATTCATAGAACATTTTATCAACCTTTCATTTAAAAATATTGTTCTTCAAATGCTCTGACAATATTTTTAAAACATATTGTGTTAAGTGGGTTGCTTACAAAAATTGGCATAATATGCATATTAGGTAAAAGCCACTAAAAATTTCGTAAAAACAATGGAAAAAAACAATGCAAAAACAATTGGTATATAACAGAAAAGAAACAAAATGGTTAGTTATAAAAACCATCTACATTAGTAAGTCTATGATAAAAACCTTTTGGCTTTCGTGGTAGAAATACAACGTTGCCATATTCGTGCTGTTATAAAAATGCTATTATAATTCTAAAATGTTGTGTGTGTTTATTATTGTTAAATGTTTTTTTATACAATTAAACTTCCCAAAAAGAGACAAAAATACGGTATTTTTTAAAATCCGGCAATGATGCCACGCATGCGCCTCAATGCAATCTCCCATGTGAATCTCACTTCCCCTAGTTTAACCCCACGAAAGACCGATTTGTATATTTGTGGAAGTATGTGTTTTATTTTACATACAGCGCCGGATTTAGGGGGGTCTTTGGGGGTCTATAGACCCGGGGCGCAAGCTTACAGGGGGCGCAAAATTTTTGACTGGTAATTTTTGTTTTTTACTACAACCTAAAGGGTTTTCCCTTTTTTTTATTTTTCGTGTATTAATCAGTTTTAATAAAAAAATTATTTAAATTATAACCGTGATTGTTGCCATAGTATTATTATCTATGCATAGTAAACGAAATACGTATTACGTAGGGCGCCCGATAAGTTGTTGGGCGACAAGAACTTTAGTTTGCAGAAATTGATTATTTCCACCGATGCGATTCGTATGGGCGTAAAGGTTTTTTAATATAAGAATATTTTATTACACTACGAACAACTATTAATTTAAATTAGTTTAAAACTATAGTTATATACAGTACCAGTCATATATATATGTATATATATATACAGTATAGGTATTAGCCTATTGAAAGATGACGTCAATATTGCGATAAACAAATTTGCTTCTCTAAAAGCCGCAAAGTTAAATTGGCAAAATGTTAATTTTTTTATTTAGGTATTTGTTTTTTATATAGTTTTTGTTTATGTTTTTAGGGTGGCAATATTTTTTCGACATTTTTTTTTTATTTCGGAGCTCACATGAAACAATTTAAGTTTAAAGTATTCAAGTTTCAACTCAAAAAAAAATAAACGTCGCTCAAAAAAATCAACTAAATTGGAAAAATAGTAGTGGTTACAAGATCAAAATTATTAAAAAAATCAAGAAATGCATTTCAAAAATATTGAGCGACCAATAATATTTTGACTTAAAAATGTATTATGTTCCTATACGACCTACAAAAAAAATAGTGAGAAGCCAAAGATTTTGAAAAAAAAAATAAAAATTTTTTATCTGTTGAAACTCAAATACTTTGGACTTATTTTTTTATTTGATCTCCAAAATCAAAAAAATTTCGAAAAAATACTACAACCCTAATGTTTATGGTTAAATAAAATCCTTTTGTTAAGAAGTGACATTTCTTTGAATTTATTATATAGGTAGGGGCGGAAAATTTTTATTAGACCCGGGGCGCAAATTTTTATAATCCGGCGCTGTTTACATACTTCCATATTTAAACACTTTCCAAATACTGTACTTTAGATATTTGAAAAATACAAGCCAAGTTACATCAAGAATTATTTTTTCCACAGAATTTGTTATGTTTAGATAAAAGAACAACTATTTTTCTTCTAAATCCTTTTTTTCCCATATTTTAGCGTATACGCTAAAATTTATAATTCAAAACAATTTCAAATTTTTTAAAATTTTGATACCTAATTTGAAAATTTGAAAATTTTTGTCGATTTTGAAAATTTATGATTGAAACAATTTTAAAATTTTTAAAAATTTGATACCTAATTTTTGTCGATTTTGAAAATTTTGGATTTTTTTTTAAATGTGTTACTGTGCGAGAATTTTTCCCACTAATTTTTAAATCTATCCTACTGTGCGAATTTGTCCCACCATTTTTAAATTTATGCAGTTTTTAATTATGTAATCACTTTATTACCTCAAAGTTATTTTAGTAGGTAAGTATTTTTTTATAATATCTATGTAATTATACCTTCAAACTGGTTACTCACAATTCTAAGGTTGAATTTCGGATTTAGCACGTGTTAAAAAATCGTTTTATCCTTTATACTAAAAAATCCTAAAACATTTATAATCCTTCAAATACTTTAATAATTTACTTTTAAATAGGTAATCCATGGCATGATTTTAAAACAAAGTATACTTTGTTTTAAAATCATGCCATGGATTACAACTTAAAACCTTTGACCTGCTTTAAAACAATGGCAAATTCTGAAAATATGCTTCTCCCCAATTTCCAATATCTCCCTTTTCATCCGGACTTAATGTCACAATCAGGTAAATTTCCCTACGCCAATATTATTACGTATTCTGGAAACGCAAGATCATTTATTTCTATCGAGGTAGTCTACCATTCAATTCGTGAATTTTTTAAAGAAATCCAATTGAAGGTGTATTTGATGAGATTCCGTTGATGCTGTTCATTCATTGTTTGCCAGAAAATTTCAGATAATCTAATTCCCACTCCTGATTTCTTACTTTGCCCCTAATGATAAAGTTTTCACTTTTTCAGTGAAATTGATATTCTTCTATTTTCTTCAACGAGAACTTTACAAAGGATTAATGATTAATCTATTTGTAAAGTTTTTATTAGCATTGTCTGTGTTGGAGCGAAAAAATCATAGGAAGGATATGTTACAAAATTATAAGTAAGATTCAGTGAACTCGACAATTTTCCTTATCACTTTTTTTGTCATCAAAAATTGGCTTAAGGTTTCAAAAAACATGGTTATACATTGCTTTAATATACATTAAAAACATGTTCAAGAACTTATTTATATAATTATGTTATTAAAGCAGGCGCTTATAATGTCAAGTTTTCTTAAAAAAAAGTCCATGGGAGTTAAATCTGGACATCTGGCCGGTCAATTCACAGCTCTACCTTGTTGAAAAATTAAAACAAAAATCAAATAGCAGTCATTGTTTCCAACAATATAGACCATATTCGATAATTTTAAAATCATGGACAAACATTTCCTATTAGCGTGAAATGACCCAAAAATCCAACCAGCATACAAAGCTATTTTAATAAATTAAAATTTCAACAAATAACAAATTTGCCGGATATATTTACATACGATTTATCGGAGGTTTTTGTGATTCCATTTATTCAAATCGGTCGGTCGGAATTGAGTATTGTTGAGTGTTTCGGGTAAATTTAAAAAATACGGCCAACTGAGCTGAAATGCGATAGCTCGGTTTTTATGATTCGGTCGTTATTTTTTCCGTCAAGAATTGGTGTATCTATATTTATATAGGTATATTTTTTATCAAAATAAAAAAATCTTAAGGATTTAAATAGAAAATGTTTGACCCTGTAAAAAAGTTAAATTTAAGTGATAAAAAGTTGGTTGTTCAAACTCCCTTAAAATATATATATACGAGGTGTGTTCAGAAAATAATGGGAATTGTTAAATTTCGCGGCTTCGGAGGGTCCCGTTGTCATAAAATTTTATTTATTATGTTGGTATACATTCCCCCGAAGTATGATAAAAACTTTAGCTGTTTTCATTGTTTACTTTGTCTGTGGCAGCCGCTAAGGTTAGACGTGTTTTATGAGCTCGGCGATTTTCGTTCGTTAAAAGAAATGGATCAAAAAAAATTTGAATCCAATTTTGCTTAAAAAATTAAATAAATTCTGTGAAATGTTAACAAAGGCCTATAGAGTGTCTGCTATAAGTAAAACAAGAGTTTACAAGTGGTATAAGAGTTTCCAAGATGGCCGTGAAGACGTTGAAGATGACGAACGCCCCGAACGCACAAGCACATTAACAACCGATAAATCATGGAAAAAGTGGAAGAAATGGTTATAAACTATCAGAAAAGTCGCTCATGATGTTGGTATATCGATTGGCTCATCCCATGAAATTTTTTGGGTATAAAACGCGTGGCAGCAAAATTTGTTCTAAAATTGTTAAATTTTTAACAACATTTTTGGCCAAAAACAATACTTTAATGATGCCCCAGCCTCCATATTCGCCAGACATGCCTCTGTCTGACTTTTTCCTATTTCCAAAAATAAAGAGAACCTTAAAGGGCCGTCGTTTTGCAAGCATAGATGACATTAAAAGCGCATCGCTGAAAGAACTAAAGGCTATCCCAAAGATCGAGTTTTAGAAGTGTTTCGAGTATTGGAAGAAGAGCTGGCACATGTGAATAATATCCAATGGGGCCTATTTTGAAGGCGACAACATTAATGTATGCGAATAAATTAATAATTCCCTAAACTAGACCAATGTTGGACATCACCTCTCCAATTTGGCTCAAATTTTGTATACGGTACTAAAATAGGCCTCTATTTAATATGTTAAAATTAAAATTTAAGAAAAAAATTAATATTTTTTGTTAGCCTCTGCATGGCATTATAAAAAAGAACAAATCTGCAAAAGCGTGAGTAAAAATTTTCTCATCATTTTAAAAATAAATATATGCAGCCACAATAAATATATTTTTGTCTTAATTAATTTTTTTTAAATGGTGGAATAAAAGCCAAAACATAAAAAACTAAAAATCAAATTCCAAAAAATGTCAAAAATTATGAAAGTAGAGTTTTTAAGATATAGTCAATTCCATATTATACTGGCTGCTTTTTCGCTGTGACAATTAGTTATTTTTCACTTATTAATTTTTAGAGAGTACATAAGTCTAGTTTATGCTCATAAAAAATATTCACGGGAATCAATGAATTGTTATTACAGTTACTTTTAATAGGAATGACCCATATACTTAATATTTGGCAACATTTAAGTTACAAATAAACTCAACAAATGTATTAAATTTTATGATTTTAGCTGAAATAATTTAAAAGTTAGTTAGTAAACAGTGCTTGTCAAAAATATAATAAATAAATAAATAAATAAAAAATAATGCCATTATTGCCTATTTTACGTTCATAATGACTTCATTTCTTTTCTGTAATGAGATACTTTACCCCACCCAAAATTTTTATTTTATAGGTTGGCTATACTTAAAACAGCAAATTTTGCATATTTGTTATAATATGTTTATGATTTTTCTAGTACTTACGAGACTTTTCTGGCAATAAATTTTGTTTAACACCAAAGAAAATCCTTTTTTTCTTCTGTAACATTAACAGCCGCTTATTGTAAATAAGTAAATTAAGGACGGCATGGCGAATCGATTTTGACATTAACTGTCAAACCAATGACTGTGATACCAACTATCTAAAGTAAAATTCGACCAAATTAAATATAAGGTATAAAATTAATTTTTTTTTTAGAATTTTTGCAAAATAGATAAAATAGCATAAAGAAGTCATGTCATAAGACCTTTTGTCGCACTCGTCCATTCCAAAACTTCTTTAATATACTATTAATTTATTTTATACACGAATTTAATTTAGGCACGAGCGAGCTTGCGAGCGAGTGCTTAAATTAATGAGTGTATATAAAAGTTTATAAACGAGGTGCATACTATAGTTTTTCTACGACAAATACTTATTATTATCTTAAAATGATTTAAATCAAAAATTTGTATAGAGCGCCATCTATAAAAAAAATAGGGGAAACTGTGTGTCGCCGTCAAATGTCACATTTTTTTATTTTATAAACACAATTATAAAGGTTATAAACGAAATGTATTTCTTGAAAATTGACAGTTTTTCACAGTGAAAGTAAAGAAAATGTTTTATGAGGACTTTACAGTAGAGTCCGTGCCCGAATTTAAGTTAAAGTTTACTGCCGGCGAAATTAAACAATGTTCATATAAACTTTTCAAATATTGGCGTTGAGAAACTATTTAATACTTTTGTATTTTTGTATTGAGATAATAAAATAATTTTCTCATTTAGTATTATTTTACAAGAAAGGCACTTTATTTTAACGATTGTATGACATTTGACAACTGTCAACTAACTTAAAACTAACTTCAGCCCGTGACTAAAAACCTGTTGCTAACTTCAGCCCCTTGACTAAAGCGCCATAAAGCCACAACTTGTCAATGTGTATTTAAAAGGTCACTTAGTGTCATGGAAACATGTACAATAAAGGGCGTAGAAAAAATATGTTAAAGAGGGGCATATTTAAATAACATATACAAAATTTGAGCTAAAACCTTGAGGTTATATCCAACATTGGTCCCGTTTATAAAAGAATTAATCAAGTAACTTTGTTAAAAATTCAATAAAATACTTTGTTAATATGAACAGTGGCCACTTCATAAAGTAGGATATTTAGTGAAAAGTTTTGTACATTGAATTTTAAAATGCATCGAGTGCTTGCCTGGGCCGGTATCATCGACCAAACGGTAATTAATGCTTATTTTAATGATCTTTCAAATGAATAATTTGCCTTTGTAAATCGAAACCGGCTGGGAGCGGGATGCCACTAAACATGCAAATTGGAAAATCACACACTGGTCGACAAAAGGCACGTACCAGCTGCGCTCGCTATCCCTGTTCATGATGTTTACGTATGTGTGTGCGATTGTCGGAAATTATCAAACAAAAATTAGTGGTTTAATTAACAAAATGTAGTCAATTTAGTAATTGCTTTATCGGAGTTTGTTAAACAATGTTAGGGACAAAAATCCCGGCGCATTCGCCATTTTTGCAACTTTTTATATAAACTCCTTTTGCACGGCCTATATGACTTAAATTTCTTGTAATAGTTCAAACCACATAATTATTGGACACTCAAGGAATATAATGTATTTAAAATTTATATATGCCGTTGTTTTAAAGATTTTACTTTTTTTTTAAATTTATAATATTAGTTTTTAAAAACATGCACAAAAGTATTGTAATTGACCTTACAATTTTTATTTAAACATAACAACTTTACATCAAATAACATAAATTGTTAAATATTTTTTATAGATAAATTGCTGTTTTAAGTAATTTTTTGATTTCGTTTTTGTAAATATCACATAATTCATATATTTTCTTCTCGGATTCCTTATACCTTTTCTGGATTCTGAAGCTTACTAATTCCTTGGTCTGACTTTTGAAATATTTTGTTACAAATATCATTAAGTGTGGTATCTCTAGTTTGTGAAGCATTTATAATGTTTAGGCCGCAACAGTATGATTTATATATAGGGTTGGGAAAATTTCACTTTTTGCTTGTACTTGAAATTTCACATGAAATTTTCATGTCATTTATGAAATTTATTATAACTTTCAATAAATTTCAATCACTTTAGGTGTAATATATTATATATTATATATTATATATATTGAAATAAGCCCACCCCTGTGGGCCCCTGACCACTAATAATATAAATAGTGAATACCTAAGTTTACCACAAATTTCTTGAGATTTCTTTTTAAAATTACTAAAACTAAGAGAGATATAGCACTTTTTGGTAAGCTAAAGAGATTTTGTCACTTTCATTGTTTTATATTTATATATATTTATTATTTGCAATTATAGCAAAAGTAAAAGTTTAAATTATTCATGACTTTTAAAAAAATTTTAAAGTCTGATTTAATTTACAAATGCATATAAGCAACAATAATTACTTTATTATAGTGTATTCAAATCCAAGCCGAACTAAACAAAATCGTCCAGACGCTTGATAACTCGTTCTTATTGGTCGATTCGGAATCTATTGTAAATTATTATTAAAGGTCCCAGGGGAGGCCGCATGTGAAATTTTCAGTAAATTGCGAAACTTTCAATGAAACTTCTGAGTTTCATAGGCAATGTTGAAATTTTTGGATTGAAAATTTCATTTGAATTTTTTAAAAATTTCACTTTTCCAACTAAATAAAATATTTTAAGATTGAAACTTTCAAAGTTGAAATTGTCCCAACCCTATTTATATACTCGTATATCTAATATTTTTTCGAGTGGTATGTTAAAAGTGTTTTCCAAATTTATTAATTTTGTTGCCATTAGTTTTTTATGTTCTCTATCACTGTTATTCTGCAAGATGTCCTGTGACGAAGAAACCACTATATTACTTACTCTCAAAAAATGAATTAGTCAAAAATGTCACAGCGAAAAAGCAGCCACTAATATTTCTCGTCAACAGCAATTTCTATCCAGAACATTTAGCAGTCAATTTCTATGAAATATTATTCGCTGAATCCGAAAATGTCGTCAAAAGATATAAAAGTAGAACAATATTTGAAATATAATCCATTTTACATATAATATGGAATTGACTATATCTCAAAAACTGCTTAACTTTTATAGTTTTTGACGGTCTTTTCGGATTCAGGGGACAATTTTACAAAAGAATTGGCTTGTAAATGCCCGGGATACAGAGTATGATATTGGACATATGTCCAATAATAGTAATTTACATTTTTTACCAACCAGTAATTGGACACTGGCCATTTTACTGTTTGTTTTCATAATTAAACTTAAAACTTTCTAATTGTATACAGCGTCATCCAATGATTTGACTTTAAGGTATCTTTTTATAGAACTCTTATTTTTACAGTTATAATGTTAATTGTCCAATACTTTGCCCTATTTAGTTTGTAAAATTTCGTAGAACGTACCCTAAATATTTATTTTTACAAAAATAACATAATGTTAATTTTTTATTTATGGCACAAGAATACAAATTTGCGACATGAATTTATAACCTGACTAATTGTATTAGAAATGAGCATTTTAACAATTAGGCAGCAAGACTTGGTGATTTTAACGGATTAATGTTAAAATTAATGGCTTAAAAGTTAGTTGGCTCGTTAAATAAATCGTACCGATAACATTTAGGCGGACGGTAATTCATTTTTCGAAGGCAGACCGCATTGTATGCAAAATATAATGTACATCTTAAAAAAAATATTTTTTGCATTTTTGCCATTTTTTTAAATAAAAAAATCATTAAACTTTTTTTAATTAAAGTAGAAATTTTGGGCCGCCACTGGTTGTTCCTGACCTATGACAATATACACAAAATTTGCTTGCACTTGCATTCATTAAAAATTGTTTTTTGTTTTGCTTACTTGAGTATTTTTAGGTTCTTTGAATAAAACAATACACAGTACAAAAAATCAACTCTAAGCTACACTAATTAGAGTTCATACAGGTCCACACTAAATAGTGTTGTTTTATAACACTACAATTGGAGTTAATTTGTAGTGTAATTTTCCCCAAGTAAGCAAGTATGATTTAACACTATAGCACTGAGGATAAAGTAATTTTACACTGTATTAAAAAGTGTTAATTTACCTAAAATCGTGTACTTCTACACTTCCTGGATAAAATCCCACTTTTGTTCAGTGTAAATTAACACTACTTTGGAAAAGTTTTAATTTTAGAAAGGTACTTTTACTCTTTTAGTGCAAACTTCCAGTGTAAATTAACACTATTATTTGAGTAAAACCTATTGGTGGTAGTGAATAAAACGAAAAGGTAAATAAAGAGAAACATTTATTTGGAACAAAAATCTATGACAATTATCAAAATCGGTGCCTTTTAAAATATAATTTTATATTTGAGTCGTATGGCTGACTTAAGCAAAATGGTTCCTTAAAACGTAAAAGTTTTAGATCAATGCAATGTTTTACTGGCTGTCAACTTGTAAGCAATAAATTATCTTGAGAATTCATCAGAAATCCATTTTTCTGTTATAAAAAATGGGTGATCCCATTGGTAGTGAGGCGTCAGGCGGCTGTATGTCGGGGATTTACCACAATTGTACAAATTTTCCATAATATTAATAAAAATGTAGGTATGGGTTAATATAACAACCATTACGCTCTCCGGATATATACTGCGTAGGTAGATAGGTACCAACCAAACATTTCGGTTATTACCAGTTTTTTCATTCTATTTTGCCACTATCGGTGTAATTTAATTTCAATTGTGATACAATGTGCACTAGTAGTGTAAAGAAAAAAGAGATCTTAGTAACATTAAAACAAACAAAGAAATTGGCATGCACTGTAGTGTACATTTTGTCACTATTTAACACATTAAGAGCTAATAAACACTCGCATTAAGTTTTTATACCCTTTTGATTTATTTTAATAATAAATAGTGTGAATGTACCAATGAATAATGTTCATATTCTTTAAATGTGTTTAATAAAGTTAATAAGCACTAAATGCTACCTAGTGTATTTTGTAGTGTAACTTTTACACTTACAAATCAACTCTAATATTTTTACCCCTACACTAAAAAATTTACACAGGAAAATTTTTTACTGTGTACTTACTCTCAAAACTTTGATTGAATTTTGTCTTTCAGCTAGTCAAGTCTTCCGAATGTCCCCTTATGTTACACTGATAAATAGCATAAAACTCCGACTGCTTTGCATTATTTTTAGTACGGAGGTCCGACGCTGGGGGCCGATCTCCTTTCCAAAAAGGACCACGAAGCAACTCGTCGCAACGGAAGCGTCGAACGCATAATTAAAGCCGAATTATTCAAATAAACGTCGGCAGTTTTAGTTTATTTGCACCTGTCGGAACACGACGAAGGGACTCGGCAACGTTAATAATATTTAATTGGGCAATTTTGAGCTATTGCTGATTTTATTGAGGTTTGAATTTACTACTTTCATTTACTGTTTTAAGCTTTGAAGGGATTTTAGGATGTTAAAAGGGGTAATCCTAAATAATTTCTACTTGGATATAATTTTTTTTGAATTAATTATGTCGAACCATACGGAATATTAAATCGAATTAATTGGACTCGATTAAATAATAATTCAGAGTCAATCTATAAAGTAAGGTCAAATCTATAAAGTAAGGTTAAAGGATCAATTATATAATATATATATATATATATATATTAGGGTGATTCATTTCCGCAAAAAAACTTTTTTTTTCTCGGCGCTCAAGCAAAATATTAATCTACCTATTGAAAAAAAAATTTTCACCAAGGTAGAGCTCTTAATATCAATTTTAAGTACTTGCAGTTTAAATTTAAAGTTTTCCCATTTAAAAGCATGTAAAAAAAATATTTTTTTTTCAAATTTCTAATGCTCGGCCGCTCTTTACAATATTGTGAATCGGTTTTATGGACCTTATGGGGAATTTCACGCTCTTTAAAATTGTCTTTGTGTTTTTTTGTGTAACTCGTAGTGGTTCGCCAGTAGGAGTCATCAAAGTTCAATTTTTTGAATGAACATTTTTTTTGCAATTTTTTTTTAACAATTCGCAAAAAATAGTGAAAAAAAAGAGCTGAATCGTAAAAAATAGTCTTTTAACAAATATTTGATGAATTTACGGCCATTTTTATATCTTAAAACGTAAGTAATTGATAAATATTAACCAATTATGCTATTTAAATTAAACTTTCTTATTTACTATCCATATAATTCTCTACAATAACTTTTCCAGAGTTATTATGATTTTTGACTTATAATAAATATAAAAAAACACATTAATTTATAAAAAATCAAGGGTGATAACTTCCTTTAAAGATTTTGTTTATTTGTAGTCGCTACCTTAACAGGTCAATAAAATTTTTGCTGACTGGGTTTAGTAGTTTTTTAAAAATCGAAGTCCCTACCTTGAAATAATTTGCCCTTATTTTATGGAATTACCCCTTAGATTAAAATCTAATGTCTATGAGTAGCTAAATAAGTATTTTTTACTACCACCTTTATTGCTCTTTAGTCACGGGCTGAAGTTAGAAACATGTTTTTAGTCACAGTCTGAAGTTAGTTTTAAGTTAGTTGACAGTTGTCAAATGTCATACAATTTTCTTGTAAAATAACATAAAATGTGAAAATTATTTTATCTCCCCGCGGTCTATAATTTAAACTTTATTGTTCGATAAAGAAATACCTTGTTATGGCCTAGGCCGATAAAAATTTATATGAGGCAAGTAAATAGTTCGATATTTTCTCGCCAGGGGTATTGTTTTGACAAATTAATCCTTTTCTAAAAAATTAACGTACTAAACTGGTTTAATTTATTTATAATAAGCACTAATTTGTTTGTTTTACTGTTAATGTTTAATATTTTTCATTAAATTATTGTAAAATTAAATATGAATAATAAAACAAAAAGTGAGGTTAGGCAACCAAGAAAACGCACGATTCTCTTTGTACAATTTAAATTAGTTTTAAGTTTTAATTTGCTTTAAGTTTTCAGTGAAATTAAATGTTAAACACAGCTTAAACATTCCAAACTACCTATTTTTTAAATAAAAATCCAAACAAATTGAAATTAGATACCTACCTATTTATTTATATACCAAGAATCCATTTCTACTTAAATCATGTTGCTAGGTATTGTCAAACTATTACTGCTTCTAAAAGAAAAAAAAATTATTGTACATTTAATGTAATCTTTAGCCAATAAATAAATGAGATTCTAAAAAAGTGAGGTTAAGCCGCATTGATGTTGAATTAAATTGACCTATATAGTGCTTTGAAGATAAAATGTTGTATGCCATTCGGCCAAGAAGTGCCTTTTTGTGCTTCGCTTAATTGTAGGCCTCCGCTACGCGTCGGCCTTCAAACCTTGAGCTTAGCACAAAAAGCCTTACTTCTTAACCTAATGACATAAATGACTATTATTATCTCAATACAAAAATACAAAAGTATTAAAGAAATATAAAAACTATCTTACCTCTAATCCAAAGGAGCTATGGAATTTTGATTGTATTAAAAGTCAAGAATTCCTAATTCCTAAGTTTTAATGCACATTAACCATGAAGATTTTTTTACAACTTAATCAATTGTAGTCTACAATTTGTAGATGGTTTTGCTAAATATTTTAGCATTGTGAACATAATCGATTAAAATTATTATATATATAATATACATAATTAATAATAATAATTAATGGTTATTAATAGTCAAGGACTGTAGAAATTGTTTTACTGAACCATTGTAGTATACTTATAATTTTATTTTAAAACACAATACATTTTCAACTGTCTGGAAAATTTCAAGTATAATATTTAAATCTGATATGGCATCAAACATTTTAAATTACAGACCTGCGTCATTAATCTTTGTTGTTTCTAAACTTTTCTTATTTATGAATTCTTTGGAATAATTAATAAAAGCAATTATTGCCTCTTACTGCAAAATGACCTTAATAAGGTGCATATTAAATAAATTAGATCTACACGTGAACAAGTGTCCTGTACCAAATATGTAAAAATATTTCGGTTTACATATAATTAACATTTTATATTTATATAAAATACCAGTCCTGTTTGAAATTCTTATACCAAAAATGTATAGAAATTAAAATTACTAAATTAAAGATTTTTTTTTAAATAAAAGTATCTACATATTTAAAAATGCAATTTTTATCCAATACAAAATTTTTAATATGCATTATTACTGCTCTCTCAATATGCATTATAACTAAAGATGGGATATTTAGGTACTAAAAACTGAAAAATAGGTAACTAAAAAGGTACTAAAAAAAGCATTTTAGGTTAAAAAAAAAACATTAAAAGTTCAAGTTTCGTTTATAATTTTGTTTAGCCGCATATCCAAACACAGAACATACCCACAATAAACTATTTCTATGCAATAAACTGTGTTTCACTGAGTGACACTCACTACACAGAAGTTCTATGACAGAACATAAGCTCACTGTAAGGAAAGTTACTGTTACAGTCTGTGACCATAAGATAAAATTCTATACCGTTGAGTTGCACATTTTGGCATTATTGGTTTTCAAATAGTTACATCGGTTGAAAAAAGGTAAAATAACTAAAATCCCATCCCTAATTATAACTTCTTTCCTAGAATGTATAGGCAAAATATTGATTTAATTTTTACGCCTTAAAAGATATACCTTCTTTGTAAAACTACCTATATAAATTTATATAATTTCATATATAGTTTTTATAAATAGATTTCTGAATAGTTGATATTTTTAATACAAACCTTTTTACCGCATGATCTATAATTCATAATAATTATTTTGTCACACAGTATTTTTTTAATATTATATGTAAGTAATCCTGTAATAATTATTGGTCCTCTGGGCCGTTGGAAGAAAAATAAATTAATAAATAATGTAAAATTCTGCAATAATTCATTATATCCAAAAAATCACAAATTTTTTACAAAAAATTACATTATATTTATATTCAATAACATTATTTTTATAAACAATAGTAATTGTATAATTTTAAGAAAAAAATTTTATTTAAAAAAATGGCGAATGCGCCGGGATAAAATCCATATTTTGATATATGGGAGACCGCTTGAAAAAATTAACTACGAGTTGTGATGTGGTTTTACAAATACTAGTATATTATTATAGGAGAGATAATGCAGGCTAATATTCACGAGGATGAGGTTTACGTCTCCTAAATCCCGAGACCTAAATCATCCGAGTGAATATTGCGCATAATCTCGAGTGTAATACTATACTATACTCCAATAAGTAGATAATTAAATGATTTTTAAAATTAAATAAATAAAATCTGACATCTGTCAAATGGTAAACCTCACTTTTTATCAATTTTAAATGTTATTATAGTCGCCTTCTTCCAATTTAAAACTCGATTGGTTCAAATACTGAAATCGGCCAATCACTGATGCCTAACAACGTGAATACTGAGTTTATATTCACGTTGTTAGGCAGGAAATGTATAATGCTTTACAATATTCACACCAAAATTATGCAATAGGAGTAGATAAATGTAATTATATATTATAATAACCATTACCAAACATTTAACCCTTGGGTATTGATTGTTAAAAGTAATGAATCCTAAATATTATTGTGTGGTATATGATTAGTAATCATTGATTACTGTTCCCAATTTCCCGTATTTTTTTGAAAAATTCTTAAAACAGTTCTATCTATGTAGTCAAAAAGTATAATAAAAATCAGTTACATTCGTTACTGTCCGCTATCATTTTAATGCAATTTATCCTGATTTCTGATTTCTATTTAAGGAGTCATCTTAAAATTCTCAAAAATAAAACTTGCCTTAAAACAGGGGTGAAAAAAAATATGAAAAACACCGAAAATATATTTACGAGACTGAAAGCAAAAGCATGTCAAGATTTTTGTCTTCATGTGTATATTTTCTAAGGCGCCTGAGCTAAATGGTCTCGGAAAATTTACTTAAATGTGCCTACTTTGCTTTTTATTCAAAAATGAGCTACGGAGTTCTGGTTTGAGCACATTCCTCTACTAGCCAAAGAAAATTTGGACTCCAAAGAAAGGTTGTTTTAAGTTCTATTAAAATCATTTATTTCAAGGCATAGTTTTTACTCCACGTCAGATTATCTTAATTACAATTTTAATTACTAATGATTGGGCACTGATTGCTTTAACTTGTTTAATTATTCTAATTGTGTATACCCACTTGTAAACATTTAATTTATAGCTTTGTTATAACTTGTCTATAATAATTTTTGTTTAACACATAGTAACTTTTATTTTTTTGAAATACTTATGTATCTTTTTTTGATTGCCTTAACATATATTTATATGTATGATGCTTAGAAACTGTTATTATTATTACTTTTATTATTATTATTAGTATCATTATTAAATTACTAATATAACGAAACGTTTTTAATAAACAATAATTGTTATTGCCATAAGCCATTATTATTATTATCTATTTGAATTTATTTGTAAAATTGATAAAATTATTTAATTTATTTATTTATTAATGTTAAAGGGCTTTATTTTTGTTTTTCGCATTCGTTATATGACACGGTAATTTGTACGGGTACGCATGAATAAATAATTTTGATAAGTTATTTTAATTAATTTAAATATTTATATAATATTTTAGGGGCAAATTTAAAATACCGGCATAATTATTTAAATTGTTAAATCTTTTTAATCAAATTTAATAATTAATGTCGCCATAATTTAAGTAAAGTTAATATTATTTAAAATCAAATCCGCGTTATTATTATAAAATTTTTTGACCTAATTTAAAAAAAAAATTATAATATCTGAAGAAGTATCCTAGATCATTTTCTTATAAAGGATTTGCCAAAGTAATTCGGTGATTTTTTTATAAGGATCATTACTAGAAAATCGTCTTTTTTTAGGACGGCGGCC
Source organism: Brassicogethes aeneus (assembly GCA_921294245.1). Taxonomy (NCBI): domain Eukaryota; kingdom Metazoa; phylum Arthropoda; class Insecta; order Coleoptera; family Nitidulidae; genus Brassicogethes; species Brassicogethes aeneus. The sequence continues at coordinate 55,734,039 of OV121135.1, forward strand.
TCAGGTGCTGGAAGAGAAAATTGAACAGCTTACAGCAAGACGTAAAGTGGCTCTTTTAAATAAAAAATTTGGGCACCTTAAATTTTTTATTATTTCATTAAATCGCACGATTGGAAATTGAACCATTGTAATCAATATTTTTGTAATATAATTATACAGTTCATTTTTTTTATCTGGACTCGTGTTTTTTTGTTAGGTTGGTGGCTTATGTCAGTTTGACTTGGTATTTTTAGTATTTAAAAATGGTACTTCTGCTAAAGAATTTAATTAAATACTTTGACACTGTCAAATTGACAATAATATTTATTATTGATAATACTTGTCAATTACAAATAAAAAGATAATTATGCCAAAAATAATAGCAACGAATTCGAATGTAAAAGCCCTTTTGAGGGCAAAACTTCATTTTGATGAAATTATGCCAAATACCACAATGGAAGAAAAAGTACATCGCCTTATGGATTTTTGGAGTAAAAAAAGTAACGAATTTGGTTTTATAAATATTACATCACACATTATTTTCACATTATTCACAATTGGACAACATTTACGTTCACAAAAAATTTTAATTTCTTTTATATAAATTCTTTTTAAAGCGAAGATTATTATCCGCTAGGAATACTTTCTCTTCTGGGCCGTAAAGCAACCTACTTTTTTATATGATTTTACTTATCCAAGCACCACCAAAGCTAAATTAATTGCATTTTTAATTATGAATTTCGACAATTCAACTTGACCACTGCACAATGTAACCCACAATAATTTTTACATAACCACAATTAGATCTATAATTAGCTTAGTTTGTTTTAATCATGCGGCCAACTTGACAACTGTATTTACCAACCAAAACCCTAAATTTGCAACGTTGCCGCAGTCCAGATAAAAAAATGAACTTTAGTATTAAAATATTAATTCAATGTGTATTGGATAAAAGTTAAAATTTGATGTTACATTTATACATTTATACTATACGATTTTTTGACTATATTTTATATAGTTATTTCATAAAAATAATATATTATTTAAACTTATTTTATTTTTATTAAAACAGGTTTGCTTACTTTTATACATTACTTTTTAAGCTTTTAACAAATTAAAAAAAGATACCATTCTTGTATTTTCAGTACCTACGTTCACAAAATTTGAATAGTATTTTAAATTTTTTTTATCAACACATTTGAAAAAAAAGTTTGTTGGCCACTTCCACGATTTCGACTCTTCTGCTTATAGAAAATTTAAAAATCAAATAATTTAAAAGTCAATTTTTTGTACAACTTTAAATAATAAAAATTATGTTGGCTATAGTGCACAATTAATTAATAATATACATACTTCACAAAAAACTGAAAATAGCTATAAATCAAGTATTTTCAATACAAAGGAACCCCACTTTACATATAACATTGTCACATACTTAGATAAGACATGTGTCGAATTTCTTCAAAAAGAATATTATTTAAAAAGAAATATATTCATATTGCATTTAAAACCAACAACAGTTTAAGTGAATTTGCAAAAAAAACAAACATAAAGAACGAAAGAAAGATACGAAATCCGGAGTCTACCAACTACAATGTGCAGACTGTCCAAAAAGGCCGGATTTTTAAAACCATGGTTCTGCAGAATTAAAGAACATAAAAAATCTTGTATTAATCAAAAAACAGATTTTACGTATTTCAACCATTAATTTAAGAAAACCACTTATTTAACAATAAATTCAAAATTTTACATGTTGCAAATAAAGGTACGAAGTTAAATTTACTAGAATCATTAGTAATTAATAAATTAAAAAAATCTGATATTATCCTCAATGATCAAATAGAAACAAATATTTATAAATTTAACAAATTTATTCTAATTATTCTAATATTATATAAGATATAAAAATCCCCAAAATTATTTTAATACAACTGTTGTTACATTATACTTCGACAGGTAAAATTGTCATACTGTACTAATATTTAAAACAAAACATAACCTGCAATAATTGTGTTATATGGGTGAATTTAATATATTATGTCCCCCAAGTGAAAATGATTATTTTTAATTTTTGGCTGTTTCACTGTTAGTCTAGAATGGGGTTTTTGGGAAGCCACCAGGTCTACATAACATAAGTGGTTCTGCACTAATGCAAGAATTTTAAGAAATCATACATTTTGAATATTAGAGCTTCACGGAAGTTAGATTCACGGAGGTTAAGATTTCGTATGTTTTTTTAAACATCCCTTTGTATAATATTTAAAATAAATTATTGTATCTTTTGACACCTTAATATGTATTTTTTAAAAATACAATTGTACATACATAAAATATTTATAAAAAAAATCTACTTACTAAGATATTACACTTCACGGTGGATAGGTTTTTAAATAGCAAATTAATAAACTTAAACTTTTGAATTATAAAACAGCAACACTCCATCTGCATATAAATTCTATCACATGCATCTATAATGTCGTAAACAGAGGTTTTTGCTTATTTAAAATGATTAAAGCGCCATCCGTTGCATAAAATTTAAAGCAAAAACAGATTCACTGAGGATAGAATTAATTTTAATAAATGATTATAAACTTATTTCTTTTAAATTTTAATAATATTTTATATTTGATTCGATTGCTTTGGATGTGTTTAATTTACTTAAGGAACTGATATTTTTAGTATGCTTTTACTACCTCAGATATTTGAAAACATATAGGTTAACCTAGAAAGAGTAACAGTCACGGAGAATATGTTTTAGACTTTTAAAACATTGTAAAAAATAATTGTTATTAGATAAAGGTTGAAATTATTTCTAAAGAAGCTACTGTGTTAGCGAAACAATTATCAAATTAATGATTTTATTAATTTATTTTCATAATTATTTTCATTAAATTATATCGTATTAATTCTGGATCCGCTCAGAGCTACATAATTACATATATTTATTGGATATTTAAAAACGATTTGGCTGGATCGGTCCTGTGACGCTTTTATTAATTTTAACCTACTTCAACTTTACCGGTTAAGCTAAAATTTTGAACACACTTTTGGTGCTGGTAACTAAGATCTAGTATACTGTAATTTATTCAAAATTAAGTATTTCTTCACAAAATGAAAAAAATTAAAGTATTACACAAGTAGAAAACGATAAACTAAATCCAATTCTTCACATAAGTATTAAATAAAGAGGTTGTCAAGCAGAATACGTAAATAAATTACCTTAGCAAATAACTGCACATTCCAAATTGTTTTTATATGAAGTCGTAACAGTAGAACTATCAGTTTCTCTAAATATTTAAGCATAGTATCCAGTTTGTTTGACAATTAGTGATCTGGGCCATAACATAGTGCAAATCCTTTTATTGTCCCCGATGGTTACTTAATACTTGCTTTCTGGCGCCATTGTACCTACATGGTCGACGAACTTTAATCCTCTTCCCAATGAATTGGGAATTGTCCGGACCTATAATGTTTATTTGCTTGTTTTAATCAGGCGTGGCCATTTACACCAACCCTGGGATTAGTAGGTACTAATTATTTAAATGCAGTAACATTAAACGAAATGCGTCAAAATACAAGAAAATTAGTTATCGTGAAATCGTGTGTTTTTTTTTTTTAATTTTTGTAAACTAATATAGAGGTGGGAGGAATATTTTTTACATCTATCCCCTTTCCTTATTTTGAGGGGCGTGGGGTAACTTTGGATTTTTAATATGTAAAACAAATTGTTTCGCGCTTTTGCTTAAGGAATTATAATTTCTTAAATTACAAAATACTAAAAAATAATTGTAATTTATTTATTAAATGTACGAAATTTATTTAAAAAAAAAATGAGAAAGTGTTTGAAAGGGAACTTTTAAAGAATTTCTTAGACATAACAGAAGATAAATTAGTTTAAATTTAAGTGTTAATATTTTTTAGTATTTTATAATAATAATAATAATAATAATAGCCTTAATTTTTATTTTACAAAGTAATAAAGAAAATTGTGTCAAGATAGTTTTAGTATACAATTAAAGTAATTTTAAAATATAAGACGTACACAAACATAAGCAATTAGGTAAGACTTATATAATAATTTAAAATAAGAATTTGTATAACTTAATAAAAATATTGCACAAGGGTCATTCCACGTTACTCGGGGATTTTTGTCCCGCCCGTCACAATTAAAAATTGTGAGTAAAAACTACAAGTTATAAAATTTATTTTAAAATATTATATATTATGCTTTTAATAAGTTATAAGCAAAATAAAAATAAAATTATAAAATATTAATTTAATAACTTGTGGTTTTTACTCACAATTTTTAATTGTGACGGGCGGGACAAAAATTACCGAGTAACGTGGAATGCCCCACAAATAACTCATTGTATAAATAAAATACTTAATTATTCCAAAAAGCTTTATTGAATAGGGCTCTTTTTCTAGAATGTAATTAAAAATAAGTTCTTTAAAATATTGTAATGAACCTTTAATATTTTGAGGCAAGTGGTTGAAGAAAAATAGGCATGAATAGTAGCAGCCTTTCTTAAAAATAGCAAGCCTATGCCTCGGATACAGAAAATCGTTACTTCTTAGAGAATTGTTTAATTAAAATAATAAAATAACTTCATAAATGTAGGTACCACACTATAATTATGATAATAATCATAATTTAGAAACCGAAAGCGCAAATTAAAAATTTGTTTGCACACATACCTTTTTTTGTAGATTCGAATTTAAAAAAGTACATCATTCCTATTATAATGCCAAAGTCACCCCACGCCCCTCAAAATCGGAAAAGGGGTAGGTGTCAAAAATAGGTTTAAATATGTCCCCCCACCTCTCCATTAGTTTACCAAAATTTAACAAAAAAATTTAATAATAATAGTTATTTATGTATTAAGGGCATAATAAGGTTTTTATGGTCCGAGGCGCTATTTCGAGCCCGAGCGCGTTAGCGCGAGGGCTAGAAAAGCGTCGTAGGACCATAAAAACCAGTTATGCCAGCAATGCATACAAAACTTTATGCACGATTAATATATTATTATTTTTAATATATTATTGTTTTAAAAGACGTTTACGTCAAAGAATTTTTGTTATAATTGTCATATTATAATGTCAACTGACATCAGTCAGTTTTAAAGTTTAAAGATAAATGAAATTGAGGAAGCAGCTGAAAAGGCGAAAAATTGCGGCCTGCTGCCGGTAAAATCAAAATCTTTATACGAAAAAACTTACTTCGAATATATCAAATGGTGTAACATTGTTGTTTTTAATTTTTGACGTTTCATTATAGCCCGCTGGGCCATAATAACGCCCGCGGGCTATAAAAAGACGTTTACGTCAAAGAATTTTTGTTATAATTGTCATATTATAATGTCATCGTGCATAAACATTATTATTATTATTATTAATATCCCCTTGTAATACTCACCCAGTATAATGTTTTTTCCTACACTATGATAAAGTTGAATTTTACCTTTCACAGGGGCAAGAAATTGGGTGTTTGAAGAAAGCTTTTTTCACAAGTGAAACACAATGTTTTTTCTACGACCCTTTTATTTTTTATTATTTTTAAATACAATACAAATTAACCTAAAAACGTTTCAGACAGCTGTTAAAATTACTTTTATCTTTTAATTCTTTTAATTTTTATGCATGGTATGTTACTTAAAAGCAATAAACTTACCTTCTTAATTTAAATAGAGGCACTAAAAATCATTTTCTAAGCAACTATACCATTACGAAATGTAACTTTTACTTAGAACTAATGTCATAAAACGTCATTTTGTCGCACGCGGACAATTTAGTTTTGTAATGGACGAGTGCGACATGAGTTCTTTATGCTATTTTATCTATTTTGAAAAAATTCTATAAAACAAATTAATTTTATACCTTATTTTTAATTTGGTCGAATTTTACTTTAGATAGTTGGTATCACAGTCATTGGGTTGACAGTTAATGTCAAAATCGATTCGCCATGCCGTCCTTAATTTACTTTTTTACAATAAGGGGCTGTTAATGTTAAAGAAGAAAAAAAGGATTTTCTTTTGTGTTAAACAAAATTTATTGCCAAAAAAGAAAAATCATAAAAATATTATAACCAATAGGCAAAATATTATACTGTTTAAAGTATAGCCAACCTATAAAATAAAAAATTTTGGTGGAATAAAGTATCCCATTACAGCACCGAAAGCGGTGTTATAATGAAATTATTATGAACGCAAAATAGATAATGGTATATTATGTATCAAGTTTGATAAACCCCATTTTATACACGAATTTAATTTAGGCACGAGCGAGCTTGCGAGCGATTGCTTAAATTAATAAGTGTATAGAGAAGTTTATAAGCGAGGTGAAAACTATACTTTTTCTACGACAAATACTTATTATTTTAAAATGATTTAAATCAAAAATTTGTATAGAGCGCCATCTATGAAATAATAGGGGAATCTGTGTGTCACCGTCAAATGTCAAATTTTTTTATTTTATAAACAAAGATTATAAAGGTTATAAATCGAAATGTATTTCTTGAAAATTGACAGAAAATGTTTTATGAGCACTTTACAGTGGAGTCCGTGTCCGAATTTAAGTTATAGTTTACTGTCATCAAAATTAAAAGGTCAGAACAAAGTTCATATAAACTTTTCAAATATTGGCGTTGAGAAACTATTTAATACTTTTGTATTTTTGTATTAAGATAATAAAATAATTTTCACATTTAGTATTATTTTGCAAGAAAGGCACTTTATTTTAACGATTGTATGACATAAACTAACTTTAGCCCGTGACTAAAGCGCCATAAAGCCACAACTTGTCAATGTGTATTTAAAAGGTCACTTAGTGTCATAAAAACATGTACGATAAAGGGCGTTTTAAAGGTGGGAGTGGAAAAAATATTTTTATACTATCTAGAAACTGATTTGTTTATTATTTTCTATGGAGATTATTTTCTAAAGAAAGTAAAGACTTTACTGATACTTTTTATAGTTTTGCCATGGATTGTATCTACAAAATTAAATTGCCTAATTAAATATTTTGACAAATGGGTATTATTTTGTGAAATATTTGTTTAATTAAGAGTGTCCGGATGAGGAGTAACAAGTGTAGTTTGGCATGCTGCAGGGATGCGCGGCAGTATCCTAGCGGATCGATAAAATGGGGTAAATAATACCTGCATGATGTTTTCTCTGGTGTCGCCGCCTCCCCCCGAAGGGAAGCGGTGCCCCCCTTTCCCCCACAACGTTAAATTATGCCTCACTAATTGCGAACCTTTTTATTTAGTCTCTTTTCAATTTTGTTTTTCGCCAACTCCGTATGCGTTCTAGCGAGCGAATTGTCCAATTAATTTAAACCTAGGGATTTATTAGAATAAATGCCTTATGCTAACGAGCCCGGATAATGACTGCGAAAAAAGTTTAATTGGTGTTTATTTGCAATTTTTTTATTGTCCAATAGAGTTATTTAATAATAGACATTAAAAGTTTGTTGTTGTTTTAACAAATCAATTTTATAAGGATTATTTTACTTTAACATTTTGTTACAAACTAAGAATTAAGAGAGCTTGCAATAAGTTTTTGTGAAATTTTAACCCAACAATGAACAAATGCGTTAATTAGATTAAAAAATAATTTTGTCCACAAAACTCGGTACTCCCTGTAAAAAATCCTACTTACTCTTATTTTTTTACATTTTTAAATATCAGTGATGTTCAACGATTTCTCAAAGAAAATAAGGCAAATTAACACAATTTTTACAATTTTCGGTACAAAAATTCTTAATACCATATGTGATGTAAGAAATTCAATTTATATCTATACCCAGAATCCAATCATTATATTATATTAATTATATTAATATATTAATTCCAATCATTTCATCATTAATACGTTTTCTAAAAACGTACAAAATTTTCATCAATCATTAACTTTTTTCAAATTTAATATTTAAATTTCTACCATTCTTTAGTATATCCAATTTCTCATTTATAAAATGTACATTTACAATTTATTTTATACATAAAACATTTTCTAGTTTATTTGAACCATGCTTTACACATACAGACTTATTTTTATATATATTTCAAGCATCCGTTGTGTAAATTAATAGCTTCTTTTTGTGCTGGGAATCGAATTTTATTCCCAGGTCACAAAGTCAATTATTTTTACACTCTTTTATACAGGGTGTCACCAAATAAGTATTCAAGGAAAAACTTTCTCTCATTTTTGCATTAGTCCTTTTTTTATAAAAAAATCATTAACATTTTTATAAGTAAAGTAGAAATTTTCTGCCGCCACTGGTTGTTCCTGACCTTCGACAACTGACGCAAAATGTGCCCGCACAGTGGGAAATCATCTGCATTTATTAAAAAATTACATTTGTATTATTATTGATTACTTTCTTGATATTTTTTGTTTTGCATGCTTACTTTTCATTATTAGGTATCCCAAGGTTTCCATGGTTTTCCCGTCGATTTTAAATTTCATCTTTCACTTTTTACGTCGATTGATTCTCATGTAGCTATTTTTTTAAGTGTTCACAAAATCATAATAACCAAACTGTCACTTGAAAAAGGACAACTTTAGTGATATGTTAAACAAATATTGAAAATATTCCCCAACACCAAAATAAAACACAAAGTGCGATGTTGGCATCTTAAAAAAAGCAAAGAAGCAAGAAAGTAAAAAAGCAAGAAAGCAAGAAAGCAAAAAAGCAAAAAGCAAAAAAGCCAAAAAGCAAAAAGCAAAAAAGCATAAAAGTAAATAAACCAAAATGCATACAAGCAAAAAAAACAGAAATTAAATGAGTAAAGCAAAAAAGTATCTTCAAAAAAGCAAAGAAGCAAGAAAGCAAAAAAGCAAGAAAGCAAGAAAGCAAAAAAGCAAAAAGCAAAAAGCAAAAAGCAAAAAAGCCAAAAAGCAAAAAGCAAAAAAGCATAAAAGTAAATAAACCAAAATGCATACAAGCAAAAAAAAACAGAAATTAAATGAGTAAAGCAAAAAAGTATCTTCAAAAAAGCAAAGAAGCAAGAAAGCAAAAAAGCAAGAAAGCAAAAAAGCAGAAAGCAAAAAGCAAAAAAGCCAAAAAGCAAAAAGCAAAAAAGCATAAAAGTAAATAAACCAAAATGCATACAAGCAAAAAAGCAAGAAAGCCAAAAAGTAAGAAAGCAAGAAAGCAAAAAAGCATAAAAGTAAATAAACCGAAATGCATACAACCAAAAAAACAGAAATAAAAAGAGTAAAGCAAAAAAAACCAATGGCAAAAAGCAAGAAAGGAAAAAAGTAACAAAGCAAAAAAGCCAAAAAAGCAATGAGGCAAGAAAGCAAAAAAGCAAAAAAGCATAAAAGTAAAAATCCAAAATGCAAACAAGCAAATAAAACAGAAATAAAAAGAGTAAAGCAAAAAAGCAAGAAAGCAATGAGGCAAAAAAGCAAAAAAGCAAGAAAGCAAAAAAGAAATGAGACAAAAAAGCATAAAAGTAAATAAACCAAAATGCATACAAGCAAAATAACAGAAATAAAAATAGTAAAGCAAAAAAGCAAAAAAAATAAATAGCAAAAAGCAAGAAAGGAAAAAAGTAACAAAGCAAAAAAGCAATGAGGCAAAAAAGCAAGAAAGCAAAAAAACAAATAGCAAAAAAGCAAGAAAGCAAAAAAGCATGAAAGCAAAAAAGTAAGAAAGCAAAAAAGCAAGAAAGCAAAAAAACAAAAAAGCAAAAAAGCAATGAGGCAAAAATGCAAAAAAGCAAGAAAGCAAAAAAGTAAGAAAGCAAAAAAGCCAAAAAGCCAAAAAGCAATGAGGCAAAAAAGCAAGAAAGCAAAAAAGCATGAAAGCAAAAAAGTAAGAAAGCAAAAAAGCAAGAAAGAAAAAAAACAAAAAAGCAATGAGGCAAAAATGCAAAAAAGCAAGAAAGCAAGAAAGCAAAAAAAGCAAAAAGCAAAAAAGCAAAATAGCCAAAAAGGAAAAAAGCAATAAGGCAAAAAAGTAAAAAAAAGCAAGAAAGCAAAAAAGCAAGAAAGCAAAAAAGCAAATAAGCAAAGAAAGCAAAAAAGTAAAATAGCCAAAAAGGAAAGAGCAAGAAAGCCAAAAAAGAAAAAATCCAAAAAGCAATGGGGCAAAAAAGCATAAAAGTAAATAAACCAAAATGCATACAAGCAAAAAAACATAAATAAAAAGAGTAAAGCAAAAAAGCCAAAAGCAAAAAAGAAATGAGGCAAAAAAGCATAAAAGTAAATAAACCAAAATGCATACAAGCAAAAAATCAAGAAAGCAAGAAAGCAAAATAGCAAAATAGCAAAAAAACAAAAAAGCAGAAAAGCCAAAAAGCAATGAGGCAAAAAAGCATAAAAGTAAATAAACCAAAATGCATACAAGCAAAAAACAGCAATAAAAAATAGTAAAAAACAAAAAATTATAATTTTTGGTAAGAATTGAATGCTATGCAACAACGTTGTAAATGAGAAATTATGGACAATCTAGAAAAACCTAGTAACAATAATTTAATAGAAAAACTGTTTGTCGTGTCACACGACTCGTGTGTTATTTTTAAGTAAAAGTAAAATAAATCTAACATCACACAATTACAATCTTACAATCAATTATTTCTTGTCTGTACCATTTAGTAGATACGAACATATAAAATATTATACTCGAACAAACAGCATTTTGTCATATTCTGCCATGGCTTTTACAACGTTATTTCAGCATAACATTGTTGCCTTAAACCTCAACGTCATTTGTTGCAAAAACAAGCAAACTCCCAGCAATTAGACATAATGAAATTGTTAAATATATACAAACAGTGGATAGTTGTAGGCAAACAATCGACGAGGTATTAACTAATGTTAGGACACAATTTGGGACAAAGCTCGCCAGTTATCTATTGAGATCACTTTCGATGGGTAGCTGGGACACAATGGGCCGCCCGTAATTGCCGCGGATAATGTCCGATCGCTGGAACAATGCGGTATCCGTATAAGCAGAGTTTTAACTCGATTAGACCAACTTATCCCGTTTCAACTTTGCCATTGTTGCTTCAACTGAACAGTCTTACTTACTGTGCAACTGTAAAATTCCGAATCAGTTAAGGCGAGCTAAGCTTGCAGATCTTCTACGGGATTTTTAAGCTTAAATGTTAAATAATTAAACTATAGTACATTAATCACCACGCTTCCAAAGATTTAGCGCCAATATCGTACCGAGAAGTAGATTTTCCTAGGGTATATTTACCTAAAAATTAGTTCAGTCAAATGAGGTCTGTCATAGCAAAACCGACAATCTCCACTTTTGGTCAAAAATTAGATTTTTGGCGGAGACTGTACTTCAACTAATTATCTATAAGATGATAAAGTTTATGTGCTGCAAAAGGAGCTAAATCCTGCCTAAAATACTATTTTAAAAATGACATTTAGTTCAAAGTCGTCAATCTCCACTGATAGATTTGCAGCAAAGTATACAATCTCCAATTCCACCATTAGAAATTAGTAATTTGTGTCACCTGATATCCTAACATTTGGTGTTAGAACGTATTTTAGAGATTTAATTTTGTGTTTTTTACTGGTACATACTGTTAAGTTCTATTGCAGTAAATGGCACTTAAAAATATATTTAAAATAGGTATATATACGTTTTATTGTTTTAAGAATTATAACAAAAGTTATATTGTTTATTTTGTGCCGTAGAGGTAAAGCAAGAAAAGGCTGATAATGTCAAAACATTGTAAAACATTACGGGGCAAAGTAGGAAGAAGAGTTGTTGTACTATAAAAACTTTTTCGCACGAGGCAACCTGGTCCCAGATTTATAAGAAACTCCAGATTTATGTGGTCCAGTTCAGAATTTTCCCACATTGATTGTATAGTTAAATTTTTTACCCATTAATGGAATAAAAAAACAAATATTTTTTTGTTTATTTTTCTAAATCTCCTTAAACGTTTACAACAAAATGAGCAATCTCCAGCAATTCATATCAAAGTCAGCAATCTCCAATTTATACTTATAGATTTCACCTATACTATGCATCCTGGAGACCTTGTAGTTGGCTACTAGACTAACAACAACAAAATTTCAATATAATATATAAAAAAATTTACAAATCTAGAATTTAAAATACCAAAATCAATTATCTCAATTTACTCAGTTTTAGTGTGATGGGAGATTATTGACTTTGCTCTGACAGGCCTCAAATGTAAAATAGCTGTTATAAAATCATTCCTAAATCAATATTAAACAAGGAGTTTTCTCTGGGAGCAAGAGATCCAGGTAATGAAGTGGCCTGCAATAAGTCCGGATCTCAAGCCGACAGAAAATGTTTTCATATTTGTAATAGATGAAAAAAAAATCAATTTTGTTCGATTATTCTTTTTATACGATTCTGCAATAATTTTTGAATAAAATACTTGGTTTTATTTTTTTAATTTATTTATTTATTTTGTTTTAATATTCTGCTAACACTGCTCTGGGATATTCCCAAATTTCTAGTTAATTCTCGTGTGCTTGCATAAGGAATAGCGGCCGTTGCTGCTAATACATTAATTTCATTATTTCCACCTGTGACTGTTGCTCGACGAACTCTTTTTTTCGGTTGAACACTCCCGTTTGTAGTAAACTGCTTGACTGTACGGTGAATTGAAGTACGTGATCGATTTTTTTCTAGAAAACGCTGAGCGTAGATATTAACAGCATCATCAAGATTCATGCCTGCTTCTCCATAAATCAAAATCGTTTCTATTTTTTCTTCCACTGTTAAAAAATCCATTATGAATAACTGTTTAACGAAAGGAGGTCTTTTTGTTTGCAATTTAATCTTCGAACTAAATTGATTAAATAATTCTAAACTATGTATACATATATATAAATAGTTTCTTTATACCTCAATAATAATTATTTTTTATAACTAAATACCATTTTTTATACCTTAATTAGGATTAAATTAATTAATTGACAAAATAATGTTTTTTTACCTTAAATGAGGTATTTTTATTAAAAATAGTACAATAATCCTTTAAATTAAAGGATTTAATGCTGGCAGGTAAAAAGTGACCATTGAGCGCAATTAATAATTATCACCTAATGAAATATATTTGTATAAAACTTAAACCAAAGGAAACTTAAATATTAGTTAAAAAATCGTGGGTACTTAAAAAAATCAGATTTAATTTAATGAGATAATTATTACCAAAAAAAGTGATATTTTTATAGAAAAATTATTGCAGAATCGTATAAGAAAAAGTAAGAAAAAATAACTTTGTAAAAATATTTACATTTTATTTAGGATACCAGAGGTCTTATTTAAATATTCTGTAGACCGATGCAATTAGCATAACACAAGGATAATTTTTAATCGTCGACCCAGGCATTTAATTTAGTAACTGCAGGAAATTTAAGGGCTGCACAAAGTGATATTTCAGTGGAAAATTGTTTGCGTTTTATAAACTAGCGGCAAAACTTTGCCAAACTAAAATGGACGTGGGTTTATTTAAATTATAGCTCTGTTCTTTGCAAACACAAAACTCTTTGGAAAGCGGCAACTTTTGAGGTTTCTGTGGTAAAATTTTAATTTAAGTTTGCTTAAAATATCTTTCTAGAACTTTAATCCAGTTGTTGTTGCCTCAATTATTTTAGTTTTTAGTATTTTATACCGGTTGTTTACTCCCTAAAAATGAATTAGTCAAAAATGACTAGTTACTACAGTTATTAGTGGTTGCTTTTTCACTTACACCATGGTTAACCATGGGTTATCATGGTATCCCCAATATTTAACAGCCAATTCTTATGTATAGTAGTTTTTGAGATATAGTCAATTCCCAAGCAGCATTTTAAGTAAAAGTGAGGCAATATTACTTATTAATATTTTGTTAAATTAACCTTAAAAATTTATTTTGAAGTAAACCTTTTTTAAAAGTTATTTAATATGTTTTACTTATATTATTTTTACATATTTTAATATCCCTTAAGTTTCAATACTTTAAAGTATTGTGAGGGACGTAATTTTTACGAAAAAAAATTACTTATAAGTGTATTTCACGTAAAGGAAAATTTAACGGTAATTTTAACGTCAGAATTTTTATTTCATGTTACTCATAGTCATAATTTTACGATATTAAGACCACTTTATAACTGTAAATAATACCTATTCGCCTGAAAGTTTTTAGGGTTGTTAGTGGTAATAAATACTATTAATATGGACTAATTAAGAAAAATAAGCTTAAAGTGAAAAATAAAACTTTAAGGGAAACTTTTTTTAGGTCGCCATAATAAGTTTTTTAAGATGGCATCCATTACTTATCTAAACATTTAAATAATATTTTTTCATAAATATTTTTCTAAAATATTATTAAAACTAAATGATTTTTAAAAGATTTTAGAAAATTTTGTAGGTTTTAAGTTTTGATAAATTTTTACCCAAGCAATAATTTTTCTTAAAACCGTAAAATATTTAGAGGACATTTAATTTTTAAGATCGTATCGTGCAAAATATTTTTAGTTTTGACAATATAAGTTATATTTTTTAATTTTACTCTAGGGTGGCCTTTATTACTTTGTAAGTACCATTTTGTAAAATATAAATTAAAAGAACAAAGAAATTACGAATGTCAATATTTTAGAAAGAGAGAGCGAACAGTTAGTAATTATAGCGTTATTTTTACGTAAATTTGTGGTATTTATATTGTTTTTATTACGTCATTCTCTTAGTAGATCCAAAAGGTTATTATGTAGGTAAAATAAGGAAATAAACCATTCCCCAAATTTGGTAATTTTTCGGTTTTAAATCCGTTTTGGTTAACCGTGAAAAACTCTTTAAAGTTAACAGTAGTAAATTTGTAGTTAATTAAACTTAAAATTCTGCTTGGGTTCCATATTATTAGAAAAATCAACTATTATACTTTTATAATTTTTGACGACATTTTTTGAATCAAAGGGAAAATTTTTCATAGAAATTTACTGCTAAATGTTCGGGATACAAATTGCTATTGGCGAGAATCATTAGTGCCTGCTTTTTCGCTATTACAATTAGTCATCTTTTACTAATTCATTTTTAAAGAGTATACAAGGTAAAATTCTGTATTTTGAAAACAACGCGTCAACTTTAATTTAAGAAATATTTTATTTATTAGTGTCAATAAACAGGTAATGCGTAGTGCGGTAAAAATCCATCTTGCTGAACCAGAATCTATTATCTGATAAGTCTGGATCATCTTGGTTTGGAAACTGAATTACTAAATATGGTACAAGATCTTGTTAAAAAATGTACTTTGAAATTTGTTGTTTTATTTAAAAATGCGGGACCTATAACTGTAATAATAATAATAATAATATTATTATTCAATAAAAGTCATTTATTAGGTTCATCATTTCCTCGCAAAATTTTAATTCTTCGATCGGGATCAACCTTGCTTAGTTCCTGTACTGTTTGCATCTTAATCTTTGAACCATTTAGTAACTTCATTACGGTGTTGTGACTTAAATCGTTCTCGTTCTGAAGTAACAGGAATTGCTAATAATTAATTAAGCTTCGCATCATCTTAAAACATTTTTATAACAGACCCCTGGTAAATAGGAGGCAATTCTGGATGCGTTTTGTTATCGAGCAACTTCTGTCCAATTTTGACATCCATCACCAAACCCAAGCATCATTTAAATCTTAATACGCTGAGTTTTAGTTGAATAAGGCCTTTTTACGTCAATTTTCAAAACGTTACTTGCAACTAATTTAAGGAACTAAAATACTTTATTTTGTTAAATATAACAAGTTTTTTGGTCTGACCCTGTATACTTAAGGAGGTGTTGAAATTGATATTTGGCTTGATCCTAAAAAGCTGAATCACCATATAAACTATAATGTGAAAAGTAAAACTAAATATTTACTATTTATTATCAACTCTACATCAAATTAACGAAGTGGATATACATGCATGACTGAAGTAAACCTATGAAATAAATTATTTACCCTGAGTGGGTAGTTTTGTTTTAAACATCATTCGACCCAAATTCGTTCGTATTCCTAAATATTATGTAATACAATTCTTGTTTGTGCCATCTGCATATTTAAATTTGGGAGCCGAGCAATTTATCAATGGGTATCCGAAACGAGTGAATATGAAAACTGTCCAACTTTATTTAAATGTCATTTAATAAATTTCGGGGAGCTCAAATCAGCTGCAAAACTTTTTGTTTTGATGCGTGTGCCAGCCTTATGATTTATTTATGTATCGTTTTAACTAAAGGAAAAATAAGCGAAACTTTTTTCATTATTTATGATGGTCATTTTTATGACCCGAAGGCGAAGCTTATTTAAAAGCTTTTAATAAAATTGTTTTTATTTACGATGTGTTATTATCAACACTGGCCTACAGAATAAAATTTTCTGTTTGCTGTTGGGTACACGGAGAGAAATGTTTTGAGAATGCTTACTAAACAATCCAGTAAATTGGGGGCAGCTTTCATATTTTAGGAGTAAGCTTTTTTGTTTTTAGTAATGATTTCCAAACTCATATGGAAAGTAATAACAAAACCAACTTTAAAAATACAAAAACGATGTAAATGTCTTCTACGCATGTGGTGATGTCGTAGTACCAACGTACAACCTTTAAATAACTAGAAATTTACTAAAAATGTGGGACAACAAAAACAAAAAAAATGGAGTGCGGTTCGCTTGATGAAACAGTGTGAAATATAGGTGAATTTTCGACCTGGGAGGGACAAGATTGGAGTCCCGGAATAAAAATATACCTATATTTTTTGAAAATATCCCAACTTTTGTCTTTTTAGCGAGGCTATTTGTGATTTGTACAGGGTGATCCTCTATAATGTCGCCCACCTTTAACTTTTTTATTTTAATTTCCCAAAAAATTTAAAATTGTGGTTATGTAGAAAAATAAAGAAAATTGGAAAATGTACAGGGAAAAACAAAAAGTTTATTTTTTTTCAATGGATCACCCTATGTATGAATTTATTTTTCGATTCCTTGTAAAATTCTGAGCATAATTCATATAACAAACCACATACCTAAATTCAACAGTTTCTAAAATAAATTCTTTCTATTTTTAGCCATGCCATTTTAAAATGTTGTGTTTTAAAAGTATTGTCACTTAAATTACACAAAATCCCGTCATTGCTTTGCTTTGTCTTAAAAAATTGCGTCGATTCACCAAATTTTGTGGGCGATGTTTGAAAACGTAATTTTAGACACCCCCACTGGAAAAAAATATCATGGAGTCAAATCAGGCGAACGCGGAGGCCACCTAATAAGGGTGAAATAAAATCGATTAAAGTGCCGTTACACAATTTTTTTTTATTTTCATGAAATTTTCTGAATTTGTATATTTGCTAATTTTAACCAAATATTAACTAGATTTTATGTAAATGTTTACTAACCTTTTTGTAGACCCAGTAACAAAAGTATTTGTGGGAAATTGGGAACTTAAATAAAAAGAATTTTGATAAAAAATGTTTCTTTATTAATCAATTTTCTAAACAAAAAAATTAACACATACCTACATAAAAGAACACAAAAAATAACATACACAAAATTAAATAACACACTATTTTGAAATCATCAAATTATAAAGAAATTTTGTATAATATAATTATCAGTACTACTACAACACTTACTGATCTATTTCGTAACTTTAACCCACTTTACTGTATCCCCTAATTTTAGTTTAAAAACAGTGATAGCATCTTTTTTCGGATACTTCGCACTTCACACACTCGTTAAATAGGAATAACAATAACAAATTTCTGGTAATAGAATAAAGCAGAAACAAGTCAGTTGAACTTTTTGATGCGTATTGTCAGTGGAAAATGTTTTGATTGACTGCTTGAAATCACGTGTACTTTTTCGAAAAAAAAGTTTGCTAAACATTAACAAAATAACTTGTAACCTTTTAAATTAACAAAATACTTACAAAATTACAAAACTTTCGGTAAAATATTTTATAGTTATGTTCGCTCTTCGCGCGTTAAGGACTCCTTAAATAAATTCTGCGAATACCCCTTAAGTTGTTAAGGATATTTTTTTGCATAAACAAATTTTTGAACTCAGAAATAACCTTGTTAAATTTGCGCGCCAATTTATTGATACAACAAATAAATATTATATATATTCGGCAGTTACTACTCTTTTTCCTCATTAAATTGCGAAAGCAAAAAAGAATAAAAGGAAAAAACGACTTTTTGATGTATTCCGTACCTATATCAGTGAAATTTGATTTAAAACCCATTTAAAATTATCGTTGCTTGGCTGAGCAAAGCTATTTTTTCCTTTATGCCTCTTTTATGTTGCATTTTACACTCTTTGATTTTTACGTTGCTCAAGTACTAGTTTGGTTTTGATATATGAACGGTAATGAAAATTGGAAAACCGCTCTTTACCGCCCCCCCACTGCTGATTTTATTCATATGGTTTTGTTTTACACATTGACTGCTATAAACCAAATTTCTTAATTTTATATTAAAAATTTGCCTTAAACTTGTTTGGAAAATTTTTACGATTTATTTTACCACTCTCTCTTAAAATGAAATAGTCAAAATTCTACTATTTGAATTAGTAGCAGCATTTTTTACTAATAAAATATTCGTTTTCACTTTAAAAATAGTTATTTTTTACTACGTAAATAGTTTTAAGATTAGTCACCATCTTAGACTATTTCTGAGAGTTAAAAGTAACTAATTTCTTTAATCATTTGCGGCCAACAACAAAGTATTATTTGAATTAAATGCATATAGGTTCCATGGTTAAATGGCCCATAAAAACAAACAAAGATGCAAAAAGTTTAGCACAAAACAGCAACACAAATAATATATTTAACTTTAAAATATTATGAATTGATTTTTATAAAAGTGTTTGATAGCCACATGGGTTATGACAACAGCTTGACAAGCTTCACAAGTGACAGACCTGAGTTCAATCCCCGGTGGGGTCGCTGGGTCAAAACTTTTTTTAAATTTAAATATACTAATTTGACTATTTCATTCAGTGGAATTTGACTAATTATTAGTGACTGCTTTTTCGCTATGACAATTAGTCATATATATGACTTATAATTAGTTATTTTTGACTAATTCATTTTAAGAGAGCTGGCTGCTTTTTAAATCTAAAATTTGGGGTACTTTTTTTACAAAATATACATTGGTATATCATTGTCATACAAATCAATACCTTGTACGTAATTTCAAAATAAAACTTTTGTTGTTCAGCCTAATTGGATATAAATTAAATTACCCGAAACAAAGCGATGATAACTCGATGTTTAAATAAATTGCACTCATTAAAATGGCCACAAAATGAATTTTGTTTGACAAAGTTGCAATATATATGGGTAATTTTACCAGGATTATGTTTGTAATGTCATTGTCTGATGCCTATCAATGTAAAAATAATAGATGTCCACCAAGTGAAAATGATTATTTTTTATTTTTGGTGGTTTCACTGTTAGTCTGGAATGGGGTTTTTGGGAAGCCACCAGGTCTAGTAATAACATAACATAAGTGGGTCTGCACTAATGCAAGAATTTTAAGAAAACATATATTTTGAATATTAGAGCTTCACGGAAGTTAGCTTCACGGAGGTTAGGATTTCGTATGTTTTTTTAAACATCCCTTTGTATATTGAAATAATTTATTGTATCTTTTGACACCTTAATATTTTTAAAAAATACAATTGTACATACATAAAATATTTATAAAAAAAATCTACTTACTGAGATATTACACTTCACGGTGGATAGGTTTTTAAATACCTACCAAATTAATGAACTTAAACTTTTGAATTATAAAACAGCAACACTCTCATTTGCATATAAATTCTAACTGACCTTCAGGAATCACATGCATCTATAATGTCGCAAACAGAGGTTTTTGCTTATTTAAAATGATTAAAGCGTCATCCGTTGCATAAAATTTAAGGCAAAAACAGATTCACGGAGGATAGAATCAATTTTTGTAACACCTAACATATAGGTTAACCTAACATATAGGTTAACCTAGAAAGAGAAACAGTCACGAAGGATAGGTTTGGACTTTTAAAACATTGTAAAAAATAATTTAT
The DNA here is from genome assembly GCA_921294245.1 of Brassicogethes aeneus. Classification (NCBI taxonomy): domain Eukaryota; kingdom Metazoa; phylum Arthropoda; class Insecta; order Coleoptera; family Nitidulidae; genus Brassicogethes; species Brassicogethes aeneus. The sequence goes on from OV121135.1 coordinate 55,754,049, forward strand.
GAAGGATCAAAACACAATAAAAGTGAAGGTCAAACTATTTAGTTTTATTAAATATCACGGGGTAACACCATCGGGGGACATTTCGTGAGATTCACCCAAATATATCGTTTTTCATGCATGCTAAGTGCCGGGTGCATCCAAACACCTTGAAAGAGAGTGGGGATACTTTGCAGCGGCGACGACAGACGGTTCAAGGCTTCCAGCATCATTTGCATTTCGCAATTGCTATGCAGCGTTTGGCGTTTAAAGAAACATTAATTCCTGTTTTTCTATATTGATGGTTAAGATATATCTATACATAACTGCAACTCCAAAAAACTCCAATTTTTTTTAAATCTGGCAATAAATAACTGAGATAAAAAGAGTACAATTTCTTAAATAAAAGATTGGTTAGTCTCGATGAGATCTACAACTTCTATTACGTTGTCCATTTTGAGTATATTTTAGGATAATCTTAAAAAAAGATACTCTGCGTACTCCAAAAAAATACTGTCTGAAGGATAACATCGGTCCAACAGACAAACTTAATTTCTGGATAATCAAATTCAAGCAAATTTCAAGGGTTATCCATAAATAAATTGACATAATCTATTGAAACTAAGTTTGCTGATTAAAGATAATCCTGCAAAATAGATTTGAACTCGACCGGTGCAGGCTCAGCTTTTAATAGGTTAATTAAATTTACAGGACTTCGGAGGGAATGTCAGCCATTGATGCCTTTGGGTCACTATCAATAATTATAAATTATTGCCCCTGGTAAGATGATATTCGTTCTCGATAAAGTCTAAGATTAATCTTCTGCAAAAGATGGTTTTCAATAGTCTTATTTTGAAATTGTTCGGTTTATTGTCTTTAGGGCTGGTGGATTTTGGGTATACCGATATCTCAATTATTAGATATGGGACCCACACCAAATTTATATGAGTTTATAATGACATTAAATAAAGTAAATAAGTTCTGCGGAAGCAGAATTTAAATTGAAGTTTGCGAAAAAAAGATAACCGAAACATCGAACATGGAACTGACGACACGGTACTGATGAATGGGATACAAATTTGAGATTATAATTCGGAATTAAGTATTTTACTGAAATTTTTTATTAGTGGATGCTACTTATCAACAAATCACATATAGCCTTATATAAATTACAATGAAATATATATACGTAAGAAAATAACTACTCACCACAGTACTGAAATTTGACTGGAACACTGAACACTTGAGTTAAAACGAGGACTTGACGTTTAAACATCAATATTTCGCAGGAATTTTGAATTTTAACATTGGACACAGAACTGACGGGTAAAAGTGAGTTCAAAGATTATCAATTTTTTAAAAATTGCTATTATTCGAATAAATGATAAAATATGAAAAATGCATTATTTAATGTTTTATAGTTTGTAGTGAAATTGAAAACTTTAAGATAAATTGAATATATTATAAAATAAAATCACTCAAATATTTGATTCAGGAGTTGTGGCACGTCAAGGTACTGATGTTTTGACTATTTATTAGGTTTTTCTACAAAAGTGCTTTTGAAAAAATAGATTAAAATTGGGCGGACAAGTTAGAAAAACCTGGATCTTTTGTAATATACTAAAATATTTACAAAAAATATTAGAATACCTTGACTGATGACATCAAGTTGTCCAACTGTTGTAGAATCACCCATATACGACAAAATATTATAAAGAAAAGTTGTTTATAATCATATTTTGAGTCTATATACCAAATTTTAACTTTATTTGACAAATTTGATTTTATTTCTTTTTACTACCTAAATTTTTACAACATCAAAGTAGTCAAGAAATTTGAAATTTGGTATATGGACCTAAAATATAATTCTAAACAACTTTTTTTCATAATATTTTGTCGTATATCCCATACGAAAGACACTTTTCACAAACAAAAAATAGTAAAAAAAATAAAAATCAAAGTTGGTCAAAAATTTTGAAATTTGTTTTTTTTTTTTAGTTTTTTACACTGTGTACCAGCCAAATGGAATGAATTTGATAATAGATAAATGCATACTCCATTTATTTTTAACAAAATAAAATAGATTTTTTAGCAAAAATTCGACAATTTTCAAAGTTTAAAGTGCTGTTAAGTGGACAATTTTAGTCTGATTTTATTAAAATAATGGTAGCTTTATTTATCCACATAATTGTGTTAAAATTTCAAATCAAACAAATAAAAATTTCTAAAATGGCACTCATAACTCGTATCAAATTTTTTATTAATTGTCTTTAATGCTTCTGGTGTTTGTTCGACTTTTTAAAAAATTATGTGTATTTATACGAGTTTTAAACACATTCTTTTACTGAAAATATGTGGTTTTAAAAGAAAAAATAATGATAATAAAGTTTTAACAAAATGTTTAAAAATATAAAAATGTTCTTGCATGAATCAAAATCAAATAAATGTCAAAAAAATGGGAAATATGATTTTATCGAAACATGTATGTAAAGAAAAAGTAATAGTTTTAAGGAGCCATGCAAACGCCAAAAGCGAAAATGAGCATAAATATAATTTTTGACATGAGCGGTTGTTATAAATAAGTGCCATTTTGCAGCACTTTAAACTTGTTTAAACTTAAAATTGTTAAATTTTTCTAAAAATCGATTTTATTTCGTTAAAAATAAGATTTTATAAGGGAGTTGCTGTATGAAAGTGGACAATTATTATTTTTTGGTTTAATTAGTACTTATAGCATTTACAATAACCCATGGTTTAAGTATTTATTTAAAAAAATGTATAAACGAAATTGAATGATAGCATATTAAAGAAACGGTTTTATAACAATATATCGAAATCAAGAGTTAATTTAGCAATATGATAATCATTTTTCACATTAGCGCACCCAAATTACCCTCAACTTGCCTGTAAAGGCAAAGTGGCTGTTGACCAGTGTAATTATTTGAATAGAGAAATTCATGAATTCATGATCATGTGCGTTGTAGCGAATTTCGATATCGTTTCAGCAAGATGGAGCACCGTCCCATTACCAAATTAATGTCCAGCAGTACCTGAAGCGAATATTTCCAAATCGTTGAAGAGGGAGACGATATGTCAAAAGTTTTGTATACAAATCCAAACCTCTCGACTTAGCTGACTTAAGAAGACGATTAGATTGGTCACTACTCAGATTTTAAGTAAAGTTGGAAGTAATTTCTATTTATAATATTTTGGGGATCCACTGTTAGATTTGAGTCAGTTTTTATTGCTCAAAAACGTGCCATGCGAGCAATGTTAAAAATAAGCAGAAGTATATCATGCAAAGAATATTTCAAAGCGCATCAAATATTACCACTGCCTTGTCTATATATTTATCATCTTTTAATGTTTGTGAGGCACAATTTAAACTTATTCGTCAGAAATAATAATGTTTTTAATATTAAGCACAATTGTGTGGATTGTGATATTTGTTATATGATTGTGATATTAAGCATACCAGGGGACGTACCTTGCTAAGGGTTTCCACACATTATTTCGAATTGTATCATCGAAGCGTTTTGTACAGATCTGTTCAAGTTGCAAATAAACTAAGGACATCCCATCAATTACAAAATATAAATATGCTGAAAATGATTTTCTATTACAAAACTGTTTTTACTCTTTTATTGAATTTATAAACTTTTAATTTGTTAGTGTAGGTATTTTACCTAATATTTATAATGATTTTATATAATGTATTTTAATCTTACTTTTACTATTATATATGTAGGTTTATTATTCATTTAGTGTAACCTCTTTAAGATTAGTATGTTGCCAAGTCGTTTAAGGAGAGAATTTTGAACATCTCCTACATTGTCATTAATTTTATTAGTTTTTCAGTATGTTGTAGCGAGTTAATTTTTTAATGTTTCCAAAACAGTTGAAGGTAGGTACAGGATATTGTACATAAAATATGTCTAAAATTTTTTTGAAGAATTAAAAAATTGAATAATTTACAGTGTGTTGCATTTAAAATAAAAAAGTTAGTATTGGTCACTGCTACATGTCACACCCTGTACTAAAAATATCAATCGACGTACCCAAGCGTTTTTTGGAGTACGCTTCACATACTTTAACAAAGGATTATTGGTAATGTAGCTATTAGTCCTAATTAAACTTAAAAAATATATTCTACACATTCATAGTTTTTTCCTTAAAAATCATGTTTTTAACGAATTAATAGTATATTATGTATCAAGTTTGATAAACACCATTTTATACACGAATTTAATTAAGTTGATGAGTGTATAGAAAAGTTTATAAACGAGGTGCATACTATACTTTTTCTACGACAAATACTTATTATTATCTTAAAATGATTTGAATTAAAAATTTGTATAGAGCGCCATCTATGAAACAACAGGGGAAACTGTCAAATGTCACATTTTTACATTTTATAAACACAATTATAAAGGTTATAAATCGAAATGTATCTTGAAAATTGACAGTTTTTCACAGTGAAAGTAAAGGAAATGTTTTATGAGGACTTTACAGTAGAGTCCGTGCCCGAATTTAAGTTATAGTTTACTGCCGGCGAAATTAAAAGGTCAGTACAATGTTCATATAAACTTTTCAAATATTGGCGTTGAGAAACTATTTAATATTTTTGTATTTTTGTATTGAGATAATAAAATAATTTTCACGTTTAGTATTATTTTAAAAGAAAGGCACTTTATTTTAACGATTGTATGACATTTGACAACAGTCAACTAACTTAAAACTAACTTCAGGCCGTGACTAAAAACCTGTTGCTAACTTCAGCCCGTGACTAAAGCGCCATAAAGCCACAACTTGTAAATGTGTATTTAAAAGGTCACTTAGTGTCATGTACGATAAAGGGCGTTTTAAAGGTGGGAGTAGAAAAAAAAGAGATTTTTGCTAAAACTGCACAAGTTTCAAAATTCAAACAGTTGTTGTCTACAGATTTTTTTAACAAATTGTACAAGAGCCGCCTTTTAACACAATAGATGGATAGATTAAGCTATAAAATTTTGTAAATTTTCTAAAATCGACTGATTTATTGATTGTGAGTATTGTACTTTCACCAGTGGCCTGGAAATTGTGAATTATCATGCAAATATAATTTTGATTTATTGAAATTTTTGTTTTGAAGAACACCGACTACAAATGATATTCCCCTATTTTTTTTCTCCGGAAAATATGCTTTCTACGAAAAGAAAAGAAAAGATTCGGATATATAGCATTGCTATAATAGCAACATATCCGTATAAGCCAGTAGCGTAATATAGTTTTGGCTGACGCCACTGGTGAAAGTACAAACTCAAAGAGTAATAAATCAAATATAGATTGGCATTCTTTATCGCAGCAAGTGTGCTGTGGAAAATGCCGTGTTCTTATTGGTTTACTACTTTCTATAGTATATAGAATTTTCTTTAGAAAGTAAAGTCAATAATTTAAAATAAAATTAAAAAACTTATTTTAAAATGTAACTAATTTTCACCACTAATTAGACTGTAATGGTTTATTCCATAAATATAATATAATATTACACGTCGACCCACTAATTAATATCATAACAGCTTAATGAATATTCATGCGATCAACTTTCGGGCGGAAAATTTACTTTTAAACGTCACGCTCAACCTCACTATAATGTGTAAGGAATACGGTTTGCAGATGCCAAGACGAGAGCTCCCCATAGATAAATTTGTCATTCTGCGTGTCACTGAATAATAATACGAGTTTATTTAGCCAGAATTCCCCGGATATGTTTTCACGCAGTTTGGAAATATCCACGGATATGCCTAGTATATCCGAATTTTTTGTTTCCTATCTGTTTCAGAATAAAATGTTTGCATTAAAATTTTTCAAAATTTGTTTTTTATTGTATAGAGGGTGTGGAAATCATTTGATTTACATAATTTACAGAATAATATCTTGACACTATTTTATTAAATTTATATGCATTTTTTTATTTAATTTTTATAAAAACCATTGTTTTTTGTTTTTTTAATCATGATTTTTTCAAACCCTGGCTTCTTATAAAATAATAATAATAATCATTAATTAGCATATAACTGAATATTCACATTACAATAAATTTAACATTTAATGTCATAAAAATCATCAAATAAAAATATCACATTAAAAAGTTTTCCTTAACAAGTTTCTTAAATCTTTTAATTTTATCACAGTTTTTTATTTCATTTGGAAGATTATTACATAATATTAATCCATTAACAACAACATTTTTTGTTGTGTGTACCCTATCATAATTTGTAATTGTATTGTTATTATAGACAGTTTTTACTTATATTATTTTTTTATTTATATACGTAGGAAAAATCCCCATCCCCAAACATGTTTGAAATGTACCTGTACATTTTAAAATAATTTTGTAGTTTTTGCATTTCATTATTATTTATACTAAACAGTAAAGTTGAACAATAACCGAAATGTGAAGCTATAATTGCTTTATATAATAATAATAATTTTACTTAAGAAATAAGAATTTCTTTCCAATTCTATCAAGAAAATATACCTTCTTGGAAATTTTAATTAATAAATATTCAACATGACTTTTAAAGTTTAGATTCGAGTCTAATATAATACCCAGATATTTTATTACATCCACTTTTTTAATTTGTATTAATGAGAATTAACCATATCTACAATACTATAACCACTAACATAAAACATAGTGCCATCTGCAAACATACAAATATCACAACTTTTGGCATACTTTGACATATCATTTATATACATAAAAACAACAGTGGTCCCATAAAAGTACCCTGAGGTACTCTAAGTGGATTTCGATTTTATCAGATATTACAATATTAAATTTGACAATTTCTATCTATTGGTTAGATATGAACCAAACCACTTTAAAACAAAGTCCTTTAAACCTATTTTATTAAGCTTTTTCTATTTGCAGTTTTAAAAAAGCTAATAATTTTACATTTGTCAATTTCTGAAACAAATTTATCATAAACATCTAAGACAACAGATTTACAACTATGATTTTTTCCAAATCCCGATTGATTTGGCACAATTACACTATTATTTAGACAAAATTGATATAATTGTTTTTTACACATATTTAACTTTTTCTTAAGGTGCTACTGAGTTTATTGGTCGATATTCACTACTCTCTAAAAATGAATTAGTCAAAAATGACTAATTTAATAGTTATTAGTGCTTTTTTACTTATACCATGGAATACCATGGTATCACAAAATTTAACAGCCAATTCTAATGTAAAATTGTTCCCTGAATCCGAAAAAGTTAAAAAAGTTAAACAGTTTTTGAGATATAGTCAATTTTCCATTTAGTATGAAATTGACTAAATCTCAAAAACTGCTCTATAATTTTTGACGGTATTTTCGGATTAAGGGGACAATTTTACATAAGAATTGGGGATATTTGGGATACCATGATATTCCATGGTTAACTATGGTACAAGTGAAACAGCAGCCACTAATAACTATTAAATTAGTCATTTTTGACCAATTCATTTCTAGAGAGTACACAAAATAGATCCAGCAACTTTTGGTACAGCTGTTATTGGACGCCTAGGCGTCCAATAACGCATTTACACAGCACATCCATCCCGTAATATAGTAGTTGAGATTTCCAAATCTCCCACATCATCAGTATACACTGTTTAAAATATCTGTGGTGTAAAGAGTAATCCTAAAATGGTGTCAAAATCCAACACCAACTGGTGTTAATATAAACACCATCAATTATGGTTCCTGGTTGCATAGTGTGTACCGATCGCGGCAAAGGCGGTGTGGATCACGTGATGTTCTTAAATCTCGCCTCTGTTGACTTACATAAAGAGTATATAAGCTCAGGTAGTCCTTTGCTTTGGTGTGACACTACAAGTTGTTCGATACTAAAAAGGCCTTAAAAAGGTGGAAACAGCTGTCAATACTTGAAGTATTTTAAGTTGGTGGAACGCATTAAAAATATTATTTCTAGCGAGTTGAAGGTTCAATTTTCTGGAATAATACCACTGGTAATATACTTGTAATGCGTCAAGGAACTTCCTGTTTCCTTTTTTTCCATGTAGTATGATTTAATTTGACCGTAAACACATAATATTTAACACTGAAAATTAGTTCAATTTACACCAGGTAAAATTTATTTTAATACTGTGTGAAAGTTAAATTTACACCATTTTAGTATTTGAATTTACACTGGACTAACGAACCATATTTAACACCATTTTGGTTTGTATCGATATGTATGGTGTTAATTTGGTGTTAAAATGGTCATGAAATTTTGAACAGTGTATATTAGTGACTTTAATACATTTTTTAATTTATCCACTTTTTCCAGTCATTAAAATTATTATTTTTGGGTACATTCTTAACCATTTTTCCAATGCTTAATGGACATAATATATATAATATAACCTATTTAGAAAAGTATAAAAAAATATACATAAATACATTGCATTACATGTGTTACATTATATGTACGTTAAATTACCACCTTGAAGTAAATAAAATTTAAAAACTAAACCCATTACAGCCGTCGTAAAATGCTGTAATTCTGGGTAACTGCGATAGTTTTGGGTCTAAAAAAGTTCTGCAGACCCGACAAAGTACAAAAATGTAAATGCAATATGCATCAAAGCACCTTTATGTGTGTGTGTATTTTAAAAGGGGGAACCGGCATTGGACAAAAAGTTTAATTCAATTTGTACTAAAAATAAAATAAAAACTTTGTACAAGTATCTATGTATGTGATTTAACTTCGCAGACGAAGCAAGGCTCGAGTCGAAACTTCCACCCGTAAATTTTAAATTATACGCGTAGGTATATCTATTTTAACAGTGCCGGTCTTAGGAGGTTATGTAGGCTGCTCAGGGCGCCATAATTATAAGAGCAACAAAAATTTCGTTCATTAGGTACATGAATTTACTACTTAATTTAAGCTAGTCTAATAACAGCAAATCGCGCCTTGTTTATAAAATAATAATTATAATTTTATAATTTAAAAAATTTGTGTTAAAAATAATGCGTGTTAAATAAAATATGTAAAAATTTACATAAACTTCCTAGTGTTTATAACATAAATGATATATATATGACTTGATACAAAAATTATAATAATTAAAATCTTAAAATTTCAAAGGATTTAACAAACATTAATGTGTTAAAAGGTCCTACACAAATGAGAATGTAAAATAATATTTTTTTTGTACATCGTAGTATAATAATATAGTTAATGTTACAAAAAAATATGTTAATATCAATATAATACATTAGTTTAAATAACTCCTAAACAAGTGTTAATCTAACTCAAAAATATTTAAGTACAGAAATTTTTTAATCATAAATATATTATATTACGAGAACTATGAATTTAATCGGTTAAACTAGGCTCAGTAATTTTTTGTTTGGTTTTGCTTGGAAAATGTTGAGTGCAAAATAATTTAATAAATTCACGAGACCGCGTAGCGGTCGAGGGGTTTTATTTTTAATTATTTTGCATGAAACTATTTTCCAAAAAGAAAAATCAAATAAAAAACTTACTGAGCATAGTTTGACAGATTAAATTTTTAGGTTGAGTGATATACGTCTAGATTATTTCTCGAATTAAAGGAAACTATTTGACAATTCATAAAATCTGACGTATGTGTCAAAATTTATAAATATTTTTTTAAAGAAAATTCCATTAATTTAAGGTATGTAATAAGTAATAATTGATATTTCGTAAACTAGATAACTTATTTTTTATTGTTTTTTAAAAAATGTTTGTTAAAACTTGTAAATAACACCATAAAATCGTAACCAAAAATCCAATATGGAGGCTAAAATTTAATCGCTGTTAAATAGTTCTAGTGATTTAATCGCTTATTTAAACGAAATTTATTCGAAAATTCAAGGCTTTTGATTGGGTCATATTATAATGAGGGAAATAATCAAATTAAAACAATTGAGTATTTTTTTATTCAATTCAACTTAAAAATAAATTTAATTAAAGTAATTAAATGAAGACATAAAAAATCAATAAAAAGTTATTTGTTAAAGTAACACTTTTTTGTGTAAAATAAATAAAATATAAATAAATTTAACATATTTAATTATGTTGAAATTATACAGATTTTAAATCATATTAATTATTAGTTTAGGTATATATAACCATTAAAAAATATAAAATTGACACATCACTATTTATTAAATTAACTTTGCAGTTAATGACTCCTGTTTATGACATTATTCTCTTAATAATTGAAACGCCTTTTTTTAAGGAGTAACGAAACTGAAAAAAGACAAATATTGGGCAGTCCTCCAACGCCAAAAATTTCATCAATATTTAACGATAGGAGGCAGTGTAAGCAATTTTCACGAACTTTTCAAATATCTTGTTACGAAAGTGGCTATGCGGAAGTATTTATAAACAAAGCTTATTCTGTTGGCATTGTATTTTATCAGGCCGCGGCAAAAACAATTGGAGTTCAGGGGTGGGTATTCCGATTCCTCTGATATTTTATTTGTTTTATATGTATATTTTTATCCATCCATATAAAAACATTTTTAGGTTCCAGATATATATTTTAAAGTTTTAAAAAACAAATTTATGTTTTGGATTTTCGCAATTTGAGTTAAGATTGCTTTGACATTTTTTGTTGTTTTTTTAGTTTATTTTATTTTGTTATAATGGTAAAGTAGGGCTAACGGCCATTTTAAAAAAGGTCAACGTGTCGCAGAATATTTTCTTCCGGGTGTCTTGGAAATTAATTCGTATTTATACAAAATTAACCTTATGTAGCCTCACCCCCCTATACACCCACGAATCGCCACTGGCTTACCTATATTATTTGGTAAAGTAACAAATTTAAAATGTATTAATATAACAAATACTAACATTTCGCCAATTAAGTTTTGTAATATTGTAATAAAGCAAAAAACACAAACACAAAACAAAAAAATCTGAATTTGGAAAAATAACAAACTTAATGTTAAGGCCCAGAGCCTTAATCTTCTAAAGCCGTCTATGCATCTATAAATGCGCGCCAGCTCCAACGTTCCGAACTTTTGCTCGATTTGTGTACGGTTTCGCGAATTACTTTAATCAACCTTGTCAAATAATCGAAAAGTTTCAATAAGCTAACACACATTTCAGATTTATATGATTAAAAAAAAGTTTCCCTTAAATCACTGATCGGTGCTGTAATGAGATACTTTATCCCACCCAAAATTTTGATCTTATAGGTTGGCTATACTTTAAACAGCCTAATATTTTGCATTTTGGTTATAATATTTTTATGAAAATTGCAAAAAGAACTCTGTTATAATACCTTTTGTCGCACTCGTCCATTACATAAATTGTCCGCGTGCGACAAAATGTCGTAGTTTCGTAGTTTGGATATTTTAAGATGTTTTAATGACAATTCAGGACATATACGAGGTGTGTTTAGAAAATATCGGGAATTTTCGTTTTTTGAAACAAATATTTATTTATTCGTCTACATTAATGTTGTCGCCTTCAAAATAGTCCCCATTGGATATTATGCACAGGTGCCAGCTCTTCTTCCAATACTCGAAACACTTCTAAAACTCGATTTTTGGGATAGCCTTTACTTCTTTCAGCGATGCGCTTTTAATGTCATCTATGCTTGCAAAACGACGGCCCTTTAAGGTTCTCTTTATTTTTCGGAAAAGGAAAAAAGTCAAACAGATGCATGTCTGGCGAATATGGAGGCTGGGACATCATTACAGTATTGTTTTTGGCCAAAAATTTTGTTCAAAATTTAACAATTTTAGAACAAATTTTGCTGCCACGCGTTTCATACCCAAAACATTATCAGCGACTTCTCTGATGGTTTATAACGATACAAATTCTCTGATCAATTTCTTTTAACGAACAAAAAATCGCCGAGCTCTTAAAACACGTCTAACCTTAGCGGCTAGAACAGACAAAGTAAACAATGAAAACAGCTAAAGTTTTTATCATACTTCGGGGGCATGTATATCAACATAATGAAAAAAAATTTATGACAACCGGACTCTCCGAACCCGCGAAATTTAACAATTTCCGTTATTTTCTGAACACACCTCGTAACTACAGTTTAAATATATTTTAGACAGCTAATGTAGATATGCTGTTCAAATTTTTAATTAACTAAAACAACATAAACTGTATCGCATAAAATTCGTATGTATTGCGACCATTCCCTTCTCACTGCATTTTGATGCATGTATTGTTGTGTCGAGTAAATAAATTCGTGTGACGTGCCGAGCAAGCGCTGGCAAGCAAAATAAACAAGAACACGTTAAATGTAAAGTTTTGTATCGTCAAAAGGAATTACTTTAGCGCAACTTTACTATTAGAGAATATCTACAATGTTGTCTATGTTATTTTCGCCACTGTAGCTTAATAGCCAACTTCCCTATACTTACTTCGGAAACATTGTCAACGTCTAAATGTACTTCATTAAAATGACTAACACCCAGTTTCATAATCGTACTTTAAAAGTTAAATTCGACTTTAAAAAATGTTGGTGTTTCATAATACTTTAAAGTCACTTTAAGCTAAAGGGCCGATTTGGACACATTATCCAACTTAAAGTGCTACATAACCCTAACTATTGAATGACCCATTAAGTCGGTAATTTATCATTTGTCGGTTTTCAATAACTTATATTATAGAGTAAGCCGTTCTGAAGGTATTTAAACTTGCAAATGTATGAAATTATGACTTTTATTTTATTAAACTAATACTTTTTTTATTTCTTAAAAATTATTTTAAGAAAAAATAATTATTTTCGTATAGAAAGAAAATAACACTTACATCTCATTTTTTTCCATTTTATTTTATTTACTATCAAAAAAAGTTATTGTTATTGTTATTGCATTGAATTTTTAATCTTTCTTTATTTTTTATAATTTTACCTCAACTAAAGTTGATAACTCTGATAAAAGATTATATCGGCTCAGTCGGTATATTACCGTTCGGATTACACAGTGACTAGAGGCACGCTAACGTGCCGCGATTCGAAATGTTAAAGGCAACTTTAAGTTTGAATACCTTCAGAACGGCTCACTCTATGAAAAAATATATTGAAACTTTTTTGTAGAGCGTTCAATTTTCTACCAAAATAATTTTTCAGTTCGTTTTTACAATGCTCAAATGTCAAGCTACAAAAATAAGAAAAAAGAAAAAAAAATTCCATGTTATTTAAATGGAACGGGCACCACTTAATGTTAATATTAAGAGCTCAAATTTTTAGAGGTTTCTTTTTTACCTTCCTGAAAGTTTTTAGCCTGTATTTTAGCTGAAAAAAAAAGTTGCTTAAAAATGACACACCCTAATACACAAGTAACGAAAATGAAAACAAAATATTTCTATTTATTGATAATAAAAATAAATGTAGAAAAAACATCAGTTACTGTAAGTAAGTAATAATTTCAGAAAGAAAAGATGAGGCGGAAGCCCTAGACATGGGCTTAGTCAGGGGGCAGGGGGTGGCAGTTGCCCCTCTTGAACGCCTGGAAAAAATAATTTTTGTCATTAAAAAATTAATAGCCAATTCATTTATTCGTCGAAAATCGTTAATTAAAAAGAATTTTGTAAGAAGCTTAGCGTTTTTTATACGATTACTTGTTTTTTGAGATCCAGACGGCATGCCGCGGCAGCACAAACGGAGAATGTTTAACGTGCTGTCACAAATATTTCTCACTTCAGATAATTAATATTAATGTCTAAATAAGGAATATTATTTATTTAAAACTTATACTTACTTATATGCTGTTGTTTTAAAGATTTTAGTTTTTTACTTATTAATATATACGAGCCCTGTCTCAGTGAAGTTGGCCCAACCACTCAAAATATAAAATTTGTAATTTTATGCCATGAAAAGCCAACAATTTTTTATCATATGTAATTCTAGGTCAATCTTCATGTTGTAAAATTTTTTAAAAAATATGTGTATGTATATTATTTAGTTTTAAGTTGGATGTTTGGTTACAATACAAAAAAATCGACAAAAATGCATTAACTTGAATGGCCAGATTTTTTAATGCAAGTCGGCTGTGCTAAAAGTAAAGATAATATTTGACATTTAAATAATTATAAGCAAGTCGTTAGTGACATTCCAGTATATATTTATGCTTTCGGTGTGGTTGACAAATAATAATGTCCCGAGGAAAAGCTGTTTCTGGAGAAATAAGAAAAGTGATAATTCACTTGCATTTAAAAAGAAAATCCGCTGCACAAATCGCTGAAACTGTTAATTTGTCACGATATACAGTGCGAAATATTATTAAACTGCACAAAACTACAGGATCTGTGGCGCAGAAACCAAAAAATGGAAGTCGTCCTCACTATTCTGATAAAAATTTAAGGGCTTTAAGAAGAATTATCGTTCAAAATCGTAGGGCTAATTACGGTGAATTAAAAGTTTTGTGGAATCAGGCAACGAGTAAATGTTTTTAAGAGCAACCTGTCATAGAGCTGCTCAAAAACTTGGGTTTAAAACTTACAAGGTTTGCTTATAATGTATACGATTTTTATTTATTTTTAATTTTACTATCTGTAGGCAAAGGAAAAACCTTTATTGACAAAAAAACAGAAGAAAAATAGACTTCTCTGGGCAAAAGAGCACATGACTTGGTGTCAAAATCAATGGGATTCAATTATATGGAGTGACGAAGCTAGATTTGAAGTTTGCGTTGGTGATAATCGAAGCCGAGTCATTAGAACTAAAGCAGAAGTCTTTCACAATGACTTTCTTAAGAAAAAAGTAAAGTTTCCGGCCTCTGTGATGATTTGGGGATCTATGTCAGCTAAAGGGATCGGTAAATTACACTTTGTAGAGGGCATTATAAATGCTGATAAATATATTTACGTCCTAAAAAATAACTTAAAACCGTAAATTGAAAAAATGCGTTTAAATGATATTGAATGCATCTTCCAACAAGATGGTGCAGCGTGTCATACGGCTAAAAAAGTGAAAGCTTGGATGATAGAAAATAATATTTCACTTTCAAAATGGACATCTAGTAGTCCAGATCTTTCGCCTATAGAAACTTTGTGGCATATTATGAAAAAGAAGCTCAGAGAACAGCCCGCAAGAACCGTCTTAGAGTTGCGTGCTCGCCTGCAAGAAATTTTGAATAATTTTACGCCGGATGATTGTCAAAAATTGGTTGACACCATGCCGAGACGTATACAAGCAGTAATAAGCCATAAAGGAGATGTTACGCAGTGGTAGGTTCCAATTAAAATGTATTTATTTAAAATATTTTTTTTCTTAATTTTTGGTTTACGGACAATATATGAGAATTTTAAATATTTTTTTATTAGGTACATAAAAATATAATTTAACGGTAGAAAATTTAATAAACGTTATTTATTTAATTAAAACAATGTGTTAATTTTAATTAATTACCGTATAATATTCTAAATATCTTCAAAAAACTATTTTTGTTAGCTGGGCCAACTTCACTGAGACAGGGCTCGTACAGTGTGGCCCACTTAAGATGGAAACACCCCCGTAACTTTTTTATTTGTAACCCGATTTTATTGAACAAAGGCTCAAAAGATAGAGAATAAAAAACTCTATTAGAGCTTTTAAAGTTGTTTTCAAAGTCACCCGACACATGCCTACTATAACTTTTTTTCTGTGTCAAAATTAAAAAAAAACATTTAGGGTAATTTTTACGAAAAAAATAAGTACGCCACTGAATTTGGCATGCTTTAAAATGGGTAAATACCAAATTTCATTAAAAACAATCGATTTATAATTATTTTAAAACGGTTTGTTTATTGATTTTTTAAATGTTTATAACGACAATAGAAACACATATAAAAGATTTAGGAAAAAATAGGTACGCCACCGAGTTTGGCAGGCTTTAAAATGGGTATATACCAAATTTCATCAAAAATAAACAATTAATAACTATTTTGGGCAAGTTTATTTTTTTACGTTATAATCATTAATAATTAATTATTGCTACAAAACAAAAACTAAGATAGCTATGCTTACAACTTCAAACAAACGTCAAACCAAAAACAGGCGATTTGACAGAAAATAGTAGCGTCCTTTTTGTGTATTTTTTAACAGTTTATTTAAAAGTTCTTATCTACAATCATTATGGCCCATCAGTTAAATTTAGAGCACAAAATTGAAAAAGTAAAAATTATTGAAAAGAGATAAGTGAAAATTATGGACACGGGATTCCGATAAATTAAAAATTGTTTATTACATTAAAAGAATCTGGTACTAGTTTTACTTAAACGTAGAACGATTACTTTTTTTATATGATATTTTTATTTCTGTGAAATTTTTGAAAAGAGATAAGTGAAAATTATGGACAAGGGATTCCGATAAATTAAAAATTGTTTATTACATTAAAAGAATCTGGTACTAGTTTTACTCAAACGTAGAACGATTACTTTTTTTATATAATCTTTTTATTTCTGTGAAATTTTACAAAACGCCAATTATATTTATTAAACATTTGACATCTGTCAAATGTCAATGAAATTAACCTCACTTTTCTCTAATGTATAATAAAGCTAATTTCAGCCCGTGACTAAAATTCCCAAAAGCCACTACTTTTTGCCAACTTCAGCCCGTGACTAAAGCGCCATAAAATCACAGCTCGTCAATGTAGATAAATACATTTAACTTATTTGAAAAGGATAATTGGTGTAGCGGAAATGTCTGCATCTCATACTCAAGACAACGTATACGTAACTACGAATTTTATTTTGTGATAAAAATAATTGTTAAAAGATTTCTACGTCATTAGCTGTACTGAAGGAAAACTTTTTATTGTATAATATTTTATAAAATCGTATAAAATTTTGTAGAATTTCACAGAAATAAAAATATTATGTAAAAAAGTAATCGTACTAAAATTAAGTAAAACTAGTACCAGATTCGTTTAATTTAATAAAAAAAATTGAATTTATCGAAATCTCTTGTCAATAATTTTTACTTATCTCTTTTCAATAATTTTTATTTTTTCAATAATACAATAAAATCCCATATTTTCAAAAATAAACAATTCATTTTCATAAAAATAATTATATTTTTGCAGTCAAAGAACAAAAATCGAAAAAATTACTTTAACCTTAAATAAGTTTTAAATCAGTGGATTTATGAAAAAATCATAGGAAAGCTTTTTTGTACAGCGTTCAATTTCCTATAAAAATATATGTTTCTTATTGCTGTATATTAACTTGCTCGGGTGAAAAAAAATAAAATGTAAAACTTGCCGAAACCCTATGTTATTTAAATGGAAAATGTATCGTCTTTGTAGCACGGTTTAATATTTTTTTAATTTTTTTTAAAATATTTTTAGGTCATAAATTAAAAATTTAGGGGGCGCTGCGAACAAAAAAAAAACAAGTTGGTAAAAAACGGACACCCATTTATCTATATTTCAAATAAGATTTAATTGCAATAGTAGAACTCGATAACCTGATTAGAAAGTAAATTAAGACGGTATAATAGTGTGGAATTGGTTGGTTTAATAGTGGGTATTAATTCTTAACTCAATTAAGTACGAATCTGGATAACCACTTGGCCCATAAAAATATAGGGTTACAAATAGGCCAGTAAATCGAGTTAAGGGGACAAGCAAAGGTGCAGCCCGAGCCGGGACCTTTAAAATCGAGTTAGGCGCAGCATGTAAATTGCTATTAGCAATCAGAAAGGCAGACAGATTGGATTAACTGTCTGCCGTAGCTGCTGGACAGCTCTAAACTTTCCATTCAGTTCCGCTTACGATTGTTCGTCCGTGATTCCGCTCCACTAGCGGCCTGCAGCTTTATAGCAATTTTTATTAGCTTCAAGCCGGAAAATTACACCGACCGGTTAATTTACTTTAGCGTCTTTCCCACTCTCGCTTGAAATTTATTAAACGGGTGCCGGGCTTTTAAGTTTCTAGCTTTTATGTGGCCACAAAATTGGGATACCATTATAAACAAAAGATCTACGAGGTGTGTTCAAAAAATAACGGGAATTGTTAAATTTCGCGGGTTCGGAGGGTCCGGTTGTCATAAAATTTTCTTTATTACGTTGGTATACATGCCCCCGAAGTATGATAAAAACTAACTGTTTTCATTGTTTACTTCTGTGGCAGCCGCTAAGGTTAGACGTGTTTTATGAGCTCGGCGATTTTTCGTTCGTTAAAAGAAATCGATCAAAGAATTTGTATCCAATTTTGCTTAAAAAATGAAATAAATTCTGTGAAATGTTAACAAAGGCCTATATTGAGTCTGCTATTAGTAAAACAAGAGTTTACAAGTGGTATAAGAGTTTCCAAGATGGCCGTGAAGACGTTGAAGATGACGAACGCCCCGAACGCACAAGCACATTAACAACCTATAAAAACATGGAAAAAGTGGAAGAATTGGTTATAAAACCATCAGAGAAGTCGCTGATGATGTTGGTATATCGATTGGCATATCCCAAGAAATTTTTTCGAATGTTTTGGGTATGAAACGCGTGGCAGCAAAATTTGTTCTAAAACTGTTAAATTTTGAACAAAATTTTTGGCCAAATCAATACTGTAATGATTCCCCAGCCTCCATATTCGCCAGACATGCCTCTGTCTGACTTTTTCCTATTCCCAAAAAAGAACCTTAAAGGGCCGTCGTTTTGCAAGCATAGATGACATTAAAAGCGCATCGCTGAAAGAACTAAAGGCTATCCCAAAGATCGAGTTTTAGAAGTGTTTCGAGTATTGGAAGAAGAACTGGCACATGTGCATAATATCCAATAGGGACTATTTTGAAGGCGACAACATTAATGTAGACGAATAAATAAATATTTGTTTCAAAAAACGAAAATTCTCGATATTTTCTTAACACACATCGTATATATAGTAAATTTAAAAGGAAACGACGTACACGTCATCAATCAGCTGATCGGACACGGTTGTCAATGTGATGCTAAAATCATTGCATTAAGTGAAAGTGGTAGTGCAACTACGGGCGATAGATGGCGTTTACATAGGGTCCCTAGATTTGGGACCTTAGAATACCAAAATTTCAAAAGTCAGAGTTTTATAACTTTTAGCCATTTTTAAAGACATTTTCAGCTATAAAACCCAGAAATTTTGCCATCTAAAGTCAGTCTCTGGTATATATATTATTATTTTGTGTATCCAACATATATTTTGTTCAATATTCTAATATATAATTAATAATAATCCTATTTACCTCTCTAACAGCTGTTAAAGGTAACAAAGGTCCATTATTATTCCGCCTCAAAATAGCGTATTAAGGATGATACCAACTCTTGACTCCGACTATTTAAATGCTTCGGCATTTAAATATAGGAAAAACAAAAAAACGATATATAACAAACACAAAAACGGCAATGAAAACTTAAACGGTATAAAATAACACAAACAACAAACAAAATAAACGAAATTATACACGAATTAAACGAAATATTCAAAAACATAACTGATATCTTCAAAATTCTAAAGCCTGATTTATAGAC
Source organism: Brassicogethes aeneus (assembly GCA_921294245.1). Classification (NCBI taxonomy): domain Eukaryota; kingdom Metazoa; phylum Arthropoda; class Insecta; order Coleoptera; family Nitidulidae; genus Brassicogethes; species Brassicogethes aeneus. The sequence goes on from OV121135.1 coordinate 55,773,484, forward strand.
AAGATTAACAATACGAAAACCGTCGTGCCGTTTATAGATTCCCGTACGGAATTGTATTGTTCTTCTTCTTTCGGGAGGAAGGGAGGAAGACAATCTATAAATCAGGCTTAAAACATCAATTTAATTTTCTATGCGTCATTTTATTAAGCAAAATTTTAATCTAACAAACATGACAACATTGCCAACTAAAGTTGTTTAAAATGCATTAAAATATTCAATTACAGACTTCGTTTTATACATTTAGTGTTGGTACCAGTGCCCAAAATTATGACATCAACAAATTTACTATATATAGTCGCGGCCAAATCTTCATAAGTTCATGTCATCAACTAGTTAGGAGTTTGTTACGGGCAACTTTTTATTAAATGTCGATATACGTGAAATGTTAGGTTAGGTAGTCAGTAGCGTATCATTTTCAAGGGGTCCGCGCGTGTATGGTAAGTGGCCTGATTATTGAGCGACATTTCGAGTAAGTAAACTTTGCATTGGTTTTTAAATTAAATGCCTCTGGATTTTAGATTTTTTCTGTATTAATAATGTACAATAGCAACTTGCACACACAAAAATTACCAAGTGAATGGTTTTAGTTTTAAAATTTTGTAAAAAAATGTTTTAAAACAAAAAAAATGTTACAGTTCTTGGTAAACAATACGCAAATTAATGATATTTTTTATAACACATCAGAAAAAAGGAAATTTAACGGCAGTAACTTTACAATTGAAAGTTGGTAATGCTGACGTCATTATATAGCGCATTAAATGTGCCCATCTATGGTAATGTATAGTAAAAGTATTTCCCTCTAGGCTGAACGTGTGTTTTAAATCACTGCTTACTTCCTAAAAACTCCTCTGTTTTGTTTTCATTGGGCCACCCTGTATAACAAAATTACAGAGCTTTACACTAAAGAGCTTTTTAAACCCAAAAGCTTTCAGCCCAATACATTCATTTTAAAATATGCCATGCTTATGTTAAATAATAAATAAAGTAAACTGCTTTTCAAAATATTTCAAAGGCTAAAGGGCAAAAAACCTAAACAAGTTTAGGGCTCTTAAGTGGCGAAAGGATTAAACATGTCAAGTGGGCTTGAGAATGGTCCAGGACCGGCATTCTTTACTACTTCGACTGCGATAGAAGGAAAATTATGCAGCTCGTAATGGGGAATTTGAGGATTTGAAGATGTCGTAATAATATAGCCAGGATGAGTGGGGCCATTCGAAATGTTAAACATTCCGGCAAACCTTCAAGCAATATGCGCCAGACTGTTAAAATAGGTTTGTTACCCGTATGTATACATATTCTTGCATGAAATATTTCAGCTAAGTTACAGGAGATTTAATTGAACCGCAGTGTTTTAGTAGCTAGTTCGGGTAATTATTTCACATATCTTGTTAGCATAATTATGTATTTCCATGTTTATGTCCTTTGATGTGGCTCAAATAAATTTCCACCTGCTAATTTTAACAAATAAAAATAAATAAAATAGTCAGTTGCAACAATTTATATGTACAGATGATTTTAATAATAATAAATAAAAACAACACTTTTTTATGGCCTTTTCAAAATAAGTTCAAATTTTTATTAAGTGGCGGTATTTTTTAGATAATAAAAAATAAGGGTTGTATAAACATTATACCTACAGATCACGGTGCTGTTCTGAGAGCTGATTTTTGGACTTTCTGTGAAACCTAATTTTTTTTATATTCTTGTTAATTAGGTCATAACTAAAATTTTAAGAGCAAAATAAAAAAAAATTTGACGGTTTGAATTGTTTTAATTGGCTGTTTATTAAAAATATTATGCACTCTTTCAATTATCCAATTAAAATTAGGGATTTAATTTAAATATTTAATATTTGCATAACTAAAAAAAAGGGTTTTACATTTTTTTTTTATATATTTTACTGTTTTGTTGCAATAAACGTTCAAACTTTTAATCTAACCTTTGACGTATACATTTATGTTCCCTTAATTAATATATCCTTAAAGGTTGCCATGAAACTTAGATCTATTAAAAATTTATTTGACGTTTGAATTGTCATTTTTAGTATACGTATTCTATAATTTTTGTTTAGTTTTTTAAAGTGTTTTTTATAAACAAAAATGAAAAATTGTAGTAAAAGTTAAGAAGAAATTCATGAAATTTAACTAAGGACCGGTTTATTCATCTTTAGTAAAGTTTATCGGGCCGATAACTTTCATGTCTTGGCAATATCTAGTATCCAAAGAAATTATTCGTCAAATAAATCAAAAATGAATAAATCGGCCCTAAATAAAATGTGGCACCCTTAAAATTATTGTTTAATAAATGTATACTATACATTTAACCTTAAATTAAAATTTTAAACGTGTATTACAACATTACAGTAAAAGATATAAAAAATGTATAGACCTTTTTTTAGGAAATTAACTAATCTTTAATCTGATTTAAAAAGTTATGATAATATTTAAATAAAATCGCAAGTTTTAATTGGAGAATTGAAAGTGTGCATACATATTTTTAATAAACATCCAATTAAAACAAAATTAACCGTCAAATTTTTTTTATTTTGCTCTTAAAATTTTAGTTATGACCTAATTAACAAGAATATAAAAAAAATAGGTTTCACAGAAAGTCCAAAAATCACCTCTCAGAACAGCACCGTGCCTATCTAATATAATTTTATTATATTAATATTAATTAATATTATTTTTTAGTACTACAGGTATACATTCTAAAATAAATTTAGCAAATGAGATTTGGTTTGGTGCCTTTATTTGCTCCATGTAAGGTTCTAGAGTTATTGTCAAATTTGTGGTTCTCTTGCATTCAATGGTTAGCATAATACTCTATATGGGTAAATCTCACGAAATGTCCTCCGATGGTATTACCCCGTGATATTTAATAAAACTAAATTAGTTTGACCTACACTTTTATTGTGTTTTGATCTTTCATAATTATGTAGATATTACAGCTCAGGTTCCAGATTTTTATCCGCAATTAATTATTTTTTACAATGTTTTAAATGTCTAAAACCTCTCCTCCGTGACTGTTACTCTTTCTAGGTTAACCTATATGTTTTTAAATATCTGAGGTAGTAAAAGCATACTAAAAATAATAGTTCATTAAGTAAATTAAACACATCCAAAGCAATCGAATCAAATATAAAATATTATTAAAAATTAAAAGAAATAATTTTTATAACCATTTATGTAGGGGTTACAAAAATTGATTCTATCCTCCGTGAATCTGTTTTTGCTTAAAATTTTATGCAACGGATGGCGCTTTAAACATTTTAAATAAGCAAAAAACTCTGTTTACGACATTATAGATGCATGTGATTCCTGAAGGTCAGTTAGAATTTCAAAAGTTTAAGTTCATTAATTTTCTATTTAAAAATCTATCCACCGTGAAGTATAATATCCCAGTAAGCAGATTTTTTTTATAAATATTTTATGTAAGTACAATTGTATTTTTTTTAAATATTAAGGTCAAAAGATACAATAACTTATTTCAAATATACAAAGCCTTAATATTCAAAATGTATGATTTTTTAAAATTCTTGCATTAGTGTAGAACCACTTATGTTATGTTATTACTAGACCTGGTGGCTTCCCAAAAACCCCATTCCAGACTAACAGTGAAACAAACAAAAATAATCATTTTCACTTGGGGGACATACATAAAAGTTTGTAGATATTTGGAATTTTTCATAGTAGTTCCTTACACGGTCAATACCTATATAAAATTTCGAAATAAGTTAAATATTTATTTAAATAAATACAGTAAAAAATACCAATAAATTAAAAATATAAAAAAAATAAAATTGTCATGCATTTAATCTCCATATGTATGGTATTTTAAACAAATAAACGATATTATTATTATTAATGTTTCAACATTCGTACTATATTGTGTTATAAAAAAAATTGTCACCAAAAATATTTAATATATACTGGTATACCAGTTTAGGAGCTGGTTTGGCGGTAAATTATATTCGAAAATACAAAAATATTTCTAATATTCTCTAAATTTTAAAATTTTTTGCAACTTTATCCATAATTTTAAATAGTACTAAATAATAAACATTTTGTTTATATCAATATTCGTACAGATTTAGAAATGTGGTTCAACATTTGGCAACTAAAAATATTCGCCCATATTTTAAAGTTTACCATCTTTAATTTAAATTAACATGTAAATGAGAATTTTTAAATTGGATTTTAAGTCGGAGACCGGCGGTTTGAGACTCGTAACATTTTTAAAGCGAAAATAACTTATGGGGCAATCCTATGCGTTTTGCAATATTTATAAGCCGAGGATCTGGTTTAGTCCCGGCAACAATTTCTCCTTATCTCCCTATCCTCAAGAATTTATATTTGAATTTATTAAGTCTGCCTTTAACAAATAAATAACGCTTAAGCCTGCCATGTCCCTTTTTTATTTAACAAGTGTATATAGTAGTTTAAAAAACTTAAAACACGCTTCAACGCACTAAAAAGTATAAATTAATCATTCAATTTTCTTAGTTTCTTTGAGAAACTTTCTTGAGCCACTACAGGAAATATTCATCAGAAAGAATTGAATCTTCACCTCGCCTACCTGGCTTATATACTATTCAAGTAAGCTAACAGAGGCGAGATGTAAGAACATTACACAGTAAAAAAATTTGCCCGTGTAAATTTTTTAGTGTAGGGATAAAAATATTATAGTTGATTTGTAAGTGGAAAAGTTACACTACAAAATACACTAGGTAGCATTTAGTGCTTATTAACTTTATTAAACACATTTAAAAATATGAACATTATTCATTGGTACATTCACACTATTTATTATTAAAATTAATCAAAAGGGTAGAAAAACTTAATGCGAGTGTTTATTACCCCTTAATGTGTTAAATAGTGACAAAATGTACACTACAGTGCATGCCAATTTCTTTGTCTGTTGTGATATTACTAAGAGTTCTTTTTTCTTTACACTACTAATGCACATTGTATCACAATTAGTTAAATTACACCAATAGTGGCAAAATAGACTAAAAAAACTGGTAATAACCGAAATGCGTTTTAAAATGTTTGGTTGGTACCTATCTACCTACGCAGTGCATATCCGGAGATACCGCGTTGTGGAAGTGTGGCATTTTTGTTCAGTTAGATTTTAATTACGGTGAATCCATAAGGGGACATTCTTATTTTTTGGTAAGTATTATACTTTTTCTTTTAGCCTTAATACTCAATAAATACCAATATGTTAAAAGGATGTAGATACCCGACCTATATTATATATCAATAATTTACGGCAGTAGGTCGGGTACTTGTAACATTTATAATATAAATACATTCACACTTGATTTACTTTTTATTTTCAAGCGAAATGGTTGTTATATTAACCTATACCTACATTTTTATTAATATTATGGAAAATTTGTACACGGGTGGTAAATCCCCGATATACAGCCGCCTGGCGCCTCTCTACAAATGGGATCACCAATTTTGTATAACAGAAAAGTGAATTACTGATGAATTCTCAAGATAATTCATTGCTTACAAGTTGACAGCCAGTAAAACATTGCATTGATCTAAAACTTTTACGTTTTAAGGAACCATTTTGCTTAAGCCAGCCATACGACTCAAATATAAAATTATATTTTAAAAGGCACCGATTTTGATAATTGTCATAGATTTTTGTCCCAAATAAATGTTTCTCTTTATTTACTACCACCAATAGGTTTTACTCAAATAATAGTGTTAATGTACACTAGAAGTTTGCACTAAAAGAGTTAGAACCTTTCCAAAGTAGTTTTAATTTACACTGAATAAAAGTGGGATTTTACCCAGGAAGTGTAGAAGTACACGATTTTAGGTAAATTAACACTTTTTAATACAGTGTAAAATTACTTTATCCTTAGTGCTATAGTGTTAACTCATACTTGCTTACTTGGGGAAAGTTACACTACAAATTAACTCTAATTGTAGTGTTATAAAACAACACTATTTAGTGTGGACGTGTGTGAACTCTAATTGATGTTGCTTTGAGTTGATTTTTTTACTGTGTTTTGTTAATATTTATAAGATTCAATTCGCATCCTGTTAAGATTTAATGTTATTATCAATAAGTTTCTGGAGGCTTAAGCAGTAGGGTATAAATTTTGACTCGTACGTGCAATTTGATCGATATTTTCACATTACACACACAGCCTTAAAGTTTTGTGATTTAAGATGTACTAGCGGCGCAAACTTCGTTTATCATGTGGAAACTATAAATTAGGAACGCCTTGCAAAATGAAAATTAAATCGGTCGTATACAGGGGATGGTATTTTGTATGATTTCATTGCGTATTCAAAAGTGGTGTTAAAGTTTTGATCAGTTAAACTCTGCGTCTTTTGTAACCTAAAAATTTCACTACGTTTCCATTCATTTAAAAATTGTGACATAAAAAGTAATGATGAACAGTCAAAAGCACTTGTATTAATTAACTTTATTTTTACAAGCGCTTTCATCATCAATTTCCATTTTACCTATAATCGATTTGCTTTTGAAATATAACACATACAAAATATCCCAAACAAAACATCTGCTGTTAAATGCAATAAATACGCTATTTTCGACATCAACAACACTTTTAATTACAACGCCATTAAGTGCGATGCATTTATTTTTAATTTGAATTAATAACCGAACATTAAATGTTAATTAGTAAATCGCTATTTATGAACTATATAGTTCATAAAATTAATAATAAATAAAAGGTATATTCCACTTTAAAACGAATACGTTTTAAAGTGGGATATACACAGTTAAAAATTTTGCCCGTGTGAATTTTTTAGTGTAGTGTAAAAGTTACACTATAAAATACACTAGGTAGCATTTAGTGCTTATTAACTTTATTAAACACATTTAAAGAATATGAACATTATTCATTGGTACATTCACACTATTTATTATTAAAATAAATCAAAAGGGTAGAAAAACTTAATGCGAGTGTTTATTACCCCTTAATGTGTTAAATAGTGACAAAATGTACACTACAGTGCATGCCCATTTTTTTGTTTGTTTGGTACTAAGAGCTCTTTTTCTTTACACTACTAGTGCACATTGTATCACAATTAAAGTTAAATTACACCAATAGTGGCAAAATAGACTGAAAAAACTTTTAAAATGTTTGGTTGGTACCTATTTACCTACGCAGTGCATATCCGGAGATACCGCGTTGTGGAAGTGTGGCATTTTTGTTCAGTTAGATTTTAATTACGGTGAATCCATAAGGGGACATTCTTATTTTTTGGTAAGTATTATACTTCCTTTTTATTTAGGCCTTAATACTCAATAAATATTAATATGTTAAAAGGATGTCCATACCCGATCTATATTATATATCAATAATTTACGGCAGTAGGTCGGGTATTTGTAACATTAATAATATAAATACATACACACTTGATTTACTTTTTATTTTCAAGAGAAATGGTTATTATATTAACCTATACCTATATTTTTATTAATATTACGAAAAATTTGTACACGTGTGGTAAATCCCCGACATACAGCCGCCTGACGCCTCTCTACCAATGGGATCATCCATTTTTTATAACAGAAAAATGGATTACTGATGAATTCTCAAGATAATTCATTGCTTACAAGTTGACAGCCAGTAAAACATTGCATTGATCTAAAACTTTTACGTTTTAAGGAACCATTTTGCTTAAGCCAGCCATACGACTCAAATATAAAATTATATTTTAAGGCACCGATTTTGATAATTGTCATAGATTTTTGTTCCAAATAAATGTTTCTCTTTATTTATCTTTTCGTTTTATTCACTACCACCAATGTGTTTTACTCAAATAATAGTGTTAATTTACACTAGAAGTTTGCACTAAAAGAGTAAAAGTACTTTTCTAAATTTAGAACTTTTCCAAAGTATTGTTAATTTACACTAAACAAAAGTGGGATTTTACCCAGGAAGTGTAGAAGTACACGATTTTAGGTAAAGTAACACTTTTTAATACAGTGTAAAATTACTTTATCCTCAGTGCTATAGTGTTAAATCATACTTGCTTACTTGGGGAAAATTACACTACAAATTAATTCTAATTGTAGTGTTATAAAACAACACTATTTAGTGTGGACCTGTGTAAACTCTAATTAGTGTTGCTTAGAGTTGATTTTTTTTACTGTGTATAAATAATAAATTGCCAATATGCAGTGCCATTTAGGAAAAAGTGCATTTATTACTAAAATCAATTTATTGCAAGTACACACTTAACTTCACAAAATTGTACTCTGCCATCGGGGTCATCTTCAGTAAGTTGATGTAATATTTTTAATTTATAAAGATGAAATTTGTTGATTTTGCTATTTACAGTCCCCTGCCGTCAATTGTTGTGGATAATTGAGGACGGAACCGACTAATTCTGTTTGTTTGTTTTTTTAGATTGATTTTCTACCTGATCCTTTCTGCCTACTCACTTGCAGTTGTTTGAACTCCCGTGGATATATTCTGCAAATAAGAGTTGTCTGGCTACCTTTCATTAAATACCCTTTCAGCTTTCAGCAAATTACGTCGAACTTCTGTTTTTCCTTCCAACGGGTGATCGCGAACCATTTTGTAACAAAATAAATTGAAGGCACAACTGATAAATAGCGTTACACTAAAGAGTACAATTATTGTATAAACCGGCTTAAAACTTCACTGGAACTATTTTTTTACAAAACACAAAATAAAATAAAAAAGTGGAAAAAAATAAATGGTGAAAGAGATTTGCGATTATTTGTACCGCCAGGGTCGGATTCACCGAAAAGGCAATGGGTGGCAAGAAAATTTATTAGTTTAAAAAACAAATGCTCAATTAATTAGCAAAAGTTAAACGGATTTTAGTAATTTTAATAGTATAGAATAGACAATCGAAATAGACACATATTAATTGAATGCGAATACACGAATAATAGCCATATTATCAAAGAATATAGAAAAATATATGGACAAAGTGCGTTATTTTAAAGATGATATTAAAGATAGTGTTAATCATATAGATGCTAGATGCTTTGGTAAAATATTTGATACTATTTTAACCAAAAATATTTGTTACAATATTTTGTTAATAATTTTCTTACATGCTGGATGCTTCAAAAAATATTAATTAATATTTAAATCTATTTTTATATTATTAAAAGAAAACACAATAATTTGTTTTAACCAAAAATATGTATTACAATATAGTGGCATCTATCATATATACTTATAAGTATATATGATAGATGCCTTGGAAAAATATTCAATTATAGGTATTTAAATGTACTCTCTAAAAATGAATCAGTCAAAAATGACTAATTTAATAGTTATTAGTGGCTGCTTTTTCACTTGTACCATGGTTAACCATGGAATACCATGGTATCCCCAAATTTAATAGCCAATTCTTATGAAAAATGGTCCTCTGAATCCGAAAATCAAAAATTTTGAAAGGGGAGCAATTTTTGAGATATAGTCAATTTCATATTAAATGGAAAATTGACTATATCTCCTCTCTTAAAATGAAATAGTCGAATTCTACTATTTGAATTAGTACCAGCATTGTTTACTAATAAATAGTCGTTTTCACTTTTAAATAGTTAAAGTTTGACTAATTTAAGATTTGACTATTTCTGAGAGTTAAAAGTAACTATTTTCTTTAATCGTTTGCGGCCAACAACAAATTATTATTTAAATTAAATGCATATACCCAAGCTCCATGGTTAAATAACCCATAAAAACAAATAAAGATGCAAAAAGTTTAGCTCAAAACAGCAACACAAATAAAATATTAAAACTTTAAAATATTAAGAACAATATTTATTGGCAAATAAAATTGATTTTTATAAGAGCGGCTGATGGCAAAATGGGTTATGACAACAGCTTGACAAGCTTGACAAGTGACAGACCTGAGTTCAATCCCCGGCTGGGTCAAAACTTTTTTTAAATTTAAATCTACTATTTGACTATTTCATTCAGTAAAATTTGACTAATTATTGGTGACTGCTTTTTCGCTATGACCATTAGTCAAATAAGTATGACTTATAATTAGTTATTTTTGACTAATTGACATTTTTAGAGAGTCAAAAAGTGTTCTACTTTTTTTAACTTTTGACATTTTCGGATTCAGGGGACAACTTGGCTGTTAAATTTTGGGATACCATGGTGAAAAAGCAGCCACTAGTAACTATTAAATTAGTCATTTTTGACTAATTCATTTTTAGAGAGCACCTAGATATTTTTTTTATTAAAAAAAACATTTATTTTTAACAAAAATATTTATTAAAATTTTAAATTATAGTACGAAAATTCCCTGAAAATTTTTATAAATTTCTGTAAACTTTTATTTTTGTATTGATTTAATTTAAACTTTAACAAAAATATTTATTAAAATTTTAAATTATAGTACGAAAATTCCCTGAAATTTTTTATAAATTTCTGTAAACTTTTATTTTTGTATTGATTTAATTTAAACTTTGTGTTAATATAATAATAAAATATATAAATATAAATTTTTTTTATATAAAAAATGTGATGGTTAAACTGTTTCAGTAATCTGAAAAGTTTGCAAATATTTGGAATTTTTCATATTTGTTCAAAACACGGTCAATATAAAATTAATATTAATAAAATATAAATAAAATAAAATTATTATTTATAAAATTTCGTAATTTGTTAAACTTTTATTTACTTAAATACATAAAATACCAATAAATTAAAAACATAAAAAAATAAAATTGCCATTAAATTTCCCGAAAATGTTCCAACCTTTATATTATATACTTTATTACCTTATTTAAGTAGTATATTTTATGTTTATTTTTAATATAAAAAAATGTTAACCAAAAATATTTAATACCTGCTAAATCCCCAATATAAAATTTTTGGAAAATCTCAAAAAACATTGCAATAAATTAAGTATGATTAGCGCTTTACTGCTTTTTTCTTATGTTTTACTGATCCTCAGGAACTATTTACAAAATTTTTGCTGAAAATTTGTTATCCCTTATATATTTAAAAAATATGAAAATAATTAGCATTTAATTATCTTATTATTATAATTTTTTGTATAATATTAAAAAAAAATACATTTATGAAACTTTTTCAATCGTTTATTTTTCTTAAAGTTCAAAACAATAGAAATAATAAGAAGTATGGTTTAGAATCTGATATCTCATGGTACTAATATTGGATTTAGCGCTTTTATTTATATTGTATATTCCCACACTAAAATGCATGGGATGAATATAACTTTTGTTTATTAATATTTCCTTTAAATTTAAACAGGTTTAAAATTAACTGACTCTGAGCTGAGCACAAAGTTTGAATGTTGACCATTAGCGGAGCACAAAAATACATTTCTCAGTCGGTACTCTAAAAATGAATTAGTCAAAAATGACTAATTTAATAGTTATTAGTGGCTGCTTTTTCTCTTGTACCATGGTTAACTATGGAATACCATGGTTTCCCAAAATTTAACAGCCAATTCTAATGTAAAGTTGTCCCCTGAACCCGAAAATACCAGAAATTATGAAATTGGAGTTTTTGAGATATAGTCAATTCCATATTAAATGGAAAATTGACTATATCTTGTTCTACTTTTTTAACTTTTGACGACATTTTCGGATTTAGGGGACAATTTTACATAAGAATTTTGGTATACCATGGTATTCCATGGTTAACCATGGTACAAGTGAAAAAGCATCCACTATTAAATTAGTCATTTTTGACTAATTCATTTTTAGAGAGTACATTTTATCTTCACGGAATTTTGTTTGATTGATACTTGATTGGATTCTTGAGTGATTTTTTTTGCCCGCTTTCGCTCACAAAAGTGGCATTTCGCAAACTGGCATAAAAAATAACTATTTACGTATTTGAGATACAAATAACGTTATGTAAAATATGTTTTAAGTTACAGTAATATTATTCAATTTACTAATTAACTTTTAGTTTACAATTTTCATTTTAACCTTTAACTGAAGTGGTGGTGATGAACGTTCACACATTTAACCAAACAATATACCGCACGTCAGATCAAATCTTTTAATTAACGCATAATGTGGTATTTTCGAAACTACAATTACGTCGCCAATTAATCACAGCCATTAATTAATAAACCGGCTTTTTAATGACCACTAAACCCTAAATTGACAGTAAAATAATTAACCAATTATTCCTTTGATTTAATAATAACATTTTGTTAGACAAAATTGTTTTTGGGTGGTAATTCTTTCATAAAATAATGAAAAAAACATGGCTTAGATTTTTCTTAAAACAAATAATACAAGAGTGTGAGCGCAATTAAATTATAGAAGAAAATTGTTTACCGTAAAGGCAATTGCAGCGAAAAGGATGAAAGAAAATAGGAGAAGGACGTAATAAACTTCAACGAGCCACTGAAAATCTTTAGAAAAATCCAATTTTGCTCAGACTTTGATTTTAAAAACTACCAGGCATTCTCCATCCAGCAAAACAAAAGACTAAGTATAAAAAAGTTTCCTATAAATAGTAAATGTCTGAAATATATACTTTTCAATATTTCGTATATTAATATACAGTGTGTATATTTAAAAACAAGCAAAAAACACCATAAATAAAAATAATTTTACTCGTTCAGCTGTTGTGTAAACCTTTTTGGGAAACAAACAATAATATTTAAAATATTAAAACCAATCAGCATGAATAAATCCACCAAAAACATGCACATTACATTGAGGATTTAAATTTTTAAAAACGTTTTTGAGAAATCTTTTTTAAGTCCGTACTTATGATATTTAATAAAAGTAAATGAGTTTGACCTACACTTTTATTGTGTTTTGATCTTTTATAACTAAGTAGATATTACAGCTTAGGTTCCAGATTTTTAACCGCAATTAATTATTTTTTACAATGTTTTAAAAGTCTAAAACCTATCCTCCGTAACTGTTACCCTTTCTAGGTTATTTTCAAATATCTGAGGTAGCAAAAGCATTCTAAAAATATCAGTTCACTAAGTAAATTAAACACATCCAAAGCAATCGAATCAAATATAAAATATTATTAAAAATTTAGAGAAATAATTTTTATAACCATTTATGTAGGTGTTACAAGAATTGATTCTATCCTCCGTGAATCTGTTTTTGCTTTAAATTTTATTCAACGGATGACGCTTTAATCATTTTAAATAAGCAAAAACCTCTGTTTACGACATTATAGATGCATGTGAAAGTAAGTTAAAATTTATATGCAGATGAGTGTTGCTGTTTTATTATTCAAAAGTTTAAGTTCATTAATTTGCTATTTAAAAACCTATCCACCGTGAAGTGTAATATCTCAGTAAGTAGATTTTTTTATAAATATTTTATATATGTACAATTGTATTTTTTAAAAATATTAAGGTGTCAAAAGATACAATAACTTATTTCAAATATACAAAGGGATGTTTAAAAAAAAACATACGAAATCCTAACCTCCGTGAAGCTATCTTCCGTGAAGCTCTAATATTCAAAATGTATGATTTCTTAAAATTCTTGCATTTGTGTAAAAATTAATCATTTTCACTTAAAATATTCACCCATAAAGCATTCCCCGTTTTTAAATACACACCCTGTAGGTACAGATACCTTTTTAAAAAACTCTTTAGTTTTTTTATTCATCAAGGTTGAGAAGCTGTTTTTAATTGAAAGCTCTCATCCGTGTTGCATTATTTAGAGGTGAGAGTTAAGTTGGTAGCACGTAAAGGTATAATATTATTAAAAGTTGGCCGTGACTTGTTATGTGTAAAGTTTGGAGTCGAGTAATGACGTTATTCTGATTCCAAGGGCTTACGCAGCAACGAGACCCACCTTTTCCGGTTTTAAGGTAACTTTGATTCGCCTTTCTGCTGCCTAACCATGGGCGTAGAATATTTTCTATTTATATCTATTAATAATAATAATAATAATACTAAAAGTTTGCCAATGTCCTAATAAATAAAACCACACAAAACAAACAGTAACCATTAATGAGCAGAATAATAATACACATAATATTCGACATCAAACGCTGTTATAAAAATCAAATTTGTTAACATGAGTTTATAGTTTTTTAGTTTTATTTTGTAAAAATTTAACATAATTTTTTTTAAAAAACTAGGGTTTGTAATTATTTTAACAAACAAAACAATTATTGACGGATATACCATTTACAAATTGTACCCGTGTAAATTTTTTAGTGTAGGAGTCAAAATATTAGAGTTGATTTTTAAGTGTAAAAGTTACACTACAAAATACACTAGGTAGCATTTAGTGCTTATTAACTTTATTAAACACATTTAAAGAATATGAACATTATTCATTGGTACATTCACACTATTTATTATTAAAATAAATCAAAAGGGTAGAAAAACTTAATACGAGTGTTTATTACCCCTTAATATGTTAAATAGTGACAAAATTTACACTACAGTGCATCCCAATTTCTTTGTCTGTTTTGATGTTACTCTTTTTTATTTACACTACTAGTGCACATTGTATCACAATTAAAGTTAAATTACACCAATAGTGGCAAAATAAACTGAAAAAATTGGTAATAACCGAAATGCGTTTTAAAATGTTTGGTTGGTACCTTGTGCATATCCGGAGATACCGCGTTGTGGAAGTGTGGCATTTTTGTTCAGTTAGATTTTAATTACGGTGAATCCATAAGGGGACATTCTTTTGGTAAGTATTATACGTTAGAGGATGTCCATACCCGACCTATATTATATATCAATAATTTACGGCCGTAGGTCGGGTACTTGTAACATTAATAATATAAATATATACACACTTGATTTACTTTTTATTTTCAAGCGTAATGGTTGTTATATTAACCTATACCTACATTTTTATTAATATTATGGAAAATTTGTACACGTGTGGTAAATCCCGGACATACAGCCGCCTGACGCCTCTCTACCAATTTTTTGTAACAGAAAAATGGATTACTGATAAATTCTCAAGATAATTCATTGCTTACAAGTTGACAGCCAGTAAAACATTGCATTGATCTAAAACTTTTACGTTTTAAGGGACCATTTTACTTAAGCCAGCCATACGACTCAAATATAAAATTATATTTTAAAAGGCACCGATTTTGATAATTGCCATAGATTTTTGTTCCAAATAAATGTTTCTCTTTATTTACCTTTTCGTTTTATTCACTACCACCAATAGGTTTTAGTCAAATAATAGTGTTAATTTACACTAGAAGTTTGCACTAAAAGAGTAAAAGTACCTTTCTAAAATTAGAACTTTTCCAAAGTAGTGTTAATTTATACTGAACAAAAGTGGGTACACGATTTTAGGTAAATTAACACTTTTTAATACAGTGTAAAATTACTTTATCCTCAGTGCTATATATACTATAGTGTTAAATTATACTTGCTTACTTGGGGAAAGTTACACTACAAATTAACTCTAATTGTAGTGTTATAAAACAACACTACTTAGTGTGGACCTGTGTGAACTCTAATTAGTATTGCTTAGAGTTGATTTTTTTTTTACTGTGTAGTAATAATGAGAAAGGTTTGTAAAAATAAGATCCTTTTGGAAAAGTACAAGAATTGTATATTGACTGTATTACTGTTCTTGGCTTTAATGTTTATTTTTTTTACCGTCATTTGCATTTTTAAGATATTTATTGCATTAAATTTTTAAGGATAAAACCTTTTCTATGAGAGCGCCTATGCTTTAGAGGAAAACTTCTCCGCGGCGCTAAAATGTATTCCTTTGAGTGGAAAAGTCTCTTCATTGCGGATTTTCAGTTGGAATCGTGTTCGCCAGTATCCCGTATGAAAAACGGTAAATCCCATTTTCTTTTATACGTAACGTATTTGCTTTTTGAGGAAGTACAAGAAACAAGAAGAAGCTGTTTGTAAAGGTGTGCAATTTTTAAAAGAAAATAAAAATATTCTGAATAAATACATTTTTCTTGTTCCACTTTTAAGACGAGTTCATGTTTCCATGACACAAAGTAATCTTTGAACTACACAGATAAGCTGTGACTTAATGGCGTTTTAGTCACAGGCTAAAGTTAGCAGCGGTGGCTTTCGGGCTTTTTAGTCGCAGGCTAAAGTTAGTTGACAGTTGTCATATTTTAAAAAATTGTCCAAAAAAATTTTATTTTGTCAGCATCAAACTAGTATTTGCCAATAAATTTTGGGTAAGGTACCCATATTAATCCCCTTCACGTACTCTGTAAAACACTGCTTTTATATAGGAAGAGTTTTAATTTTCTGGACACCAATTTAGTTTCTCTATTTTGCATAAATGTCGCTCTATAAAATATTTAAATAAATTAGTAATAAGAAATGATAAATGTATAGTAATTTGGTTATAATATTTTTATGATTTTTCTAGTACTTACGAGACTTTTCTGGCAATAAATTTTGTTTAACACCAAAAAAAACTTTTTTTTTCTTCTTTAACATTAACAGCCGCTTATTGTAAATAAGTAAATTAAGGACGGCATGGCGAATCGATTTTGACATTAACTGTCAAACCAATGACTGTGATATCAACTATCTAAAGTAAAATTCGTCCAAAATTTAAGGGATAATTTTTTTTTATAGAATTTTTGCAAAATATATAAAATAGCATAAAGAACTCATGTCATAAGACCTTTTATTACACTCGTCCATTACAAAACTCACTCCTTCGTCGCTCGGTTTATAAAATGTCCGCGTGCGACAAAATGACGTCTTATGACATAAGTTCTTTAATATACCATTATTTAACTTTATTTTACTATAAATATTGATTGATATAGGGATTGTTGTAAAGTAAATTTACGAAAAACTATTAAAAGCCATTAAAACTAAATTGATAAAAAAGGTATATATATTAGGGTGGCCCAAAAAAATAAGAATATTTTTTTTCTCTTGTCTCTTGTGAAAATATGTTGGTTTGTCATGTTTTAAGAGCCCTGTCAACAGATCAGCTCCATTAAAAATTTTTTAGGGGTCGCTCAAGATTTTTAAAAATTTCCAAAATCGTCAAAAATTGGATTTTTTTTTATTTTAATTTTTTTTCTCGTTCCGATATTATTTTTTAATTTAAAAATAATAATGATTCTGAAAATTTCAAATGGATATTTTGATTTCTAAAGGTCGCTCAAGATTTTTTTATCTTTCAAAGTAGAGTATTTTGAATGTTTTCGAGCGACCTCTGAATATAAATACCAACGAACTTTTAGCGACCTTTAGAAATTAAAATTATTTTCTACCAAAAAATAATATCGAGACAAGAAAAAAAATTAAAATAAAACAAAAATTCAATTTTTGACGATTTTGAAAATTTTAAAAAATCTTGAGCGACCCCTAAAATTTTATTAATCGAGCTGATATTTTGACAGGGCACTTACAGCATGATAAACTAACATATTTTTACAAGAGACGAGAAAAAAAAGATATTCTTTTTTTTTGGGCCACCCTAATATATATAAGAAAAAAATAAAATAAATACACAGAAAACTTGATATACGTATGTGGATATAAGAATGTAAGATAATACAAATTCTTGCAAAATTATTTCGAAACTTTTAACCAAAAATTCCCTTGTTCTAAATTTAATATCTTCGCCAAAAATGATCCGATTTTACAAAAGTTTTTCAAAATCTAAAATAAAAAAAAGTCGAAATTTTTCTAATTGAAACACGGTCAAAAAACCATTGCTAACATTTTTGTAGTTAAATTAAATATTCACAAAAATTAAATTTTTTTAATGTATATTTTTATATATTTTAAAAGGGAATTTAATTTGAAACAAAATATTAATAATGCATAACTACCCTTAACTTAAAAATTAACAATTAATAAGCACTTAAACTTTTTGATTGTTCTTAAAATTTAAGATTTAACCGATTTTGTAGTATATAAACGAATTTAAATGTATATAAAAAACAAACTTTTTTTTAAAATAAAGTTACCCTAAAAAAGGTATAAGCCACTCCGTGGCAAACAAAAAATTTTAGGCTATATACTAACTATACATGACTATTTTTTTTGTAGCTTCAGGCACTTTAAACATGTTTTATTTAAATCCGCCCCCTCGCCTTTCAGCTCTTTATCTGCTTCTCATCTTCATAGCACTTTGTACTTTGTACACACAACATTGAAAATTAGTATGTAGAAGGGTAATACGTGTGTTAAAGTTGAAACGCTTTTTTTAATTAGGAATATGCTGCGCTCGTGTCGGGAGTTTAATTTTTAATTAGTTTAATGTTGTCTGTCTGTATCGCGGCGCCTTGGCTAGTTTTATAATAAACTTTAAAAAATGGCGAATGCGCAGGGTTACCAATAAATTATTTTTAGTTATTTTTAGCTATTTTTTTATGAGTCGGTTTTAATTTTAATTTTGATGTTTTAGAAACATTTATTTGCCAAACAATACTGCAAATAACCAATACTATAAAATTAGTTCTTCTAAATACACTCACAGGCAAAATAATCGATCCACACAAATTTTCTATGAATTTCAATCGCAAATAACTAACCATAAGTTTAAGACACTCTGTAGAGTGGCAAAACCGTATATTGTTCTAAATTAAGTTTTATTTATCAAGTCACAACTATTCTTAACAGTTTTGTTTTTGGTTCACCTCGATATATTTATTTTTGTGGAAAATATGGATTTTTTAAAAAAACATTGCAACTTCCAATATTTTTCTATATGAAGAACTAAGGTTGCTATGGTCCATCCATAGGCTATGGAGAATGACAGTGACAGTTTTGTTGAATCATCCCATACTTGGACATGTCATACACGGCTTTCAAAAGCTATCAAATTGTTTTTTGCAAATTAATGTTTAAATTTTGAGGTGTATTCTTACTTACTCACAGTATTACTTGGCAAGTGTTTTAAACGTCACAATAAGTAAAGTACAAAAGGCATAAGTCGGAGACGTTTTTTAAAGTAAGAAAACACCTCAAAATTAACACATTAATTTACAAAAAACAATTTGATAACTTTTAAAAGCTGTATATGACATGTCCTAGTATGGGATGATTCAACAAAACTGTCACTGTCATCCTCCATAGGCTATGGATGGACCATAGCAACCTTAGTTCTTCATACAGGAAAAATATTGTAAATTGCAATGTTTTTTAAAAAAAATCCATATTTTCCACAAAAATAAATATATCAAGGTGAACCAAAAACAAAACTGTCAAACATAGATGTGACTTGATAATTAAAACTTAATTTAGAAGAATATACGGTTTTGTCACTCTACAGAGTGTCTTAAACTTATGGTAAAAAACATATTTTTGTTTAAACCTGTATATTATAAGCGTACGTGTATTTTTTAGTAATTTTTAAAGTGTGAGCGATTTTCCATTAATGTATCTACAATATTCTTTAATATTTGTTTAAATCTGAAATCAAATAAAAAAGTTATTTGCGATTGAAATTCATCGAAAATTTGTGTGGATCGATTATTTTGCCTGTAAGTGTATCTGTTATAATCAATATTTTTTTACTGTGTATATATTGTAACGTTTTTAACTGTTCGTAGTGTGAATTAAAACACGCACTGGTTAATTAACGAACTAAACTATTTATTTAATAACTTAACTACACTTAAAACACTATAAAACTAACTAAACACTTAACTACTAATTATTTATATATCACTATTGTTCAAGAGTCTATTTATTTGCACTTATATTTATTTATTTCGCCGCGAGTACCAAATCTTCACTGACTGCCGTGTGCTGCTCGGTTTCTTATATATTCAGCGCCAAGGTCTTCTGGAACATTCCAGCGAGCTCCACACTCTCGATTATTCGAGCGCTGAGTCACCGGCGATGACTCACCGGCAATGACTAATCGGCGATGAGTCATCACTCCGATATCCAGGGCGGTACTCGCTACATTGCCCCCGTCTTAAAACATTTTCGTCCCGAAAATGGTCCTCAGCTCCATGGCGATATTTGCATAGAGATCCAAACTTGCATTGTGACGTCCTATAGAAGTAGCAGTCTACGGTCTTCCTTTCGGTTGTTTTTTTAGGGTTGTGGCAACAGACAAGAATGTGTATGCCACTAAATCTGAAGATAACTTCCACCATACTTCTAATTATTCTCCAGTCTAAACCGTCAAGTCCACAAGCAATCTTCGGTATCGCCAGGTTCATGATGTCCTTGGATAAAAGGGCATCCCTCAATTTATTTAAGGCATTCCATACGTCACGGTAGTTTGGCTTCTGATGGGAGAGCTGCTTCGTTACCAGATAGAAGATACTTCTATTGCCTATCTGCTCATTATTCACAATTTCAAGCACCTCTCCAACTTTGGGATTCTGCCTTCGTAGCTCGTCGATCCGTCCAAACTTGTTTTTAAAAACAACCGCTATTCCCCTGGACATCCTTAGGTCTTCCGCAACACAGTGAGCCAGGGAGTAATCGGCCGAAACCGTGAACAGATCTCTTTGCTCTTCTCGAGTGACACCATACCGAGCTTTTTTACTGCTCGAATATAAATACATGAAGTCTTCAAAAGGCAAGTCGTTTTCCGGCGGATTAACTCTCCTTACTCTAGCATCGTCTATTTGATCATTGTTTCCAGCGTAAGGGGCCAATCGGTTGAAATGGATCACTTTCGGCTTTCCTCTTGGTTGTTTCCTGATCCTGTAGATGATGTCATTTATTCGATCCATGACTTCGTACGGTCCCTCCCAAGAAGTCTGCAGCTTCGGTGAATAACCACGACGGCGCTGAGGGTTGTATAACCAAACTAGGTCTCCAGGTTGAAATCCTCCATTTTCCGCCTTGATGTCGTATGCCTCTTTCATTCTATCACTGGCACTCTGGATGTTTAAACGGACTCGGCTGTGAATGTCGCTCATTTTCCTACGTAAATTGTTGAGGTAATCTTCTCCAGCAATATCAT
The DNA here is from genome assembly GCA_921294245.1 of Brassicogethes aeneus. Taxonomy (NCBI): domain Eukaryota; kingdom Metazoa; phylum Arthropoda; class Insecta; order Coleoptera; family Nitidulidae; genus Brassicogethes; species Brassicogethes aeneus. The sequence continues at coordinate 55,794,361 of OV121135.1, forward strand.
CCCCTGGTAGGCAACCAAATCTCAGGTCACAAGGTAGACGAAGTTCACGTCCCATAACAATGCTAGCGGGTGTCTGGCCGGTTGTATCGTGGATAGAAGAACGGTACGCCAACAGGAACAGATGAAGAAAGCGGTCCCAGTCTCTTTGGTGATCAGAGACCACCTTGGACAGGTACCGGTTTATCGTTCGATTCATTCGTTCTACCATTCCATCGGACTGCGGATGTAATGCAGTCGTCCTCGTCTTCCGAATGTTAAGAATCTTACAGACATTCTGGAACAATATAGATTCAAAGTTCCTGCCTTGGTCTGAATGCATCTCCATTGGCACACCAAAACGACAAATCCACTCCTTAATAAGGGCATCGGCCACTGTGGCAGCTTCCTGGTTTGGCAAGGCGTACGCTTCCGCCCACTTGCTGAAGTAGTCCATTACAACGATGATGTATTTATTTCCAGATTCTGTTTCCGGAAATGGACCCGCCACGTCGATTGCAATTCTCTCAAATGGGCTGCCCACATTGTACTGTCGCATTGGGGCTTTTGGGCGCTTCTGGGGTCCATTGCTTGCCGCACAAACGGCGCACTTCTTGCACCATTCCTTCACATCCCGTTGGCTGTTGACCCAATAAAACCGTTCCCTAAGCCTTCCGAGCGTCCTGGTCACCCCAAGATGTCCTCCAGTAGTTCCATCATGGATTTCCTGCAGCACTTCTGGTATCCTGTTTCTGGGGATTATTATCTGCTTCCGGTCTTCCCCCCCTTCTGGCATCTCCAAAACGCGCTTTAGAAGCCCGTCACTTAGGATGATGGAATTCCATTGGGCCCAGTACGATTTCACATTCGGCGAATATTGGGCGACTTCCTGCCACGTTGGTTTACGGTCGTTCTTCTTCCAATCGATGATAAGCTTCAAATCCGGATCCCTTTCCTGGTCTTGTTGAACCTCAGCGGATTGCCAATGATCATCCACGATTGTAGTTCTGCGAACAAACACATCCTTTTCTTCGGCCCTGAGACAATGTTTACAGTCTTCCGGGCACGGTCTTCTTGACAAGGCGTCAGCATTTCTATGGATGGTCCCAGCCCGATGTTCTGTGTCAAAGTCGAACTCCTGTAGTCTCTCAATCCATCTTGCTACCTGTCCTTCAAGATTCTTGAATTGCAAAAGCCATTTTAGGGCAGCATGATCCGTTCTTAGCAAGAATTTTCTTCCATACAGGTACTTGTAAAAGTGTTCGACTGCCTTTACCACTGCCAACAGCTCGCGTCGAGTAACACAGTAATTTCGTTCTGGTTTGGATAAAGTTTTACTGAAGTATCCAATAACTTTCTCTTTTCCCGCTTGAATCTGCGACAAAACAGCTCCCAGGCCCACATTACTTGCGTCCGTGTCCAAAATAAATTCACCATCCGGAAGAGGATAACTTAAGACTGGTGAGCTGGTCAACGCGTTTTTCAGGTTCTTAAAGGCTTCTTGGCATTCTTCGTCCCATTGGAATCGTCTTTCTCCCTCTGTTAAACGTGTCAAAGGCTTAGCAACCTTTGCAAATCCAGGTACGTACCGCCGGTAGTAGGTGCATAATCCAAGAAAGCTTCTTAAGTCATGTTTGTTTTTCGGTACTGGCCATTCCCGCACCGTCTTCACCTTCTGTTTGTCCATTGCCACTCCTTGACTCGAAACAACATGGCCCAAATACTGCACTTCCCTCTGGAACAAGTGACATTTCTTCGGGCTTAGCTTCAGGCCGGAACTTCTTAAGCGCTGAAAGACTTCCTTCAGGTTCTTCATATGGTCCTCAAATGATTTCCCAACCACAATGATGTCGTCAAGGTACACCAAGCATGTCTTCCAGGATAGTCCCTTTAAAACCATTTCCATGAGCCTTTCAAAAGTTGCAGGGGCATTACATAGTCCAAACGGCATGACAGTAAACTGCCACAGTCCAGCACCCACGGTAAACGCCGTCTTTTCTCTATCTTCTGGTGCCATTTCAACCTGCCAGTAACCGCTTTTCAAATCCAGAGTCGAAAATATTTGCGATCCAGCCAATGTATCCAGGGTGTCATCGATCCTAGGTAGAGGGTAGCTGTCCTTCTTCGTCACGTTGTTCAGCTGACGAAAATCGACGCAAAATCGAGTTGATCCATCCTTTTTCTTAACTAACACCACTGGGGAAGACCATGGGCTGTTGGATGGTTCGATCACCCCTTCCTTCTCCATTTCTTGCACAATTTTATCAGCTTCCTCTCGCTTGGCAAGTGGTAGCCTTCTTGCCGACTGTCGAATGGGCTGTGCATCACCGGTGTTAATTTTATGCTGGACAATTCTTGTCCTACCCTTCTTTTCTTGTCCATCATCAAAGACGTCCTGATAGTTGTGTATCAGCTCTCTCAGCTTTATTCTCTCATTTGGTTTTAAGTCCTTCGAAGAAGTCGAAAGCAGAGTCGTCAATTCATTGCTAATTTTCTTGGCCGGAACTCCAGACTCACGAATGCTTCTAATAATTGAGGAAACAGAAGAACAGTTCCCCAAAACGATTCCTTTTTTCAAGTTCACAGAGTAACCATTAACATTCAATACTCTTACAGGCACTTCTTTTCCGACACGTATTAAAGTCTTCCCTACTACAACTCCTCGACCGACCTCTTTGTCATCAATTTTCGGCTCCAGAAGCATTATACTTCCATCTTCTGATTTACAATCCAAGAAAGCCTTCAATATCATCTCGCTGTGTTCCGGTATCAAAGCATCTTCTGTTAGCATTACACGAATATTCTTTTCTTTTGATCGATGCAACACGACTTCTTCTCCATTTACTCTCAATATTCCTTGTTGAAAGTTTAGTTCAAATCCTATAGAGTTCATAATGTCCATGCCTACAATAACTTCATCTTCAATATCTGCTACTAATGCTCGATGTTTAAATTTCGTGTTTCCTATGACCATAGTGATGTCCACTTCTCCATGAACAGTAGCAGTATCTCCTGTTGCAGTACGTAGTCGCCGATTGGTAGATTTTATTTTCGACTTTTCGACAATATCTGGCCGAATAATTGTCTTCGTCGCACCTGTATCCAGCAGCAGCACATGTAACTTTCCATTAATAAAGCCATCCACAAAAACACTGCTGGACTGATGTAGAAGAGATGCGACACGTTCGATATCCTCTGGGGCATGTTGGTTACAGGTCGACGGTTGCCCCTTTTCCTCGACCCTATCTAGTTTTCCGACTTGGGTGAAGTCGGCGCCTCCTGGCTTTTTCTGCAACGACTTCGTATATGTCCTAGCTTTCCACATCTCCAACATCGGATTTCCTTCTTATCTGGTAGATTCTCTTTAAGGACTCGTCTGATTGCTTCAATTATACTAGGCTCCTCCTCCTTTTCTTCTTCGACTTTCCTTATTCTAGGCTGGCTCCTGCAGCTCTGCTTTGCCGCCTCGAATTCCAAAGCTCGGGCCAATGCATCAACCAGTTGGCTCGGACGAGCCAACGTCAAAGCCTGTCTTGTTTCGTTGTCTCGAAGTCCATCCAAAAAGGCTTGAACCGCTAATCGTTCCATAACGGTCGTTGGAGTAGCTGGATATGCTAGCCGAACCAAGCGTGCAATATCAGCCTCGAATTCTTGTAGAGTCTCGTTCGATTTCTGGCAGCGATTCTTCAGTTGGGAATGGTAGACATGTTCCAAATGTGTCTGGCCATATCGAAGTTCCAGATGTTTAACCAACGCTTCGTAATCTTCTTGTTCGTTGGGAGAGAGTGTCTGCAAGATGTCCGTTGCATCTCCGCGTAAAGCCAGAGTCAATGCTGTAGCTTTTTCTTCTGGTAGCCAGCCATTTGCTTTTGCTGCTGCCTCAAACTGACGGATGTAGTTGGTCCAAGAAGTTTTTCCATCGAACTGAGGTGGTTTCATTCGAACTCGGCTCCCCTCCGGCACTGCTCCTTGTTCCGCCAGCATCATAGGTAAATTAACAGCTGTTAATTTACTATTTATTTCTTTTATTTTGAGTTCCAATTTATCATCCAATTCCATCCTTACGTCATTCAATTCCATCCTTACGTCCTCTTTTAATTCCTTGACATTATCTAGAATCTTCTGTTCCAAATATTCCTTTAAATTTTTAGAATTTTCCAGAATTTTCTGCTGTAGTTCGCTAGAATTTTCCAGCATTTTCTGTTGCAAATCGTCCTTTAAATCGTTGACATTTTCTAACATTTTCTGTTGCAACTCGTTGGAATTTTCCAGAATCTTTTGTTGTAAATCGACTTTCAAATCTTTAGAATTTTCTAGCATGTTCTGTTGCAGATCGTCTTTTAGTTCTTTAGAATTTTCTAGCATTTTTTGTTGAAACTCGTTAGAATTGTCCAAAATTTTCTGTTGTAAATCGATTTTCAAATCGCTAGAATTTTCCACCATTTTCTGTTGCAAATCATCCTTTAAATTTTGCAACAATAAATGCATATCACACGAACCTTCAAATAAATACGTATCTGGATTTTCACCTTCCTGTTCCAACGCTTCTCGAAGCCGCTGCTGCAACACATTCTTTTTTCCAGTTGTATCACATTCTCTTTCTTCTAGCTCCCGCTTAAGGTCCGCCACTTTTAAGTCCATTAACGAAACCATTTTCGCGAAGTTTCACACTAACCGCACTCCTGACACCAATTGTAACGTTTTTAACTGTTCGTAGTGTGAATTAAAACACGCACTGGTTAATTAACGAACTAAACTATTTATTTAATAACTTAACTACACTTAAAACACTATAAAACTAACTAAACACTTAACTACTAATTATTTATATATCACTATTGTTCAAGAGTCTATTTATTTGCACTTATATTTATTTATTTCGCCGCGAGTACCAAATCTTCACTGACTGCCGTGTGCTGCTCGGTTTCTTATATATTCAGCGCCAAGGTCTTCTGGAACATTCCAGCGAGCTCCACACTCTCGATTATTCGAGCGCTGAGTCACCGGCGATGACTCACCGGCAATGACTAATCGGCGATGAGTCATCACTCCGATATCCAGGGCGGTACTCGCTACAATATACATAAATATTTATCCCATTGACATAAATATCTGAACTATAAATAAGTAGTTTTCTTTAGTTTAGATCACATACTGCGTTCTGAAATATAGATCTTTAAATGATGAAATAAAAATCAGCCACTGATCGCTGGATAGTTTCTTTATCGGAATTTAAGTTTGCAGAACAAAGTTTGGTTGATGGACCTCGTCCCATAAAAAACACATTAAAGGCAACTCTTTTCATCGGGACTTTCGGGTGGATAATAAAGGGCTCGATGACCCCTGCACCAGAAATAACCTAACCTAAATCTGTTATTAATCATTATTTAAATGTGCCTTTTAAAGTTTGTTATGCATAAAATATAAAGATAAAGTGGATCCACTCGGGATACCGCGTTAATGATGATAAATTGTAATTCATGTATGTTTATGAGCTAAAATTCCCCGGTCTTTTATATTTCTTAGGGGAAAACATACTTTATAAAGTTTTTACTATACAGGTTTTAAATACTGTTTTAATATATAGTTAGATCAAAGAAAACGGATATTAGAGTTGACTTGTTTAAAAGTTACACTACAAAATACACTAGGTAGCATTTAGTGCTTATTAACTTTATTAAACACATTTAAAGAATATGAACATTATTCATTGGTACATTCACACTATTTATTATTAAAATAAATCAAAAGGGTAGAAAAACTTAATGCGAGTGTTTATTACCCCTTAATGTGTTAAATTGTGACAAAATGCACTGAGAAAAAACAATGGTTATCTTAATCGAATATATAGTAACTTTTACTAAATATTCTGATTAGTATAGGCACAGCCATATTTACTGTTATGTTAACCATGTTTATATTGTAACAGTTTTATTGTCACTTTAACTATATTTTTGTTGTTGCACAAAACAATAATTTATTTAGTTATAATAATCATATGCAAATACCTTATAACCCTCTATATGGTTAAATATACTATACGTATGATATGTATTAACTTTCTGTATAGTAAAAACTACAACGACATATTGTTAATAATGTGTGACAATATTATATTGTTATTGTAACCAGATAATCTTATAATTTTAACCATCTAGTGTAGTACTAACAGTTTAGCCGTTCATGATGGTTGTAATAGCCTAATCAAATATCTAACTTTACTAAATTTTTATAACAAAATGATTAGAGTACATATAACAAAACCAATTTTTCGTATATTGTTATTACAACCATAAGTTATAATTAAATGAACCATATTTTGCATAACAAAACTATATTGTTAGGGATTACAATATATTTTCTTAGAGTGTGTACACTACAGTGCATGCCAATTTCTTTGTCTGTTTTGATGTTACTACCCGACCTATATTATATATCAATAATTTACGGCAGTAGGTCGGGTACTTGTAACATTAATAATATAAATACATACACACTTGATTTACTTTTTATTTTTAAGCGAAATGGTTGTTATATATTAACTATAACCTATACCCACATTTTTATTAATATTATGGAAAATTTGTACACGTGTGGTAAATCCCCGACATACAGCCGCCTGACGCCTCTCTACCAATGGGATCACCCATTTTTTATAATAGAAAAATGGATTACTGATGAATTCTCAAGATAATTCATTACTTACAAGTTGAAAGCCAGTAAAACATTGCATTGATCTAAAACTTTTACGTTTTAAGGAACCATTTTGCTTAAGCCAGCCATACGACTCAAATATACAATTTTATTTTAAAAGGCACCGATTTTGATAATTGTCATAGATTTTTGTTCCAAATAAATGTTTCTCTTTATTTACCTTTTCGTTTTATTCACTACCATCAATAGGTTTTACTCAAATAATAGTGTTAATTTACAATAGAGTAAAAGTACCTTTCTAAAATTAGAACTTTTCCAAAGTAGTGTTAATTTACACTGAACAAAAGTGGGATTTTACCCAGGAAGTGTAGTAGAAAGTACACGATTTTAGGTAAATTAACACTTTTTAATACAGTGTAAAATTACTTTATCCTCAGTGCTATAGTGTTAAATCATACTTGCTTACTTGGGGAAAAATAAACTACAAATTAACTCTAATTTTAGTGTTATAAAACAACACTATTTAGTGTGGACCTGTGTGAACTCTAATTAGTGTTGCTTAGAGTTGATTTTTTTTACTGTGTATAAGCTCGGCTCGATTCATTTAAAACTTAATAAACTGCGGAATAAGTGGCAGCAAAAAAAGGAACACAAATCCACGGCGAAAATACAAATTTGGCGTGCAGAAGTGCCTTAATTAAATCTGAAATTAAGCAGAATGTCGAACGAAACGTAAGGGAAAAAACTGGTTCGTTTGGTCATTAAGAGGGTAAAAATCGCCAAAAGCAAAGGTCCCGACGCGTACTAATAACCCTTAGAAACAATCTGCAGCAATGTTAAAGCGTTGCGGAGCTTTTATTCGTTACACTGTAAAAGTCATGCATTATTTAGCAGGAATCTGCGGCCTCGCAGGAACGACTACTACTTTTCTGAAAGGACGCCTCCAGGGCCATTCAAAATTTATTGTTTTAACAATAAAGATTTGAATGTTTACAAATTTATACTTTACACAGTAAAAAAAAGCTTCACATTAGGCTGTAGTGTAACACATTTAACACAGTTCGTGCGACTTCATACACTATTTGATTGAAAATTACTACACTAACCGTGTTCGGTAGCTCTCTAAAAGTGTTTACTTTGACACTATTTTTTTGCATTTATTTCACTTTTCCTAATAGTGCTGGAAATTTAATCTATCTAGTGATAGTGAGCATACATTTTACTGCCGAGGCGTCAGCTGAGGCAGTGGATTGTGTGCGAGGCAATTAAGGTTTCGCTGCCGTGTTTTATATACAATTTTTTTTCAAGCATTGCATATTTAAATTTTTTTAAATTCTGTCACATCATTTTTAGGTTAGGTTCAACTGACGATGACATTTTAGCTTTATTTCGGTAGAAAGTTTAATAATAATTTGACTTTTAAACTAGTATTAATATTCATGAAGTCTTTTTATATAGACTTGAAGTGTTATAATAAAAAAAATTTTGTACGCTTAATGATGGTTTTAAATGATTCTGCTCTTATTATTTTTTTATATATTCATTTATTTTTAATTATAGGAATTACTAGCGCTGCTAGGGTGTTTAAATAATGTTTATGTAAAACAAATAAAATTTATATTTATATAAGAATACATTTCATTGTAAGTTTTACTTTACAAAAAATTAAACTACAATATTTGGCAATTAATTTATATAAATATGAAAATACAGTACATTGTAAGTATTACGCTACAAAATATAAATCTAGTCTTTGGCAATTACTTAAAATATAAATACGTTCAAAACACGAAATACTATTTTGGCAGAAAGTACCAATTGACATTGTTAGATTGGTGTAAATTGTATGGCTCTTTATAAAGCATGCTTAAAATCTAGTAGTTTTATACTGGTAACCAATTCTTACCCATTTTGTTTCGAATTTCTATCGAATCGGGAAATTATTCTATATAATTATATACCAAATTTTTGCAGTGATAATCTCAAAATAAAACTTTAAAGGGCCTCTTTGCAATTCAGTGCTAAAGTAGACATCATAAAATGACATCTGCTGGTATCTGCTAAGGTTTTGGCTAAACTTTTAATGGTTTTAAACTTGGCATCATGGACAAGTTGTACTCTCAGGAAAAACATCTAAAAATCTAAAAAAAAAAAAGATTTACTTATTATTTACATTAAACTGAGCAATTGTAAGAACTGTACTTGAAATTTGTCTGTACAATAAACAAAACGCGAGTTTCTAAATTATGAAGCAAAACAATATGTAATTTTTGACATTATAAACCATATTGATCATACTTTGAAATTGACTTACCTTTAGTTAATAATTATAAACCACCACTAAAAAGCTTGGTTCATTCTTCCAACACAAATTCTGAGAGAAAAATGAACGAAAGAAGTTTACTGAACTGAACACCCCTTAAATGCATATTTACACTAATGTGCACTGCCAGAGCTTGGCTAGTGTTAAATGTATACTTAAGTGTAAAGTTAGATTGATGTGGAACACTACTAATCATTTCATCGCACTTAGACGAAAAAACACTCTACAACTTTCACCTGAGAGAACACTAAAATATTTTTTTACTGTGTAACACTTATTAATTTTTTTTTCTTTCCCCATTTTATTATTTCAGATTCAAGTGGTAATTTCTGATGCAAGTTGCCATCGAGCCAACTACCCACTTATAATAAATCAGGAGATTTTTATTGATTCTACATTTTATAAAGTTTTAATTCACCAATTGAAAGTTCAACCCTGTATCTTGATGAATTTTATAATAGACCATTTTATTTTATTTAACTGACCAAAACGTATTCGACGTATTTTACACAGTGAAAATGTTAAATTATTAACGGAATAATGGAGGAAATTTATTCGATTGCCTCCGACGAGCCACAGAAAACATTTTCCAATGCCGATTTACAGTGCTACAAAATAAAAATAAAATAAGCCAATGTGTTTATTTTGAAGAAGAGATTCTCGGAAAGCATCAAAACTGCATTATGTTCGCAAATATACAGCGAAAACTGTAAAAACAATTTTAAACTATCCAAAACATTTGTAGGAAAATTATAAATTTAACAGGTACCTAAAACCTTTTTTTGTTATTGTGCGGGTGGCAATTGGATTTTCTCGGCCATCAGTTTTATTGGCGGGCACCGCGGTCAGGCATCGAACAACGTCATCTATTTTAAAATCAGGAAGGGTTAAAAAGCAGGCATTTGGGCTTGCCAGTACAAGCTTGTGGCTTTTAAACCAAATGACTCGGAATATTGGCGCTTCAAGCTGAATTCGATAAGAAAAATTCAACACAGAAATACCCTTTTGAATATTTTTTAAATTAATATGGAAAAATATAACCTGGTAAACATTAAATGAGGCCTGTCAGGGCAAATTCAACAATTTCCCGTCAGACTATAACTGAGTAAATTGAGATAATTGATTTTGGTATTTTAAATTCTAGATTTGTAATTTTTTTATATATTTTATTAAAATATTGTTGTTGTTAGTCTAGTAGCAAACTACAAGGTCTCCAGGATGCATAGTATAGGTGAAATCTATAATTATAAATTGGAGATTGCTGACTTTGATATGAATTGCTGGAGATTGCTCATTTTGTTGTAAACGTTTAAGGAGATTTAGAAAAATAAACAAAAAAATAATTGAATTTTTTTCCTTTAATGGTTATAAAATTTAACTTTACAATCAATGTGGAAAAATTCTGAACTGGACCACATAAATCTGGAGTTTCTTCCAGGTTGCCTTGTGCAAAAAAGTTTTATACACTGAGAAAAAAGTTTATGGTTCCCAAATAAAAAGGATAATTAAATATGGGACAAAAGCATTGTTTATTTATCCTATATATAATTTTATTCCTGATACCTAAAGTTTTACTAAAGTAAATTTATCGTTATTATTTCGACTATTTAGAGGTAATAAACAATATATTCACTATTAATAAAAAGTAGTAACTACACAGTTTATTTGTCCCATTTTTTCTCAGTGTAGTACAACAACTCATCATCTTCTTCCCACTGCCCCGTAATATTTTACTTGCAATGTTTTGACATTATCAGCCTTTTCTTGCTTTACCTTACGTCTTATTATGGTATAATAGCACAAAATAAACAAGATAACTTTTTTTATAATTCTTAAAACAATAAAACGTATATATACCTATTTTAAATTTATTTTTAAGTGCAATTTACTGCAATAGAACTTAACAGTATGTACCAGTAAAAAAACACAAAATTAAATCTCTAAAATACGTTATAACATCAAATGTTAGGATATCAGGTGACACAAATTACTAATTTCTAATGGTGGAATTGGAGATTGTATACTTTGCTGCAAATCTATCAGTGGAGATTGTCGACTTTGCACTAAATGTCATTTTTAAAATAGGATTTTAGGCAGGATTTAGCTCCTTTTGCAGCACATAAACTTTATCATCTTATAGATAATTAGTTGAACTACAGTCTCCGCCAAAAATCTAATTTTTGACCAAAAGTGGAGATTGTCGGTTTTGCTATGACAGGCCTCAAATATGAAATAATATTTGACAGTTAAATTTTAGTAAACTTCACAGATATTGCAGAAACATTTAACACTTAGTATTAATAAGATAGTTAAAAAGATACGTACCTAAACAGACAAATCCTAAGAACTCATATGTAATACTTAATAGTGAATTGTCTGTCTTTAAACCAATGACTATGTCTAATATAAAAGAATTTTTTAAAAATATTAAAAATATTGGTGGTGGTAAAAATGGAGTGTTTAAAAAAGTATTGTGTGATACTGATTTTGTCATTAGTGAACGTTTATTAGATATCATAAAAATGTTTAAAATAAAAATTAAATGATTCGAGGGGAGAAATCAATCAGTAATAAAATTGGTCCTCATATTCTCCTCCTTATAGGGGGAACAGGGGGTAACTTTAAAATTTCCAACGGAACACCCTATTTTTTATTGCAGATTCGGATCATTCGACTAAAAATAGGTAGATTTTGTCTCAAACATTTTTTCATATTTGTAATAGATGGCGCTGAAATGAAAAAATCAATTTTGTTTGATTTTTCTTCTGTATACGATTCTGCAATAATTAAAATCTATAAAAATATAACTTAATTATCATATTAAATTAAATCTGATTTTAATAAGTACCTACGATTTTTTAACTAATATTTAAGTTTTCTTTGGTTTAAGTTTTATATGTACATTATTTCATTCTGTGATAATTATCAATTGCGCACCATGGTCACTTTTTACCTGCCAGCATTAAATCCTTTAATTTAAAGGATTATTGTACTATTTTAATGAAAATACCTCATTTAAGCTAAAACAAACATTATTTTGTCAATTAATTAATTTAATCCTAATTGCGGTATAAAAAATGGTATTTAGTTATAAATAATAATTATTGTTGAGGTATTAAGAAACTATTTATAGTTTAGCATTATTTAATCAATTTAGTTCGAAGATTAATTTGCAAACAAAAAGTCCTCCTTTCGTTAAACAGTTATTCATAATGGATTTTTTAACAGTGGAAGAAAAAATAGAAATGATTTTGATTTATGGAGAAGTAGGAAGGAATCTTGATGATGCTGTTAATAGCTCATCAGAAGCCATATATTGTCTTATTTCTAAATCTGTTGGTACCTTATTTCTATAATTATTGTTTTTTAATTTTATTTACTTTAAATTCATTTATTTATAATTATATGTTTTATTATTGTAAATTTAAATCCTTGTAAAATAAGTAGCATTTTTTGCTAAATAAATTTATAGGTTTTTTAGACTAAATTAAATTAAATAAAACAATGTTTAGATGTTGCAATATTTATTTTAACAATTTTCATTTCCAGACAAACGTGTATTAAATCTGTACAGCAGAATGACCCTGTAAAGGAAAAAGTTAATTACTTCCCTTACCTTATAATTATAAAATATTAAAGCTTCCGAACAGTGCAGTTGGTGTAGCAAGATGGGTAAACTTTTCTTGTTCAACAAACCACATGGAAAATACTTCATCTGTCAAGGGATCTTGACTTCCTTTAAGCGGGAATAAGTTAAAACCTCTTCTTCATAATGAAGCAACCATTTGTGTGGTGCGCCAAAGCGGATTGTAATTCAAAACTAAGTTGAAGCCAAAACCAAATTTTTTAACAAGATGTCTCATAATTAAGAAGATCCCTGTAAATAGAAGATGATATTTATATTTTTTGTCAGATGTAACCTTTTAAGGCTTTTCTTGTTTCCACACAGTAAAAAAATATTTGTTAATTTTTACCAAATAATAACCAGATTTTAATGTTAATTTAGGTCCACATAACTTTATGTTAAGTTTACAACCAACTGTTAACTAATTGAATAAGTAGTTTGTAATTATTACAAACATTCTGTAAATTCAATAATAATTTTCAAAAGGGACCTTATTTTTAAAAACCTTTTTGTAAACCCATGTAAACCCAAAAACTGCAGTAACAAAAGTATTTGTTGGAAATTATTAACTTAAATGAAAAGAATCTTGATAAGAAATGTTGCTTTATTAATCAATTCTCTAAACAAAAAAATTAACACATACTTACATAAATTAACCCAAAAGTAACATACACACAATTACTGTTGCTTAAATATTTGTTTAATTGCTGTATTTGTTTACATGAAACTAAATCACCACCTCAACCATATTAATAATAATTTCATTCACAGTTTATAGTAAGATTTTTTTTATTTAAGAATTACGAGCCCTAACCACAAAATGTTCGGACACTTCATAATTTATACAGAAATATTTTTCGTGTATACTATCTCAAAATTATTAGAAGTTTTGAAAAATTCAGCTCATTTTAGCATATACCCCTCGAAGCGATTTTTATTTTTAAAAATTTTACCTTTTATTTTTAGCTTTTAAAAAAAGGCTAACTTTTAAACTTTTTTTTGTATGAGTAAAAAAAGTTATAAATGGACCCATTAAAAAGAGCATAAAATATTATACAAACCCTGAAAATTTGGTAAAAAATAAATTAGTTATAAAAAAGTATAAGTAATTTCAAAATGCTATTTTTAAAGAGTTTTTGTAATTTTCTTAGGAAACGGGAGATTTTGCAGATATATATATCGTTATAACTTTCTTATTATTTATACAATTTTTACCAAATTTTCAGGGTTTGTATAATATTTTATGTTCTTTTTAATGGGCCCATTTATAACTTTTTTTACTCATACAAAAAAAGTTAAAAAGTTAGCCTTTTTTTAAAAGCTAAAAATAAAAGGTAAACTTTTTAAAAATAAAAATCGCTTCGAGGGGTATATGCTAAAATGAGTTGAATTTTTCATAACTTCTAATAATTTTGATAGTATTCACGAAAAATATTTCTGTATAAATTATGAAGTGTCCGAACATTTTGTGGTTAGGGATCGTAATATAAAGTGTTTGCCAACGGATAACTGATATCAGTCAGGCAATGAGTGAATATATTGATAAAGTTCAATGGGCGCCAGAGAATTAAGCACAAAGTAAATTAAAGTATACCGGGTGTATCTGAGAATAGGCGCACCCCTGTAACTTTTTTATTTATAAAGATGGACACATGAAATTTTGCATGGTTAATAGGATATAAAATGCCATTTATAAGAGTACAAAATGAATTTTTTGAACTTCCGGTTTTGCCGGAAATGATACCAACTTTCGATTTTTAAATGAAATGCCCTATATATTTTTCAGACAGCATCCTCAAATTGACCTTTTGACGTTTCATCATCAGAAAATTTATCATCATAAAGATCAATCTAGAATGCTTTGAACTATCTTATTTTCTTCTAATGGATCCACAGAATGCCTGAAAAATAGAACTTGCCTTAAAAAGTTGTTATTCAGCTATTCCCAGCAGTCTAAACTTGTCAAAATTCGTTTTTCTCAAATAGTTCAAAGCACTCTAGATTGATCTTTATGATGATGCATTTTCTGATGACGACACGTCGAAAGGTCAATTTGAGGATGGTGTTAGACTCATAATTTACTCAGGATTCTAAATATGTAAAAATATATAGGGCGTTCCATTTAAAAATCGAAAGTTGATATCATTTCCGGGAAACTGAAAGTTTAAAAAATTCATTTTGTACTCTTATAAGTGCGCCTATTCTCAGATACACCCGGTATAATTTAATTTACTTTGTGCTTAATTCTCTGCCCATTGAACTTTATCAATATCTTCACTCATTGCCTGACTGATATCAGTTAGCCGTTGGCAAACACTTTGATTTTATAATTTTTATATTTCCTTACTTCTTTGTTTCTTAATTTCTAAATTTATGGATTAATTTGTTTTTATTTCAAAATTATAAACACAAAAATATGTTTATGAGAAAACACCTTATGTTATGTTATGTACAAAACAAATAAGTTACACATTTAACTAAGTTAATAATTTACTGTTTAAAGTGACTAAATGTTATATTTTAAGTATTTAAATTATTTTTAAAGTAAACTGACTTAAAAATAACGTAATGCGTTTTGTTAGAATTTATAATACTGATCCAGTGACCGTAATAATCACCCACGCATCTGACTAGAATATCAAAGTGAGCAATGTGCTTCAAGGAGTGGTGTAAATATTCCCGTGGACCATATCTAATGGCATGTTAAGTGTTTTGGCATCAATAAACAAGGGGGCCGATGCGATGTGGGGGCCCCCTCGAGACACACGAGCGGGTATTAATGCCTAGTTACTCGCAGTATTATTATAAAGGTAGCGGTGCTGATCTGCAAGTCAAATATGCGGCTGGGAATCGGGAATTTCGGCTAATGGATCTGTCTGACTGGTTGCGCGTCGTCTTTCACCCGCACCAAGACTAAATTAGCCGTGTACGCCGGAAAGCCAAAATCAAATATTAAATATTTTGTACCTGCCTATTTCAAAGCATTAATTTTACAGTGATCTAGTTAAATTTAAACGTATCAATTAATATGTAATTTTTTTATTACAATATAATATAATTAATACTGAGAAAAATAAACGCATTCACTAGAGTGAAAAAAAGAAAAAGTCAATGTAAGATAATGTATATGACATTAAAATACATATTTTCTGACTAATCATTAAGTTAAATCAGCCCAACTCTATTTTTATAACTGTTTGATATAATTGTTTATGTAGACACAAACTGAGCTTTACCCTAAATGGTAATTAAACCTTAATTATAAGTACATAATATGTTATATTATATTATATTATATTATTTACAATTTCATCAATATTTAATGCAAAGCAATTACCAGGATGGCTTGATAAATGGTGTACCTTACTAAAGGCGCTAAAACTAGAAGCAAAAAATTAAAATTAACCCATATCCGTTTTTAACTTGAGGAGGGAATGTGGGCCCACTGATTTTTCTGGTTATTTTAATAGCCACAATTATCTTTTATAGTATATTAAAGAACTAATGTCATAAGACGTCATTTTGTCGCATGCGGACAATTTATAAAATGAGCTACGAAGGAGCGAGTTTTGTAATGGACGAGTGCGACAAAAGGTCTTATGACATGAGTTCTTTATGCTATTTTATCTATTTTGCAAAAAATCTATAAAAAATTAATTTTATACCTTAAATTTAATTTGGTCGAATTTTAATTTAGATAGTTGGTATCACAGTCATTGGTTTGACAGTTAATGTCAAAATCGTTTCGCCATGCCGTCCTTAATTTACCTATTTACAATAAGCGGCTGTTAATGTTAAAGAAGAAAAAAAGGATTTTCTTTGGTGTTAAACAAAATTTATTTCCAAAAAATTGGTGTAAGTACTAGAAAAATCATAAAAAATATTATAACCAAAATGCAAAATATTATGCTGTTTAAAATATAGCCAACCTATAAAATCAAAATTTTGGGTGGGATAAAGTATATCATAACAGCACCGAAAGCGGTGTTATAATGAAGTCATTATGAACGTAAAATAGATAAAAGTATTTTTCGTACTATAGTATATGTGCCACTAAAAAAAATATTGTAATAATTGTAAATTTAACAATATTTATAGTAGATTTTTAGTGGCTTTTGATAATCATATTAAAATACTATTTTATTATTATAATAGGTCACAGGGCATTAAAATGGCAAACAAATGAATTTCTTGAAATCTTACTTTGACATGTTAAAACAAGTAAATAAATATTTTAAAATAGGATTTAGAAAATGTTACGTTGACAAATTTGTTATTTTAAATAAACATTTTTGTTGCTTTAAAGTTTATTTGTATTCAAACTGTATAAAACTGAATATTGATTCAAAAATTGAAATGGTTTCTTTCAATGGAGTTAACGTTTTCGGTCAAATACTCAAAATACTTTAAATTAGTAATTCATGCCAAACTTGACAAATCTAAAACTCTTTTTTTAACATGCTAAGACTATAGTTTGTATTCATCAACACATTTTTTCTCAGTGTAATAAATGTAAAGTGTATTCAAATCCAAGCTGGACTAAACAAAAACGCCCAGACGCATGATAACTCGTTCTTATTGGTCGATTCTGATGGTGTGACTCGGATTGTGATTTCTTATTGGTCGATTCGGAGGATTGTGTTTACATTTAGTCTAGCTTGGATTTGAATAGACTTTAGATGCCTATTTTCAAAAAAGAATAACCTAATTGGTTATTGCTCGATTTCCCATTTTTCTCCATTTATTAACAAACTTTCTTCATCAAAAGTTCTAAAAAAAATAATTGTGAATTGATATTTTCATTGTTGAAATTTGAACACTTTCTTCATTAGGAAGGCGAAATTGCCCATATTAATTACATTGAAACATCTTAGAACAAATGACTTGAGAAACACAATAATCTCGTAAGCCTTAGAGCATAAATTATTCCCGATAACTTCGTAACACCCGTACAATGTTAATTAATATTTTAATCGGAAGTTCTCAAACGAACGTTTTACACGTACATTGCAAAGGTAATGGAGAAATCTGCAGAGAAAACAATACATTAATATTTTCTGCTAAATAAATACACCTTGCAGTCTGCAATCTTGACGAAACCCTTTGATTAATATTTAAGGCACACAACAAAACTTAAATTTCGTTTATTATGTAAACAGATTTTGCTTATTTACATTAAACTAACGAAACTGTGTATCATTTTTGTAATACATAGAAAGGTCGGGTACAAACAAATTTTAATTTTTTATAGCATGATTTGTATTCCCTTAGACTACTAGGACCAACTTTTTTGTGAATGCTAAAAATAAAGACATATTATTATTTACATTTTAGTCGAAAGGTCTTTGAAAACAAAATGGTTATTTTAATATTTTATACGTTTTTATCCTTTAGAGATTGTTTCTTTATATTTATTTTTGGATTATAATAACAAGTAAAGTACTGAGTACTTTTAATCGTATTTCAATTACGAGTAAAAATATAATATAGCCTATAAGTTTTATAACAAGTAAATAGGTAAAATTATAAACTATTTAAGAATTGTTATTATTTTATGTACATAATGTTTAAAATAACTAATTTTATAAATTTGTATATTTATAATATATATAGCTCAGGACCAAAGTATGTATAATATACACTCTTTAAAAATGACTAATTACCACAGTTATTAGTGGAAATTAGTGAATATACCGTCAAAATTTAAAAAAGTGAAGCAGTTTTTGAGATATAGTCAATTCTATATTATATGGAAAATGGACTATATCTCAAAAACTGTTCTTTCCTAACTTTTGACGACATTTTCGGATTCAGAAAACAATTTTACATGGAAATTGACTGCTAAATGTTAAAAATACAAATTTCTATTGACGAGAATTATTAGTGGCTGCTTTTTCGCTATGACAATAATTTTGGACTAACCCATTTTTAGACAGTAAAGAATAATGAATTATATTAACTATAGCCAGGTCAGGCTAAAAAACAAAAATGATTTTTAATCAAATCTTTTTGCTGTACATGATGGCCTACTTTATTTCTTTAATAAACAACTGTAAAGTTTTGTCAAAAAATAAATATCACTGGATGCTTACTAAAAAACTTAAATTTATGGTAATTATGTCATAATGTAGGTAAGTAAAGTACCAAAAATATCTAGGAACTAAATGAATTTTGTACGTAATGTAGCGAAAGCCAATTTGAAATATTTTAAAAAGCGAAGATAGCAACGGTATCTAATTTTTTTTAACTAAGATCATACGATCCATAAACCGAGTATTCGTTTAATGGACAAAACTTTTAGTTCACAAAATTAAACACGGAAAATATAAGCATTAATTTTAAAAGTTTGATTTCCAAAACGACAGATAATTCTGAAATATTTTACTAAGCAAATCTATTTATTTTATTGCGAGTTCATGTTTAACCATTTTGTTTTTGATTTTATTAGTTTTATTGCGCCAAAAAGTCACTTTATTGTTTCAGCTTTTAAATGCATATCGCGCAATAACATTTAATTTCATTTTGTTTCACACAAAACGCTTTTATAACACCTTAATAGAGTTAAAAGTCATTTAATTTCACTGTTGCATTTTATTAAACCTCTGAAAATACGTTACGCTACGAGGTGCGAATAAAAATATCGTAGTTGATTTTTTCTTTAAACTGAGGTTTAAAAGTGTTGTTAACACGTCAAAATAAGAAAATTTTTCCTCTATTTTTGCATTAGTGCCATTCTTTAAATAATAAAATAATGATGATATATAGGATATAGGATAATTTTTTTTATCAAAAAAAATGATAAAGGAAAAACTTTGTTTTTTGGTGTGTACAATTTTTCCCCCTAGGGATGACAATGTATAAGGCAACTCCATGTATATGCTAAAGAAGTATCGCTAGTAGCGCCACCACTCGGCTTTTATCATCGTAACAAAAGTAGAACTTTTAATAATCAGCTGTCAAACGCTTAGGTTACAAACGAGTGTTTTTGAGAATAAAGCCGGAAAATGTTAAAAAAATTTCGAAAAGAAAAACGTGGATCGATTTGTTGTGTTGTTGGTTGTATTTCGAGAGGAAATCCTGGGTTGAGTTTTTACCAGTTTTCCAATAAACAGTGTTAATCTGAATGAAGAAATAAATTGCATACAGTCTCTGTAAATATAAATTGTACCTATTAGATACAATAAATACACATTTTAGAAGTGATTAACGTGAAAAGTGTAAACAATTCAGTAAAAATCGTCAAAAAATAAGTCGTCTAAATTTAAACAGCATTTAGAATTATTAAAAGCGTTCATTAAGAATTCTTTAAAGTCTCCACGCAACGGTAAAATACCATTAAATAATATATATCATGTAGGTATTATATATAATATTATGTTGCCATGAATTTGTATATATATATATACCTAGGTATATTTTTTTGTTTAAAATGCAGTTGGCGGCGTTTTTTAGAGAACTCAAATATAAAAATGATTGATTTTAAGGTTATGTTTGTGCAAAAATTAATTTTTACTAATTTCTTAAAAATGTCCAAACTTAAATAAAAATTATATTAGGTAAAGTTATCATTAGTTAATTCTGCACCAACAAATGTACTTACCGAATTGGATCCTTTGGCAAAACATGAAAATGCAACGATTTAGTTTTTAAATTTTATTTACAATTAAAAGGACAATAATTTACCATGATCCCTTTGATAAAATACACAAACTAACGTAACTATATAAGCATTTAAGCGTTGAATTTCTTAATCAATGATATAAGGAATAATCAATCGAAATCGAGTACTAAAAAAGTTTTTTAATTTTTTCCTTGCAACGTAAAGCACAAATAACGTGCGCGATTTAGTTGTGCAATTGAACAAAATTTGTTAAGTAAGACCTGCCTTCCTCTCTTTTGTAAAAAAACTACCTATTTATTTAAAAATGTATAAATTTACACCAGATGGCGCGCGCGTTGCGAAAACCCGATACTTCTTTAGCGTATAGTAAAAATACAATTTAAAAATTGCGTGATTGAAAAATTTAGAGACTTTTTGAGGAAAATAATTAATTTTTAATACAAAACAAAAATGTTTTTGATGACAGTGATGAATGTAATTTATTTACCTTATGCTTGATAATTTTTGCGCGTGCACTCGTTTCGCTTATTAAAAAAATAATTAAAAACTCGTTTCATTAAAATTTTATGGAACGAAAGCAAAGAAAATTAAGAATAATAGATTTCAAGCTGTAAATAGGGTTTTGATTAAAAATTCATTTAAATTGAAAATTTTGTATTTAATAAAATATTTTGTATAGTAAAGATCAAATATAGTCTACAAAAATTAAGATCTGGATAATAATTAACATAAGTTTTTTATAATTGGAGATTGAATTGGAATTAAAATGCAATTACCAGTCTTGGCCCAATATACCCATTCACAGCTATAAAATCCTGCAAAATGTATTTAAAAACTACAAAAAATCATAACACTAGAGCACTAGAAGGTGTATTTTTCTTTGTTGCTCATTATTCTTAGATGAAAGGAAATATAATATTGCATGTAGTAGTATGTCATGTGCAGGTTTTACATCCAAGTAAAAATAACTTTACAATTACATTGCTTCTACTGCAACTGCAAGTCCAAGAGAATATGCTTGTAGGAAACTTTCTAAATAAATTTCCTTATGAAGTATGTACTCCGCCGGAAAAATGTAAAGAATGACTGCACCATATAAAACGGTTTGTAAATTTTGTATTAAGAATGACCTTATTATCGGGACTATACACTGTTATAAAAATCAGATTTTTGGAAAACCAGGGTATGTAATTATTTTAACAAAGAAATATATTTTACCCAAAGTTTTAATTTGAAATTTTGCAAGCATTTTGTTAATTTTAAAGGTTACAGATTATTTTGTTAATTTTTAACAAATTATTTGAAAAAGTACACGTCATTTCAGGCAGTCAATCAAAACATTTCCCACTGACAATACGTATCAACAACTGCAACTTATTTTTCTACTTGCTTTATTCGTATAAAAAAACAATTTTGTTCTATTTTTCTTTTGTATACGATTCTCCAATAATTTTGAATAAAATACTTGGTTTTATTTTTTTAAATTATTTATTTATTTCGTTTTAATATTCTGCTAACACAGCTCTGGGATATTCCCAAATCTCTATATAATTTTCGTGTGCTTGCATAAGGATTAGCGGCCGTTGCTGCTAATACATTAATTTCATTATTTCCACCTGTGACTGTCGCTCGACGAACTCTTTTTTTCGTTTAAACGCTCCCGTTTGTAGTAAACTGCCTGACTGTACGGTGAAATGAAGTACGTGATCGAATTTTTTCCGAAAAACGCTGAGCGTAGATATTAACAGCATCATCAAGATTCCTGCCTGCTTCTCCATAAATCAAAATCATTTCTATTTTTTCTTCCACTGTTAAAAAATACATTATGAATAACTGCTTAACGAAAGGAGGTCTTTTTGTTTGCAAATTAATCTTTGAAATAAATTAATTAAATAAAGCTAAACTATGTACAAATATATTTGTACATAGTTTCTTTGTACTATAGTTTCTTTATACCTCAATAATAATTATTATTTAAAACTAAATTCCATTTTTTTATACCTCAATTAGGATTATATTAATTAATTGACAAAATAATGTTTTTTACCTATAATGAGGTATTTTTATTAAAAATAGTACAATACCTTTAAATTAAAGGATTTAATGCTGGCAGGTAAAAAGTGACCATGGTGCGCAATTGATAATTATCACCTAATGAAATAATAAAACTTAAACCAAAGGAAATTTAAATATTAGTTAAAAAATCGTGGGTACTTAAAAAATCAGATTTAATTTAATAAGATAATTATTACCAAAAAAGTTATATTTTTATAGAAAAATAATTGCAGAATCGTATAAGAGGAAAAATAGAACAAAATTGACTTTTTTCATTACAGCGCCATCTATTACAAATATGAAAACATGTTTTAGACAAAATCTACCTATTTTTAGTCGAATGATCCGAATCTGCAATAAAAAAGGGTGTTCCATTGGAAATTTTAAAGTTACCCCCTGTACCCCCTATAAGGAGGAGAGTATGAGGACCAATTTGAGTACCAATTGATTTCCCTCCTCGAATCATTAAATTTTTATTTTAAACATTTTTTCGTAAATGACTATTTAACGAGTGCAAAGTATCCATTACTGGTTTTCTAACTAAAATTAGGGAATACAGTGAAGTGGGTTAAAGTAACGAAACATCAGTTAGTGTTGTAGTAGTATTGATAATATTAATATTGTACCAAATTTCTTTATAATTTTATGATTTCAGAATAGTGTGTTATTTATAAATACAATTATAATTGTGTATATGTTATTTTTGTGTTTATTTATGTAGGTATGTGTTAATAGTTAAATCTGGTTAATATTTGTTTAAAACTAACCTTTTTTTTGCTTTGTTAATCTGCCATTTATGTGTGTGCAGAAGCGTAGCAGTCTAAAAATTTTGTAAAATTAAACTAAAATGTATTAAAATATGAAATTCAGCGCATATATTTTGTCCCTTTTGAATTAACAATCTTTGTGTGGGGTTTACGCTTAAACATATTCAACATTCCACGTGGGATCTCGTAACAGAATTTCGTACACAACGGGTTAATAGGCCTTCATGGAGAACTTGGAACTTAATTTGCGAAATTTCTCCTTAATTCATTTACTTCGGTGATTATTAAACTGTAGGATGTTTCATAACCTCAAAATATGTATGTTTCCATTTTACAGCAGCTTTAGTACAATACAATTGTATTAATAAAATATAAAGCCTTTTAAGGAACTTTTAATGGGACGATATATGTGGCAGTTAATTTTTAACATTTCTTAATATATTATTTTAAAACTCTACGAAATATTAGACTAGTTCTAAATATTTACCTTAAAATTTTATAAACTGTTTATTAGTAACTTAATATTTATACCCATTTTGTTTAGAGTGTGTAATTTATTAGGGCAAAATCTAACCTAGACCTTTAAGAGGTAGAGTCGTGATAAAAATAGTGTATAGTCCGATTGACTTAGAATGATATTTGTAAGTAACAAAAAGAGCGCTAATTGTAGACCTACGTGTTGATGTCTTTAAGCATCCCATGATGCACTGGGGAGACTTACCAAAACCGCCATAGCCATATCGGTAGATAGAGGGGGTCTTACGTTCCAAATGAACTATAACGATAGGCCTGTTTGGCTTTGATAAAATAAACATAAAAAGAGCGTGTTAAAAACTTAGGGAAGATAGTATTTTATAGACAGTTTCGTTTTACTAGTTGAAGGGAAGAGATGAATTCTTTAATTTTATAAGGGAGTGAATTTAACCAATAATACATTGATTTTATATAAATTCAGTTTTTGTGAAAGTGTTGTTTATTTAAATAGGTATGTCTTTTCTATATTTGATTATTATAATCTAAGGTCGCAAACATCATAATGAGTGGTTAATTATTTAATATTTAATTTAAACTATATTTTATTATTATTATTTCAACTTGTTCTTTGTGGGAGAAAGAATTAGCTGAATTATTTTATCTTAATGGTTGTTGTTGGACAAACCAAATTACAAATTTATTATAATCATTATTTTATGTTTATAATTATTATATTTATATTACATTTACTTTAACATATTATATTGTAATGTAATTTTACATTTTACTACATATTTATATTTAACATTTACATACTTTATTTTGTACAATTTATCTTATTTTAGTTATTTGATAAATTAATATTCATTATTTAATGTGTTGAGGCTTTGTGGCAATTTCGCCACACCAAACACTTGTTAGAATTTTCTTTTATTGTTTAACGGTGTTGGTAACGGTCGAGGGGGTCGAGCCCGGAGACTTATAATTATCAATTCACCCATCTTGACAATGAATGCTAGGTAGGGCCCATGATGTGAGTTTTTGTGACATTGTCTTATTTTATTATTATTGATAATCATTTTATTTTACTATATTTGATTTGCACTGACATAATTTTATTACTTAATCATACCTGATTGTATGTATCATTTATGACTGTACATCAATTTTATTGCATAACTCTTGTCCACCACTATACCACTTGTGATTTATATATTTTATTTACAACAACCATTTATTGTTATTGTTTGTGACCCAAGTTATATTATACTTTATGTTTCACATTATTGTTGTTTGTTGCTGTACATTGATAATTATTTCAATGTGTATTTGCTTTTCTATACCGTCCGAGCCTACCATTTACGTAGGTGAATAATCTTAGCAATGTGATAATATAATTGATTATATTCATATTGATTACTTTGATTTTGTTGTATTATTTATATTGTTGATATGTAAGACATATATGCATGTCTGTATTGTATATGTGGGTTTTTAAGGTTTTACCTTATAACTTAAATCAATGATACTGTTCAAATATAAATGTTTTTATTTATATTATTAATGTACAGTAGCAATAATATTAACTCTGTATGTGTCCATTTTGCAGCACTTTTAGTACAATACAATTTTATTAATAAAATATAAAGCCTTTTAGGAAACCTTTGGTAACTCATTTTGGCGTCCGGTGTGATTTAATTTTTCATTCATCTTCTTTACGCTCCGGGCCCTATAAAATTTCGATTTTCTTGTATCGCATATCGGAATCTGTTTCGTTAAGTGATAAATTTGACCGTTGGACGTTAAACCCCGTAAATCTGTATTAAGCCATCATATCGGCCTTATTTATCGCCAAAATATCACGGCAGACTTGTTCCACTCAATTTACACCAGTCCACCACGTCGCCACACCATTTTCACCGGATAACGCCTCGGGAATATTTACCCGCTAAATTTAACGTAAACATTTTTTATTTTAAACCACTTTGTAAAAATCAAGTTTAGTATAATAGTAAGCTAATAAAATTAACGGTTTTTTAGATTGTGCGTTTTTATACACTTTTGAAGATAATAAATAAATAAAAACATTTTTACAAATATTTACTCATCATACTGTATAAGATATGGGTCATTTTCAAGAAACACCCGCTTTCAGGAAAATGAAGATCAAATTTTTTTTTTTGCTTAAATTGACTTTTGGTTGGATTTTTATAAATGTTTAGAGTTTTGTTTACTTAAATTTAAGACAGGCAGTGCACTTTTTAATTTTTTTTACATTTTTTTTTAGAAAAATGTGTTTAGCTAGCTTAATATGTATATCTCCACTATATTTACCAATTTGAAATCCAAAATTTAATTCAATAAAAGAAGTTGTTATAAGAATAATTTGAAATAAAATGTACTTGGTTCACAAACTTTTAACTCCAATTTTTTATTTTATTTTTTATTAAAAATTGTATGCTTTTTTAAATATGTATGTTAAGTTTCGTTTTAAAGAAACCATTCCGATTCTTTGTAAAAAAAACAATACCATTAATATTTTCTTTTAGTCACTGTATTAGTAAGTTAAACTCTAATTTATAAACACCTATTACCAAGTGATAGTGTATAAAAATAATTTTAAGTATTTTTTTTTAACAAAAAAAGTAACGAAATAAACATTGGTATCACAACGAACTGGGGTACACAAAGGACTTAATCAGATAACGTAAAAAAGAAACTATAAAGGGTGTTACGATTTTAGAGTAATGCATAAACAAAATCCCTTGTAGTGGTGCTCACTTGCAGAATAACAACTTAGATTTCTAAATTGTAGACACCCTTTTTCTTTGACTATAAGCTGGTGAAGGTCCCTTTTAGTACTTTGCGTGGAATTTTCCCTTGGATGTAATCTATATCATGAGTTTTAATCACAAATAATTTTAAATTGTTTTATCATAAACTACTTTTAATAAAAGCGACGGTAAATATCCACTTTGTTGTCGAAAAATTCTATTGCGTTACCGGTAACGCAGTGGACAAAGTTTTGTGAAACCATATTTAAAAAATAATAATAATACATAACAGTCATTAATTACTCTCAATGAGCTTTGGTGCCCTAAAAAAACATAGTCATGAAAAATAGTATTTTTTCTTTCCTTATTTTTATTATTTTTTTGAGTAACTTAGCGGACAAACAATTATTACATTCGCGTTACCCGCACCTGTTTCAACCGATATCTTCTTCCTGATTGAATAAATAAATTCAGCTGGGTAATGTGTACGTTCGAACATCATTTGTGGATCACGTGAGTGCCAAAAAAGTTGTCATATATATGTTTTTTTTAATATTCTATCGGTAACGCGATGGACGTAACGCAACGGAAAAAATGTCTGGGAGATGAGTCAAATTTAAAAAAAGTATATTAAAATTAATTATTTTATATATAAATTGTTTACTGTATTAACTAAGGATGTTATGGATTGCTATAAAGCAACACAAAGTTCTGGTTATTCAATATTTAAAAAAAAACATGTATGTAAGTTTTATAAAACGCTAATGGGACATTCGAAAATGTGTGTTTCACAAGTTTCAAAATTAAAAAAAAATTATTCTGAAATAACTAAACAAACATTTTCTGAAAGAGTTTACTAAGGGCTTGTTAGGCTTTCACTTGGTTGTTAAATCAATAAGATCCGATAATTTTTACCAAAGTTATTGAAATTTAAACTTACGGACAGCGGAAGGCGGGTGTTTTTTGAAAACGACCCATATATGTCAGGGTGGTTGTTTTTTTTGTTTCAAAATTAATTTATTATTATTTAAAAGTATATAAAATAAAAAAATTGTGAGGCCAAAATATTTAAAACTTTCATTTTTTATATTTATTTTAATAGGTACGGCATAAACCATAAACGTATTTATTAATTTAATGGCCTTAAGGCCTAATAATATTTGCGTAGCATCAATAAACCTGTCTCTTATATATTATGTGGTTTATTGTATCATAATAATGGGTTTGGGCGAATTTGCTTGTTTAACAAGGAAATTAATCATTAAGTATAATAATTTGGTTTATATTAGTGGAAGATTTGCATCTATTAACAGGATGTAATATGCATATTATGCAAATTAGGCAAACGCTAGGATAAAATACCGTTTAATGTATTTTTTAATAATCATTTGTTTATATTGTATTTTTCTATATACATATATATTGTAAATTGGTCATACCGTTAATAAAGTTATTATTATTATTATTATTATTATCATTTGGAAAACGTATTGATTGATCTAAATTTCTCTGAAAAAAGCACGTACGAGGTGTGTTCAGAAAATAACGGGAATTGTTAAATTTCGCGGGTTCGGAGGGTCCGGTTGTCATAAAATTTTATTATGTTGGTATACATGTGTCCGAAGTATAATAAAAACTTTAGCTGTTTTCATTGTTTACTTTGTCTGTGGCAGCCGCTAAGGTTAGACGTGTTTTATGAGCTCGGCGATTTTTCGTTCGTTAAAAGAAATGGATCAAAGAATTTGTATCCAATTTTGCTTAAAAAATGAAATAAATTCTGTGAAATGTTAACAAAGACCTATAGTGAGTCTGCTAAAAGTAAAACAAGAGTTTACAAGTGGTATAAGAGTTTCCAAGATGGACGTAAAGACGTTGAAGATGACGAACGCCCCGAACGCACAAGCACATTAAAAACCGATAAACACATGGAAAAAAAGGAAGAAATGGGTGTAAACCATCAGAGAAGTCGGTGATGATGTTGGTATATCGATTGGTTCATCCCATGAAAATTTTTCGAATGTTTTGGGTATGAAACGCGTGGCAGCAAAATTTGTTCTAAAATTGTTAAATTTTGAACATTTTTGGCCAAAAACAATACTGTAATGATGCCCCAGCCTCCATATTCGCCAGACATACCTCTGTCTGACTTTTTCCTATTCCCAAAAATAAAGAGAACCTTAAAGGTCATAGATGACATTGAAAGCGCATCGCTGAAAGAACTAAAGGCTATCACAAAGATCGAGTTTTAGAAGTGTTTCGAGTATTGGAAGAAGAGCTGGCACATGTGCATAATATCCAATGGGGACTATTTTGAAGGCGACAACATTAATGTAGACGAATAAATAAATATTTGTTTCAAAAAACAAAAATTCCCGATATTTTCTGAACAAACCTCGTATATGAGAAATGTTGAAATTCCTCGATATTTTTTGGATAATTAAAGGGCTTATATATACAGGTTGTCAATTAAAAAACGAGAAATACTCTATAAGTCTACACTGAAAAAAAGGTGCCCTTAAACTAGTAAAAGTAGTCAACTTTCTTTATAAAAAATTATTAGCGGCAAGAAACAATATTTGAGCATAAAAGAGTATTTATTTGCTTGTTTTTAAATAAACACCCTGTATACCTAGTTACGATAGAATAAAACGCGCTTCATGACAAATGACAGCCAATGTCAAAGAATAAAAACACCTTTTATGTTTCACTGTGTAGATAATAAGCAAATATAAAATTGTAAGCAGAGGCCAGACTTTCGTTTAAACATTTATTTAGCGATTTAATGCAAACAAGAATTATACTTATTTAATCTGGGTATTTAACATTACCCGGCATGCCGAGGCATAATGTTAAATATTTAATAAAATAATAAAGCTTCTTCTATGAAATTCATAGCTGATAATACTTTATTAAAACATCCATTAGCATTTTGGTTTAGATTAATAAAAGAGGTATTTTAAATGTAACATTTATAAATAATAATTTTAATAATCAAACAATAAATTTAAAATGAAAAGAGCATTGTTTACATTTTAATTTTTCACAGTTAATGTTTTTTAACTTTAAAATGTGTGTATTTTTAATAGAACTAAATAAATAAATATTATGTTATATAAATATATTTAAAATAACATAAATAAATATAAAATTCAAACAGCATTTTTCACATTTCAATTTTACAGTTTATGTTTTCTATCTAGCTTGCAGTTTTAAACTTCCCCCAATAAAATGGGAATATTTTATTGCGAAAATATTAATGGCAAATTTATATTTTCACAAACTTTCTTAATCAACTCTTAAACTTTGCCTTCATGCCTGTATAAATCAAATTTTATGGCCTCATTCTTAGCGAATTTATATCGTTATTTTTTATGCAAAAAATATATATTTGAAATCTCATTATCTAAATTAATGAAAGTAAAAAAGTTTTACATACAACGCTGTCTAGACTTAAAAGTTAATTAAAAACCCTTCAACAAAAATTATATTACTTTTAAAGAAGGTAATATTTGCATAATAAACCCATTTTTTACTTTTCTTCACTTTACAGGTTTTAAAAAGGTTTTGTCTTATTGAATATTATCTTTCAACTCGAGTTAAAGACGTACTTTCTCGGCGTTGGACCTCTTTAAGAAAATTCCCATGTTAAAACCGAATTCATGGAAATAAATGGAAATAAATTTACAGTTAGTTTAATAGAATTCACTTTATTTTACTTTTTGTGTGGCCTGAATTTTAAACGCTTCCTGATATTTTTATCCACGGCCAGTAGTTGTTGTAAAAGGCGGGGTTTTTTCTTTTAATTTATATTGCTTTAGGCATACGAGAATTTCTTAATTAGTAATTTAAAATTAAATAAAAACTCCTTTAAATTCGATATTTATTTCCCATATTATTGGGACACAGATCAACAGAAGACTCTTTAATCTAAATTATTCAAACTTTCCTCATAGAAAAGTTGTTATTAATAACTAGTTGTCAGTTTTAATTTTGTTTTCGATTTTTTTCATTATCTTCTCAACGAAAATAGACAGTGGTACACGGAAAAAAGCTATTATATATTATTTTAAATGTAAGCACCCTCAAATAAAATATACACTATTCTTAATTTAAGAATTACTTAGTATAATAAAGTATTTTTTGATACAAACGTTATAATTCTTGGCGATACAATATTTATTTTGGATTAAATATAAGGTATCTTTATGTACGAGCTGTGTTCAGAAAATATCGGGAATTTTCGTTTTTTGAAACAAATATTTATTTATTCGTCTACATTAATGTTGTCGCCTTCAAAATAGTCCTGACTGGATATTATGCACATGTGCCAGCTCTTCTTCCAATACTCGAAACACTTCTAAAACTCGATCTTTGGGATAGCCTTTAGTTATTTCAGCGATGCGCTTTTAATGTCTTCTATGCTTGCAAAACGACGGCCCTTTAAGATTCTCTATATTTTTGCGAATAGGAAAAAGTCAGACAGAGGCATGTGTGGCGAATATGGAGGCTGGGGCATCATTACAGTATTTTTTTTGGCCAAAAATGTTGTTCAAAATTTAATAATTTTAGAACAAATTTTGCTGCTACGCGTTTCATACCCAAAACATTCGAAAAAATTTCATGGAATGAGCCAATCTATATACCAACATCATCAGTGACTTTTTTGATGGTTTATAACCATTTCTTCCACTTTTTCCATGTTTTTATCGGTTGTTAATGTGCTTGTGCGTTCGGGGCGTTCGTCATCTTCAACGTCTTCACGGCCATCTTGGAAACTCTTATACCACTTGTAAACTCTTGTTTTACTTATAGCAGACTCACTATATGCCTTTGTTAACATTTCACAGAATTTATTTCATTTTTTAAGCAAAATTGGATACAAATTCTTTGATCCATTTCTTTTAACGAACGAAAAATCGCCGAGCTCATAAAACACGTCTAACCTTAGCGGCTGCCACAGACAAAGTAAACAATATATACAGCTAAAATGTTATGACAACCGGACCCTCCGAACCCGCGAAATTTAACAATTCCCGTTATTTTCTGAACACACCTCTTATGTTAAGCAATAATTGTTTCAAATATCTATTCTTTCTCGACTTTAAATAAAGTTTAGGATATAATGACCATGTTTATTTCAATAAAAAGAAAAATAGATAGGATAATCCACTTTTTACCTTTTAAAATAAACATGGTCATTATAGCCTAACCTTTAAAGTCGAGCAAAAGTTAAAAAAAGAATAGCAATTCAAACGACCCAAATTCCATTTTCATCAAAATATGAAATAAAACAGTAAATATTTTAAATGGAATTTTTCGAAAGAACGTGACATTTTTTAATTAATGCATTTTTGTCATTTACTACAGGTATTTATAGAGGCTGCATTTTATTGGCAAAAAAATACTGTTGGCATAAAGTTAAATCTGCATATTATTTTATTTATTTATTTTTTCAAACAAACAACTCAGTTGATATACTGTTTAAATTCATCTTTTGTTCAAACACACAACCCTCGCCTACCGTGAAATATTTATTTCAATTTATTATGGATTGTTTGCCTAATTTGCCTTATTCGTCAATTCGCAATAATAAAAACTTGAGCATTGTATCAATGATTGTATATTAGGGTGTTTCAAAAAAAAACTATTATTTTTTTTCCAATGGTGTTAAAAAATTAATAGTACATTAAAAAACAAAAATATTAAGGTTTGCCTTTGAAACGGTTGATCTGAAGACCTTCAGATGTTTTTTGTAGAGCGTGAATTTGTATATAACTCCTCTCGCTTGGGTATTGCGAAAACAAACCATTCCAAAGTTATAAGAATTCAAAATTAAAAAAATAAAAATTCCCGTTTTATTGAAACGGAAAAACAAGAAATGAATTGAGGCAAACCTTAATATTAATAGGCGCCAACATTTTTGTTTTTTAATGTACTATTAATTTTTCAACACCGTTGAAAAAAAAAAATTAATTTTTTTGAAACACCCTATTGTATATATGATTTAAGTTTTTAAATCGTTTTTCCAACAGAACATTTTCTTAAAATTTCTCAAGGAATTTGTAGTTTTCCGGTTTTTTTCAAATAATAAGCTGCAAATTTTTTACCTTCTTTTATATAAATGAGGCTCTCAGGGTTTTACACGTGAGCGCATATTTTATCCCACTATAAAATCATCAGTTTTTTATGAAATCTCCACATTTGACGGAGAAATATATCTCGCGTTATTTAGGTTAAGGTTCTTCTATTTACTTATGTTTTGCGTTAAGGCAATGCAGAGATTTTAAATTTTATATAAATTTGTTAAAAAATAAATAAAAAAGTAAGCTTAGGCAATAAACTATGGTTTTATTATTTTTTAGTGCTGTTTTAATGTTTATGCAAATTACTGTGTAACTAGCTGTGTTTTATTATTTAACAGAGATAATACTGCAGTTTTAAGTTTTGCAAGCAATTTAATAATATTGCGCGTTTTTATGTCTAAAATTTTAATAAACATTAAAACTAATGTTTAGGGACTTTCTATATGTTTAAAATGTATTTAAATAATATAAAAAATATATATATTTCCTAAGCAAATATAATTCTTGAAAAATTACTATATATATACGAGTAAAAAAATAATTGTTAATTTTAATTAAACAGATTTTATTTAATTAATCAAATAAAAATTCTATATCAACCACAATTCTTGTAATTTTCAAAAGGACCCTATTTTTACAAACCTTTATGTAGACCCAGTAACAAAGTATTTTTTGGAAATGGGGAATTTTGATAAAAAATCTATCAAAAACAGTCAAAATTGGTTGTATTCAATTATGGGATTTAGTAATTTGAAGAGGAAGTTTTTTTTCAAAGGATATATGGATGTAAATATTTGGAATGTAATAGAGAAGAAGAGATAATGGAAGGAAAGTAACATTATGATAAAAATACAAGAAGGGTTAAGTGTAGCGAGTTTGATGTAATTTAAAACATTTATATATTAGGGTTATTTTCAAGAAACACCCGCTTTCAGAAAAATAAAGATCAAAATATTTTTTTTTTGCTTAAATTGACTTTTGGTTGGATTTTTATAAAGGTTTAGAGTTTTGTTTACTTACATTTAAGACAGGCTGTGCACTTTTTAATTTTTTTTTACGTTTTTTTCAGAAAAATGTGTTTAGCTAGCTTTATATATCTCCACTGTGTTACCAATTTAAAACCCAAAATTTAATTCAATAAAAAAAGTTGATAAAGATCAAAATATTTTTTTTGCTTAAATTGACTTTTGGTTGGATTTTTATAAAGGTTTAGAGTTTTGTTTAGGTACTTACATTTAAGACAGGCAGTGCACTTTTTAATTTTTTTTTACGTTTTTTTCAGAAAAATGTGTTTAGCTAGCTTTATATATCTCCACTGTGTTACCAATTTGAAATCCAAAATTTAATTCAATAAAAAAAGTTGTTATAAACATAATTTAAAATAAAATGTACTTATACATAAGTACATATGTAAGTACATAAATTTGTGAACTATAGTTCACAAACTTTTGACTCCAATTTTTTATTTTATTTTTTATTAAAAATTGTATGCTTTTTTTTTTAAATATGTATGTTCGTTAAGTTACGTCTTAAAAGAAACCATTCCGATTCTTTGTTAAAAAAACAATACCATTAATATTTTCTTTTAGTCACTGTATTAGTGAATTAAACTCTAATTTATAAACACGTATTACCAAGTGATAGTGTATAAACATCATTTTAAGTATTTTTTTAACAAAAACTAAAAAAAGTAACGAAATAGACATTGGTATCACAACGGACAGGGGTACACAAAGGGCTTAATCAGATAACGTAAAAAAGAAACTATAAAGGGTGGTACGATTTTAGAGTAATGCATAAAATCCCTTGTAGTGGTGCTCACTTGCAGAATAACAACTTAGATTTCTAAATTGTAGACACCCTTTTTCTTTGACTATAAGCTGGTGAAGGTCCCTTTTAGTACTTGTATATTGCGTGGAATTTTTCCTTGGATGTAATCTATATCATGAGTTGTAATTACAAATAATTTTAAATTGGTTAATCATAAACTTATTTTAATAAAAGCGACGGTAAATATCCACTTTTTTGTCGAAAAATTCTATTGCGTTACCCTAAATTCCATTGCGTTACCATAAGGTAACATAGTGGACTCGGTAACGCAGTGGACAAAGTTTTGTAAAACCATATTTAAAAAATAATAATAAGACATTATAGTCATTAATTACTCTCAATAAGCTTTAGTGTCCTAAAATAAACATAAACATGAAAAATAGTATTTTTTCTTACCTTATTTTTATTATTTTTTTGAGTAACTTAGCGGACAAGCAATTATTACATTCGCGTTACCCGCACCTGTTTCAACCGATATCTTCTTACTGATTAAATAAATAAATTCAGCTGGGTAATGTGTACGTCCGAACATCATTTGTTGATCACTTGAGTACCAAAAAAGTTGCCATATATATGTTTTTTTAATAATCTATCGGTAACGCGACAGACGTAACGCAACGGAAAAAATGTGTGGGACATGAGTCAAATTTAAAAAAAGTAGATTAAAATTAATTATTTTATATATAAATTGTTTACTGCATTAACTAAGGATGTTATGTATTGCTATAAATCAACACAAAGTTCTGGTTATTCAATATTTAAAAAAAAACATGTACCTATGTAAGTTTTATAAAACGCTAATGGGACATGCGAAAATGTGTGTTTCACAAGTTTCAAAATTAAAAAAAACTATTTTGAAATAACTAAACATAAATTTTCTGAAAGAGTTTACTAAGGGCTTTCACTTGGTTTTTAAATTAATAAGATCCGTTAATTTTTAACAAAGTTATTGGAATTCAAACTTACGGACAGCGGAAGGCGGGTGTTTTTTGAAAACGACCCACAAACAAATAAATAACACACCATTCTGAAATCATCAAATTATGAAGAAATTTGGTACAATAAACGCATTAACATTTCAAAGCAATCTGAAATAGTTGAAAATGTTTGGCAATAAAATAATTCAACGGTACCTGTGGAGAGAGTAGGGCTCCGCCACCGCAGGGCAAAGGGATTATTTGGCGCTACGGCTACAAGAATAGGACACGGTAATTAAGTGTGCTGCGCTCGGCAAAACCAGCCGGCAATTGTTTATAAAGTTCGCAGCTCGAGCGACTCCACTCGAACATCCAGAGAGATTCCAACTCTAATACTTGGAAACTTCGCTGTTTGCCGCACTCCTCTTTTCATCCCCCCTTCGCCCCTCCCCCTAATGCCACTGTCTTCATTCTCTTCTTCTTTCTTCAAGACCCGGAAAGGCACACACATTCTCCAATGTGTGCACCAGTGGCGTGTTGTCATTGGGGTCTTTTTAAAAGAATAAATTTAAAGTGGAATTTTAAACCAATTTAAATAATAATATATACTGTTATAAAAATCAGATTTATAAACATGAGTTAATTTTATTTTGTAGAATTAACATAATTTATAAAACCAGGGTTTGTAATTATTTTAACAAAGGAAAATAGCATTTTGTTAATTTTTCAAGGTTACAGATTATTATTATATGCACTCACAGGCAAAATAATCGATCTACACAAATTTTTGATGAATTTCAATCGCAAATAACTTTTTTTTTTGTTTTCAGATTTAAACAAATATTAAAGAATATTGTAGATACATTAATGAAGAATCGCTCACATTTTAAAAATTACTAAAAAATACACGTAAGTTTATAATATACAGGTTTGAACAAAAATATGTTTTTTACCATAAGTTTAAGAAACTCTGTAGAGTGGCAAAACCGTATATTGTTCTAAATTAGGTTTTAATTAATTAGTCACATCTATTTTTAACAGTTTTGTTTT
This sequence comes from Brassicogethes aeneus, assembly GCA_921294245.1. Lineage (NCBI taxonomy): Eukaryota > Metazoa > Arthropoda > Insecta > Coleoptera > Nitidulidae > Brassicogethes > Brassicogethes aeneus. Next base: position 55,830,510 of record OV121135.1, read on the forward strand.
TGGTTCACCTTGATATATTTAATTTGTGGAAAATATGGATTTTTTAAAAAAAACATTGCAATTTCCAATATTTTTCCTGTTTGAAGAACTAAGGTTGCTATGGTCCATCCATAGCCTATGGAGGATGACAGTGACAGTTTTGTTGAATCATCCCATACTTGGACATGTCATATACAGCTTTCAAAAGCTATCAAATTGTTTTTTGTAAATTAATGTGTTAATTTTGAGGTGTCATCTTACTTTTAAAAATGTCTCCGACTGATGTTGCCCTTTGTACTTTACTTCTTGTGACGTTTAAAACACTTGCCACGTAATACTGTGACCGTCCATCCTGGATTAAATTAATGGCTCTGGCAACATCATTCGGAGACATATCCATTTTTTAAAGTAAGAAGACACCTCAAAATTGAAAGCCGTGTATGACATGTCCAAGTATGGGATGATTCAACAAAACTGTCACTGACATTCTCCATAGGCTATGGATGGACCATAGCAACCTTAGTTCTTCATACAGAAAAATATTGGAAATTGCAATGGTTTTTTTTAAAAATCCATATTTTCCACAAATTAAATATATCAAGGTGAACCAAAAACAAAACTGTTAAAAATAGATGTGACTAATTAATTAAAACCTAATTTAGAACAATATACGGTTTTGCCACTCTACAGAGTGAATATTGGAAATTGCAATGTTTTTTTTTTAATCCATATTTTTCACAAAAATAAATATATCGAGGTGAACCAAAAACAAAACTATTAAAAATAGATGTGACTTGATAGATAAAACTTAATTTAGATCAATATACGGTTATGCCACTCTACAGAGTGTCTTAAACTTATGGTAAAAATTATCTTTTTGTTTAAACCTGTATATTATAAACGTACGTCTATTTTTTAACAATTTTTTAAAATGTGAGCGATTGTCCATTAATTTATCTACAATATTCTTTAATATTCGTTTAAATTCGACATCAAATAAAAAAGTTATGTGCGATTGAAATTCATCGAAAATTTCTGTGGATCGATTATTTTGCCTGTGAGTGTAGTTCAACTGACTTCAGCGTCTGCAACTTATGTTTCTGCTTACTTTATTCTAATTCGTAACGTGTTCGTAACAACTGTCCAAAGTGTTTATAATATAGTGTGGGAAGTGCGAAGTATCCAAAAAAGATGGCATTACTGGTTTTTAAAGTGAAATTAGGAGATACAGTAGTAGTAGTACTGATAATTATATTGTACCAAATTTCTTTATAATTTGATGATTTCAGAATGGTGTGTTATTTAATTGTGGGTATGTTATTTTTGTGTTCATTTATGTAGGTAAGTATGTGTTATTTCTTTCTTTAGGAGATTGATTAATAAAGCAAATTTTCTATCAATTTTTTTTATTAAAGTTCCCAACTTCCAAAAAAACTTTTCTTACTAGGTCTATTAAAAAGTGTGTAAAAGTTCCTTTTTGAAAATTACAAGAATTATGGTTGAATTATTGACATGGAATTTGGTTGTAATAAATACAAATTGTTTGGTTAAAATTAACAAATATTTTTTTATTGTGTAATAGTATATATTGTCGGGTTACTGCAAAAACCAGATAACTCCTAAGACACAGTTTTAAGCATTTTTAACTAATTTTCATTGGATCTATTTACTAAAAATGGAGTTAAACCATTTTTGTTGCGCTTGACATTAATCGGCTTAAACAAATAGGTTATTCTCTTAGTTAAGTTGTGCTTGCATAAGCAATTAAAATTTAAAAAATGTAAGTTATCTTATTCTTGGAGTTTTGGTCACGAGTTTTATAAAGGCACAAGCGAATGTTTAATAAACTAGTGTCTAGAGAGTATATATTATAAAACAAACTGCATAACATAATTTTTTTTGACCACACAAACACAAAAAAAAATTGGAAAAATAAATAAAATCTGACATCTGACAGACCTTTTTAAACCCCATTTTCTGATTGTATGACATTTAAGGGGTATACGCTAAAGGATATAAGGATGAATTTAATAATAATTTGATAATCAACTGTTAAACGCGTGTGTTACAAACGAGTGTTTTTGAGAATAAAGCCGGAAAATGTAAAAAATAACGAAAAAAACAGTAATAATCGTCAAACAAATAAGTCGTCTAAATTCAAACAGCATTTAGCATTATTAAAAGCGTTGATTAAGAATTCTCCACTCAACGGTAAAATACAATTATATTATGTATTAAATGTAATCTTATGTTGCCATGAATTCGTATGTATATTTTGTTGTTTAAAATTCGGTTGTCGGGGTTTTTTAGAGAACTCAAATATAAAAATGGCTGATTTTAAGGTTATGTTTGTGCAAAAATTATTTTTTAGTAATTTCTTAAAAATGTCCACACAAACAAATTATATTAGGTAAAGTTATCATTAGTTAATTCTGCACCAACAAATGTACTTACCGAATTGGATCCTTAGGCAAAACATGAAAATGCAGCGATTTAGTTCTTGAATTTTATTTACATTAATTATTAAAAACACAATAATTCACCATGATCCCTTAGATAAAATACACACACTAACGTAACTATATAAGCATTTAAGCGTTGAGTTTCTTAATCAATGATATAAAGAATAATCAATCAAAATCGAGTACTAAACCGGTTTTTTAGTTTTTTTCCTTGTAACGTAAAATACAAATAACGTGCGCGATTTAGCTGTGCAATTGAACTAAATTTGTCGAGTAAGACTTCTGCCTTCCTCTCTTTTGTGAAAAAACTACCTATTTATTTAAAAATGATGTACAGTTCGTATTTTTTGAATGTATTATTGACAATTCTTAAATTCGCAATACGCAATGCTTTTGTCCACCAGATGGCGCGCAAAATTTTTCAGGTCACAATTTTTTTTTATTATTTATTTTATTTACAGGTTTTGGAAAATCAACATTTGTTTGATCCAATTTAAATACTTATAGAATAATAATATTTAACATTAAAATAATGTTTCCCTTTGAACAGAAAATTTTGATACGCCACTGCGACATACGCTAAACTCTTTGTTCTACTCCGTAATTCAATTGTTTCTGAAAACCAACTCCCTTATTGTTATTACTACCAAAAGGGGCAGTTAATTTTTATGGACTTTTAGTAAAACTTGGTTTGTATGTAGTTTCTAGGACTTTTTTGCTAATGAAGTTTTGTTTTAGTATTTTAAACTTAGTATTTTTAGACTTTTAAATTTTAATAATAATAATAATAATAATTTATTTGCCCAACAGAACAATACATTCCAATAATAGGACAAAAATATACAATTATATGTAAATAGAGAACCTTAGGTATCAAATATATCTTTAGGAATAGCTAATAAATAATCTAAGCTATTAAAAAAGAAATCACATGAATGGCTTATTAAATTGTAGTTGTTAGTTATAACATGAACTGGCGAGTATGCTAACATTGCAGAACGAGCATTATTGCAATAAAACATATTACTATTACGAGAATTAAGTCTAGGAACATGTAGATTAAACATAAATAAGATATTAGAACAGTCAATCTCGTTGTGAAAAACTTTGTACAAAAATGTTAAACCAGAACATACTCTTCGAAATAATATTATTTACTACTACTAGTAAACTTAGTTTACCTATTTTGATTTGAAGTTTAAAAATAAATCCCGGAAAAAACGGCGGAACTGATTGAAAGAATGAAGTAAAATAAAGTAGAAAAGTCTCGATAGGATGATTTCCGGATGGATTCGTGAAGAGTGGCGTATGCTCGGAGGGAAAACGTCCGGGCAATTTGCCACTGGTGCAACACAGTAAGTAGATCTTCGTGGAAAAGAGAGAAACGAGCCTGGAGGTAATAAAGATGCACCGTTCATATATATATATATATCGAGGAATATGACCGGGACATGTTCGGAATGCCGCACTCGAATCCTGTCTGAATTACGAGGTCTGCTGTTTCTCCCTTCCACTTACACTTTACTAAACGATCCCTTTAAACTACACTTACTACCCACAAGCTTCCACTTGTTTTAAACGATGGTTTTTTTTGGATAATCATAACACTTTATGCGTTTATAAACCACATTTTTCTACTTGCGTATCATAATATGCAACATTTTGACACGCATTTGCGTGGTTTAAGCATACTTGATTTTTTACTGACCAATTACAATTCGTTTAATTTTTATAAAGGTAATATGCAATTTTGTAAGCATTTTAATAATTTTAATGGTTATTTTATTAATTTTTAACAAATTATTTCGTTGAAAAAGTACAGTCAATCAAATTGACTTCAGCGTCTGCAACTTATGTTTCTGCTTACTTTATTCTAATTCGTAACAACTGCCCAAAGGGTTTAAAATATATACCTACATAACACTACAATCAGAGTTAATTTGTAGTGTAATTTTCCCCAAGTAAGCAAGTATGATTTAACACTATAGCACTGAGGATAAGGTAATTTAACACTGTATTAAAAACTGTTAATTTACCTAAAATCGTGTACTTCTACACTTCCTGGGTAAAATCCCACTTTTGTTCAGTGTAAACTAACACTACTTTGGAAAAGTTCTAATTTTAGAAAGGTACTTTACTCTTTTAGTGCAAACTTCTAGTGTAAATTAACACTATTATTTGAGTAAAACCTATTGGTGGTAGTGAATAAAACGAAAAGGTTAATAAAGAGAAACATTTATTTGGAACAAAAATCTATTACAATTATCAAAATCGGTGCCTTTTAAAATATAATTTTATATTTGAGTCGTATGGCTGGCTTAAGCAAAATGGTTCCTTAAAACGTAAAAGTTTTAGATCAATGCAATGTTTTACTGGCTGTCAACTTGTAAGCAATGAATTATCTTGAGAATTCATCAGAAATCAATTTTCCGGTTATTAAAAAATGGGTGATCCCATTGGTAGAAAGGCGTCAGGAGGCTGTATGTCGGGGATTTACCACACGTGTACAAATTTTCCATAATATTAGTAAAAATATAGGTATAGGTTAATATAACAACCATTACGCTTGAAAATAAAAACTAAATCAAGTGTGGATGTATTTATATTATTAATGTTACAAGTACCCGACCTACTGCCGTAATTTATTGATATATAATATAGGTCGGGTATGGACATCCTTTTAACATATTGGTATTTATTGAGTATTAAGGCTTAAAGAAAAAGGAAGTATAATACTTACCTTATTTCCGGATATGCACTGCGTAGGTAGATAGGTACCAACCAAACATTTTAAAACGCATTTCGGTTATTACCAGTTTTTTCAGTCTATTTTGTCACTATTGGTGTAATTTAACTTTAATTTTGATACAATGTGCACTAGTAGTGTAAAGAAAAAAGAGGTATTGCACAAAGAAATTGGCATGCACTGTAGTGTACATTTTGTCACTATTTAACACATTAAGGGGTAATAAACACTCGCATTAAGTTTTTCTACCCTTTTGATTTATTTTAATAATAAATAGTGTGAATGTACCAATGAATAATGTTCATATTCTTTAAATGTGTTTAATAAAGTTAATAAGCACTAAATGCTACCTAGTGTATTTTGTAGTGTAACTTTTACACTTACAAATCAACTCTAATATTTTTACCCCTACACTAAAAAATTTACACGGGCAAAATTTTTTACTGTGTATTGTTATTCAAATTCCTTATAAAAGATGCCATTTCTGGTTTTTAAATCGTGATTGAATTATTTATGTGGGAATTTGGTATTACACAGAAAAAAAATTATTCTTAAAACAAATAAAATACTATTCTTCCAAGCAAATCTTAGTTTTCCATACACACAAATAAATGTTTTTTCTTACAAGAAATTTATTTATTCGAATTGTAGTGTTATGTTAAATCCCTAAAATTCTTGAATTGAAATTCGTCAATTTTCGGTTAATCTTTGTTAATTCTTATTCTGTAGGTATTATAACTTTGATTTAAGACTGTTTTCTTAAAATTAGCAGAATATTTTTAAAAAAACTATCGACATATTTTTGTACTAAAAAATCGTATTTTTAATTTGAAAAGATAGTGTTAAAGTAATACCATGATATAGGTACTTAAAATAAACCCTATCGGCTCATATGAAATTCATTTAAATTTTTACAGTGAAAATATAAAGCTGTTGTTCTCCAAATGATTAGAATACTTTTCTTTCTCCCTTCTGTAACTTGCTTTCGTCTTTCTATCTTGGGTGCAGTGTAAAACCTGCAAAAAAAAATTGCATTGCAAATTGAGAATTTTTAAAGAAACCATATAAGTATTCAAAATAAAAATTATATTCTATCTGAACAAATACATTTTTTCGCTGAAAATTTTCGACCGAAAAAATCGTTCAAGAATAAGTTTTCTTTTCATTTGAAAGTTTTCTTATTCTTATGTTAAGTTGTTAAAAATTATTCCAAATAAAACCGTTATGCTCCAGTTAAAAAAATAACTTAAAGAAATAACATTTTCCCAGTAATCGTAGCGTTTTTCTCCCAGTAAAAGCAGTCTTAGTTAGAACTGATTGTGTTATGAATGAAGTAAACATTTTGAAAACAATAATTCTTCTTAAAATTAAATTTTATTTTTCTGTGTGTATGTCCACAAAATGTTTGTTATAATTAAAAACTACTTATTCAATTAGTTAACAGATTACAGTTGGTTGTAAACTTAAAATAAAGTTATGTAGACCTGGATTAACATAAATCTGGTTAACATTTGGTTAAAATTAACAAATATTTTTTTACTGCGTAGTAAAAGGAACAAGATAGTGCTTTTTAAACGGAGTTTAGTTTAGTCAGTTAGCACATTGTTAAACAATTTTCTTTATTTCGAATATTTGGTCCTGCCAATTGCAGAAAAAAGGCGGGTTTATACAACAATTGATAATTTTGTGGACAATTTATTTCATAACTCAATTGTTAATTTAATGCATAATTTAATACATAATACATAACTTTAAAATATGATTTATACATTTCATTAATTTAATATATATTTTATGTTTTCAAATGACAATATAAATAATTAAAAGTGACAAATAACACATGTTTTGTAGGAACTTTGTAGTATTTTTTAAGGCACAAAAACAAAAGACAATAATTATTAATTAAAACCTTACAAATGGAAAGGGAAAAATCGTTGGCACATGCGCTGTTTAATCTTATTTATAATTCATAATTTATTTCATAAAAGTTAAAATTTATGAACTTTGAAGGTTATTCAATAAACACTACTTCGTAAGTTAGTTATAAACACTAAATTGTGAGTTAGTTTGTTTTATAGCAAATAGTACGATTTAACTTTTATGTTTATGCACTAAATTGTGAATTATGAAATAAGTTAATGATATGAAGTTGTATAAACCCGCCAGAAGTCCCTAAATAGCAATATAAATTATAATTCGACATAATTCTCAAAATTGGCAAATACAAAATAGTGTATTATGTTTCAAGTTTAATAAACGCCATTTTAGTCACAAATTTAAATTACGCACGAGCGAGTGTTTAATTAAATGAGTGACTGGAAAAGTTAAGAAACGAAATACTTTTTCCACGCCAAATGCTTATTATTATCTAAAAGTAATTTAAATTAAATATTTTTATAGAGCAAAATCTAACAAAAATAGAGTAACAGTGAGAATTGGAATGTGTATTACCGGCAGAAAACGTCAAATTTTTAAGTTAAAGTAAAAAAATATTTTATTAGCACTTCACGGTGTAGTCTTTATCCGTTAAATCTATTCTTATATAAGACCCTGCTGTCGGCGAAATCAAAATGTCAGTACTAACTTTTTAAATATTGGCTTTAAAAACTAATAAATTCTTTTGCATTTTTATGTTAATTTAATACAATAATTTTTATATTTAGTATTATATCACAGGAGGGCACTTAATTTTAACGATTGTATGACATTTAACAACTGTCAATCAACTTAAACTTCAGCCCGTGACTAAAGAACCATAAAGCCATAGCTTGTCGATGTGTTTTTTCTATTATATATATTTAAACATCCTTAAAGACAAAGCAAAGTTAAAAATTATTTATTTTTTAATAGACAATAGGCTGATGAAATTCTAATGATATAAAATTGGACTAAAGACTAAACAAATGTTTTTTGATCAATCTGAGGCATTTTCTGAGATATTACGTCTTTTAAAACGCATAAAAGTTATTATGGTAGTTTTTATGTGAATATATCCTTTTTATAAATTAAAAGCTTGTAAAACTATTAAAATATACTAAAACAATGTTCTTAATAATCTTGATATTAAATTATTTTTACGAGACCTACCGTAAAAGAAATAAACATAAATTAAAAACCTCTTAAAAGGATTTACTGTTATTAACAATAATAACAATAAAGTACTCTGCTTTATATCTACATTAACACCAAACGGCCCTTAAAAAACGCAATATTTCAATGATACAGCTTGCGGCCAAGGAAACGATTTGTTTCGGTTTGACCGTAACATTTGGCAACGGGGCCTTAGGCAGTTAATGTTGCTTAATTTATCCCCGGTGGGCTGTGCAATAACAAGAGAACGGCGTTTCTGTTACATTAAAACTTTTTGCCCAAAATTTAACGACGCAGCAATGTGCGTTTTTTTTAAGAGAAATGGAATTTTTTGTGAAGAGAAAATGGACTTTTATTAAAAATGAATATTTAATTATGGCGATAAGGAATTATTATTAAAATAAATATATAATAAAAATGTTATACCTATTTAGAAACATAATTACCATCGAATTTTCCATTTTTAAAGTAAAGTTGCAAAAATGGCGAATGCGCCGGGATATTTTTTAAATTATTTCAGTAAATTTATAGTCTATTATTCCTATTTAAGCATTTTTATTTCGTTTTGTTAAAAATTGTTTTTTTAATAGACTTAAATGAGGACTCATAGCTTTAACCAATGATTCTTTGTTATTTGATTAAAATATAAATACTGCCCGTCAAAATTAATGCATAATAAGTAAAAAAAACTCTAAAGCGCCTTTACCAATCTTTATGAAATTTTGTAAAAAAATACTTCAACTTATATCTCAGTTTACGTGTTCGAGTATGAGGCGCCGTTTGTGCCATAATTATGTTGCTAATATATATTTATTTTTGTTTGATTATATATATTTTTTAAATTTATTTTTAAATTTACTTAATATATTTATTATTTTATTTAAAATATATTTATTTTTTAAGAACAATATATTTATTTTTGTGTGTAAATATTATAATAATATTATTATTAATATTATGTTTTTTTGACATCTGCTAATATATATTTGTTTTTTTGACAGACAATTCAATGTGGCAACGTTGCATTGTCATTTAACCCGTTGTTCATAGATGTCGTTGTTGTATTAAGTTTATTGATACTTTACCGGCAATATTTTTTGAATTTTTTCAGGTTAGATTCCATTAACGACTTTGTTTTTATTTATAAACGAAAGAAATAGTGAAGACGGTAAATTTTTTGCGGTTATTTAAAACAAATACCCAATAAATTTTTTTTAATTAATTTTCTGGAAATTTTTTGTAAAAGCGAAATTTTAGTAATAATGGAAAGAAGTAGTCCAGAGTTGCGTAGCACACTTGTTTTGAGTAGCCACCGAAAATTCACCGAATTTTTCTTTCGTTTTTAAATAAAAACAATCGCTGATAGAATCTAACCTAAAACATTCAAAAAATATTGCCGGTAAAGTATCAGTAAACTTAAAACAACAACGACATCTATGAACAACGGGTTAAATGAAAATGCAACGTTGCCACATTGAATTGTCTGTCAAAAAAACAAATATATATTAGCAGATGTCAAAAAAACATAATATTATTATAATATTATTAATATTAACACAAAAAAATAAATATATTGTTCTTAAAAAATAAATAAATTTTAGGTAAAAAAATAAATATATTAAGTAAATTTAAAAATATATTAAAAAAATGTACATATTCAAACAAAAATAAATATATATTAGCAACATAATTATGGCACAAACGGCGCCTCATATTCGAGGGTTTTTCAAAAAATTATTTTTAAAAATAACTTTTAGAGAATTTAAAAAAAACGAATATTAGAAAAATAATTCAGAAAATATAATATGTTTCTAATAATAAATTAAATTTTTATGATTCATAAATTTTAAATTAGGCAAATATAAATTAGTATCAAAAAATATTCTTTATTTCCACATTACATTAGGCAATTTTATCAGGTAAACCCACTCAACAAGTAACTTTTTGCCGATTAAAATCTTTCGCCCCTCCTTTTCTCTGCTCCTTTAAATAAATAAAATCGTTGCATTTTAAATTTTTCAGGATTACTTAACTTAAGAAAGACCTAAAGTGAAGTGTGGAAAGTTTTGAAACTAAAAAGAAGGTATTTTAGGAGATACAAATGGAAGCGGTTTAAATTTCCTTTAGATAAATGACCACAATAAACTTAAAATATTTAAAAAAGTAAATCTTACAAAATTTAAATTTTAATAATAAATTAAGTTAAAAAATAGCAGAATAAAAGTATATTAGGTATGTATCAAGTTTTATAAACGCCATTTAACTTAAAAGTTTTATTAGCTGGCGAGCGAGTGTTTAATAAAAACTAGTGTCTATAGACACTATGAAGAAGTTTATAAAACGAGTTTCACACTATACTTTACCTATAACGAAAAGAAATAAGATTTTAAAGCCAATTTTATGAAATGATTATTTTTGTGTTAAATTTTATAACGTGCTACCAAACAATATTAGACTATTAAATTATGATCAGTTTAAAACAAAAATTAAAACTTATCTGATAAAAAAGGCTTTTTATTCATTTGAGGACTATTTTCAAAATAACTTTAGTGACATGTAATATTTCAAAAATTTTAACTGTTTATATATTTGTGTTTATACAATATTTATTTATTTTAAATTATTAATTTTACCATTTAAAGGCTCTCTTTGTATAATATTTGTTTTACTATTAGATTTTACTTCTGACTTGTACAAACATTTTTAATGTATTAGTACCAATAAACATTATTATTATTATTATTATTATTATTATTATTATGAAACAATAGGGGAATCTGTGTGTCACCGTCAAATGTCACATTTTTAAATTTTATAAACACAGATTATAAAGGTTATAAATCGAAATGTATTTCTTGAAAATTGACAGTTTTTACATTGAAAGTAAAGAAAATGTTTTATGAGGACTTTACAGTGGAGTCCGTGCCCGAATTTAAGTTATATTTTACTGCCGGCGAAATTAAAAGGTCAGTACAATGTTCATACCTATAAACTTTTCAAATATTGGCTTTGAGAAACTATTTAATACTTTTGTATTTTTGTATTGAGATAATAAAATAATTTTTACATTTGGTATTATTTTACAAGATAGGCACTTTATTTTAACGATTGTATGACATTTGACAACTGTCAACTAACTTAAAACTAACTTCAGCCCGTGACTAAAAACCTGTTGCTTTCAGCCCGTGACTAAAGCGCCATAAAGCCACAACTTGCCAATGTGTATTTGAAAGGTCACTTAGGGTCATGGAAACATGTACGGTAAAGGGCGTTTTAAAGGTGGGTGTAGAAAAAATATATTTTAGTTTATTACCCAAGTTACACTGATGCTCTTATTGTAATCTTTAAGGTTGCTTTAAATCTATACAATAAAACTTTAAATAAAACCAAATAATCTTTAAGTGACCATTATAAAGCAGCTTTTTGCCAAAAAAGAGCCCAAGGTCTTTAAGCATAAATTTTTAAAACTTTATTAAAACAATTTAGTTTTAATTTTAGATTTTTAAAAAGTTTCTCAAGCCAACTTTAAATTTATGTTTTAAAACTTATTTGCATTTAAAATATACTTGCAGCAGACTAAATTACCCTTAAAATCAATATTATTATTTCTAAAAGGCTTTTATTATGTTTACTTAAGTGGGGCAACTTTTGTGTGAAATTTTTAATAGCAGAGTGGTTATATTTATATTATATATAAAGCAGACCATAAAACTTATTTAAATGCAAACTATTCTGCTAAAAAGCTTAATAACGGGTGGAAATTTTCTGACAAAATATAATAAAATACTTCTACATAACTCAAGTGCCATCAATTAAAAGTTTTTTTATTATTTAAAAAATATTTAAAAAATATCCTCAAATTTAATTTTTCATCTAAACATCCAAATGCTTTTCTTTATTAAATTGCATGTTTTGACACACCGTTCTTCAGTTATTTTAGGATGTAGTAGGACGATTATTTTTTAATAATATGATTTTTCCTTTGGCTATTGAATATGTCCATTATGGTGAAGTCTGTATTTTATATAGAACATGGCTCAATCTAGATTAAACCAAGTTTATAGAACAAGACTTAAGACAGCGTTTTATTTACCAATTTAAGTACAATCACTTTCGCAAACATCTATTTACTCTTTATTTTTAAATTAAGTTGCTTTAATATGTTCAAAATCATGGCCTTATTGATTTAAAGTGGTCTGACGCGCAAATGAAATCCTAACCTTACAAATTGTGCCACTTCGTTTTAATGTAAAATACTTGTCGTTAATATTTTTCATTTTAAATATGTGTTTTAATTTCCTTTCACGTATAAAGTAGATAAACAAACTACACTGGTTCACTTAATTAGCTTATTGAGAAGATGGCTTTATCCTCAAGTGAAGGGGATATAATTGGTCTTAATAAAGTGGTCAAAAATCGAACAGGCATTTCTTTTAACCAAATTGACTAAATTAAAACCGTTAAGCTTTGAAATATTCTTAATCTACTCTTTAAAACGTAAAATTTATGTTTTTGGATTTACTGCAGTGGAATTTCATCGGGCATTTAGGGCTAATATAAAATGGATTTCTTAATGGGTACATCAAGGGTACTCCATAAAACTACATTAAAAGTATTTGTTTCAAAATAAATTGTTTTAAAACCAACTAATTTAATCCTTTAAAAAAGCAAATTAGTTTTAAAATAGACAATGTCAAGAATATTATAAAACCAGTATAGGATTAATATGACATTAAGAGCAAATTTAATTTAAAGAGTACGGAGCCATTCCATGAAATTTCACCCAGTGACAAAAGCTCGACATCTCAGATATCACTAAAAGTTTTAAGGTTTAAAGATCAATGCTTGGGATGAACTAAAATCATAATAATACTTTTTTATCCAAACACCCTGATAAATTGGCCAAGGCCATGTTGACCTGTTTGCATAAAATATTACCAAATCGGTTTCTAAGAAATCCTTTAATAACTTTTTTGTTTAATAATATTTTTTATCGCGTAATATTTTGTTTTAAATATATACCTAAAATTATACAAATGTTTTTACAAGTGCAGTTTTTTTAGTGCTAAATTCTCGCTTCTTTTAACTGAAAAGTTAATTTTCTACCATTGATATTATTTAGTATAGTATTTAAATTTGATTTGGTGTAGATATTTATGTAAAGTACTTATAAATATCTATTAAAATATAAAATGCAAAATTATAAAAAAGTACCCAAATTGCAGGAAATACCATTTTTATTATTATTTTGGCAAAAAAATGCATTTTTTTATCCAGAGGGACTGAATAAAAATTGTTCAAAATTTAACAGAATGTTCTCCACAATATAAACTAAAAACTGTTTGCTTTGCTAAAAAGATACAACGATTTAAAATACCACAGCCAGTCCGGCCGAAAATTTTTTTTTGACAAAAATGGGAAATTTTCATAATTAAGATGGTATTTCCTGCAATTTATAATTACTTTAAATAAAAATATACACAAAATTAAATTTTCGTAGCCTACTACATAATGGTAGAAGATTGACATGTTCAGTTAAAAGAAGCGGAAATTTTTGCAAACCGTTCAACATGGCCCTGCCTACTTTCTCAGGGTGTTTAAATAAAAAAATATTATTGTGGTTTTTGATCATCCTAAGCATTGGTCTTTACATCCTGAAAGTTTTAAGAAAATCTAACAAGGTCAGCATTTAATTTTTGTCAAGGTTGGTGAAAAATGATAGAATGACTCTACATTAAATTATTTGGATAAGAATAAGTGTCCTTTAAGAACTTTTAGTTTATCTTAAGGTAACTTTTAAACCAATTTCGTTTTGTTGGACATATTAAAGCAGTTTTAAACCCTCAATAAATCCAAAATATTTTACAATTTTTAAATTTCAATTGCTGTAACACCAACCACTATTGTCCGATTTAAATAAAATTTATTTTGTTTAAAATAGTATTTTTAAAGGGAATTACCTTCCATTTTTTTATTTTATTTTAATTTATTAGTCCTATATGGGTGGTAACAAATTAAAAAGTTTCAAATCTTATTAATTTTGAACTTTTCCACTCATGAACATTAGGGTGATTCAAAAAAAGCCTTTTTTTAAAAATGAACCCGCACTGGCCTAAATTATAAAGATTACATTAAAACTAAAAGATTAATACCAAAAAATCCAAATTCGATGAATATTTAGAGGTCGGTCAAATCGATTTTCGTATTTTTGCACATTCAAGCCGCGAAATTATTACTGCCCAAAATAGTAAATAACTCTTTTAATACCCTCTGAGACAGTAAATTAAACTTTACGGAAAAAAATTTTTTTCATAAGAAAAAATTATTTGTTAATAAAAACGTATCATCTTATAAAATAAGCAACAATTGGAATCGCACTATGATGGTACCGTAAAAAAACTAAGAAAATAACACTTAAATTATTTAGCATACATAAAACCTGCCGAAAGAAATATTTTATTTGATTTATATAAAACATAACCTAATAATAATTAAGTTATTTTTTCAACCATTTTTTCTTTTGTTTCAGTAGGTACTCTTTTATCAAAAAATGCCAAACAAATTAGCTCTTCTATTTGCAAATCTATATTTTTGTAAACATGAAGTTCATGAAGTGTTTTCAAATCATTTTTGGGCGCGCAAGTTGCATTTGGAGCTTGGAACCAGGCAAATATGTAAACGAAATAATAAAAATACAAATTCTACGCAATGACTTATTTTCATTGTTAGTGAGTTTAAATTGATCCCGAAATAAGAAAATCTTTAGAGAGTATATAGCCATGTTCATCCATCTGGTACTTAGACGCTTTTGAATTAAGTAAATAATAATATATATATATATATATATATGTATATGTATAATATACATTGTATATATATATATATATATATATATATATATATATATATATATTTATATAATTTATCAACTACCTGGTAGTAGGTCCTACTATCAAAATTTAAGAATAATAATTATTATTGTGGTATGTCAATTTAGCAACATCTAGACAGAATCAAATAATTTTGGTATCAAAATTTGAGAATTGTTGTATGTCAATAATTTTAATAAAATTTAAATTTCTGCTTAAGCCATATCAATGCAGTGAATAATTTTGTAGTTAACGTTATTTTATTTTTGTTGTAAAAAGGACCTAATTTAATAACTACCTAGTGTAATTAATGAAATATGGTATCAAAAATAAAGAAATATTATAAAAATACGTCATAATTAATAAAACGGATATAAATTATTTATAAAATCGTTTGAAAATGGGAAAAATCTAAATTACTTAATTATTTTTAGGTTATATTTTATATAAATCAAATAAAATATTTCTTTCGGCAGGTTTTCTGTATACTAAATAATTTAAGTGTTATTTTCTTAGTTTTTTTACGGTACCATCATAGTGCGATTCCAATTGTTGCTTATTTTATAAGATGATACGTTTTTATTAACAAATTATTTTTTTTCATGAAAAAAAATTTTTTTCTGTAAAGTTCAATACATTGTCTCAGAGGGTATTAAAAAACTAGGTAACCCTTAAATTTTTAATAATATCGATTAAAAACTAACGGAGTTATTTACTATTTTGTGCAGTAATAATTTCGCGGCTCGAATGTGCAAAAATACGAAAATTGATTTGAGCGACCTCTAAATATTCATCGAATTTGGATTTTTTGGTATCAATATTTTAGTTTTAATGTAATCTTTATAATTTAGGCCAGTGCGGGTTCATTTTTAAAAAAAGGCTTTTTTTGAATCACCCTAATGAACATAGATATGAAGACGTAATTTCTGTTGTTGTCTTTTTTAGAAACTTGAACCCACGGTTTTACTTGGTCATCTCCTATTCTTCTGCGTCTCTCACGTTCTGCTGGTCTTTTATCTTCGTTGGTCAACTTGTTTCGTGTTTTTGTCATTTTAATTAATTTCCCACTGAAATAAAATATTTGAAATTGGTTACATGGTAAGGGACACGACAATGACGAGCACGGTAATGATGATTTTAAGGTTAGAGTGTTTTACAATGTTTATTCGAAAATGTAATGGAATTTTTAAGTTGCCATTTGCTTTTTGTTAATGCAAGACTCCTTTGTAAATATTTTGTATGTCCATAAACTTTGAGATAATACTTCCCCCGACAATGACGGTAATTTTTGTCCCGCCCGTCACAATTAAAAATTGTGAGTAAAAACCGCAAGTTATAAAATTAATATTTTATAATATTATTTTTATTGTGGTTATAACTTATTAAAAGCATAATAAAACAATATTTTAAAATAAATTTTATAACGTGTAGTTTTTACTCACAATTTTTAATTGTGACGGGCGGGACAAAAATCCCCGAGTAACGTGGAATGACCCCTATATAAAATCAAAATGAAATTTCTAAGTATGGCCCACAGGATTTCATTAATTTTTATGTAAAAAATAATTCTAGTTTTTTGTCATGAAAAGCATGAAATTGAAAAGAAAATTTAATTTCAAACCATAAAAATTAAACTAATTAATTGCAGCGCATTTTTAAAAACGGAAATGTAAGTTAATAAAAACACTTAAAAACTCTTTTAGCCAACTTTATTTAATTAGCAAAACATAAAAATAAAGCAAAAAAGTCACGGTGCACAAACGGAACACTGAGGTCATTAAAAAAACAATAATAGAGAGGCGCCGCGGCGCTTTTTCACTGCCCGACGGTAGCCAGTGAACGTAACAATTTAGCGTGGGGTGCGTCGCTACGATAACAGAATAATTTCCTCATAAACATGATAGCGTATGTTTTGTGTTAAATGCGTACACGTAAAACTAACACGGCTACAACGTGTATTTAATGTAGTCTGCCTGCCAAACACGCTGTGACTCCGTGCATTGTTTTATGTTGTGCAGCCGTGTTATGTTTGTACAGTAAAATGTTTAAAAAATTGAATTATTTTTTTGTTCTTACAAACAGGCTCAAAAGTTTTGTTGACTTCAAAAGCATCACGCGTGAATTTAAGAATTGTCAACAATACATTTAAGGCATACGAACTGTACATCATTTTTAAATAAATAGGTAGTTTTTTCACAAAAGAGAGGAAGGCAGAAGTCTTACTCGACAAATTTTGTTTAATTGCACAGCTTAATCGCGCACGTTATTTGTGTTTTACGTTGCAAGGAAAAAACTAAAAAACTGGTTTAGTACACGATTTCGTTTGATTATTCTTTATATCATTGATTAAGAAACTCAACGCTTAAATGCTTACATAGTTACGTTAGTGTGGGTATTTTATCTAAGGGATCATGGTGACTTATTGTGTTTTCAATTGTAAATATAATTGAAGAACTAAATCGTTGCATTTTCATGTTTTGCCAAAGGATCCAATTCGGTAAGTACATTTGTTGGTGCAGAATTAACTAATGATAACTTTACCTAATATAATTTATATTTAAGTTTGGACATTTTTAAGAAATTAGTAAAAAACAATTTTTCACAAGCATAACCTTAAAATCAACAATTTTTATATTTGAGTTCTCTAAAAAACGCCGACAACTGCATTTTAAACAACAAAATATACCTACGAATTCATAGCAACATAATATTATATATAATTCATAATATAATGGTATTTTACCGTTGAGTGGAGACTTTCTTAATCAACGCTTTTAATAATGCTAAATGCCATTTAAATTTAGATGACTTATTTGTTTGACGTTTATTACTGAATTGAAATGTTTACACTTTTTACGTTAATCATTACTAAAATGTGTATTTATTGTATCTTATAGATACAACTTATATTTAAAGGGACTGTATGAAATTTATTTCTTCATTCGGATTAACACTGTTTATAGGTAAACCGATAAAAACTCAACCCAGGATTTCCTCTCCAAATACACCCAACAACACAACAAATCGTGCCACGGATTTTTTTCGATATTTCTTAACAATTTCCGGCTTTATTCTCAAAAACACGTTTGCAACACACGCGTTTGACAGCTGATTATCAAAAGTTGTACTTTTGTTACGATGATATTTTTTTAGCGTATAAAAATAATCCTGTGAAAATATGAGCTTTTAACTTTAATATCTTAAGGCTCCGCATCGCACTTTTCGATTTTCCATAAGAATAAAAAAAGAAAAATGTTTTTTGTTCTTTCTAATTTTTTTAACTCACCGGCCAAAGGTGTGTTCGGATATTTTTGTAGAGAATTAAACGTTCTACAAAAAAGTTTTTCTAATTCAATTTCAACTCAGCATCTATTTTGCCGATTTTTCTGTATTGAAGCGGAACTACTTAGTTTTATTTAAATTTTATGCGGAATATAAATTGGAGTCCCTAACCAATTAATTGATTTTAAATATACATAAGTTGGGCAAATTATTTTATTATTTTACCGATAAAAATATTTGTTTTTATATTTGTTTTGGTTTATAATGACATTAACCTTACTCTCTACTCTGCAATCTGTATTCTATATTCTACAATTTATAGGTCAATCTATAAAAAATAAATGTATGTTTATTTACAATAAAAATAATTAAAAGCAATATTTAATTTTTTGTTGAAAGTAAAGGTGCGTAATCGGGAGGTATTTGGTTTTTGAATTATTTAATTATATTTTCAGAAATATTTTATACGAAAAAGGAAACTTTTCCACCAAGCTAATTAATTTGCTTGTGCTTTTGTAATTAAAATCTAAATACGCACTGAACAAAAATATGTAAAATTTTCCTCTTCAATTTTTAAACATTGTATTACCAACTGAGTGTAAAAATAAATATTTTTATCGGCAAAATATTTTTAAAAAAATTGCTCAACTTATATTTAAAATCATTTAATAAAAAATTTGGTGGCACATCGAGTTATCAAATACTGAAATTTCAGGCAGCAAATATGTTTTCATAACAAAAATGAAATTGAAAATAGTATATTAAAGAACCAATGTCATAAGACGTCATTTTGTGGCACGCGGACAATTTATAATGTACGAGTGCGACAAAAGGTCTTATGACATTAGTTCTTTATGCTATTTAATCTATTTTGCAAAAATTCTATAACAAAATTAATTTTATACCTTAAATTTAATTTGGTTGAATTTAACTTTATATAGTTGGTATCACAGTTATTGGTTTTACAGTTAATGTCAAAATCGATTCGCCATGCCGTCCTTAATTTACTTATTTACAATAAGCTGCTGTTAATGTTAAAGAAGAAAAAATTCTTTGGTGTTAAACAAAATGTATTGCCAGAAAAGTCTCGTAAGTACTAGAAAAATCATAAAAATATTTTAACCAAAAGGCAAAATATTATACTGTTTAAAGTATAGCCAACCTATAAAATCAAAATTTTGGGTGGGATAAAAGTATCTCATTACAGCACCGAAAGCGGTGTTATAATGAAGTCATTATGAACGCAAAATAGATAAAAATTTATTAAAATATTATTTTAGTAAAGTATTTTGTTTAAAATAAAAAAATGAGTTAACTACCCTTGTATATCAAATTTATGTTTTGCATAAAATTTCGTGCTCAATAAAGTTTTAACCAATATTTATATTACTATTTGGGACAACTATCTTGTATATTGCCAGATACTATGCATATTTATTAATTTTTAAATATCCATGTATGTTAAACCTTAAGGTAAAATATTATTATTCTCAACCAATTTTGTTTTTAAATCTTATTATAATTAGATTTTTTCCATTACTAATAAGTATAGTAAATTTTAAAATATTATGTTGCCATTTTAAATATAAAATATTTTAAAATCGAATATTTTTATATGTTGACAATTAAAAATTGTAACATATTTATTGTATTTTTTAATATACAAAAATGTTATAAGAAAGAATTGAACATACACCTCGCCAAAGTTTTTTGTTGTGGGTGCGTTCCATCAACTTCAAATACCGACAGATAGGTGTTTTGACCTATATCGAGCAACTTGTAGTAGTGGAAAACACCCAAAACAAAGAAATACCTGAGCTTATATAACATGGTTGGTAAGCCAACAGGGGCGAGATGTAAGAACATCACGTGATCCACACCGTCTAACGACGCGTCGCGACGTGGCCTTTGCCGCAATCGGTACATACTATGCAACCAAGTAGGTTCAATTCTTTCTTATAAGTATTACCAGTAATGGGTCAAGAAAGTTTATTGAAGAAACTAAGAAAATTGAATTTTTAAAATGTCATGAG
The DNA here is from genome assembly GCA_921294245.1 of Brassicogethes aeneus. Classification (NCBI taxonomy): domain Eukaryota; kingdom Metazoa; phylum Arthropoda; class Insecta; order Coleoptera; family Nitidulidae; genus Brassicogethes; species Brassicogethes aeneus. Next base: position 55,850,971 of record OV121135.1, read on the forward strand.
TTACTATATTGTATATTATATTTAAATATATTGTTTATTTACCTTAAACATAAAAGTATCTTTATTTTTACTATATTTTTTATTAATTTATGTGTAATATATTATAATATTGGATGTACACCTTACATTTGATTAAATAATATACTATATTAAATAAAGTAAATATTACATATTAAAAATTAAAATATATATTATACATTTATGATTTAGTAATATTGGTGTTGTAATTACTAAAATTGTATAATAAAAAATAGTATTTTGTATTACAATCTTAATATTGTATTGACGAATTTATAATATTGTTACCCTAAAAATTTGTTAAAGTAAATTTTACTATATTTTTTTACTATCTAAAATTTACTATTTATTTCTCTCCGTGTGGTTTAGCAAAAAACCATAGGAAACCTTTTTTTAGAGCGTTTAATTCCCTACACATATTTTCTTTATGACCTTTGGTTGGTGGGTTACAAAAATCAAAAGGAACAAAAAAAAGTTCCTATGTTATTCTTATGAAAAATCGAAAAGATAAGATATTAAAATGTAGCAAAAGATAGGTAACGTAAATAATTAATAATTATTATAATAAGTGGACTTAATACAGTTTGGAATTAAGAACAAAAATGTTGATTAGATTATCCACCTGTTGTCTGTATAAAATCCCTTTTCATCTTCAGATTGCTATAAAATCCGGTGCACTTGAGTAAAAAATGTTTCGCCGGAATCTTGATATAAAATATCCATATTTCACTTACTATTTCCCTCATCTCGAAAAACGTAATTTTGTCGGGTGACGTGAAATATTTATAAGCCATCATCGGTATTACAATATGAAGTGAAGATTCGCCGCTATGAAATTTAACACCACCCAGGCTGTAATTTAGATACACAATTTAGATAACTACATCCGGAATAAGACGAGCATAAACACAAATTGTATCGTTGAAAAGACATAAAACACGAAGGAACAAAGAAAAAATCGATTTTGGATTCTATGTGAAGCTGAAAAGTTGGGATATTGTTGCGCTACATGAATAGATAAATTTGGTGAATTTATCATTTTACACCAAATTTTACTGGGGATTTAATATTGTAATGCCTTGTTTTCAATTAGTTTTGGGTAATGGGAAAATGAAGTATTCATAAAGCTCTTAGCTCTTGATAAATAGAAGCATTTCACTGCATAATATGAAGTATACTTACACGGAGAGAAAAGTATAATGCTGATTACCATAATTATAATACCCTTTACTATAATTTATATTACTATTTGGGACAACTATCTTGTATATTGCCAGATACTATGCATGTTTAGTAATTTTTAAATATCCATGTATGTTAAACCTTAAGGTAAAATATTATTATTCTCAACCAGTTTTGTTTTTAATTCTTATTATAATTAGATTTTTTCCATTACTAATAAGTATAGTAAATTTTAAAATATTATGTTGCCATTTTAAATATAAAATATTTTAAAATCGAATATTTTTATATGTTAACAATTAAAAATTGTTACATATTAATTGTACTTTTTAATATACAAAAATGTTATGAGAGAGAATTGAACCTACACCTCGCCAAAGTTTTTTGTTTTGAGTGCGTTCCATCAACTTCAAATACCGACAGACAGGTGTTTCGACCTATATTGGGTATCATCAGTATCGACACGACACTGTCGAGCAACTTGTAGTAGTGGAACACACCCAAAATAAAGAAATACCTGAGCTTATATAACATGGTTGGTAAGCCAACAGAGGCGAGATGTAAGAAAATCACGTGATCCACACCGTCTAACGACGCGTCGCGACGTGGCCTTTGCCGCAATGGGTACATACTATGCAACCAAGTAGGATCAATTTTTTATTATAAGTATTACCAGTAATGGGTCAAGAAAGTTTACTGAAGAAACTAAGAAAATTGAATGTTTAAAATGTCATGAGTTACTATATCGTATATTATATTTAAATATATTGTTTATTTATCTTAAACATAAAAGTATCTTTATTTTTATCATATTTTTTATTAATGTGTAATATATTATAATATTAGATTTACACCTTACATTTGATTAAATCATATAGTAAATATTACTATTTGTAGATAGTAAAATTAATTTACTATACGAACATATTAAAAATTAAAATATATATTATACATTTATGATTTAGTGTTGTAATCTTTACTAAAATTGTATAATAAAAAATAGTATTTTGTACTACAATCTTAATATTGTATTGACGAATATATAATATTGTTACCCTAAAAATTTGTTAAAGTAAAATTTACTATACATTTCTCTCCGAGTATACTCAAAATAATTTTAGTGCTTTTAAAATTAAATTGTATTGCCTGAAAACTATAAACTTGAATTGTTTTTTTTCTTTTACTTAAATAAAAATAACTTGAGACATGTGTACTTGAATTCCCAATAAAACATAAAAGCGTAAATAATATCGACGTGGCAGCACAATACAGTAAGAGCGCGGGAAAGTCTGGTTGCGTTCTAGGAAACGAAATGGTAAAATATAAATTAAGCATTGGCAATAAAAAGATGTTGTTTTTGAAATGCAGGCGGCAGCTGCAATGAAAACAGCGGAGGCGGCGCAACATGCCGCCTTAAAGCTTCGACTAAACAAAACAACAATCAGGACAACAATAAGGATGAGAATTTAAAAAGGATATTAACAAAAATATCAACACGGAAGTGAAAGGGATCATCTTCAGAGCCGGGTTCAGACAAATTAAATGTTGGCTGTTGGTGATTCATTACTCAAAAAAAAAAACAAAAAGTTCCATTCAACATTCAAATTTTGTTGGATTTATAACAATAATAAAGTTTAATAAAGAATTCAAAAAATACCTCACAATCTAAATATGAATTGTTTTAGGAATATTGTTTTTTGTTTCCGTATCTACATAGTGCCTATTTACAAATGAGCCATGTTCTTTAAGCCGTGGCCTAAAAAATATATTAAAATTTTTTTAAAACCGTGGCCTAAAAAATATATTAAAATTTTTTTAAAACCGGATATGTGAGGGGAATCAGTATTACCACAAAAATAACCTTCACTAAGCAACCCCAACTCATTTTTTTATGGCAACGCCTTTTTTGTTATACCTCATTGCAAAGCTCTTAAAAATTGTATAAATTTATATTTGGTAAATTGATTATTAAACTGGAATGTCTTGAAGTAAAACATACTGTATTAAAGATCATATCTGTACAATAGAGTCCAATGTGTAAAGTTTCATGGTTGTTTGTCAAAACCTAAATGTGTTGAATTTGGAGTGCCACAAGGGACGGTGTTGGGTCCTACATTGTTTCTACTTTTTGTAAATGATATTGTACGTGTAGTTTAAAAAGTTACAATTGTTCTATTTGCTAATGAAACTATGCTATATGTGATTGGTGAAGATTTACAAGAAATGCAACTAGTTGTAAATATCGATTTGCAGAATCTGTTTGAATGGATCTGTGATAACAATATGTGTATTAATATTGGGTTTTCGGTAAAATCTAGATTGTCTTATATATGCATGTTAATAAAATAAACATTTTTATTAATATTGAAAACGTTGTCCCAACAAAGAAATTAAATATTTAGGTGTAGTTCTTGACCAATATTTAAATTTCTATGCCCAAGTAGGCAAAGTCACAAAAAATATGTCCTTTTTTACTAGAATGCCATTATACAATGCAATGGCAGCACCCAATTATAAATAATATCAAATTATCCAAAATAGAACAATAAAATTATGTTAGATGTGCTAAATATGTTATCTGTAAAACAAAAAGTTATGTTTGATGTCGCTGTGTTTATATTTAAGATTAGGAAAAAATGGTACCTGACTATGAATGTGGTAAAGTAAAACTATTTAAGGAAGATCATAATTACTGTAGGGTAAAGTAGACAGTTATCGGACACATTAACCCTTAACTAGTCGCGTAGGTGCACTGAGTGCTCCGTTTTTATTAAAACCTCTATAACTTTTTGTCGTTTTCTTGGAATTAAATGCCCTTTCCATGTAACCTATGACTGATGTGTCTACCATGCACTGTCGACGGCATATTTAGTTTAAACTATTGATTTCAAAGTTATGGACAGAAAACTTGAGATTGATTTAGAAATACTTCACTAAAACGTAACTAAATTTCAATTTTTGCAATGTAAAATATTTCTAAATCAACAAAATATGGAATTTAAAACCTAATGGTTTTTAAGGTATACATTTTTCTAAGAATACACAAATAAAAATAGAACGGCTAAATTTCATTCTGATTTCTTCTTTTCTGAGTAGAAGTAATAATTTTTTGTTTGTTTTATTTTTTGTTATTTGCTTTTTGTTTCTTTTTAAAATAAATATTGTGTTTTAATAAAAATAGAGTTAATTCATCCGAATATAAGCAAAAGTAATATTAAAATTGAAAAAATTCAGCAATATAGCCATTTTAAGGAGCGGAGCACTTAGTGCACCGCGCGACCACTTATGTTACAAAAATTGGCGCGAGTAGTTAAGGGTTAATACTGTAAAAGCAAGAGTTCTATAAATAGTTAACTTAAAGTCAAATCATTAGATGACGCTGTATACAATTATAAATATCTTAGTCGGTAATAATATAGAACTACTTTATTTTGGGTCCGATATAGCACAAAAAAGTTGTCAAGTTACTTTGGTGGTAAGAGTTTTGTTTTTTTGTTAAGAGCAGGGCTGTGTTTAAATTACAATAAAAAATATTTCTAAAAAGTGTACAGATCTGTGTGTGGTGTAAATGTTTTCCCCATGGTTTATACATTGTCACTTTAATGCGTTTTAATTTTAATTCTGAAAACAAACAGTAAAATGGCCAGTATCCAATTACTGGTTGGTAAAAAATGTAAATTTCTATTATTGGACCATTATGTCCAATATCACACTCTATTTGTATCCCGGACATTTACCAGCCAATTCTTATGTAAAATTTTCCCCTGAAACAGAAAAGACCGTCAAAAACTATAAAAGTTAAACAGTTTTTGAGATATAGTCAATTTCATTTTATATGTAAAATTGATTATATTTCATAACTAATTTTTATTTTTTTACTACGAAGGCGTAGAAGGGCCAACAACAATATTTTTTTTTTAATAAAATTTTTAATCGACAATTGTCGATCGGTTCGACAATTGTCGATCGGACCGACAATTGTCGATCGGACCGACAATTGTCGATCGGATCGACAATTGTATATATACAGGGTGTTTCACATTCGTGGCCCATTAGAAGTTTCTGGGAAACGAAAAAAGATATCGATTTGAAATTTTAAAAGCGTTTATAATCCATTTAAGTCTATTTTTCTATAATAATTTGAACAAAATGCCACTTCCGGTTAAACCAGATCAACTTAAATATTATTAATATTATTTTAAAAATTTTCGAATTATTAATTTTTAAACACTTAATTAGTTAACAAATTGTTTATAACAACCTGAAAAATTGACGCGATTAAATTTTACAAATTACGTGGTAACCATCCGATCGACAATTGTCGGTCCGATCGACAATTGTCGGTCCGATCGACAATTGTCGAACCGATCGACAATTGTCGATTAAAAATTTTATTAAAAAAAAAATATTGTTGTTGGCCCTTCTACGCCTTCGTATTTTACAGTCTAAAATCGATTTAATACAAAAAATCCTTATTATTTTATTTAATACTTTGACCTTCGATATCATTTAAATGGATAGTCTTACGAAAAAACGTAGACGATCTTTTTTGTAGAGCGTTAACAAATAAAGTAGACGATGCACAAGTAAAAAAAGATATATCTTATAAAAGTTAAAAAGTTAAAAAATATAAATATTATTTAACCCGGTCCTGTAAGTTATAGACTAAAATCGCAAGTGCCGCGTGCACTTTATGGACGTGTCAGCTTTGGGGCCTCATCTCAGATAAATTAAAGGAAAAATTCAAATTTACATGAAAAATTGGACGAACAGATTGCGCCCTTGCGACTTTTCAAACTTGCCACCCGAAATTAATTGCCCGGATCTGTACATTATGAAGACCTAGCTCGACCTAATGGATTTCCCAGGTTTATTTAATTAATATTATAAGTAACTTTATCCATCGGCTTAGACGCATGCGTCGAGGTTTATGCCCCAATAAAAGGGATTACACTTTGCTAAACTTATATTATATATTTTTGTTCATTAATTATTAATCCGTGTTGGTTTTAGTTAAAATTTGTGGCTTTAGCTTAAGCTATTTATGATTGTTAAACGATATGCAGGTGTAATAAATTATTTCTAGGTTATTATGTCCCAAGGGTACAGATATTTAATTTCCACGGATTCGGGAAACTTTGGAGCTATTTGTTTTTGGTTGCTTAATAATGTCATCAAAAGAGCTGCTACTTAAACAGTGTACACCGATGTGTATCAATCTTGATTTTATAAGAATATTTATTTTCTATATAATAAAATATTGCCTTTTATCTTTGCATTCTTGTAAGAGAAAGAACAGCGCTTTATTTTAATTAATTGGAACGCATTGTCTGTTAAGCAATTAGTTAAAAGGAAATCCTGGCGCAAAGGAAAAAATGTGACCTTACCTTTAATAACATTTTCTCGTCTATAAGAAATTGCAAAAATGTAATATATATGTATAGGGCTATAAACCCTTAAAAGAAAAAAACAGCAAAGAAAGTTATGGCCGTGTATGGGGGAAAAGTCCTTATTATATTCCATCATGGGTCATTAAGCTCAATGGAAGACCTTCTGAAAAGGTAATGAAAACTTTAACTTTTCTGTTTATACAAACAGATGATTTCATTCGTGAAAAACACGAAAAATGCACTGCTAGTCAGTTTGCAAGGAATTTAGGAAAATATGAAAAAACTACTATCACAGTATAGTTTGATAAAAAATAGTTTTAGCAAAATATTAACCAGATTTTCTATTAATCTAGGTCCACATTATTTTATGTTAAGTTTACAACCAACTGTAATCTGTTAACTAATTGAATAAGAAGTTTGTAATTATAACAAACATTTTGTAGATTTAATAACAAAATCCTATATCAATAATTCAACCATAGTTCTTGTAATTTTAAAAAAGGACCTTATTTTTACAAACCCTTTCGTAGACCTATTAACAAAAGTATTTCTTGAAAATTGTAAACTTAAATGAAAAGAATTTTGATAAGAAATGTTGCTTTACGGCCATTCCAAGCCCATGGACAGGACACATCAGAAACATGTCTAAATATATTCTTGTTACTTCCTTAAGTTTACTTATTTTTTCTACGAGTATTTATGAGAAGTATTAGCCAAATTTGGCTAATACTTCTCATAAATACTCGTAGAAAAAATAAGTAAACTTAAGGAAGTAACAAGAATATATTTAGACATGTTTTTGATGTGTCCTGTCCATGGGCTTGGAATGGCCGTTTATTAATCAATTTTTTAAACAAATTAATTAACACATATCTGGGTGAATCTCACGAAATGAGTGTGTGTTTGCTTACAGGAGTCATTAAATTCCAAATTAAAAATATGGAAATCTTATAACTCTTTTCTGAAAAGTAAACAAATTTTTGGTATGGGATGAATATTCCATATTTTAAATTTGAATAAACAAAAGCATAATATATATTTAATAGTGCCACTTTTGGAACAATAAATCTTAAATTAAGGAGTTAATAAAGATACTTATTGATTTTTTTTTAAACATTATCTGTTTGATTTTTCCATAACAATTTATTGTCCAAAGTAACGCCTGAAAATTTAATTGAGGTACTTAACTCTATACTGGGTTTTGCCTACATTTAACTTGAGACCGTTGTCTTGAAACCACTGAAATATATTTTCTTGTGTTAAACAATTTTAGATATTAAATAATCTATTGTGGAAGATTTAAAATTGCAGTAGTATTATCTGCATACATAAAAATATAATCATGACATTGAGGCAAATCATTTACATATAAGATAAACAGAAGAGGGCCAAGAATTGAACCCTGAGGAACTCCTTTTTTAAATCCACTGTATTGGAAGAAAATCTCAAACCATTTTCCAAAGATATTTTCACTATTTGTTTTCGGTTGGTCCATATCTTTCTAATTTTAACATTAATAGTTCTTTATCCATAGTATCAAAGGCTTGATGATATACTTGATGATGGTCATAGAATAGGATTTGACATTGGGTTGGAGAACCAATTCTGCTAGATAGTTATGAAAGTTTATACAGCTTTAAAAATAAAACTAAATCTTAGTTTTGGTGTTGGGAATATTTCTAATATTTGTTTAACATATCACCAAGTAACATTTTTACAGTTAACTTAAACACTGTGAAACGGTTGCTGGGTATTAATTAAAATTTCCGTGCAAACAGGTTTATTGGGGAGCGATGGGCCATAATGAAACTCAAATAGACCACACGTTCGCTGTGGGATGTTTCCTGTCACGATACCGTCTTCTGTTGCTAATTGCGTGTGACGATGTCTTCGCGATAATATCCCAACCGTTGCAGATTTGCCTATCTACACTGACTGGGCGTTCTCTCTCTTTTCATAAGCAAAGATAATTGGATACGGCAAGTTCTGCCATTAGTTTGCTTACACAAGCTCTAATGAAATTTTCGCAAACGTTTTTCTTTAACGCTGAGTTTAATTAATTTAATGTAATGAATTAAAGGAGGCTTTATTTTTTAATGGAGTTGTTTTAATCCAATTAATAAACGAAAAACTAATTCTACCGGAAAATGAATCTTGTAATATCCTCCAAGTCAAAGACAAGACAATCTTTCAACTAATGCTTTTCATCTAAATTTTTAAAACGAATGCGATTTTGATTCCTTTCTAATTAATTCGTCAGCAAAACTAAAAATAATATAATCCACTTCTGCCAAACAGAATTTTTTTTAATACAGGGTGTTTAAAAACATGCTAAAAAGTAAAGTAATTGGACATTTTATATAGTACCATAGTTATTGGACATACAATTTTTATATAAACTTAACAACTTTTCATCAAATAACATAAATTGTTAAATATTTTTTAAAGATAAATTGCTGTTTTAGGTAATTTTTTATTTCGTTTTTGTAAATATCATATAATACATATATTTCTTTCTCGGATTCCTCATCCCTTTTCTGGATTCTGAAGGTAACTACTAATTCCGAAATAGTTTGTTGCAAATATCATTAAATGTGGTATCTCTAGTTTGTGAAGCTTTTATAATGTTTAGGCCGAAACAGGATGATTTATATATATCTAATATTTTTTCGGGTGGTATGTTAAAAGTATTTTCCGAATTTATTAATTTTGTTGCCATTAGTTTTTTATGTTCTCTATCATGCACTGTATTTAAATCACTGTTATTCTGCAATATGTCCTGTGACGAAGAAATCACTATATTACTTACTCTTTAAAAATGAATTAGTCAAAAATGTCATAGCGAAAAAGCAGCCACTAATAATTCTCGTCAACAGCAATTTGTATCCAGGACATTAAGCAGTCAATTCCTATGAAATATTATTCGCTTAATCCGTCAAAAGTTATAAAAGTAGAACAGATTTTGAGATAATCAATTTTACATATAAAATGGAATTGACTATATCTCAAAAATAGCTTAACTTTTATAGTTTTTGACGGTCTTCTCGGATTCAGGGAACAATTTTACATAAGAATTGGCTGGTAAATATCCGGGATGCAAATAGAGAATGATATTGGACATATGTCCAATAATAGAAATTTATATTTTTTACCAACCAGTAATTGGACACTGGCCATTTTACTGTTTGTTTTCAGAATTAAAATTACTTTTTAATAACTTTTTTGTCCTATATTGGACCCAAAGTAAAGTAGTTGTATACAGCGGCATCTAATGATTTGACTTTAAGGTAACTATTTATAAAACTCTTGTTTTTACAGTTAATGTTAATTGTCCAATAACTATAAAGTGTCCGATAACTGTCTACTTTACCCTAATATCCTTTTTTGTAAAACAAAAAAAATAAAATTCATTAAAAATTCCACAACCATTAATTTTAGTTTTAAGAGGTTCCTCATTAAGTTTAAAAATGTTTAATTGAAATAACACAGCCTATGAAAATTAAACCGCTTCCTGTAGAAAATTCGCTTATCATGAACCCTTTTTGGACCAAAAACCCTTTTTAATTTGGTAATAAGGCTAATTATGGCGAAAAAACTGTGCTTTAATGGCCGAACCATGAATACGCGATATACGGTAAAACTTTTACACCCGAAGCTCTTTAATGTAATTGCAAGTCGTCACCAGATGAAAATATAATTAAGTTGAAAGAAAAATATGCTGCGCAAAATTAATAAAGATGAAATTGCATACGCAAAAGTCTATAATTTTTTAGTTTTATATTTGGGTGAATATATTAAGATGTCCCCCAAGTGAAAATAATTATTTTTTACTTTTGGTTGTTTCACTGTTGGTCTAGAATGGCGTTTTTGGGAAGCCACCAGATCTAGTAATAACATAACATTAGTGGTTCTGCACTAATGCAAGAATTTTAAAAAATCATACATTTTGAATATTGGAGCTTCACGGAAGATAGCTTCACGGAGGTTAGGATTTCGTATGTTTTTTTAACATCCCTTTGTATATTTAAAATAAGTTATCGTATCTTTTGACACCTTAATATTTTTTAAAAATACAATTGTACAATGTACATACATAAAATATTTATAAAAAAAATCTACTTACTGAGATATTACACTTCACGGTGGATAGGTTTTTAAATAGCAAATTTATGAACTTAAACTTTTGAGTTATAAAACAGCAACAACTGACCTTCAGGAATCACATGCATCTATAATGTCGTAAACAGAGGTTTTTGCTTATTTAAAATTATAAAAGCGCCAACCGTTGCATAAAATTTAAAGCAAAAACAGATTTACGGAGGATAGAATCAATTTTTGTAACACCTACATAAATGATAAATTATTTCGTTTAATTTTTAATATTATTTTATATTTGATTCGATTGCTTTGCATGTGTTTAATTTACTTAGTGAACTGATATTTTTAGTATGCTTTTACTACCTCAGATATTTTAAAACATATAGGTTAACCTAGAAAGAGTAACAGTCACGGAGGATAGGTTTTAGACTTTTAAGACATTGTAAAAAATAATTAATTGCGGTTAAAAATCTGGAACCTGAGCTGTAATATCTACTTACTTTTTTTGTAATTATGAAAGATCGAAAAACAATAAAAGTGAAATATCACGGGGTAACACCATCGGGGGACATTTCGTGAGATTCACCCATTTAAGACAAAATATTTTTTTTTAATACCTACTTTAAAAGTTATAATTTATAACTTATAAACATTGATGAACAATTTTAGAATTATAAAGCAGTTAATTAATAAAAAAAACTTTACAACACCATTTGCGTAACAAACCGTTATTTTACATATTCAAACATGGTAACTTTTATAATAAAACTAACGGTAATAGTATATTTTGCTACTAGTGGGCGAAAGAGGAGATTTCTCGATCATGCCGTTTTGACCAATAGTCGCCCACAATATTTTATTCAACCACCACAAGGATGGTAAATCCAATTTAATTTAATATTTTACTGACATCTGACAACTATCAAGCTGTTTTAACCCCACTTTTTTTAATTCTAACTTAAAGCTAACTTCAGCCTGTGGGCGATAACTCATTTAGGAATAAAATAAAAAAAACTTGAGAAGAAAGAATATTTGCAAATATTAACCAGATTTTATGTTAATCCAGGTCCAACAAAATGTTTAAAAAATTGCATTTTACCTTTCGGTAAAATATTTTCCATTGTTAAAATAAATTACAAACACTTCTTTTATACAAAAAATTATGTTAAAATTTTACAAAATATAATTAAAAAACTACAAACTCATGTTAACAAATCTTTTTTTTATAACAGTGTATACTCGTATTATTTTTATGACGTTGAATTTACAACCCGCTTGTTTAACCATTCGACCAAAAAAAATTCAGTGCTTCTAATTAAAAAGTCGTGGTTTCAAGTGAGCAATGAAAAACAATTTTATTCGTCGAATTTTAAAAATAAAATTCCGATTAAAACTTTATTAAAGCATTTTTATAAAAGCTATATGAACGTGTATTTTCTTATACTATTATTTTTGATGGGAAATTATATTTTCTATTTAATACATTTTTTTATCCACCCAATCTAATACCAAACGAAAAGTAAAAAATACAACAACATTTTTCCAGTTTTAAAATTTAGCCAAGTTGGCCTAAAATCGTTTTAGGATATTTAAAAGTTTTAACTTTATTTTTAATGAAAGTAACTTTTCATACAGCTTTTAAAGTATAGCAATTAAAAATTATATTTTAAAAATTTTCATGACCAAGCGTCCTAAATATTTGAAATTAAATTAATAAACTTAAATATCGACTGAAATAAAAAAGTTGTTATATAATTTTTACGACTCTGACAAATATCCTTTAAACTGGTTATATCCATCACCCATTATTTTTCGAGTTTGTCAATTCAAATGCAATTAAATTCTTTTATTGGTCGAAACATTATTCCGGCATAGCAAGCGATAGCTGCTATGGAATTTATTGACTTTTTTTATTCGGTGCAAATTGAATTAATAATGGTTTAAACCACCGAAAATTGGTCAATTGAAATTTCCGGCTTAACGACCGAGCGCATTGTTTTTAACGCATTTGAATTATTCAAATTAAAAACGACATAAAAGTTGAGTGCATAGGTGGGTACCAGACCATTCCTTTTGAAGGCTTTTATTACCTTAAGAGATCAAAGAAAATTTGTTCAAACACACCAAAAGAAAAATTTAGTTTGGTGTTCTTACCTGAAAGTAAACTAAGCCAATTGAATAACAACCAACATGAAATTATTTATATGACTTTCATATTTGTTTGCTACATAAGCCGAATATAATTGTCCACAAAAAATTACTTATCAATTATTATGAAGACATTTTTTAACCAGAGTAAATTTTATTTTCCATTAATATTGTGTTCCAGGCATAATAGCAATTTAATTTTAAAATTCAAGTTGAAGTTAAAGATCAACTGATAAAGTTTTGTCTTGGAAATAATGATTTTGTTATAGCTGAGTTTTGAGACTTAAAAAGTGCATCTGAAACTGTAGATAGGAATCTATTGTTGTGTAAGTTGCAAATAATGGGATTAGGAGGATGTGTTTTAAGTTGGTTCAACTCTTATTTAAGTAATAGATGGGTGAATATTTTAAAACTGTCGATTTTCGGAACCATTTTCGTTAACACATGAAAAAATTGCAAATTTTATTAATTTTGCACTTTTAGGACTTTTTACTCATAAACATAGACATGAAGACTAAAAAGGTAATTTTTGTTTGTCTTTTTTAGAAAGTTGAACCAACGGTTTTACTTGGTCATCTCTTATTCTTCTGCGTCTCTCACGTTCTGCTTGTCTTTTAGCTTCGTTGGTCAACTTGTTTCGTGGTTTTGTCATTTTAATTAATTTCCCACTAAAATGAAATATTTTAAATAGGTTACATGTAAGGGACACGATAATGACGAGCACGGTAATGATGATTTTAAGGTTAGAGTGTTTTACAATGTTTATTCAAAAATGTAATGGAATTTTCAAGTTACCATTTGCTTTTGTTAATGCAATATTTATATTTAAATATTTTGTATATCCATAAACTTTAAAATAATACTTACCCCGACAATGACGGACTTGGACGTAACAAGCCGTTTTCGTTTTCATTCGGCGCACGTCACAACTTTATGGTTTGACATATGCTAGTGGAAGTTAGACAGGCAGGATATTTCCTTATCAGACGTTCGAACACTTCCGGCATTTTCCGAATGTATCGCGTATTTAAAAATAAAATTGGACACATTTTAAGTAACCACGGCAATGACGCTCATGGGTGTGAACAAAGTTTAAACGGCATTAAAAGAAAAGTTAACATTTCAAAATGCAATTTCTTGCTTGCATTGTATTATTTTGTATTTTCTTCGTCTGTGTTAGACAGGATATTGCAAAATTTAATTTGTAAATAAATGTAAGAAAATAATATGTTGTTGTTCTTCGAATGTGAACAAGGCACGGTAATGACGTTTGCGACACAAAAATTAATATATATTTTTTACTATGCTTGTTTAGACCAAAATAAGTAAGGAATCAAGTAAAAATAGTTAATTAAACTAGACATCCAGTATTTTATTTTCAGTGGGATATTAACTTTTGAAATAACAAGCCAGAACCGATTGAATTACAATTTTGAAATATTCACGCAGATATCTAAAAGTAAAATATAAAAATGTCTAATCTGAACAATTAAAAATTAAATATGGTGTGCCTCAGGTGGTCCCACTAATACATTTTTTTTTCTTAAAATATGTATATTTTGTCAATTTTGGTTTTTGCAGATATTTCACCTACTCTACTGTGTATGTTTGAAATTTTATAAACTTATAACTTTCTTACCTGATGATTTCTCGAATAAATATTAAAAATATCCTAAGGAGAAGAATACTACTTTTAGATTGCTTTATAAGTTTTGTGAAAAGAAAATACCTCTCACCAGAAATTTGTTGCTTGAATTAAGTTCATAAAATACAAACTCAGTTTTAATTCATTCTTGGTATTCCAGAAGGGTAAAATAACCGTATTTGACAAAACAGAATAAGCTTAAAAACACTTTATCGCACACAACACACAAAGGAATAAAATAATCAGTATTTTCGCAACTCCTAAGGAAATTTGAAAGTTTCCCCGTTTGCATAATGTCTTTTCTTTCGGGGTACATTCAGTGGCGGCTTTAAAAAAAGAATACAAGCCTGTCTAACGGTGCTATTTACAGTTTTGCAAACATTAACGTTTATGTTATGTTCATATGCATATGAGACGCGAATTTACGCCATAAGGAATAAAAGAAGTTAAGGAAAATGGCTTTGGAAATTATTAATTAGTACACTGCAACGAATGTTATGTAAAATAAGTATTTTTAAACAGCATTTTTAATTTTTTTTTAATACAGACCAGCAAGGTTTTTTATGTTTTTATTCGATTTTATCTGGGTCCCCCAAGTGAAAATGATTATTTTTTATTTTTGGTTGTTTCACTGTTAGCCTAGAATGGGGTTTTTGGGAAGCCACCAGGTCTAGTAATAACATAACATAAGTGGATCTGCGCTAATTCAAGAATTTTAAGAAACCATACATTTTGAATATTAGAGCTTCACGGAAGATAGCTTCACGGAGGTTAGGATTTCGTATGTTTTTTTAACATCCCTTTGTATATTTGAAATAGGTTATTGTATCTTTTGACACCTTAATATTTTCTAAAAATACAATTGTACATACATAAAATATTTATTAAAAAAATCTACTAACTAAAGCCGGGTCTACAATTGTCGTAGGGGTCCGATCGCAGAACATAAGCTTGCGCAAAGCAACCCACGACATGGCGATGGAGCAAGATTCTTTTGTCAGCTGGGTGCTTTGCGCAAGCTTATGTTCTGCGATCTGCGACCTGCGACAATTGTAGACCCGGCTTAAGTGTAGGACAAACTCATTTAGTTTTATTAAATATCACGGGGTAACACCATCGGGGGACATTTCGTGAGATTCACCCATTTATTAAAAGCAATCATAAAAATACGAACCACACATAAACTTATGTACACACTTATAATAACAATAATAATAATAATAATCATAATAATTTATAAAACAACTAGTCTAACTATGAACCTTCTATTCGCTAAAGAAATCAAGTTAAAACAAGGTAACAAGAGTGTGTGGTCATTTCCTCTTGTCAGATATACACCGTCAATTTTAAACGCCATATATTTTATAAATCTTTCTTGTACTTTTTCCAATTGCGAGATGTATATATTGTAGTAAGGGTAAAAAATATAAGCGGTATAAAACAAACTTTTGCGAAAATATAATGTTATACTATAAACACAAAATGTGTCTGTACGTGAAAGCGCTGAAATGAGAGAAAAGACGTCGTCGGAGGTTTAAGAGGCCGTCGCGACGGAATGTAAAGAGACGTCGGTTGTCGCTTAGTTTATCTGACCACGTTCGTCCAGCGCTTAACTCCAATTGACCAACCAAGACCGCCCCACAGTGGTCCCTCGCCCCAAAAACTGGCCAAAAGTGAAAATGTGGTATTAGGATTTTGCGGTCATTTGAATTAGTACCAGCATTGTTTACAAATAAAATATTCGTTTTAAATAGTAATTTTTTAAGTTACCATCTTTCATGTAAAAATTTACAAAAAAATTAAATTTTTGAAGTATTTTATGGTAATTATTAATTTATTACAAATGAGGCTTAATAGACAATTGCGAACCCTCAGTTGAAGCGATCTCGAGCCTGATAATTTATTTACTTCTTTTTTTAACAGTTGATTGAGCCTGAACTCTAATAAATATTACATGAAAAATTATGTAACAGTACTTAAATTCAACAGTAGGTAACTTAAATGTCGTTTTGGTTGCGGTTATTGTTATTGCTCTATCCAAATAAATATCATTATTGTTTGTTATAAATTTTAAATATTTTATACGTTTAACTCTCTCCAATAATCCCTCATTTTGGAAGGTTTTATGAGCGATATTTATATAAAAATTAACCGGGTGTTTGACCTGAGTTCAAACGTAACTTATTGTCTTTTATTTACTGTACTTAATTTCCCTTTTAATACTTTACCTATGAATACAACACCTCAAAAGTACCTTGGGTTACTAAATTAATCTGCTTTATTACCGTCAGTGCCGGTTTAAGTTAGTTCGCCG
The DNA here is from genome assembly GCA_921294245.1 of Brassicogethes aeneus. Lineage (NCBI taxonomy): Eukaryota > Metazoa > Arthropoda > Insecta > Coleoptera > Nitidulidae > Brassicogethes > Brassicogethes aeneus. The sequence goes on from OV121135.1 coordinate 55,867,766, forward strand.
CCCGGTTCTGGCAAAAACACAACGCCCAATGCTTTAAAATATTACTTTTTTAAAAACATTTTTAATTTTTTAAGTCTTACTTTCTCACGTCAAGTGGAAGATTAGGTTGGTTAGGCTGGTATCTAACAGTAAACTTAGTATCCTATAAAATATAAAATGAGCCTTTATAAACAAATTATAAAAACTAATCAAAAGCACTAACTAAAAAATAAAACATTCTTTGGTTTATATAAACAATATTAAGTACTAAGAAAAACTAATCAAAAGTTATAAATAAATAAAACATTATTCTTTGGTTTAAATAAATATTGAGAAATCCTAATACTAATAATTAAAAGGTTGTTTTCAAGTCTTTATAGTAGCAAATTGTTTTATAACACTTTACATTTATTTCATCTAGCAGGTCTTGATAAATGGACAGAATTGCTAAGGAGTTAAATCTTTCTTGGGGAATTGTATTTCTTAGGTAGTTCTTTACCCTTTTTAGAGCAGAAAAAGATAGTTCACCACTTGCATTTGAAACCATTATAAAAAAAAATTCGCAGACAATTATTAATATTCGGAAATGAAGATTTTAATTTATTTTCGTATAAAACTTATACTAATTCCAATGGACTTTCTATTTTTATTTCCGAAAGGGAAGTTACCAGTTTCTTGAGTTGGACACATTTTTGAGGAAAAAACTCATCCAAATCCTCCACGAAGATTTATGCTTTTATATTAAACAAAAATTCAAATTTGTTTGTGCCAGATTTCTAGCTATCATATCGACAAATGATTTCGGATTATAGATTGTCAATTATTAAAATAAAACATATTGTTTGCATTGTTTCTTTTTTGCTTAAACTTGCCTCTGAATTACTTTCTTCAAATTGTAATTTTCTTATGATTATCCGCTTCTGAGCATAATTTTCGTTTCCTGTTAATTTCCTCGTACTGATCAAAATGATATCACGTAAAAAATGCTTAAATCCATATTTTGTTTTTGGACTGCTTTATTGGTTTCATTAACCCTTTGCAAAACGTCTATCCAAAAAGTTCAAATTATTCCGTTTCCAATAAATCAAGTTTTTCTGATGAAGAAGCTGCTTTAACTCTAACAACATTTTTCTCATTTGTATCCGTTGTATCCGCCGACGCAGTGTCGCAATAATTTTTTTTCTAAATTTTAACGATTAAGTATTTTTTTTTAATATATGAATAAAAACAACACTGTTTTAAAGTTTCACTAATTTATTTATGTTTTTAATAATTAACAATTGTTTCGCTACACTGTAGCTTCTTCAGAATTAGTACTTATTTTAACAAGTGGCGGTATTTATATTAACAACAGGCAGGTAATTTGAAAAGATAAATGTTATATAAACATTATACCTGAAGGTAAAATTTATATAATTACATAATTTTGGAAAAACTGAGGGTTTGGGAAATCCTATCTAATATAATATTATAATATTAATAAATATTACTTTTTAGTATTACAAGTACACACTCTAAAATAAATTTAGCAAAGGAGAGCTGTTAGTTTCAATTTGGTCATTAAGAACAATATCAGATTTTTTCTTTAATTTATTAATTTCCAAAGACTCTAAAAGATTTAGTTTGGTACCTTTATTGGCTACATGTAATATTTTAAAGTTATCATCAAATGTGTGGTTCTCTTGTATTAAATGGTTAGCGTATGAAGAATCCTGTTTAAGGTTTATATAGGATAACTTGTGTTCTTTAATTCGTGTATTAAAATTTCTACCCGTTTGGCCTATATATGTTTTCGGACAGTCTCTGCAATTTAGTTGGTAAACGCCAGATTTTGAAGATTTTGATGTTTTATCTTTGTTGTTTTTGATAAACTTACTAAGATTGGCGTTTACCAACTAAATTGCAGAGACTGTCCGAAAACATATATAGGCCAAACGGGTAGAAATTTTAATACACGAATTAAAGAACACAAGTTATCCTATATAAACCTTAAACAGGATTCTTCATACGCTAACCATTTAATACAAGAGAACCACACATTTGATGATAACTTTAAAATATTACATGTAGCCAATAAAGGTACCAAACTAAATCTTTTAGAGTCTTTGGAAATTAATAAATTAAAGAAAAAATCTGATATTGTTCTTAATGACCAAATTGAAACTAACAGCTCTCCTTTGCTAAATTTATTTTAGAGTGTGTACTTGTAATACTAAAAAGTAATATTTATTAATATTATAATATTATATTAGATAGGATTTCCCAAACCCTCAGTTTTTCCAAAATTATGTAATTATATAAATTTTACCTTCAGGTATAATGTTTATATAACATTTATCTTTTCAAATTACCTGCCTGTTGTTAATATAAATACCGCCACTTGTTAAAATAAGTACTAATTCTGAAGAAGCTACAGTGTAGCGAAACAATTGTTAATTATTAAAAACATAAATAAATTAGTGAAACTTTAAAACAGTGTTGTTTTTATTCATATATTAATAATATGGAGTTTCATCAAGTAAAGGTCGAAACAATCAACAAGTATTTTTTTTTAATTGGGGGTACGCGGTACCGCCTCAAAAATATTTACCGCCCGGTGCTATAGTCCCCAAAAAACCCCTGTTAAACCGGCACTGATTACCGTAAGTATTTATTTTATTTATTTGTCCTAAAATATAACATTTAACGTGGTGTTATATTTTATTTATCACTTGGGGTGTAACTTTTACAGATTCTTTGCTGGGGGGGTTTGTACACTTACAATGTATCTCTTGAAAATGGACTAACATCAGTTTTTCACAGTGAAAGTAAAGAAAATGTTTTATCACCACACGGTCTATAATTTAAACTTTATTGTTGCCAACATTCGATAAAGAAATACCTTGTTATGGCCTAGGCCGATAAAAAATTTTATGAGGCAAGTAATTAGTTCGATTTTTTCTCGCTAGGGGTATTGTTTTGGCAAATTAATGTTTTTCTAAGAAATTAACGTACTAAACTGGTTTAATTTATTTATAATAAGCACTAATTTGTTTGTTTTACTGTTAATGTTTAATATTTTCCATTAAATTATTGTAAAATTAAATATGAATAATAAAACAAAAAGTGAGGTTAGGCAACCAAGAAAACGCACGATTCTTTTTCTACGATTTAAATTATCTTTAAGTTTTATTTGCTTTAAGTTTTCAGTGAAATTAAATGTTAAACACAGCTTAAACATTTCAAACTACCTATTTTTTATTATAAAAAATCCAAACAAATTGAAATTAGATACCTACCTATTTATTAAACAATTAATTGAATTCAATGTAATTGCAAAAATCCATTTCTACTTAAATCATGTAGCCTAGGTATTGTCAAACTATTACTGCTTCTAAAAGCAATAATAATTATTGTACATTTAATGTAATCTTTAGCTAATAAATAAATGAGATTCTAAAAAAGTGAGGTTAGGCCGCTTTGATGTTGAATTAAATTGACCTATATAAAGTGCTTTGAAGATAAAATGTTGTATGCCGTTCGGCCAAGAAGTGCCTTTTTGTGCTTCGCTCAATTGTCGCTACGCGTCGGCCTTCAAACCTTGAGCTTAGCACAAAAAGCCTTACTTCTTAACCTAATGACATAAATAACTATTATGGGCAATCCACGGTGGAGTCTCTACCCGAAATTAAGTTGAATGTAGTTTACTATACAATGTTCATATAAACTTTTCATATATTGGCGTTGAGAAACTATGTAATTCTTTTTTATTTTTGCATTGAGTTAATTAAATAATTTTTATATTTAGTATTATTTTATAAGATTGGCACTTTATTTTAACGATTGTATGACATTTGACAATGTCAACTAACTAAAAAACTAACTTCAGCCTGTGATTAAAACGTCATTTTAAAGGAAACATGGTAATGAGCGTTTTTTGTTTCTTTGATATAAATGTTGTTATAGGTTTTTTTATGTAAGTTTTGATTTAGGTAAAAAACAAACTTCATGAGTTTACACAAACCACTTTAAAATAAACAAAAAACAAAGTTCAAATTAATTTTCGTTTAGTTAATAATAAACTTAATAGGCGTAAAAGCAATATATACCCTCCTTTATTGTATTCTTCCTCGAATAATGAAAATCTTTTCAATTAATCATCGTGCGCAATTCCTCTAACCACTCAACAATAAAGATTTATGAATAAACAAATAGCGCGAATGATGTTTTAGTCGATTCACCCACCCTTACTTAAATGATCCTGTTCGTTAATCGAAAAATCATAAATCAAAAAAAACAAAATATATTTTCCGCATAAAATGCACAGCACAATTCATCGGGCTGCAGCGTAATTTTTGCAGAAACGTCTGCTTAACAAATTGCAGTGGGAGTTTTCCTGCTGCGGCTCGCGGCAGGAATATAACCGGCAACTCATAATTCATTCAAGGGGTTTTCATTTCTGCAGATCATGTTTCTTTTACTACGAACCGCTTTGAATACAAATTAATTATTATGAATTGATTCTATGGAATCATTGAGCCTTTTAACTGATAATAGAAAATATTTTTAATAATACACGAGTACATATTTTCCTGTTTTCCCAATAAATAAATATAATACAGAGTAAAAAAATATTTATTAATTTTAACCAAATATTAACCAGATTTTATGTTAATCCAGGTCCACATGTTATTTTATTAATAATTAATAATTATCACCTAATTTCAGTTTGAAAAGCAGTGATGGCATGAAGTATCCGAAAAAAGATGCCATCACTGCTTTTCAAACTGAAATTAGGGGATATTTATTAATTATTAATAAAATAACATGTTGTATGTAATACACCTTGTTATATCAATTTTTACGTTAGATATCTTTTCTCTTTAAAGTTATGTTATTAATAATTATTATTGATTGTTTAAGTTATTTATTTTTCTCTAATCACCCGACTGTAGAAAACACGTAATGACATGAAAGTGGACTGATAAACAATTGAAAATCATCATTTATAAAAAGTTTGGTACGAAAACCCTGAAAAATTTCATAAAATATCAATGTAAACGCTTTATATCTCAACAAATATCAATCTTAGCGATTTAATTTATAAGACTTTTTTAAAGAAAATTAAATTTTCTACAAGTTTGTTTTTTCCATTTTTTCGATTAATCCAGTCACTTTTAAAATATCTTCAAAAATATGAGAATTTTTCACTAAAATCAGTTTTAGTGACCCGTACCATCCTGCAGATTACAGCTATGGCACATAAAGCATTTTTGTAGAACTTTTGATTACGAGTAAATCCTTTTTTGGAACAATCCAATAACATAAAATGCGGCTGAGATATGGGTGAATCTCACGAAATGAGTTTGACCTACACTTTTATCGTGTTTTGATATTTCATAATTAAGTAGATATTACAGCTCTGGTTCCAGATTTTTTACCACAATTAATTATTTTTTACAATTTTTTAAAAGTCTACAACCTATCCTCCGTGACTGTTACTCTTTCTAGGTTAACCTATATGTTTTCAACTATCTGAGGTAGTAAAAGCATACTAAAAATATCAGTTCACTAATTAAATTAAACACAAAGCAATCGAATCAAATATAAAATATTTATTAAAAATTAAAAGAAATAATTTTTATAACCATTTATGTGGTGTTACAAAAATTGATTCTATCATCCGTGAATCCTTTTTTGCTTTAAATTTTATGCAACGGATGGCGCTTTAATCATTTTAAATAAGCAAAAACCTCTGTTTACTACATTATAGATGCATGTAATTCCTGAAGGTCAGTTAGAATTTATATGCAGATGTGAGTGTTGCTGTTTTATAATTCAAAAGTTTAAGTTCATTAATTTGCTATTTAAAAACCTATCCACCGTGAAGTGTAATATCTCAGTAAGTAGATTTTTTTAATAAATATTTTATGTATGTACAATTGTATTTTCAAAAAATATTAAGGTGTCAAAAGATACAATAACTTATTTCAAATATACAAAGGGATGTTTAAAAAAAACATACGAAATCCTAACCTCTGTGAAGCTATCTTCCGTGAAGCTCTAATATTCAAAATGTTTGATTTCTTAAAATTCTTGCATTAGTACAGAACCACTTATGTTATGTTATTACTAGACCTGGTGGCTTCCCAAAACCCCTATTCTAGACTAACAGTGAAACAACCAAAAATAAAAAATAATTATTTTCACTTGGTGGACATCTCAATATATTTACCCATATAGATATTTAAACAAAAAAAAAAGTTTACGTGTATTTTAAATGGGAAATCTTAATACGCTTTGGGAGAGTACTTAGAGTTTAATATTAATGGCTTAAATTTTCAGGGAATTTTTTTTTTTAACATTTTCAACAAGTAGTGTAAAAAAGCACCCTACTGTTAAGGTCTAATGATGTTTAATTATTGCTCAATTTTATCCGTTTCTAAAAAAAATTGTGTACTACTCATTAAAATGCCATGGAATAAAAAAAATGTTAAGACAAAATATTTAAAACTAATACTTTTTTATTTCTGTCCTGTTTCATGTATTTAACGGGTTTTTGTAAAAATGGCTAAAAAAAAATATTTTACATAAAGCTGAATCCGACAAAAATAAATTTAAACCAAGCTAATCTGCAATTATTTCAACAATAAATTTAATTTTCATTTTACATTTACAAAATATATATACTCGTATGTATATAAATGAAATTTGCTCTAACACAATTATTATTTATTTATCAATAAATAGATATATTTGCTCACTATCGATGCCTACCAAAATGTAATTATTCATGTTAAACAATATTAATTTCATTCATAATATTCATCTATTTTAATTTTTAAATTTCAATAAATAAAAAAAAATAAATTGGGCTTTAAAACCTAATTTTAATTTGTTTTATGGCGATGTAAAAAAGTTTTTTGGGGGAATTCCCGATTTATATTTAAATGTAATAAAAACTTTTGTATTTTAAATTAGAAAATATAATATCCATATCCAATATCCAAACAAATTACCTTATTAAGAAAATAAATCGTTTATTTTGGTAACTTTATATTTTCTTAATATCGAGATTTTTACATTTTTTTGTTTGGTATTGTGGATTAAGAGTTTATGCAACAAAAATACAATTTCAACTTGTGTAACAAACATAACTAAATTTTAAACTTTTCTTTCACTTCCTTATTAGTGGTAAAGAGTGGAAATGGCTTTGAACGGGAAAAATGTAAATTTCTTTTTAAAAGTTATTAGTCTGTCAGGTCAATTTGCATATTTTGGCCTAAGAAGATGGATATATTGTACTTTTAAACTTCCCAACATGGGTTGATTGTTGTATTCAGTTCATCCACAAATTTATATGTAATCTTTGGGTAAACAAATTTATCAAATTCAAAATTATTTTACATTAGTAATACGTCAAGTTTATGCACTATAAAATTAATTAACTAATAATTCTGGGAATAACAAAATTTTTACGCTGTCCCAATTATGGATAGGTTTTTAAATAGCAAATTAATGAACTGAAACTTTTGAATTATAAAACAGCAACACTCTCATCTGCATATAAATTCTAACTGACCTTCAGAAATCACATGCATCCATAAATAATAATAATGTCGTAAACAGAGGTTTTTGCTTATTTAAAATGATTAAAGCACCATCCCTTGCATACAATTTAAAGCAAAAACAGATTCACGGATAATAGAATCAATTTTTGTAACACCTACATAAATGGTTATAAAAATTATTTCTTTTAATTTTTAATAACTTTTATATTTGATTCGATTGCTTTGGATGTGTTTAATTTACTTAGTGAACTGATATTTTTAGTATGCTTTTACTACCTCAGATATTTGAAAACATATAGGTTAACCTAGAAAGAGTAACAGTCACGGAGGATAGGTTTTAGACTTTTAAAACATTGTAAAAAATATTTAATTGCGGTTAAAAATCTGGAACCTGAGCTGTAATGTCTACTTAATTATGAAAGATCAAAACACAATAAAAGTGTAGGTCAAACTCATTTAGTTTTATTAAATATTACGGGGTAATACCATCGGGGGACATTTAGTGAGTTTCACCCATATAGAGAATTCCATGCCAAATTTACCTACCAAATGAGTTTGTAAATGCGATTTTTGCTGAAATTGGACATGTTTTGTACGAATTCAAAAATACTTTTTAGATTATTTTGGCCGATAGTTTTTGAGATGTCGAATTCTTAAAAATTTGACGTTTTTTTAATATTCCATAAAAAATATTTGCTTTTGTTTTTATATGGTTTGGTTTAATTTTCTATTCGTGGGTCATTTTTTTTTTCAAAAAAAATAAAAAAAACAACTTAATTTTGAAGTTTTTAATTCTAGATCCACCATGATATTTCTTCCAAATTTAAATATTTTAGAAAATTTCTATTGATGAACTTATAATTCTTTATTCAAAAACCTGTGTTCAGAAATATAGTACTTTTTGATTTTTTAACATTTTAACATTTTTTAACATTAACAATAAAACATAAATACAAATAAATCAAAGATAGTCGATATACTCGAACTTAATAAACTCGTAACTAAAATGGCGTTTATAAAACTTAATACATAAATACTATTATTCTAAACACTTTAAATTTAGATAGATGCGAAAAGTTGAAGAGTAAATATTAACGACGCAATTTGTTTTGGGAAATGGAATTTAAATAAAATAAAACTACCGGGAGATAGGCTTAACGAGTTTTTCGAAGATACTTGTGAATTATACATACCCCGAACATATTTATATGCAAATAGCGTGCTATCTGTTGTTTTTTTTATCTCGGTTACAATATCGTTCTCAGGATATTATTTTTCAGTCGCTCATTGTTTTACCCTGAAAAGGTGGTTTTACATTAACAAACAAATTTTATTATTCCCAGTAAATAAAAATTATAAAACAAATAAATCGCCTAAATTCAAAAAAAAATGCATTATTAAAAGCGTTGATTGAAAAAGTCCCCATTCAAAGGTAAAATACCAAAAACGGGTATTATGTTATGTATTATATACAATATTATGTTGCCATGAATTCGTAGATCTTTTTTTCTAGTTTACTATTTTAAAATGCATTTGTCGGCCTATTTTTAGAGAACTCAAACATAAAAATGTTTGTACAACAATATTTTTTTTTACATTTTTTATAAATGTCTAAACTTAAATAAAAATTATATTAGCTAAAGTTATCATTAGTTAATTCTGCACCATCAAATATATTTTTTGAATTTGATCTTTTGGCAAATTGAATTATATTTACAATTAAAAACATAATAATAAAAAATAAAATACACACAGTAACGTAACTATATAAGCATATGAGCGTTGAGTTTCGTAATCAATGATATGGGTGATTCTACAAAAGTTGGGCAACTTTTGACCTCATTTTGTTTATATAGTTTTCGGAGAAAATTAAACAGTATTTTGTTATGAGAACATAGATAATATAATAAATATACGGTTCCAGACCGGGCCAGTCACTTTTTCAAACAGTTTCTGAAATATCTGTGTTTTCTAAATTTGAATGCAAGGGAAGTGACGAGTGTACCAGGGTACTAATAAAATACATAATTTATTGTAAAATATAAGATTTGTTGCAACTTTCAGCATAGTATACATTAAATATCTTAAAATCAAATAATACCACACATCAGTGGCGGCTGGTGGATTTTGGGTATACCGATATCTCAATTATTAGATATGGGACCCACACCAAATTTATGTGAGTTTATAATGACATTAAATAAACAAGTTCTGCGCAAGCAGAATTTAAATTGAAGTTTGAGAAAAAAAGATAACTGAAACATCGAACATGGAACTGACGACACGGTACTGATGATTGGGATACAAATTTGAGATTATAATTCGGAATTAGGTATTTTACTGATATTTTTTATTAGTGGATGCTACTTATCAACAAATCACATATTGCCTTATATAAATTACAATGAAAAATATATACATAAGAATATAACTACTGAAAACGTGCATTCACCACAACTTCGCCGCTTGCATTGTTTTCAAGATGACTGGCGTGCAAAGGGTAGGTATTTTTTTACCAACACTTGAGTTAAAACGAGGACTTGAATTTTAAACTTCAATATTTCGCAGGAATTGTGAATTTTAACATTGGACACAGAACTGACGGGTAAAAGTGAGTACAAAGATTATCAATTTTTTAAAAATTGCTTTTTATCTATGATAAAATATGAAAAATACATTATTTAATGTTTTATAGTTTGTATTGAAATTGAAAAATGAAGATAAATTGAATATATATATCAAAATAAAATCACTCAAATATTTGATTCAGGAGTTGTGACACGCCAAGGTACTGATGTTTTAAATATATATTATTCAAACGTGCTTTTGAAAAAATACATTAAAATTGGGTGGACAAGTTAAAAAAACCTGGATCTTTAGTAATATACTAAAATATTTACAAAAAATATTAAAATACCTACTCTATTGACTGATGATTAAAGATGGGATATTTAGGTACTGAAAAATAGGTAACTAAAAAGGTACTAAAAAAGCATTTTAGGTTAAAAAAACAGCATTCTAGGTTAAAAAGTTCAAGTTTCGTTTATTTTTTGAAATAAGTAACATTAAATATTTTTTTATAAACTAACCAATAGTTAATTAAAGCTATAAGGAACTGAAAATATAACAGGGAATACCTGATATTTACCAAATTTACAACTAGAGTAACAAACAAAACAAAATTTATATAAATTAATGAAAGATGTTTTAACATAACCTCAAAGTCCTTACAATTTTACAGCAAACTCTACAAAATAAGTTTTTTCCGTCAATAGAAAATATTTTATTCTTCTCCTCTATCCAACTGCTGAGTTTATTTAGAGGTTTTTCTTTGGTTTTACCCAAACACAGAACATACCCACAATAAACTGTGTTTCACTGAGTGACACTCACTACACAGAAGTTCTATGACAGAACATAAGCTCACTATAAAGAAGGTAACTGTAAAGAAAATTACTGTTACAGTGTGTGACCATAAGAAAAAATTCTATACCGTTGAGTTGCACGCCCTGGATAAAATATTGGCCCAAAATTTAAAAAGGACACAAAAAAATAAAGTAAGTAAAAATACGTAAAAATAGGTTACAAATCGGTGAAAATAAACTGACAAATTAAAAAATATGTAACAAAAGTATAAAAAGGTAGTTTAAAGCAAAAACCTCCAAAAAAGGTAAAAAAGGTGAAAACAAGTTAGGTTCATATAAAGGAAAATCTTTTAAAACACATTTTGGCATTATTGGTTTTCAAATAGTAACATCTGTTGAAAAAAGGTAAAATAACTAAAATCCCAACCATCAGTGATGACATCAAGTTGCCCAACTTTTGTAGAATCACCCATATAAAGAATAATAAATCAAAATCGAGTACTAAACCAACATTTTTTAGTTTTTACTTGCAACGCGAAACACAAATAACGTGCACGATTTAGCTGTGCAGTTAAAACTTTGCGAACAAAATTTGTCGAGTATAACTTCTGCCTACCTCTCTTTTGTGAAAAAACTACTTATCCATTTAAAAATAATGTGCAGTTTGTATGTTTTAAATGTATTTTTGACAATTCTTGAATTCCCACAATACCAGGTTGAACTATTTCATAAAAATTTAAAAAAATACTCCTTTTTCCGCTACCCATCGTTTTTTGTTGCTTTCATTACTTGAAACTTCTGAAAGTGATTTATTTGTACGGTTTGGGGCCGTCTTAATAAAAACCTAACGTCGCTCGGTTGCTGCGTTGCCATTCGCAACTCGCGAATACGGACGAAAAGAGAAATGGAAGGGAGCGGGCGCTCGGAATTACAAAGACGCGCGTATCCCAAAAGACAAAGTGGCCCATTGAAGTGGCTCCTTTGTTTTTATCTTAAATAAGTGGCGAAAGGGCCATCAGTCTTGCCCCTGAATTGCCGCCGCGCATTCTCCTGCTGCTGCCGCTCCTGCTGGCGTTCCTGCAGGTTTATTGTAACTAATCCGGGCGCTCGTTTGCTAATGAATTTTGAGCCGGGCTTCCTGCTTCTCTCGTGCCTGAGATTTTCTTATTTTCGGCAGGGTTAATCACTCTTTTTGGTCACCTATTGAACATTTTTAACTTGAGTTTTATCTAATTATGCAGGGGTTTTTAAGATTTAAGATTTTTTTAATATTTGCCTGTGAGGCAAAACTGCTCAAAATTATAATAATTTTATTATTACCAAATTTAATTACAACTTTACCACTTAAAAATACATTAAAATCATTAGTCAAACAAATAATAAGCTCTGATTGGCGAATTTATTACTAAAATTAACCTTAAAGTCTGTTAGTAGTTCAAAAACTTGTCAAGTAATGTAATATTATACCGATTGTTATTTTATTTTTTTAATGAAAATACCATAAAATGATTAGTAATCGATCTTAAAAAAACTGTCAACAGACTTTTAAAATACAAGTCAATAGAGTAGGTATTTTAATATTTTTTGTAAATATTTTAGTAAATTACAAAAGATCCAGTTTTTTTAACTTGTCCACCCAATTTTAATGTATTTTTTCAAAAGCACGTTTGTAGAAAAACATAATAAATATTTAAAACATCAGTACCTTGGCGTGTCAACTCCTGAATAAAATATTTTACTGATTTTATTTTAAAATATATTCAATCTTAAATTTTTCAATTTCACTACAAAATATAAAACATTAAATAATGTATTTTTTATATTTTATCATAGATTCGAATAATAGCAATTTTTAAAAAATTGATAATCTTTGTACTCACTTTTAACCGTCAGTTCAGTGTCCAATGTTAAAATTCAAAATTTCTGCGAAATATTGAAGTTTAAACGTCAAGTCCTCGTTTTAACTCAAGTGTTGATAAAAAATTACCTACAGAGCCCGCCCTTTGCACGGCAGTCATCTTGAAAACAATGCAATAGCCGAAGTTGTGGTGAATGCACGTATAGTTCCAGTCAAAATTTCAGTACTGTGGTGAGTAGTTATATTCTTACGTATATATATTTCATTGTAATCTATATAAGGCTATATGTGATTTGTTGATAAGTAGCATTCACTAACAAAAAATATCAGTAAAATACTTAATTCCAAATTATATATATATATTAGACTGGTTCAAAAAAATCGAATATTTTTTTTTCTTTAAAACCCGCATTAAAATATCTTCCTAGTAATGAAAAAAGAAGCCTGTGAAAATTGTAGCTCTTAATATTAATATTTAGAGGTCGCTCATTGTGAATTTCTATTTTACGTTTAAATAACACAGGAATTCTTTTTTCTTAACTTTGAAATTTTATAACCCCTTTTTGGAGTGAACATATTGGAATGAACTCTATATATTTTTGAAGAAAATTGAACGTTCTACAAAAAATGTCTCTTATAATTTTTTCGTAAATTCACTCCTTTAATAGTTATTCAAGGTTGAAATTAGACATATAATAAATGTAACGTTTAAATAACACAGGAATTTTTTTTTACTTTTACTTTTATAACTTTTTTTTGAGTGGACATATTGGAATAAGCGATAATTTTTTTTAAAGAAACATAAAAAAAATTAAAAAAAGTTCACAAAAATCTGGATTCGAATTCACGCTAAGCAGGTTACAAGACAAGCTTTAAAAAAAGACTAGCGAACTATTCCGCTGCTCTAGGGCGCTTCCAGATTTTTGTGAACTTTTTTTAATTTTTTTATGTTTCTTTAAAAAAAATTATCGCTCATTCCAATATGTCCACTCAAAAAAAAGTTATAAAATTAAAAGTAAAAAAAAAATCCTGTGTTATTTAAACGTTACATTTATTATATGTCTAATTTCAACCTTGAATAACTATTAAAGGAGTGAATTTACGAAAAAATTATAAGAGACATTTTTTGTAGAACGTTCAATTTTCTTCAAAAATATATAGAGTTCATTCCAATATGTTCACTCAAAAACGAGTTATAAAATTTCAAAGTTAAGAAAAAAGAATTCCTGTGTTATTTAAACGTAAAATAGAAATTCACGATGAGCGACCTCTAAATATTAATATTAAGAGCTACAATTTTTACAGGCTTCTTTTTTTACTACTAGGAAGATATTTTAATGCGGGCTTTGAAGAAAAAAAAATATTCGATTTTTTTGAACCAGTCTAATATATATATATATATATATCTCAAATTTGTATCCCATTCATCAGTACCGTGTCGTCAGTTCCATGTTCGATGTTTCGGTTATCTTTTTTTCGCAAACTTCAATTTAATTTCTGCTTGCCCAGAACTTGTTTATTTTGATGTTTGGTGTGGGTCCCATTTCTAATAATTGAGATATCGGTATACCTAAAATCCACCAGCCGCCACTGATGTGTGGTATTATTTGATTATAAGATATTTAATGTATAATATGCCCAAAGTTGCAATAAATCTTATATTTTCCAATAAATTATGTATTTAATTAGTACCCTAGTATACTCGTCACTTCCCTTACATTCAAAACACAAATGTTTCAGAAACTGTTTGAAAAAGTGACTTGCCCGCTCTAGAACAGTATATTTATTATATTATCTGTTCTCATAACAAAATACTGTTTAATTTTCTCCGAAAACTATATAAACAAAATGAGGTCAAAAGTTGCCCAACTTTTGTAGAATCACCCATATACTAAAAATTTTTTGGTATATGTATTTATATTAAAACCACTTTATCACAGTAAATAATTCTAATTTTTAAGGGTAAAAGTGGTGTAATAAAATTTTATATTATAATTTATAAATAAACTTTAGGTAAAAAATAAAACTGAAAGGGTTATATTTCTAAAAGACGCCATACGCTAGAAAATTGTCAACAATACGCACTGCACATTATTTTTATATAAATAAGTAGTTTTTTCATAAAAGAGAGGAAGGCAGAAAAGTCTTACTCGACAAATTTTGTTCGCAAAGTTTCAATTGCCCAGCTAAATCGCGCACTGTATTTTAGTTTAGCGTTGCAAGTAAAAACTAAAAAACTTTGATTTAATACTCGATTTCGATTTATTATTCCTAATATCACTTATAAAGGGTGAGTTTTTTAAAATGTTAAAAGGGGATATTTCGAAAACGGTTTAAAAATTTTTTTGTGAAATTTTGGTAAACTAATAGAGATGTGGAGGGAGATATTTAAACATATTTCCCTGGTTTGAGGGGCGGGGGGTAACTTTGGATTTTTAATAGGGATGATGTACTTTGTTTTAAAAACTCGAATCTATGTAAAAAACTAGGTACGTGAGGAACAAAAAATTGTTCTGCGCTTTTGCTTACAAAATTATTTATTTATTATTAGATTATAAAATACTCAAAAATAATTTCAATTTATTTATCAAGTGTACAAAATTCATTTGGAAAAAAATAAGAAAGTGTTTGGAAGTTGAAGGGGACATTTTTAAGAATTTCTCAGATACGACAGCCAATAAATTAGTTGAAATTTAATTGTTAATATTTTATATTGGGTAGGTGTCAAAAATATGTTTAAATATGTCCCCCCACCTTTTTAGTAGTTTACTAAAATTTTCGAAATATCCTCAAAAAAGTGATCATGGTGAATTATTGTTTTTTTAATTGTAAAATGTAATTAAGGAACTAAATCGTTGCATTTTCATGTTTTGTCAAAGTATCCAGTTCCGTATATATTTGCTGGTGCTGAATTAAATAATGATTACTTTACCTAATATAATTTATATTTAAGTTTGGACAATTTTAAGAAATCCAACAAAAAATAATTAAATAACATAATACCAGTTTTTGGTATTTTACCATTAAGTGTAAACTTTATCAATCAAAGCTTTTAATAATGCATAATGCTGTTTGAATTTTTACTGAATTGAAATATTTACAATTTTCACGTAAATCATTCCTTTAATGGGTACAATTTATATTTAAAGGGACTTATTGTTAAAGACATATAATATAAATTTATATAATTTTTTAAATAAATTTTTATAAATTTATATAATTATTTTCACAATGCACAATGGTGCCAATGACAGCAGCTGTCGGCGCACCTTAATTAAAAAAAAATATTTTTTACAAATATTTAAAAAAAGTAATATATATTTTTTAATCATAATTATTTATTTTACGCATGTCATATACCTATTTATATTAAACAATATATGGTAAACTTTATTAGCTACATTAAGTTATTTTAACGTCATTTGTTAGTAACAATTTGTTTTTTATTATACAAATTGCTGAAAAGCTTTAGATTTGATCTTTTCAAACATAAATTAACAAAAATGCTATAAAATAAAAAAAATAATGTCAACAAAAATTGTTCTGCAAAGCTTTAGTAAAAACAATACTTTTTTGGTTGAATATTTAACTTTATAATAGGGAATATAAAATGGAAAAAGAGTAAATTGAAAAGTAATTAAGTGCTTTGTTTTATTGCACTTTATTGTACAGGTTCAAACATTTGTAATTTCTTTTATCCACTTGCAACAAACGCAAGACTTTTATCCAATTTGAAATGAAAACATTTTAATTTCCTTTCTTTCTGTATTTGTTTCTATGTTTATAAAGGAACGGTTAAATACCTATATTTTCTCCTGTGTATTTTTAAATATAAGAAAAGAAAAGAAAAGAATCAAATATAAAATTGTGTTTTGTATTTTTATATTATTGTAAAGTATTTAACATGTAGACACTTTGTTATGTTTATGTTTAGAGAAAACTTATAAAGGGCTTTTAATTAAAAACTAGCCAGCCTTAATAACTTTTGAGTAAATATGATATATAATTACGAACATTTGTAATTTTAAAATTTATGACAAATTTGTAAATTTTGAAAATTTTGTATATTTTCAAATTTTCTATATTATTGAAAGTTTAGTGAATTTTGTAAATATTAAGAGTTTTAAAAAAAATATGAATTTTAAAATTTTGGAAATTTGTATACTATATCTCTCTTACTTATGCACATCCATTTTATTAAATGACATAACCTTTGCCACTTCATGCTCTCCTGATACTTAAAACCTTTTAAAACCTATCTTCGATGTTTATTTTTTGTCACCAAACAGGCTTATTTATTCAACTTCATTCTCTTCTGATACTTACGAGCGTTTAAAGTTTTACTTAAAAAAATCAGGTTAATAATGTTACGCACTTAAAAAAGATAATGAACCTTTAATCAGTTACTGGAATAAGATAAGGTACATACCCACCTAATAATAAATGTATATTAAACTTAATGCAATGATAATTCTAAAGGCAGAATAATATATTTCTACACTCATTAGCATAATGATGCATATGCGTATGTTTACATAAGTAATTTTCTTCATGGCTGCGCCCTTTGACTTTCAAGAGCATGCTCTTTGGCCCGCTTTTGCTAAACATTCTTTTTTCCATTATACTTGTTAAAAACACCATTAAATATATATGGGGCATTCCACGCCAAATCTATGGTTTAAAAAAAAATTTTTGATTCCTTTTTTTTATATTTTTTAGTACTCCTTGAAAGAGCTTTCTTGAGATTTTTTTGATCACGGGTTCAAAAGATACCAAATTACCAAAAAAACTGCTTTTTTTTTGTTTTTCGCTCATAACTTCTTAAAAAATGGTCCAAATCAAAATGTCCATTCTATATAAAATTTTGGTTTTTAAATGTACTTTTCGAAAAAAAATACACTTACAGGCAAAATAATCGATCCAAACAAATTTTCGACGAATTTCAATCGCAAATAATTTTTTTATTTGATGTCGAAATTAAAGATGTTTTTTACCATAAGTTTAAGCCACTCTGTAGAGTGGCAAAACCGTATATTGTTCTAAATTAAGTTTTGTTTTTGATTCACCTCGATATATTTATTTTTGTGGAAAATATGGATTTTTTAAAAAAACATTGCAATTTCTAATATTTTTCTGTATGAAGAACTAAGGTTGCTATGGTCCATCCATATGCTATGGAGAATGACAGTGACAGTTTTGTTGAATCATCTCATACTTGGACATGTCATACACGGCTTTCAAAAGCTATCAAATTGTTTTTTGCAAAATAATGTTTAAATTTTGAGGTGTCTTCTCACTTTAAAAAATGGATATGTCCCCGACTGATATTGCCAGAGCCATTAATTTAATCCAGGATGGACGGTCACAGTATTACGTTGCAAGTGTTTTAAACGTCACAAGAAGTAAAGTACAAAGGGCAACATTAGTCAGAGACATTTTTAAAAGTAAGAAGACACCTCAAAATTAACACATTAATTTACAAAAAACAATTTGATAGCTTTTGAAAGCTGTATATGACATGTGCAAGTATGGGATGATTCAACAAAACTGTCACTGTCATCCTCCATAGGCTATGGATGGACCATAGCAACCTTAGTTCTTCATACAGGAAAAATATTGGAAATTGCAATGTTTTTTTTTAATCCATATTTTCCACAAAAATAAATATATCAAGGTGAACCAAAAACAAAACTGTTAAAAATAGATGTGACTTGATAATTAAAACTTAATTTAGAACAATATACGGTTTTTCCACTCTACAGAGTGTCTTAAACTTATGGGAAAAAACATCTTTTAGTTTAAACCTGTATATGATAAACGTACATGTATTTTTTAGTAATTTTTAAAATGTGGGCGATTCTCCATTAATGTATCTACAATATTAATATTGGTTTAAAACCGAAATCAAATAAAAAAGTTATTTGCGATTGAAATTCATCGAAAATTCGTGTGGATCGATTATTTTGCCTGTGAGTGTATATTAAAAATATTTGAAGCGTTTTAAGTCAAGATTTTTCAGTTTTAAAGTTTAAATCGTGTTTTTAAAAATGTGTGTCTTCTTCGATTTTCGCGAAAATTTTTTATTTTCAACTTTCATCCATTCAACAACTATTCAGTCTGGTCCGGTAGTGGGCCTTCCATAATTACTATTTTTTTCGAAATTTATAATAATTTTTTTTTTTTAATTTTGAAAAATCGAAAAAAAATAGTAATTATGGGAGGCCCACTACCGGTCCAAGCTGAATAGTTGTTGAATAGATAGAAGTTGAAAATAAAAAATTTTCGCGAAAATCTAAGGAGACACATTTTTAAAAACACGATTTATACTTTAAAACTCAAAAATCTTGACTTAAAACGCTTCAAATATTTTCAATATATTTTAAACGAAAATTTTATATAAAATGAACATTTTGATTTGGACCATTTTTTAAGAAGTTATGAGCGAAAAACAAAAAAACCAAAATTTGATATCTTTTGAAAAAAATTACTGAGAAACCCCTTTCAAGGAGTACTAAAAAATATTAAAAATTGGAGGAATCAAGAAAAAAAATGTTTAAACCATCCGATTTGGCGTGGAATGCCCCATATATTTGAAGTAGGTGTGCTAAAATGACATCAAAAGATGATACAGGGTGAAACAGTAAATTTCTTTTTCCCGACTGAACCAAGGAATCAAAGTCCAACTTTCACATGACTCCGCCTAGTACACTGTTAAAAAAAATCAGATTTGTTAACATGAGTTTGTAGTTTGTTAATTTTATTTTGTAAAATTTTAACATAATTTTTTGAAGAAACCCAGGGTTGGTTGGTAATTATTTTTAAAAAGGAAAATATTTTATCGAAAATTTTGTGACCTGATAAAATATTAATTTGTTGTTTGTAGTTTTTTGGCTGTTTGTGTTTATTTTTGGCTAATTTCCACTTTGACATCATTTACTTTAATATAATTTTAAAAAACGGTAAGATTAATACTTAATATTTTTCTCAACATTGGGTACCACCGTATAGTTAAACATTAATAATTCATTCGGTCTAAAATGGCAGGATCATTAGTTTGGACAAATTTACAAAAGAGGGGTGGGGTAATGAATGTTTTCATTATATCAAAGGGAAACTGCGCAATCAGTTACATATTTCATGTTTAATAAACTTAGTTTTGACGCAATGCTTGATAAAATGAACTGGCGGTAATTCGTTTTGCCTCAGAGGAAAATTAAGTTTTAGGAGTTTCGGGTTCGTTTTATTGCCGAAACCCGCAAACCCCACGAAGTAAGGTTTACATTTTAATATAAAAATTACAATAAAATAATAAAAGTACGCAGTTAAAAGTTTGTCCCGGAGGAACCACCTTTTTGAGTTATTTGTAATTTGTAATATGTTTTAATATTTTAAGTATACCCTAATTTTTAAGTGCCTTAAAGTCTCCTTTAACTACGGTTTCGCGAAAGGATCGAACGGTCGATTTGCAAGGGTTCAAGAAATCGATTGAAACTTTTTTACCTTATTTCTACATCTTAATGCAGTACTTTTTTCAAAAAAAAAATCTCGTCCATTGACAACTTTGTTTTTATTTTAATTTTTTTCTTCGCTGTGTTAAAAATGAAGAAATTTCATTTTTTTTAAATAACTTTTTTATTTCAAAACGTATCGATTTGAAATTTGGACAAAATTTAGATCTTACTAATGACAATTAATCCATGAAAAAATTTTGTTTAGATTATAACGTACAGGGGGTGCTGGTAATAATTTAGTTTAAAATTAACAATTTTTAAAGGGTAAATAATCGAAGAAGCAACTTTGTTTTATAAATTTGAGTATAGCACGTGAAAGTATTGATATTTGACTATTATTTGATATATTAACTTTTTTATGCAAATGATGTTTCTGTGGCCAGGATCAGTTTTGAATTAGCAGTAGCAGTATTCATAAATGCTTAGTTTAGTACATTTTGTCATTTTTATACAAATATTGTATGTCTTTTATTAATAATTAAGTAAAGCATAACACATAAATGACGTTTAATATACAGGGTGTTTCACGTACTTAGTCCGTTGGAAGTTTCTAGGTAATCGCGAGACATCGATTTAAAATTTTAATAGCGTAAAGTATTCGCTTTCCTAAATTATAATTTAAAATAATTATTTTAAACAAAATAATACTTCCTGTTTTACCGGAATACCTCATATATTTTTACATTATTTAATTCTACATAAAATTCTGAGTAAAATGGCTATACCATATCCTATTATAGGATATTATATATATATATATATATTATAATATTGACTTTAGGTATAGGATTCCTATACCTAAAGTCAATATTTTTTGAGTTATTATTTTTTCAATCAAATATTTTTATTAATTTTAAACAATGACAGATTTGGTGGTAACCATGGATACTGTTACATTAAACCACATGTAGAATTTCAGAGGTTTGTTGATACAAAATAGTATTGAATATTAGAAATTGTTAAATGTGTCTGAAATTTTAACTTTAGGAAAGAGTTACTATAATACCAATCGAAAGATTCTTTAATGTTTTATTTGATTATGTTAAAACATACAGGGTTTTACATTTATAATAAAAACGTTGTTATTGTTTGAAGTTTGCCCAATTTCAAGTGGTTTTTCTCAAGGTATTTGTAGAAAAACCTTTAAAAAACTAAACAATGTTTTAATATTCCAAAAATTCCAACCCCATGTCAACAAACATAATAACAAACAAATTAGAGGCTATTTGGATTAACGTGCATTTTAACGAAAAAAATTAATATCTTGAAAACTATTGACTTTATGTATAGTCTAAATCAAATTGTATATTCTATTAAAATTTCAAATCCATACCGTTTGCGTTTCTCCAGAAACACCCTGTATAGCATTATATTAAATATAAAAAAATGCAAAATAACTAATTACAAAAAATCGAAAAACAAATGAATAAAAATATAGTTATATCTAAATAGCCGATTGCAACATAAAAATTCTTTATTCTAATATATTTATTGGGTAAATATTACTTTCCTTAGTTAGGAATTAAAATTGAAGCTTGTTTATTGAGTAAAACATAAATTGAAGCTTGGTTGTGGAGCAAAAAATAAAATTAAAGTAGGTTATAATTTTTAACTTGCTGATACTGTCTATAATTATTATTTAGTGTATTCATTTTAATAAATTAATATTTTAAGTTTATAGTACACTTATAAATTGAAACGCAATCAGTCATTTGCAACTTATAAACTGAACTGTTAAATTATTTTTCATGCTTCCAATGGTAGGTTACCATAGAGATAAGTCTGTGATGCCTACTATGATCAAAATTAGTAAACTTAAAAAAATTTAAAATTTATAAATAAAACTAATTTTAGCTCCATCTATGGCGATTTTTTTAAATAAATATGTAAGAATTGTATGTTATATATAAAATATTGTATGTAATATATAATACATTATCTTATAAAACTAGTTAAAACAATTTATAATTTGTAAAACACGTTAGTATTACGCTCTTTGAAGGCTTAACTTAAAAATGGTGTCTCTCGTAGAAACATAATTTGCATTTAGAAGTTTATATATCAAATAATAGTTCATTATCAGTACTTTAACGTGATATACTCAAAATTATAAAACAACGTTGCTTCTTCGACTTTTTAACCCTTAAAAAATGGTAAAATTTTAAATTAAATTGTCCACCGTGTCCCCTGTATATTAAAATCTAAAAAAAATAATACGTGGATTTATTGCCACTAATAAGGTCTACATTTTATCTTAATTTCAAATCGATACGTTTTTAAATAAAAATGTTATTACAAAATATCGAAATTTATCTATTTTTAACACAGTAGAGTGACTTAAGGCCTGAAAACCACAGGGGTCAATGGATGAAATTTTTTTTTTGAAAAAAAAGTACCATTTAGATGTACAAATAAGTTAACAAAAATATATTCAATTCTGGCATCACTTGCAAACAAATGTCCAAAATTTGTTCGATTTTTACGCGAAACCATAGTTAATATTTACTCGTATATAATTTTCATATATAATTTTATAACATTTTTAGAATTTCCTTTGATTTTTTTCTTCCAACATCAAAAATTGTAGGCATATATACACTCACAGGCAAAATAATCGATCCACACAAATTTTCGATGAATTGCAATCGCAAATAACTTTTTTATTTGATGTTGGATTTAAACGAATATTAAAGAATATTGTACATAATATAGATAAATTAATGGACAATTGCTCACATTTTAAAAAATTACTAAAAAATAGACGTACGTTTATAATATACAGGTTTGAAGAAAAAGATGTTTTTTACCATAAGTTTAAGACACTCTGTAGAGTGGCAAAGCCGTATATTGTTCTAAATTAAGTTTTATTTATCAAGTCACAACTATTCTTAACAGTTTTGTTTTTGGTTCACCTCGATATATTTATTTTTGTGAAAAATATGGATTTTTAAAAAAAATATTGCAATTTCCAATATTTTTCTGTATGAAGAACTAAGGTTGCTATGGTCCATCCATAGGCTATGGAGAATGACAGTGACAGTTTTGTTGAATCATCCCATACTTGGACATGTCATACACGGCTTTCAAAAGCTATCAAATTGTTTTTTGCAAATTAATGTTTAAATTTTGAGGTGTCTTCTTACTTTAAAAAATGGATATGTCTTCGAATGATGTTGCCAGAGCCATTAATTTAATCTAGGATGGACGGTCACAGTATTACGTGGCAAGTGTTTTAAACGTCACAAGAAGTAAAGTACAAAGGGCAACATCAGTCGGAGACATTTTTAAAAGTAAGAAGAAACATCAAAATTAACACATTAACTTACTAAAAACAATTTGATAGCTTTTGAAAGCTGTATATGACATGTCCAAGTATGGGATGAATTAACAAAACTGTCACTGTCATCCTCCATAGGCTATGGATGACCATAGCAACCTTAGTTCTTCATACAGAAAAAATATTGGAAATTGCAATGTTTTTTTAAAAAAATCCATATTTTCCATAAAAATAAATATATCAAGGTGAACCAAAAACAAAACTGTTAAAAATAGATGTGACTTAATAATTAAAACTTAATTTAGAACAATATACGGTTTTGCCACTCTACAGAGTGTCTTAAACTTATGGTAAAAAACATCTTTTTTTTTAAACCTGTATATTACGAACGTGTATTTTTTATTAATTTTTAAAATGTGAGCGATTCTCTATTAATGTATCTACAATATTCTTTAATATTTGTTTAAATCCGAAAACAAATAAAAAAGTTATTTGCGATTGAAATTCATCGAAAATTTGTGTGGATCGATTATTTTGCCTGTGAGTGTATTTTATTTTATTTTCTTAACATTTTAATAACATTTTATATTTTTTTAGTATTTATTATTAATTTTTTAGGTTTTATTTATTTTCAACCATAATTTTTATTGAATTAAAAGTAAAAGAAGCCAATACTTGTAAAAATGGCGAATTCGCCGGGATGAATTTGTATTTCTGTTTTATTTAATTTATTAACTAATAACACAGTAGGTACGATAAAATTTGATTTTTTTCCTCCTATGAAAAATTATATAGATTTTGAAAATAGACTTAAAATAAATGGACAAACATTAAAGATAAATTTTAAAATTATTTTAATTACAAACAGGATGTTGAACATTTACGAAATACAGGGTGTTTCACGTTCGTTGTTTTGAAAACTCGAAAACTATTCACTTTAGGCATGGGACATAGTATGGTAATTTTATTTGAAATATTTTATACAAAATATTTTAGAAAAATAGAAAATAAACTCTTTTAAAATTTCAAATCTATTTTTGTTCGTTCCCCAGAAACTTCAATGGACCACGAATGTGAAACACCCTGTATATTAAGTGGTGTTTTTTGGGTTGTGATATCACTATAAATTCTAAAGCAATATAAGATAAATACAAATCTGTTATTTCATTTAAAAAAATTAAAAATTAAAAACAAAAATATTTTTTAAATTAAAAAAAAATTGAAGTATAATTTTTTTATTATGTAAAAACTTTGAACAAAAAATGATTTATAACAAAATAGAGAATTAAAAATCTGTATAGGGGTGATTCTACAAAAGTTGGCAACTTTTGACGTCATTTTGTTTATATAGTTTTCGGAGAAAATTAAACAGTATTTTTCCAAACAGTTTCTGAAATATCTGTGTTTTCTAAATTTGAATGCAAGAAAAGTATCGAGTATACCAGGGTACTAATTAAATACATAATTTATTGGAAAATATAAGATTTATTGCAACTTTAAGCATATTATACATTAAATATCTTAAAATCAAATAATACCACACATCAGTGGCGGCTGGTGGATTTTGGGTATACCGATATCTTAATTATTAGATATGGGACCCACACCAAATTTATATGAGTTTATAATGACATTAAATAAACAAGTTCTGCGCAAGCACAATTTAAATTGAAGTTTGCGAAAAAAAGATAACCGAAACATCGAACATGGAAATGACGACACGGTACTGATGAAAGGGATACAAATTTGAGATTATAATTCGGTATTAAGTATTTTACTGATATTTTCTATTAGTGGATGCTACTTATCAACAAATCATATATAGCCTTATATTATATATATAAATTACAATAAAATATATATACGTAAGAAAATAACTACTCACCACACTTCTCCGCTTAAATTGTTTTCAAGATGACTGTCGTGCAAAGAGCGGGCTCTGTAGGTAATTTTATCAAGTTTTTAAAAATTGCTATAATTCGAATCTATGATAAAATATGAAAAATACATTATTTAATATTTTATAGTTTGTAGTGAAATTGAAAAATTTAAGATAAATTGAATATATTTTAAAATAAAATCACTCAAATATTTGATTCAGGAGTTGTGTGTTTTAAATATTTATTATGTTTTTCTACAAACGTGATTTTAAAAAATACATTAAAATTTGGTGGACAAGTTAAAAAAACCTGGATCTTTTGTAACATACTAAAATATTTACAAAAATATTAAAATGCCTACTCTATTGACTGATGACATTAAGTTGTCCAACTTTTATAGATTCACCCTTTAGGCTTTATAAAAAATGTAAATGACGTAATTTTGTGAAACGGTTTTTTTAATCTTTATTTTTAAAATCTGTTAAAATTTTTAATGTGAGGAAGATCCTGTTAAACTGTGTAGTTTTACAATTTTTGTCAGTCAGTTGTCAACTATACAGGGTGACCAAAGTTTTTTGCCCAATATTGCTAAATTCGTTATTATTGGAGTTGGTTAAATTAGTAAATTGGTTGAATTTTTTCTTTTGATTAAAATGGTCAAATATTAAATAATTGAACGTCGGGTGGAAATATTTACAAAAATATAAAAAAAATATTATATATTTTGAAAGACATTTTAATTTTAAAGAAAAAATTAAAATTGCATAACTATCCTAAACTTAAAAATAAGCAATTAATAAGTACTTAAAATTTCTTATTGTTAAAATAAAGTAAAAATTTGGTTATTTTAACAACTATCAGAAAGTTCAATATAATACAATAATAAGTACCTACATCGTATTAAAACTTATATTAACCATTTGTTTTCGACTAAAATAATTTGTATGCAGCATATATGCGACCTTCGGCGTTATTTTAAATTTCAAAAATATCTATTAAACAAAATTATTACACAACTCGGAGAGTATTTTATGATTGTCGTAAACTAAAACCGTTAGAACGCCTTGTTATGTTCAACAACAGTCGCTCTTCTATTGTCACGTTGTATTTTACTTAATATCACAATGTACAATTTTAAAATTCAGTAAATTTGGTTCATTAGTTAACTTAAGCCAATATTTTTATTACGCAACTACAAGTTTTAATTTACTTTATCTATTTTGCGTTCATAATGACTTCATTATAACACCGCTTTCGGTGCTGTAATGAAATACTTTATCCCACCCAAAATTTTGATTTTATTGGTTGGCTATACTTTAAACAGCATAATATTTTGAATATTGGTTATATTATTTTTATGATTTTTCTAGTACATACGAGACTTTTCTGGCAATAAATTTTGTTTAACACCAAAGAAAATCCTTTTTTTCTTCTTTAACATTAACAGCCGCTTATTGTAAATAAGTAAATTAAGGACGGCATGGCGAATCGATTTTGACATTAACTGTCAAACCAATGACTTTGATACGAACTATCTAAAGTAAAATTCGACCAAATTAAATTTAAGGTATAAAATTAATTATTTTTTTAAAGAATTTTTGAAAATAGTTAAAATAGCATAAAGAACTCATGTCTAAGACCTTATGTCGCACTTGTCCACGTGCGACAAAATGACGTCTTAGTTCTTTAATATACTTAATATTATCTAAAAAATTTAGTATTATTTTACAAGAAAGGAACTTTATTTTAACGATTGTATCACATTTGACAACTATTTACTAACTTAAAACTAACTTCTGCCCGTGACTAAAAACCTGTTGCTAACTTCAGCCCTAAAGTTACAACTTGTCAATGTGTATTAAAAAGGTCACTTAGTGTCATGAAGACATGTACAAAAATGGGTGTTTTCATGGTAGAAAAAAACAATAAAAAATCTCTTATGTTTAACACGTCTAAATCCATCAAACAGAGTCTTAAAACATAAATAAGCGATTAAAAGAAAATTGTTTTGAACAAAATGTTAAATTTCAATCTTTAAGTTAAATATTCATCAATTTTTATAAACCGCTAAAAACAAAAAATGAGCATTGATTTTGCCGACACATGGAAAACGTATTTTTTTGGGCACACGCTTCGTTATCTGGATAAATGTTATGTCGGACGGGCAATAAAAAAAATTTTTCGACTGGATTACAGAGCTCGCGTTATTTATTTTGCATATCAAACGTAAATATTTTATTGGTCATTTGCATAAATGAAAAAAGCAAATCTGCAACGCGCGGGGCTAGTCCATTCGGTCGTCCATCGCAAATATTGACGATGGAGATTCGAAAAAATCAAATTTAGGGATTTATACAGTTTTAACTGGTTTAATTTGTTTGGTTTAAGGCTGGTAATATGCTAATATTTACTTTTAAATGTCGAATCTAAACATGCCGAATTAAAAAATTAAAATTAAAACAAAGCATTTAATAAATTAATGAGTGTATAGAAAAGTTTATAAACGAGGTGCATACTATACTTTTTCTACGACAAATACTTATTATTATCTTAAAATGATTTAAATCAAAATTTTGTATAGAGCGCCATCTATGAAATAATAAAGGAATCTGTGTGTCACCGTCACATTTTTATAAACACAGATTATATAGGTTATAAATCGAAATGTATTTCTTGAAAATTGTCAGTTTTTCACAGTGAAAGTAAAGAAAATGTTTTATGAGGACTTTACAGTGGAGTCCGTGCCCGAATTTAAGTTATAGTTTACTGCCGGCGAAATTAAAATGTCAGTACAATGTTCATAAAAACTTTTGAAATATTGGCGTTGAGAAACTATTTAATACTTTTGTATTTTTGTATTGAGATAATAAAATAATGTTCACATTTAGTATTATTTTACAAGAAAGGCACTTTATTTTAACAATTGTATGACATTTGACAACTGTCAACTAACTTAAAACTAACTTTAGCCCGTGACTAAAAACCTGTTGCTAACTTCAGCCCCCTGACTAAAGCGCCGTAAAGCCACAACTTGTCAATGTGTATTTAAAAGTTCACTTAGTGTCATGTAAACATGTACGATAAAGGGCGTTTTAAAGGTGGGAGTAGAAAAAATTATTTATGTTCCAAGATACAGTGTGGGCAACAAATGGAAAACTTTCTTATTATTAATTTTACGAGGAAAAGTTTGTAAAAAGTTCTGCTTGTTCTAAAATCTAAAATAAAATCATTGTTGGACAAAAAATATGAATTTGGTACAGGAGTAAATTACCTTTATTTGTGACAATATCGAAAACTGTTATTATGAAAAGTTGTTCGGAATAAAAAACTATGTTTTAATATGCAATTACTTAAAAAAAAATTCAAATTTTCATTTAAAATATTACGTCAACTTTTAGGTTCAAAGAATAGAAGTATTATAATTTAAATTTGTCAAACTAAATCTCACCAAGGGGAACGAGGGGTTTAAATTATCAGAAAAATGCCCCTTATTTAATTGTGTGTATGCTATTTTTGTTTTCATTATGTGTAAATTTTCTTGTTTAGAAAATTGATTAATAAAGGAACATTTATTATTTTTTTTTTTTTAATTTAAGTTCCCAATTTCCAACAAATACTTTTGTTACTAGGTCCACAAAAAGGTTTGTAAAATTTCTTCTTGAAAATTACAAGAATTATGGTTAAATTATTGGCATAGGATTTTGTTATTAAATCCTCAAAATGTTCCCGAGTCAAAATTTAAATCATAATTTAAACCTACTTTGACCTACCAAAACTGATTTAAAACCTGTTCAGTCTGTTTACTCCAATTTAGCACTAGAACAACCGAATTAATCTTCATTTGAACCGATTTAAACCGATTTAAACCTCTAATAAATTTTTTTGTTTAAATTTAAACGTAATTAGAACCGAAAAATCGGGAAAATGGACTTATCTATCTACTTACAGTTGTTTGTAAACTTAACATAAAGTTATGTGGACCTGGATTAACATAAAATCTGGTTAATATTTGGTTAAAATTAACAAATATTTTTTTACTGTGTCGGGTTGAAAGTCTTGGGAAAATAGTTGGCAACAGGGTTTCTATTATATTATTTAATGTAAATTTGTGCCCAGGTCACGTGTTCTCCTTATGTTGATAGTGTAGTCCTCTTTGTTTCGTATTTTCCTTGCCAACCAATGGCGCACCACATACTGCATAGCTCTTTACGAAACTTTAAACTGTTTTAATTTAAAAAAATTAATGTCTGAAATAAAATTTGCTACGTCTTGTAAAACTCTTGCATTAAAAATTTAAGTTGTTTTTAAAACTTATAGGAGCTTATTATATTTGTACACTGACAAAAATAATCTCTTAAAAGAAATGAAAATCACTTTGATTTAAAAGATTTGCGCTTTTGAATAGGACCAAGAGTTATGTTTCTTAATCAAAATCAGAAACCATCTTTACATACATTTTTTTAAATTACTTGAAGGGAGAGATTAATCTATTAGTTTAAGGATATTATAATATTAGATTAAATCAAGAGAAAGCGATTTCTTGGAACAAGAACCAAAAATATTTCTTCAGAAGATATTTCTATTTTAAATAAAGAAAACGTTTTTTAACGCAAAAAAATTTTATTTTAACAAGAAAACTGCATCTCTTAATTGAAAAGCTAAGAAAGAAAATTTGTCTTGCTACAAAAGCATATACTATTGACCTAATTACATTTTATTTTGATTTTAGAGCGAATATCTCTTTGTCCAATAGTATGTATTGCTTTATTCAAAAGCTTCTGATCTTCACTGAAACTACCAGCGTTGTTAGTATTTAAGCCTTAATTCCCCTCACCACATAGGCCTTTTAATTTTAATTATTAAAACATGCATTTAACAACTAAAATTAAGGACCTTCGTAGTGAGGGGAGTTTAAGCCTAAATATCGTTGAAAACTAGAATATTAACTGAAAAAAGGTTTACAAAAAAAATATTTATATAGAATAAGACATTTATTGTTTGATATCTACAAAAGCGCGAGTTTTTTATACTAACACCAATAAACTAACATAAATATTATTTATCATAAAATTTATATTACATATTTTAATTAATACCTTACCTTCAAAAACATTAAACAAATTAATTACATTTTTTTATTTAAAAAAAGTTTTAATGATTTCAACTTCACTGTGAAACTACATACAACAAGCCATAACAAAACACAACCGGCAAAATGTACATTAGAAATACCTATAATAGAATTATAATATTATATCACTGCCCCTAGAAAATGGCAAATTGCAAGTTACAATGATACAAAACGTACTTAACACGTGTGTCGCAAACGGTGTGCGCGTTTTGCATCCCCTCCCACGTATCAGAATATACAAGATTTTGTTAGAAAATTGACATGCTATTGGGATAATTGCGATGTATCTTGAATGAGTTGCGTAAATATAAATAATTTTCATAGCTATTAAACAAAAACACTTTGCACTTGGTTGAAAGAATAAACATTGAAGGATTTTGTATTTATTTTCAAGAGAACTATATTTCCTCCACCAAGAACTTTTTTCAAGCAAAAAATAGTCTTTTATGCTAAAATATTGTTTCTTGCCGCTAATAATTTTGTATCAACACGGAGAGAAAAGTATAATGCTGATTACCATAATTAGAATACCCTTTACTATAATTTATATTACTATTTGGGACAACTATCTTGTATATTGCCAGATACTATGCATATTTAGTAATTTTTAAATATCCATGTATGTTAAACCTTAAGGGAAAATATTATTATTCTCCACCAATTTTGTTTTTAATTCTTATTATAATTAGATTTTTTCCATTACTAATAACTTATTAGTAATAAGTATAGTAAACTTTAAAATATTTTGTTGCCATTTTAAATATAAAATATTTTAAAATCGAATATTTTGATATGTTAACAATTAAAAATTACAATTTTACAAGTAACATATTTATTGTACTTTTTAATATACAAAAATGCTATGAGAAAGAATTGAACCTACACCTCGCCAAAGTTTTTTGTTTTGAGTGCGTTCCATCAACTTCAAATACCGACAGACAAGTGTTTTGACCTATATTGGGTATCATCAGTGTCGACACGACACCGTCGAGCAACTTGTAGTAGTGGAACACACCCAAAACAAAGAAATACCTGAGCTTATATAACATGGTTGGTAAGCCAACAGAGGCGAGATGTAAGAACATCACGTGATCCACACCGTCTAACGACGCATCGCGACGTGGCTTTTGCCGCAATCGGTACATACTATGCAACCAAGTAGGTTTAATTCTTTCTTAGAAGTATTACCAGTAATGGGTTAAGAAAGTTTATTGAAGAAACTAAGAAAATTGAATGTTTAAAATGTCATGAGTTAATATATTGTATATTATATTTAAATATATTGTTTATTTACCTTAAACATAAAAGTATCTTTATTTTTACTATATTTTTTATTAATGTGTAATATATTATAATATTAGATGTACACCTTACATTTGATTAAATCATATAGTAAATATTACTATTTGTAGATAGTAAAATCAATTTACTATATACGTATATACGAACATATTAAAAATTAAAATATATATTATAAATTTATGATTTAGTAATCTTGGTGTTGTAATCTTGACTAAAATTGTATAATAAAAAATAGTATTTTGTATTACAATCTTAATATTTTATTGACGAATATATAATATTGTTACCCTAAAAATTTGTTAAAGTAAATTTTACTATCTAAAATTTACTATACATTTCTCTCCGTGAAGTTGACTACTTTAGTTTAAGGGCACGTTTTTTTTTCAAGGTAGCGCCACTGGATATGGTTGTGCACATCCTCCCTATTTCTAACATCCTATAGGATGTTAGTATACTCGAGTACGATAATCAAATGTTTCTCCACGACGCGTCGCGACGGCACGTAATCCAACACCATCTAATCTACATACCCACTCATGCTGTCTATTTGGAAGGAGGATTAAAAAGAGGTGCTTTTCAAGAAAAAGGATATGACCAATAAAATCGTGCATAAATATTTTTTAATTTTAGTTTCAATTAAAAAAATTGTATTTTTGAAATATGTGTTTTAGTACATTTTACTAAATACAAAAATAAAAGTTATGGTATAATGAACGTCACTCTAATTAAATCTCATTTAATTGGAATTCCCTGCAAATGCCTTGATTATTGGAGTTTTGTTAGAAAATAGTAATAAACCAAGAATAAACTTCGCGTTATATTTACTTTAAGTTTTCCCGCAGTCAAACATAAATTATGAAGCGTTAGCGTGTTAAAATGCAAGAGCAAAATATCAGTAATTTATATAAACAGCGATAACAATGTTTGTTTTAACGGATTTATACATTAAATGCTGGAAAATAAAACGGAACATGCGTTGTTTGATTTTAATATATTTCGCGAACTTTTTCATGTTTGCTTTATTCGAGCAAACACGTAAACGTAAACTATGTTTAAGTTTACAAAACAGAAAATGCATGTTTTTGTTAAAAAATAAATTAGATAAATATAACAACAAATTTTAATTGATTTTTACAGTAACGACATCTCTATGCTATTTTATATTAATCCAGGTCCACATAACTTTATGTTTAGTTTACAAACAACTGTAAACTCATGTTAACAAATTTGATTTTTATAACAGTGTGCTAAGAAGTTTACTTTGGTTATTTTAATTAGTAAATGAACAGATTAATTAGTCCTTTTCATATATGTATGTATTAACACCCTTTGAACATGGTCTTTGAGTAAGACCGTAGTATATAAAGCTTACAAGTTGTATTAAAAAATAGTTAAAGGGTTTATATAAAGTTTGTAAATAAATAAAATTAATTTATTTATTTAATTAATATTCTACAGACTTAAAGCCTAATAACAAAATATATGTATATACAGGACAATAATAATAATAAATATAATAAAATACGCACCAGTCAATGTGTCGCGACCAAAAATTTCCTTTTTCAAAACGACATAACTTTTTTGTTTCTTGAACGATTTTATATTGGTTTGTGATGTCTGCTAGCCCCATTCTCTGGAAATTCATGCTATAGAAATGAAGCTTACGGTTCTTCAAGTAAATTTCCTACAGGGTGATATGTAAAACGGTAAAAAAATTCAATAACTTCATCCAAGCCCCGTTTGTAAACAAAATATTTTTATCCGTTTTTACTTTGAAATAATGAAGTATTATGTCTTACTTTTAAACATTTTTCAAATTTTTCGAATTGGAATCTTAGCAACAAAAATATGATTTTTTTTTCAAAAGAGTACCTTTGATGCTTCTTTGTAGGCAATACACTCAGCCTTTTTAAGATAAAAAAAGATAAGATGGTGAAAGATTGTTCCTTAAATAATTCTGAACAAGCGACAAGCAACAAACTTCCATTCATTTCAGAGAAACCTAGGCAAAGACCACTTTTTCAAAATGACATTTTGGAGAAAATTTGCGAAAACTAAACCTGAACCGATATTTACGTTCGTGACATGTTTGCTTTATAATTTTGACCTCCTGATGTGATTCAGTTGTCAAATTTAAGTTTTAGATAAAACCAAAATCACCAAGAATCAAAATTCGAAAACAGTTCCCGGCTGTTAAATGTCAATCATTTTTTGGGCGAAATTTGTTTTAGTGGTTAGGATAATGTTACATAAATTACATTTATATTGCGCACTAGTGATAACTCATTACTGATAAGTACCTACCTAATTGGTAATAAAGTTAAATACAAAATTTGGTTGTTCCTTTTTGAAAATTGTATGCGAAGATATAATCATAATAAAAACTACAACATTCAACAGAAAAATGTAACAAACAATAACAATAATAACTTTCAATATTTCTTTGGCCCTCCTGGGCATTCCCTAGACCAAGTTCCTTAGAAATTCCTGGGGTATGGCTTCCCATTCTTCCTGAATCGAATTTACCAATTCATCCAAATTTTCCATGCGTCCTTTTCTCTCTTTCATCTTCAGTTTCATCCTGCTCCACACATGCTCAATAGGATTCATATCCGGAGACAAAGGTGGCCCATTCATTCTCTCAATATCATGGTCCCTTAAATACTCATTTACGATATTAGCGTGATGCGGACGGGCATTGTCGTCCACCAACACCAAATTATTGGCAACACAGTAAAAAAACAGTAAAATCCAGCAATCAGATTTTATTGAGACATTTAACAGCCAGGAATTTTCACCAAAATGTCATTTTAAAAAAGTGGTCTTTGCTTAGGTTCCTCTGAAAATAATGGAAGTTTTTGCTTGTCGCTTGTTCAGAATTATTCAAGGAACAATCTTTCACCATCTTATCTTTTTGTTCTTAAAAAGGCTGAGTGTATTGCCTACAAAAAAGCATCAAATGTACTCCATTGAAAAAAAATCATATTTTTGTTGCTAAGATTCCAATTCGAAAAAATTGAAAAATGTTTCAAGGTAAGACATAATACTTCATTATTTCAAAATAAAAACGAGAAAAAAATATTTATTTTACAAACGGGGCTTGGATGAAGTTATTGAAATTTTTCACTGTTTTACATATCACCCTGTAGTAAATTTACTTGAAGAACCTTGAGCTTCATATCTATAGCATGAATTGCCAGAGAATGGGGCTAGCAGACATCTCAGTCCAAAATAAAATCGTTTAAGAAACAAAAAAGTTACGTCGTTTAAAAAAAGGACGAAATTTTTTGGTCGCGACACATTGTTTTTTTTGTTAAATTATGATTATAAAAGTACGTAAAATAATCAACTGTATGAAAACTATTCAACTGTATATTTATAATTGGGCTGTACAATTTTATAATATTATTTATTCATATATTATGATAAATAAAATATTTTTGTTATGTGAATTTTGATTTTAATTTAAAATAAATAATTTATAAATAATTATTGTAATAATTAATATAATATGTTTTTATATTTTTTGTGCAGTTTTTTATGTAAATAGTTTTCCAGAACAACTGGATTTAACATACAAAATTAAATCAAAAGTTACTAATTTATTTGTAATAGATATTTTAACATCTACAATTACAATTACAATGGCAATCCCTTTACCGTCAATGGAAAAGATACACAATTGACTGATTTAAAAAAAAATTAATGTATAGACCATTAGACGAAGTTTTTGTGTTGAGTGATTTGACATACGAAGCAGCGTAAAAGCAAAAAAGGTGTTACGCTAACAAAAACTATTATATCAGAGAATGGGCTAAAAAGCCCAGCCCTCCTAATTGTTGTCTGCACAATCGCTAATGGACTATCTTTTTGTTGATGTTGATGTTGCTTAGCCGCTTTTAAGGCATCGCCTAGCTACGTTCTAAATGCATTTTATAGGTAAAATTTTATTAATTCCTTTGATAAATTTTAGATTTAACTTTAGTGGTTTTATAATGTTGTTAGTAGAAATTGCTGCAAATATTGCAACTTACATAAAATTTAATAGTTATGATAAAAAAATTACTACATTTTATTAAAAAATATTGGGTTAAAAGTTTCAGTGCCTTTGATGCCAATAGTAGGAAGAGCATAAGGGAAGTTTCACGCGAATTTTCCGATAATCCCGCTAGAGTGGAATTCTGTAGTGGTTGCAAGAGATTTTGGCCAGTTGTTAAACCATTGGCGTCCTAAAGAAAGACATTCCTTTTTAAAAGGTTAGTTAGCACAGTTTAAAGGTTTAAGACAACCATGTTCTATCGTCTCCGAGTAATTTTAAAAACTTCTAACCTAAGCGAGAGCTCTTAGTATTGGTACCGCTTTTTTGCTCCCATTTGATTACTCTTCCCTAGAAATGTTTTATTTTTAAATTTGACATCTCCATTGCTATCAGCTCTGGAAGACCCTGTAGAAAAAATAAGGACGAAAACAATAAGCTGCTTAACAAAGATAACTAGGGCTTAAGAAGTAGCAAGTATTAAGTAATTTTAATTTTGCTGTATCACAATTGGATTTGCGAATGCAGCAGGAAAAAGGCTAAAAGAAAAACAAGAAAATCTTGTGTATAAGGCTGAATCGATTCGGTATTTACGAAGGCTGAGATTTAATAGTGTCTCTGGGGTGTTAAATTGATACAAATCCTAGTCTTTTGTGCTGAGATAATGCAGTCACTCTCTTTCTATTACTCCGCGTCTCGCATAGAACATCCAAAATTTATATGGGGCGAAAAAGTCTCGAGTCGCAAGTAATATGCGCCACTGTTATTGGGCTATTTTAAATTTCTTTGGGATTTACTTCGCACAAAGGACACAAAAATGGACAAAGCTGTTTTGCAGCAAGACTTTTTCGCATATTTGCATCTCACACAGAAATAATCGGCGGACCCTCACATGTAAGTCTTTTTGATCCTGTCACTATCAAAGATTTTACACATTCTTTGTGCTTTTGATATAAAATTTAACAATGTAAGGAAAGAATGTTTAGATTTATCGGATTTTATAGATAATATCAACACCTATATATACTCATGCTCTATAGTTTTACCATTATTATTGCCAGTTATCCTATTTATTTTTAGTGACACTATTAAATCTAGCTTAAGGGGACATTCTTACGACAGTTATACCTATTTAAATAGGACATTTTTGTCAGTTGTATCTAGCTTAAGTTGAAATTTTTAAGTTATAACCATAACATTCTTAATTAGAAAAAGTTGTATCTATGTAACTCAAGTTAATTTTTTTGACAGGAAGACATGTTTAAGACAGTTATATCTAGCTCAAGTAGAAACTCTTATGATAGTTAAGCCTTTTTAAATAGGACATTTTTGTTATTTATTAAGACAGTTATATCCAGATTAAGTTAATATTCTAAAGACAGTTAAAAAAAATTAAAGACAGTTATATCACCCTGTATAAGTATTAAATGTATTACATATTTCTTTAATAAACATATATTTATATAAAGAGTTATTTGCATCTTTAATTAACCCGTAATCTACAGTATTGTCAGTGCTGTCTTATTGAGGTTAAGGGTCTTAATCCTTGGGATTGTGTTTAGATATAATTTGGATATTACGCCGTTCCTTAAGACAATCCATCTCCGTTTATCTCCTGAAAGGGATTTTCACGTATAATTTGACGATCATTAACAAACAAATTGACTTTATTCGTCAGGCCATTATCTTTGATAAATTATTGGTGAAGTTATAAAATTAATATTGTAATGTACTCTAAATTTTAAAACTAATAAATTATTATCTTACTATAGGGGACTATAAAATAAAATATCAATCCTCTTATTTAATTATCTTGATTTATTATTTAAATGAATGTCAATAAAGTAAAATAAGAGAATTGCCTCAATTAACCGTAATTTAAATGAAACTTAGTGATTCAAACGGGGCTCTTGTTATTTCCCGCTTAATTGCCTAATGATTTTTTATCAGAGTACGAACCGGGTTTAAATTTATCAGCGGGCCACCAGTAATTTAATAAACTCAGTAAACTTGTGTGTATTTAAATTTCCATTTAAGTATTTAATTGTTTCTTCAACTTTGCCAAAAGTTTGATCCACTAATCTTGTTTAATGTTTTGTTTTAACTTTTTGGATTTTTGCGTGTATTTTTGAAAGTTAAATATTTACTTATGTGCGAAAAAACAAGGCACCTTTTTCGTTGTTTTACAGCTAGGGTAGGGTATAACATGCATAAAACAAAAATAATCAGGAGAACAAATTTAATTTTACGATAAAAGAATAAAAGGAAAACTTTTTCAATTATTTTTCCTATATTCTCTTTGTATGTAATATAATTTCCAGGGAATGGGATAATGGTGGTTGAAAATTAAAAAAAAATGCCGAAATATGAGTTTACGTTTTGCAATTTTATTAATTAAAGTTTTAATAATTAGTTTAGTTTGTTTTACTTTACAAAAAAATAATTATTAATATTTTATTTTGAAGGCACAATTTTATTTGTTTTAAATGATAGATACATAAAGTGTATAATTATACTAATAATAATTATAAAAAAAGAGAAAGTAAGGTTAGGTAGAAAAAAGTAGAATTTTTGGATTGGTCCAAAGTAGTAAATAATGAATTAGTACTCCCTAGGCTGTAAAAAACTGATTGGTATAAATCAGTTTTAAGTGCCTAGGTTATAATTAGAAATGGGATTTTACTAAAATCATTTTAGGTTGCCAAATTTATAAAAATAGGTAAAGTTTTTTTTTCGCTTTAGGTAAGAAAATTCTTAAATTAGGTAGTTACGTACTTTACGAAAAAAAAGCAAAATTTTGGTGGTAAAAAATATTTTTTCTACTCCCACCTTTAAAACGCCCATTATCTCACATGTTTCCATAAAACTAAGTGACATTTTAAATACACATTGACAAGTTGTGGCTTTATGGCGCTTTAGTCACGGGCTGAAGTTAGCAACAGGTTTTTAGTCACGGGCTGAAGTTAGTTTTAAGTTAGTTGACAGTTGTCAAATGTCATACAATCGTTAAAATAAAGTGCCTTTCTTGTAAAATAATACTAAATGTGAAAATTATTTTATTATCTCAATACAAAAATACAAAAGTATTAAATAGTTTCTAAACGCCAATATTTAAAAAGTTTATATGAAGATTGTATACAATGTATAGGTAAAATAGGTAAAATAAAATCAGGCTAAAACGAAATCATGTTCTTTAAAACGGACTTTATTCCATTGCACCTAAAGTTATGATTAGCGTAGACAAATAAGTAATAACACTAAAATCCCATCTCTAGTTATAATCAATCACTTGACAACAATTATAAATAAATTATAGACCGATTAAAGATAACTTGTTTTATGTTCTAACAGAATATAATATCAATATTATTAGTCTCAAATTGAGACTCTCAAGGCAGCCCTTAATAATTATTTATGTCATTAGGTTAAGAAGTAAGGCTATTTGTGCTCAAAGCTCAAAGTTTGAAGTCCTACAATTGAGCGAAGCACAAAAAGGCACTTCTTGGCCGAATGGCATACAAAATTTTATCTTCAAAGCACTGTATATAGATCAATTTAATTCAACATCAAAGCGGCCTAACCTCACTTTTTTAGAATCTCATTTATTTATTAGCTAAAGATTACATTAAATGTACAATAATTATTATTGCTTTTAAAAGCAGTAATAGTTTGACAATACCTAGCAACATGATTTAAGTAGAAATGGATTTTTGCTATTAGGTACATTGAATCCAATTAATTGTTTAATAAATAGGTATACCTATAGGTATCTAATTTTAATTTGTTTGGATTTTTATTTAAAAAATAGGTAGTTTGGAATGTTTAAGCTGTGTTTAACATTTAATTTCACTGAAAACTTGAAGCAAATTAAAACTTAAAGATAATTTAAATCGTAGAAAAAGAATCGTGCGTTTTCTTGGTTGCCTAACCTCATTTTTTGTTTTATTATTCATATTTAATTTTACAATAATTTAATGAAAAATATTAAACATTAACAGTAAAACAAACAAATTGCGCATATTATAAATAAATTAAACCAGTTTAGTAAGTTAATTTCTTAGAAAAGGATTAATTTGTCAAAACAAGACCCCAATCGAGAAAAAATCGAACTAATTACTTGCCTCATAAAAATTTTTATCGGCCTAGGCCATAACAAGGTATTTCTTTATCGAATGTTGACAACAATAAAGTTTAAATTATAGACTGCGTGGAGATAAAAGTTACCTATTTATTATTGTATTAGTAGAAATTATCTTTTGTCCTTTATTAATATTGTATATTTAAAACAGGGCAGAGCTAGTGTTTAATAGAAGTTAGAATTCACATTTTTATTTACAACAAAACTAAACACACAAAATCAAAACAAAAATAGGTCAATTTTTAAGAGTTGTAGCAAGCCATATTTTTCCGTTGCTGAAGGCTGTTGAAAGGGTTGAAAGGTCGGGCAGTAAACAAGAAGAAAGAAGTTGCGCGAAGGGGGGAAGAAATTGATAAGGGCGGCGCTTTATCGGCATTAATAAGAATAAGGATGTCTTGATAAATCCATTAATCTTGTCGCGAGGGTTTGTGGCTTAGGCTCGGAAATGCGGGATGCTCCATTATCCGCCCCAGAAACCGAATCATCTGATAACTACACAAAACAGAACAGAACCGGCGACCACCACGCGGAGGTCGAGCAGGCCATGTTCTCTCTAAATAGTTTTACTGCTATCTTTAATCGCCGTTGTTCATTTCAATAATTACCAGCCATTAGTCCCGACCATTTGTAAAGCACTTTTTTGATTTATTTGTAATGTTTTCTTATTCTATAAAGTAGTTTTAGCATTAAATGCTTCTTTAATAGTATATGTATAATGTATCAAGCTTGCAAGCGAGTGCTTAATTAAATGAGTGTCTAGGAAATTTTATAAACGAGTTGCATAAGTACTATATTTTTTACGACAAATACTTTAATTAAATTTTCACCATTAACATTGCCTGTTATTATTTTAATTAAACTTAACAATTATTGATACTTTAAAATATTACAATAACTTCAAAATATGATAATGGTAAGAAAATATTTTATCCTTTGATTTTTTGTATTACTTATTATATATAATTGCACAATAAATTAACATAATTAAAATTTTGAAAGTTTAAATAAAAATAAAAAACACTATAGATACTATTTTTTAGTTGTTTGTAACTAAAATAAATTTCCTGAAATACCTAACTGTCTATTTTGTTTAGTTTCTTTAGTTTCTTTAATTTCTTTAGTTTCTTTAGTTTCTTTAGTTTCTTTAGTTTCTTTAGTTTCTTTATTTTCTTTAGTTTCTTTAGTTTCTTTAGTTTCTTTAGTTTCTTTAGTTTCTTTAGTTTCTTTAGTTTCTTTAGTTTCTTTAGTTTCTTTAGTTTCTTTAGTTTCTTTAGTTTCTTTAGTTTCTTTAGTTTCTTTAGTTTCTTTAGTCCCGACCAATTGTAAGGCACATTTTTGATATATTTTCAAATGAAAATTTCAACTTTGAAAGTTTCAAACTTGAAATATTTCATTTAGTTGGAAAAGTGAAATTTTTCAAAATTTCAAATGAAATTTTCAATTCGAAAATTTCAACATTGCCTGTGAAACTTTCAGAAATTTCATTGAAAGTTTCGCAATTTACTGAAAATTTCGCATAAATTTCACATGCAGCCTCCCCTGGAACCTTTAATAATAATTTACAACAGATTCCGAATCGACCAATAAGAACGAGTTATCAAGCGTCTGGGCGTTTTTGTTTAGTTCGGCTTGAATTTGAATACACTATTAGTAATTATTGTTACTTATATGCATAAATTAATTAAAGTAATTTAATTCAGTTACCAATTTAATTTGTAAATTAAATCAGACTTTAAAATTTTTTTTAAAGTCATGATTAATTTAAACTTTTACTTTTGCTATAATTGCATCGGAAAACGGATAAAAAATGCCTTTGGCTCATAAAATTTTGATGAAGTTTCTTCAATTTTTGTAAAATTTCAGTAAAATATATAAAAATAATAAATATATATAAATATAAAACAATGAAAGTGGCACAATCTCATTAGCTTACCAAAAAGTGCTATATCTGTCTTAGTTTTAGTAATTTTAAAAATATTTTAAAAGGAAATCTCAAGAAATTTGTGGTAAACATAGGTATTTACTATTTATATTATTGGTGCAGGGGCCCACAGAGGGGTAGGAGGTAAGAGAGGCAATTTGCCATGGTCACCGAGTGGGCTTATTTCAATATTAATATATTACACTTAAAGTGATTGAAATTTATTGAAAGTTTCAATAAATTTAATAAATTTCATAAAATTTCAGACATTTAGGAAATTTTAATAAATTTCATAAATGTCAAATTTCAAGTACAAGCAAAAAGTAAAATTTTCCCAACCCTACCCGTTATTATTTTAATTAAACTTAACAATTATTGATACTTTAGAATATTACAATAACTTCAAAATATGATAATGGTAAGAAACTATTTTATCCTTTAATTATTTGTATTACTGTAATTGCACAATAAATTAACATAATTTAAATTTTGAAAGTTTAAAAAAAATAAAAACACTATAGACAATATTTTTTAGTTGTTTGTAACTAAAATAAATGTTCCTGAAATACCTAACTGTCTATTTTTTTCAATTTACACAATGCGTGTTTCCTCTTCTAATTAAAAAACTAGCTACGCCCATGCAGTTGGCATGTGTTGTTGATCGAGACTGCTGTTAATTGAGTTTGGCACAGTCGGCCCTTTAATTGACTCCTTTTAATAATTCGACATTCATTGTTGTTTTTATTGCGACCAACTCTTGAAAACTCGACTACTCGAGTCTTTGGCCGTTTCGAAAACTTTCTTATGGCCCTTTCATGGGTAGTTCATTACTTTCAAGATTTTATTGTGTAAAATACAAAGCCATAGAAATCTTTACGCCTTTATTATAACAAAAAATAGACTTTAAAAATAATATAAGAAAAAATTTACAATACTATATATATATGGACAATTTTACTCCAATTACTTTTGGGATACAAAAAAGTAAATGTTTTTAATATGTCAAAATGTGTTTTGTTTTTTTAGTTTCTCTAGTTTCTTATGTTCTTTAGTTCCTTTAGTTTTTTCTGTTTCTTTAGTTTCTCTTGTTTTTGTAGTTTTTCTAGTTTCCTAGTTTTTCTAGTTTCCTAGTTTCTCTAGTTTATTTAGTGTTTCTAGTTTCTTTTATTTCTTTTTTAGTTTCTATAGCTTCTTTAGTTTCTTTAGCTTCTTTAGTTTCTTTAGTTTCTTTAGTTTCTTTAGTTTCTTTAGTTTCTTTAGTTTCTTTAGTTTCTTTAGTTTCTTTAGTTTCTTTAGTTTCTTTAGTTTCTTTAGTTTCTTTAGTTTCTTTAGTTTCTTTAGTTTCTTTAGTTTCTTTAGTTTCTTTAGTTTCTTTAGTTTCTTTAGTTTCTTTAGTTTCTTTAGTTTCTTTAGTT
This sequence comes from Brassicogethes aeneus, assembly GCA_921294245.1. NCBI lineage: Eukaryota > Metazoa > Arthropoda > Insecta > Coleoptera > Nitidulidae > Brassicogethes > Brassicogethes aeneus. The sequence continues at coordinate 55,911,129 of OV121135.1, forward strand.
TCTTTAGTTTCTTTAGTTTCTTTAGTTTCTTTAGTTTCTTTAGTTTCTTTAGTTTCTTTAGTTTCTTTAGTTTCTTTAGTTTCTTTAGTTTCTTTAGTTTCTTTAGTTTCTTTAGTTTCTTTAGTTTCTTTAGTTTCTTTAGTTTCTTTAGTTTCTTTAGTTTCTTTAGTTTCTTTAGTTTCTTTAGTTTCTTTAGTTTCTTAAGTTTCTTTAGTTTCTTTAGTAGTTTCTTTAGTAGTTTCTTTAGTAGTTTCTTTAGTAGTTTCTTTAGTAGTTTCTTTAGTAGTTTCTTTAGTTTCTTTAGTTTCTTTAGTTTCTTTAGTTTCTTTAGTTTCTTTAGTTTCTTTGGTTTCTGTGGTTTCTTTGGTTTCTTTAGTTTCTTTAGTTTTTTTAGTTTCTTTAGTTTCTTTAGTTTCTTTAGTTTCTTTAGTTTCTTTAGTTTCTTTAGTTTCTTTAGTTTCTTTAGTAGTTTCTTTAGTTTCTTTAGTTTCTTTAGTTTCTTTAGTTTCTTTAGTTTCTTTAGTTTCTTTTGTTTCTTTAGTTTCTTTAGTTTCTTTAGTTTCTTTAGTTTCTTTAGTTTCTTTAGTTTCTTTAGTTTCTTTAGTTTCTTTAGTTTCTTTAGTTTCTTTAGTTTCTTTAGTTTCTTTAGATTCTTTAGTTTCTTTAGTTTCTGTAGTTTCTTTAGTTTCTTTAGTTTCTTTAGTTTCTTTAGTTTCTTTAGTTTCTTTAGTTTCTTTAGTTTCTTTAGTTTCTTTAGTTTCTTTAGTTTTTTTAGTTTCTTTAGTTTCTTTAGTTTCTTTAATTTCTTTAGTTTATTTAGTTTCTTTAATTTCTGTAGTTTCTTTAGTTTCGTAAGTTTCTTTAGTTTCTTTAGTTTCTTTAATTTCTTTAGTTTCTTTGGTTTCTTTAGTTTCTTTAGTTTCTTAAGTTTCTTTAGTTTCTTTAGTTTCTTTAGTTTCTTTAGTTTCTTTAGTTTCTTTAGTTTCTTTAGTTTCTTTAGTTTCTTTAGTTTTTTTAGTTTCTTTAGTTTCTTTAGTTTCTTTAGTTTCTTTAGTTCTTTTTATAGTTTCTCTAATTTTGTTTTTTTTTTACTTTTTTTTGCCCAAACACTAGTTGCGCTACTGTGGACTAGTAATTAGTGCAAGTCTTTCATTGCTACAGCTAAACTTTTGCACAATGGCCGTGGAAAAACACTGGCAGTTTATAATTAGAGGAATATAAACGGTTCTTTAAAATGCGCCGGCCGGCCGTAGCCTTCGCGGGATCGGCTCCGGAACAATGGAAACTTTAAGTTTCGAATTCTTAATAACAATGGGTTTTCTTATATTCGTTCTGCCCGGAAATTCGTCAAATTTAAGAGGTTTTTGATCCTCAAACAACATTCGTTTTACTTAGCAAATTTGTACTGACATTTTAATCCTTTGAATTATAGGATAAGTATAAGTATACTTACAGAAAAAATGTTTATGTGATAAAAAAAGTTGGGTATTGTGGATTTATAGATTTATACATACCTAATTAGTATCTGCATTATTTATATTAACTATACATTATAAGCTTATCATTATAATATCATGCATGGTTTAACCTAACCATTAAATAATTATAGGATATACAATTTATATAATACCTACTCAGTGATGTAGGCGGGAGGTATTTTCCAAAGTTTTGATAATATATTTCAATATTTTTAATGAATAAAACGAAATTTAGGTAGGTAATTTTAAATAAATCGTCAGTTTCCGAAAATTATTTACTTTACTCGTACACAATCTACTACCTTGGCTGTCGCCTCGGCAGTGAAATGTATGTTCAGCGATAATGTGCTTTCTCCGCCTGGTCTGATAAAAAAAATATTAAAGTTAAAAAAATACGAAATGATATTCTCTAAACCTTTTTTAAATTTTGGCTTTAAATTTAAATTTGGAAATTGTTATTCCTTAACCGTCCCCATGGCATTTAGTGGAAAATAAAATTGAACATACTACCCCAGCAGCTGGGACCCAGCAGTAAACTTTGTCTTAATAACGCGGGAATTAGTCAGTTACAGCAATACCTACAAAGTAAAAAGAAAACGTGTCTCATAAAGTGATTTTGCGGTGTAATAATAAGGTAATTATTTGCTTCCGTATTTTTATTTTGTTCCGAACCGCCCCTAATGATAATAGACATATTTATTATTTTTGTTTAACAATAACTACGATTCTTTATTAACATTATATTGTTTAATATTTATTCATAACCTCAATGTGAAATTCTGCGTCACTTTTTTAAATGTAACTACTGGTCGGTATAAGGCAATAGCTAAGCTAAATAGCTTAATAAAAACAAATAATAATAGTATATTTATTATGTATCAAGTTTGATAAACGCCTTAAGTTAATGAGTGTATAAAAAAGTTTATAAACGAGGTGCATACTATACTTTTTCTACGACAAATACTTATTATTATCTTAAAATGATTTAAATCAAAAATTTGTATAGAGCGCCATCTATGAAACAACAGGGAAAACTGTCAAATGTCACATTTTTACATTTCATAAACACAATTATAAAGGTTATAAATCGAAATGTATCTTGAAAATTGACAGTTTTTCACAGTGAAAGTAAAGGAAATGTTTTATGAGGACTTTACAATAGAGTCCGTGCCCGAATTTAAGTTATAGTTTACTGCCGGCGAAATTAAAAGGTCAGTACAATGTTCATATAAACTTTTCAAATATTGGCGTTGAGAATCTATTTAATATTTTTGTATTTTTGTATTGAGATAATAAAATAATTTTCACATTTAGTATTATTTTACAAGAAAGGCACTTTATTTTAATGATTGTATGACATTTGACAACTGTCAACTAACTTAAAACTAACTTAATTCAGCCCGTGACTAAAAACCTGTTGCTAACTTCAGCCCGTGACTAAAGCGCCGTAAAGCCACAACTTGTCAATGTGTATTTAAAAGGGCTTTTTAAAGGTGGGAGTAGAAAAAATATTTAATTTGTATGTGTAAATGTTGTAATGCAAAAGTACTTTTACTTATTTTATTAGGTATTTCGCCAATTTAAATTAAAAAACAAAACTAAAATAACTATAAATTAACTAAAATTAACTGGATATTAAAAAAATGCAGCAAAATTAATGAATACCTACTGCTGACAAAATAGTATATTGTTAATGTACCTTAACAGCAATTTAGACACGGCTTATTCCAGTCAAAAAATAGACCCTTAAATTAAATTGCTTTCCAATTTATGTGGGACTTTCTAAAAAGTAAGTATAACATTTATTTTACATGACAAACTTTTTAAGGAATCACAAATAAAGTTATAAATTAGGTAGTTAAAAGCAAATTTTTGACTATATCAAAGATTTTTGCCATTTTTTTTATAAATAAGGTAAGGGACGGTAAGGAAAAGTACTAGTGCTTTGATGACTTAAGTCAAAAAATAATTTCAAGAAAAAAAACTGACAAATTTTATATTTAAAAAAATTTTGATCTATATATTAAAATTATTGGAGAATTACCTGTACTTTTTAAAGTATATCCAACAAATAATAGTCCGGTCAATCTAGACATTCGAAGTTACATAAATTTACAACAAGCTGAAAATCAGTAAAATTGTTCAGAATATAATTACAAATAAAATTTTAAAGTTCCCCATAATTCCCCTGTATGGAAAAAATTTTATTCAAGGTCAAAGGTCAAAAAAATTATTTTTCGCGATAATCGTCATAATATGCACACGTTTCCACGCCATCTATGAGGTAGTGTACTTATCGCGTTATTTAACGTGGTTTCCCCAGTAGGCCTATTCCACGGGTCAGTTGTGATCCTGTTTAATTTGAAACTATTGCAAAATAACGGAAATTAGCAATGATTGGAAAAGATAAAAGCGATGTAAATTAAAAAAAAGTACTGAAGTTAATTCGTAACATTTAAATTCTTCTTCTTATTCTTGTTCTTGTTATTTTTCTTCTTCATCTTCATCCTGGGTACAAGTAAATTGCGTCAGTAGCGATGTATCGCATGTCACCTCGTTGGAATTAAATGAATCCTCCACTGTTGGTGATTCAATATTAGAGCACGACCGGCCTTGACAATTCGTATATACCAGAGAATAAAACAGTCCGACTTTTTTGCAACCACATTTAGCACTGCATCCCTTTTTGCAGTTGCAAAAAATTGTGTTCAGCAGTTTTTCCGGCGCAGGTGGGAGTAAAGTTTGAACTGGTTCTAATGGGTTGTTGACCAACTTACAACTTCAGTATGTAGGGTCTAGCTGATAACCAAGCCATACTTAAACTTGGTAATATACCCGAAAAAGATGTTGATGAGGTTGGAGAAAGACAAGCTAATTGAACTTTACTTTTAGTATTTTTAACGAAACATGCATATCGATACTTATCAAAGCAGGTAGTTTTTTTAGGAGCTCCGTATATAGAAAGAAGAAATCGAATGCCGTTGGTGATAACTTCTTGTCCCGAAGCACCTTTTCCTCGAGTTTGGCCGAAAAATCTCCGCTCGTTCGAAAGTGCCAAATTTGACAGAAAAATCGAAAAAAAGTGGACTTGGGCCTTTTCAACACCGGAAAAATTTGGTACGCGGATAGGTCTCGTGGGCAGAAAAAAGGATGCAAATTTCGAGTGTCCACCTTTAACGGCCTCCGAGCTACGGCGCTTAGAAAAAAAGGATATACAGACTAACAGACAACGGAAAAAATAAATATTGCAAACGGGCCGGATCCGCCGGAATCTTTTCGAACAGCGAACTTTTTTATTTTTTTCGAAAAAATTTTAAACGTTTTTTAGGGCTAGAGAAATTTTCGAAATTGGCCGAACGAAATACACGAATCGACTGGTAAAAGACCAAAGTTTGACATACTAAAAGATAAGCTTCATCGAATGAGAACTAATCGGCCAGAAGCCCGTTTAATTTTTGTTGGGTATTTAAAAAAGTTTACCAATTAAAATCCCCGAAACAAATCGATATATATATATATATATATATCCTTATAAGGTGGCAAATGACAGGTGGCATATGACAGGGACAAATGACTGGTGACAGAAGACAGGTGACAGATGACAGGTGACAGATGTCAAGTTGACAGATGACAGGTGACTAATGACAGTAGACAGATTACAATTGACAGATAACACATATAAGGTGACAGAAGACGAGAGAAATCTAAAATTCATCTTTAAAATTACTACCCAGTTTAGGTGGAGCGTTTGCGGCGCGATTCCCACCCGCAGCGAGCACCAACTTTAGCAGGTCACACAATTGAACATGAGACAGATCATCTGTCATCTGTCACAGATGTTGTCTCGATGGCGTATAAATTAATTAATTTATACCCAGTCCCTTAAGGGACTGGGTTTTATATCACTTGATATTCTTATAGTTATAACTTATGTAGGTATATTTTATATTTTAAGTGTAAGTCAAAATGACAGAAAGAAGAATATTTTAACATTTATTACAACTTTTCGAATCGTTATATCTCAGAAACGGTGGCTCGTAGGAAAAAAAGTATCGATACATTTTTATAGACAATTTTATGATCTACAATTTCTGTCCGAGATATTTTTATGATAAAACTTCCCGTTTTGCTGAAAATCGCGAAAAACTAATTTTTTTGACCTTTGACCTTGAATAAAATTTTTTCCATACATGGGAATGATGGGGAACTTTAAAATTTTATTTATAATTATATTCTGAACAATTTTACTGATTTTCAGCCTGTTGTAAATTTATGTACCTTCACTGTTATTTTTTTGTCTAATTTGACCGGACTATAACTTAATGTTTTTTGGTGGAAATTAATAAAAAGTAGAAGTAAATAAATCAGGGTTGGCATGATAAATATCAATTATGTATATCCGATATATATCATTGATGTATATCATGATATTTATATTTTGATATATATTTTTTTATTTTTTTTATGTATATCATGATATTTATTTAAAAAAATAAAAAAGTGGGTATTTCTCTTTCTTACTTTAAACAGGCTAAAAATTTTAGCCTAAAATTGTTAGCAGAGGTAGCAAGCCGCATGTCGATCCGTGAAACAATGTATTTATTACTAGAGTGCAGATTTTTTTGTAAAGTATACTGCCCAGTGGCGTAACAAATTCTGAGTGGGCCCCCCGCAAACGATTTTAATGGGCCCTCTTTACAATAATTAAAAAGTTTATTTAATAGGTAATTTTTAAAATAGTTTATCATAGTACTTTTAAACCTACATTATATACATAATATTTTTTAAATTAAAAATTTTGACAGGTAGGTATAGAGTGTATACGATAGACAGACATACGATAAGCAAATAAAAAAGGATTAGGTAAGAAAAATTGCTGTATCTGCAATTTTTGGTAGTAAAACATAAAATATTTAATTAATTTTGGTTTAAAAATATCTTATTCTATATACCTTTTTATATGCAGGATCATTTTCGTAATTCTATAATATATAATATCTTATTAAGATTATTTAAAAAAAATATTTAAATAATAATTACCTAAACATTTTCTGTTCTTATTACCAAATTTTGCCTTTCTTAGAACGGCAGTATTATACTATTATATCAGCAATAATAACAATTTAAAAATAATAATAATTTAAAAAATGTATACATATCTTACCAAGTTTAAACAGTCTTGAAAAAAAATTAAAAACATATTGTAGACAGTCTTAAAGAAGTTAAATTAAAAAAAAAATTAAAAACATAAACACAAAATGCGATTGTCCAAGTATTTATAGTCGGTCTGATCTTCTAGAGTTTTTTTTTGCAAATTCAGTTATAATATTGTCAATGTTTAATGTCTTAATAAACTCATGTTCAATACTAATAATTGATAAATTACAAAGACGTTGTTTTCCCATAGTGTTACGAAGATATGTTTTCACTATTTTTAGTTTCGAAAAAGAACGCCTTGGGCCCCCCGACCGTCTGGGCCCCCCCGCGGTGCGGGGTCTGCGGGGGTGCTTATTACGCCACTGATACTGCCACTGTAAATATGAAGCGTACAGTAAGCTTCATATGCTGCCTACTAGTTCATTGTTACAAAGCAACATATTTGTTAAAACCAAAATTTTAATAGTAGCCTACTCTAAATATTCTTAGAAATTATTTAAAAAAATAAATATCAAAACTTGATATATATCTGATATTTTGATATTTATATGAATATTATGATTTTTTCCAACCCTGAAATAAATATAGGTACATTAAATGTACAGGGTGGTCCACGTAAGGTGACCCATATACTTATCTCAGAAACTACTGGAGTCACAAAAAATTTGTAAGGAACAAATATTCACGAAGTAAAAAATATTTTTAAAATATTATATTTTCATTTATACAGGGTGTTCGGTTTTCCTTGGGAAGATACCAACTTTCTTATTTTCAATGGAACACCCTGTATTTTTTTGCATTTTTGGATTCTTCCTACTTTTTTAGGTATAGAGTGTATACGATAGACAGACATACGATAAGCAAATAAAAAAGGATTAGGTAAGAAAAATTGCTGTATCTGCAATTTTTGGTAGTAAAACATAAAATATTTAATTAATTTTGGTTTAAAAATATCTTATTCTATATACCTTTTTATATGCAGGATCATTTTCGTAATTCTATAATATATAATATCTTATTAAGATTATTTAAAAAAAATATTTAAATAATAATTACCTAAACATTTTCTGTTCTTATTACCAAATTTTGCCTTTCTTAGAACGGCAGTATTATACTATTATATCAGCAATAATAACAATTTAAAAATAATAATAATTTAAAAAATGTATACATATCTTACCAAGTTTAAACAGTCTTGAAAAAAAATTAAAAACATATTGTAGACAGTCTTAAAGAAGTTAAATTAAAAAAAAAATTAAAAACATAAACACAAAATGCGATTGTCCAAGTATTTATAGTCGGTCTGATCTTCTAGAGTTTTTTTTTGCAAATTCAGTTATAATATTGTCAATGTTTAATGTCTTAATAAACTCATGTTCAATACTAATAATTGATAAATTACAAAGACGTTGTTTTCCCATAGTGTTACGAAGATATGTTTTCACTATTTTTAGTTTCGAAAAAGAACGCCTTGGGCCCCCCGACCGTCTGGGCCCCCCCGCGGTGCGGGGTCTGCGGGGGTGCTTATTACGCCACTGATACTGCCACTGTAAATATGAAGCGTACAGTAAGCTTCATATGCTGCCTACTAGTTCATTGTTACAAAGCAACATATTTGTTAAAACCAAAATTTTATATACCTACCCACATACCCAATAATTAGGAATTATTTATAATAATGGCATTGCCGCTTCATATTTACAGTGGCAGAATACTCCAAGAAAAATACGTACTTTATTTACATTTATGATTCCCCGAATTTGTTAGGGCTCGGTTTCGATTCTGAGGAATCCGACGATAATTTAGCAAAAACAAAGTTGTTATAAATGTGTTCCTTTTCTTGTTATAATATAATAAATTTTATTTGGCTTTTAATAGTAGCCTACTCTAAATATTCTTAGAAATTATTTAAAAAAATAAATATCAAAACTTGATATATATCTGATATTTTGATATTTATATGAATATTATGATTTTTTCCAACCCTGAAATAAATATAGGTACATTAAATGTACAGGGTGGTCCACGTAAGGTGACCCATATACTTATCTCAGAAACTACTGGAGTCACAAAAAATTTGTAAGGAACAAATATTCACGAAGTAAAAAATATTTTTAAAATATTATATTTTCATTTATACAGGGTGTTCGGTTTTCCTTGGGAAGATACCAACTTTCTTATTTTCAATGGAACACCCTGTATTTTTTTGCATTTTTGGATTCTTCCTACTTTTTTAGGTATACTTTGTAAATATATTAAATAAGAAAATGTTAATACTTTTTGAGTAAAATTAAGATTTATTAAAATTTCTCTAAATGTAGACATTCGCTAAAAGTTAAAAATAACCAACTAAAAGTTATTATTTTTTATATTATGTAGTATCCATCTCTTTAATAATAAGTAAGCTATAAGTTAATTATTATATTTTTTGGAAAATATCATACAGGGTGTTTTTTATGTCCCGTTGAAAATAGTGATTTTAAAAGTTTAAAATCTTGTTTTTATTCAATGGAACACCCTATATATTTTTGCATAATTGGATAGAATAAGTAATTACCTTTCATTTTATATATATATATATATATGTCCTATACCTAAACCTAACAGAAAAAAAAATATTCGCATTTTTCACAATTAGTAGCTTTTTTCCAATTACCTTAGTTAAATTTTCATTATTCAAAGAAAACACCCTGTATAATATTTTCCAAAAAATAAATTAATTAACTTATAGCTTACTTATTATTAAAGAGATGAATGCTACATAATATAAAAAATAATAACTTTTAGTTGGTTATTTTTAACTTTTAGCGAATTTCTACATTTAGAGAAATTTTAATAAATCCTCATTTTACTCAAAAAGTATTAACATTTTCTTAATTAATATATTTACAAAGTATACCTAAAAGAGTGTGTAGAATCCAAAAATGCAAAAAAATATAGGGTGTTCCATTGAAAATAAGAAAGTTGGTATCGTCCACCCTGTACATTTAATAACTTTTTTTAAATTTGGCCCCATTTAAATTTAAATTTCTAATAAAAAACATTTATCTGCACCATCTGAAAATCCTGCATCCTGCAGCAGTAGCAGCAGCATCGGCAGGAGCAAAATCCTGGCAGAGAAGGCTTTCGCACCCCAACGCCATCTACCCGGTGTCCGCCAGCCGTCGCCGCGATCCTCAGTTGTCTCTCGTCCGTTTTGCAAAAAACAACGTAGCATCGCAACTGGCCGTGGAATCCCCACCACCGCCAATCCACTGCGTATTCGCGCAGAGTGCCGTGCTGTGTCGCATAAAAAGCGGTCAAATACGAAAAACTTAACAGTTTTTTTGCTTATTCTTTGATATTTTAGTGCCATTTTTATGGTTTAAACTTTGTGGCGGTTCTGTGGTGTGTTTATAACTTGTGAAACATTCTGACAAAGTTTCAGGTGCTATTCATTTGTTCACGCGAAGTTTTGGTAAGTAGTTTTTGTTTTAAAATAATCAGTGTTACCAGATGTTGTACAAATGTATTCTGATAATCATTTTTATTCTTTTATGAAATTGGTACTTTTGTGTAAATTCTGTTACTTTTTTATTTTAGTCTCTGGCGACATTAAAAAAATTAGGTTATGTTATGCGGCTACGTCCTTAATAAATTTAAACAAAAAAGGAATGTAATAAAATGTGTTTAATGCAATGGAATGAATATTTATTTGAGTTTTATGCCAATGGTTCTTGCGCATTTTAGAACGTTATTTGTCAATTTTACATATGGGGTGTTCTCGTGAAAAGAACTAAATTTATTACGACTTAAATCTGCAACGGTCATTAACCACAATGGTCTACAGAAACCAGACTATTATTCCGACGTACTAAATCCAAAATTTGGATTCCAAATTCATTTTAAAAACCTTTTTACATATACATACCTATGTATTTATGTGCATGTTTGGTAAACTTTTCCCTTGAGGTCTTCAATTGTTTTAAAAACAACTTTCTTTATTTTGAGGAAATGTAAAAATTACTTTTACAGGTTGAAAAGTAGTAATTGGTTCAGCACAAAAAATAAGTGTTAAATTTCAAATTACTATCTAGAAAACAAGTGGCTTCTTGGGTTTTTCACCTTTCCACAAGAAAATTTTTTTAACAAACTGTTTTTTCCAAATCCGAATTTGACCTTAAATTTTCTTTATCCCATTAGGTTTCCCAGACCAAAAGTGAAAAAAGCAGTCTCTTTATATACCTTTACGAGTCTTTTAATATAAAAATTATTTTATTTTTTACTCAAAAATTAGACCCGTGCTGGTAATGTAAAATATGAATGTCGTATTTAAAAGCGGTCAAATAGAAAAAATTGAGTTTTGTTCCATTGTTCTTGAAAAACCTGTTTTTGCGTTTTCGCGCTGGAGAATTTTCAGTTGCCCCTGCGTTTTTTTGTTTTCTAAAGTTGCCTGCCTGCTCGCTTTAGATATGCTAAATTTAATGTTCTTTTTCCGCACAAAAAATACCTCTTTTTTTGTGTTGTGGAAATTATGACTTTAAGGTCGAATTGAATGTTTTTAACGACACTTTATTAGCATTATAAAGTTTTGCAATTTAATACTTTTTTAATTCATAATAGATTTTTATGTTATACTTTTTTTAATTTTGTTGTAATAATATGTGGAAGAAAAGACAAATGAAAATATAATACCTACGCCACTGTTAAATTGCAAACAAACTAGATTAAAAACCAAAATAACGTAAAATATTATAAAATAGCATGCATAGTTATGATGCTATTCATGCTTTCAAAAATAATTTACTCACTCGAGGCTAAAACCGAAAAAATCAACTTATTGTGATTTTTAAATTTCTATTTGTTTTTTATTACCTTCCATTTGTTTAAAATAAACATTGAATAAATTTTTATATATAAACAAAAATATGTATACAAACATTATTCTAGACAAAGATGGTCATTGATATAGATCTAGTAATTGGCTAAATTTAGAAATGTTTATGAATAAGAGTTGTTTATTTATATATAGGTATTTTAAATTTTATTATAAATTTCAACTTAAAATGCAGTGAACCTTATATCAAATAATGTTACACGTGGATTTTCTGAATTACGTTTCAAATCGAATTTTTATCAAATGCAAGCAACTATTTAAACGGAGGAATTACCAATCTGTATACAGAGCTCTGGAATTACCAATTTAGATTACAATTATATAATATAAATTGGTAATTCTAAAGCTTATGGGTGAATCTCACGAAATGTGATATTTAATAAAATTAAATGAGTTTGACCTACACTTTTATTGTGTTTTCATAATTAAGTAGATATTACAGCAATTAATTATTTTTTACAACGTTTTAAAGTCTAAAACCTATACATCCAAAGCAATCGAATCAAGTATAAAATATTATTAAAAATTAAAAGAAATAATTTTCATAACCATTTATGTAGGTGTTACAAAAATTGATTCTATCCTCCGTGAATCTGTGTTTGCTTTAAATTTTATGCAACGGATGGCGCTTTAATCATTTTAAATAAGCAAAAACCTCTGTTTACGACATTATAGATGCATGTGATTCCTGAAGGTCAGTTGGAATTTATATGCAGATGAGAGTGTTGCTGTTTTATAATTCAAAAGTTTAAGTTCCTTAATTTTCTATATAAAAACCTACCCACCGTGAAGTGTAATATCTCAGTAAGTAGATTTTTTTATAAATATTTTATGTATGTACAACTGTATTTTTTTTAAATATTAAGGTGTCGAAAGATACAATAACTTATTTCAAATATACAGAGGGATATTTAAAAAAAAACATACGAAATCCTAACCTCCGTGAAGCTATCTTCCGTGAAGCTCTAATATTTAAAATGTATGATTTTTAAAATTCTTGCATTAGTGCAGAACCACTTATGTTATGTTATTACTAGACATTTACATATATTCACCATAGTAAACCTAATTATTATAGGATGAGGTTTTTTATGTACCGAAATAAAATAATTGAAAACTGACTATTTGTATAAATTCCTATTAAAACGGACTTTCAAATGCCAATCTTCATGTATATTTTTTATGAAGTTTGTATAGAAGAGATTCACTTGTTTGTGGAATATAACACGAAAACATTTTCAGAGAGACATTTTGAAATATTTCAGTAAAGTTTTTTAAAAATTCAAACTCCAATTATGACAATCCATTATCATAGAGAACGGAACTGTGAATTGATTGAATCCAGTTAATCTTTCTAGTGCCAGCAAAATATCTAATTAATAGTTAAAATCTATTTTGCCCTCTACATCCGCTGCGCTAGACAGGCACACAAAAACAATGGCGAAACCAACAAACGCTTTATCGCACGTCAACGAGCGCATCCGCCATTTAAATTGCAAGCCCGGAGCACTCGCCATTCATAATTGCAAAGATAGGTATTTGTGTGATTTTGTTTTGGAGCTGTCAAAAATAAACATTTAAAGTAGTTTGGCAACAGCGCCTCTATATAATTCATACGTGATTCTCTTCTTTTTCTACTTCCATTATCGTACATGTTTCCATGACAAGTTGTGGCTTTATGGCCTTTTAGTCACGGGCTGAAGTTAGTTTTAAGTTAGTTGACAGTTGTCATATGTCATAAAATCGTTAAAATGTAATACAATCTTTAAAGTTAACATTTCCTGTAAGTATAAGAATTTTTAATACTTAATAATAATATTTTGTATTAGTATACTAATACAAAATATTATTATTAAGTATTATATACTACTATAGTAGTAATAAAAAAATAAAGGATATTATTTTTTAAAGTATCAATATTTGTTAAGTTTAATTAAAATAATAACGAGCAATGTTAATGGTTAAAATAACGTCAAAAACGTTTATTGGGATGGTTACTTTATTTTTGTATAGATGTCGCTTTATACACATATTTAATTTAAATAATTTTTTTTAGAAAATATTAAATATTTGTCTTAGAAAAAGTGTTTATGCAACTCGTTTACAAACTTTTCTAGGCACTATTTAATTAAGCATTCGCTCGCAGGCTCACGCGTGCCTAAAATAAAGTTCATCAAACTTGATACATATGGGTGATTCTACAAAATTTGGACAACTTGATGTCATCAGTCAATAGAGTAGGTATTTTAATATTTTTTGTAAATATTTTAGTATATTACAGAAGATCCAGTTTTTTTAACTTGTCCACCCAATTTTAATGTATTTTTTCAAAAGCACGTTTGTAGAAAAACATAATAAATATTCAAAACATCAGTACCTTGGCGTGTCACAACTCCTGAATCAAATATTTGAGTGATTTTATTTAAAAATATATTCAATTTATCTTAAATTTTTCAATTTCACTACAAACTAAAACTTTAAATAATGTATTTTCATATTTTATCATAGATTCGAATAATAGCAATTTTTAAAAAATTGATAATCTTTGTACTCACTTTTACCCGTCAGTTCTGTGTCCAATGTTAAAATTCAAAATTCCTGCGAAATATTGAAGTTTAAACGTCAAGTCCTCGTTTTAACTCAAGTGTTGGTAAAAAATTACCTACAGAGCCCGCCCTTTGCACGACAGTCATCTTGAAAACAATGCAAGCGGCGAAGTTGTGGTAAATGCACGTATAGTTCCAGTCAAAATTTCAGTACAGTGGTGAGTAGTTATTTTCTTACGTATATATATTTCATTGTAATTTATTTATATATATAGCCTTATGGCTATATTTGATTTGTTGATAAGTAGCATCCACTAATAAAAAATATCAGTAAAATACTTAATTCCGAATTATAATCTCAAATTTGTATCTCATTCATCAGTACTGTGTCGTCAGTTCCATGTTCGATGTTTAGTTTAGTTTTTTCGTAAACTTTAATTTAAATTCTGCTTGCGCAGAACTTGTTTATTTAATGTCATTATAAACTCATATAAATTTGGTGTGGGTCCCATATCTAATAATTGAGATATCGGTATACTCAAAATCCACCAGCCGCCACTGATGTGTGGTATTATTTGATTTTAAGATATTTAATGTATAATATGCTTAAAGTTGCAATAAATCTTATATTTTCCAATAAATTATGTATTTAATTAGTACCCTGGTATACTCGTCACTTCCCTTGCATTCTAATTTATAAAATACAGATAATTCAGAAATTGTTTGAAAAAGTGACTGGACCGGACTGGAACAGTATATTTATTATATTATCTATGTTCTCATAACAAAATACTGTTAAATTTTCTCCGAAAACTATATAAACAAAATGAGGTCAAAAGTTGCCAAACTTTTGTAGAATCACCCATATATATAATATTTTTGTTGTAAAATTTTAAAATCAATGTTTAAAATATTTAAAATAAATTCTACGCATAAAGCGTATAACAAACCTACTTTGAAAACACAATCGGGCTTACGCATTAATAATTTTATTCATTCGGAGAATTTACCTTAAGGTTTGTTTTAGTTTAAGTTATACTTATAGATATTAAATTTCCGTGGTGTATGTATTTTTCGCTTATGCGGTCAGTTTAAAAACGTTACAACGTAATTTTTTTTGCTTCGCTCGGGTTAATAAACAAACATTCTAGATCTTGTGACAGACGCTTTATTATAAGTAATCTTAATAAAGTTGTGAATAGACATAATCTTTGAAAGAATGAAATTTTATACTATTTTGTACTTTGTTTGTAAAACCAGAACATATTTTGTAATATTGTACCACTACTAAACATTTGACATACTATTAATATTCATTTGGAATATTTACTTTGTCATTTTATTACATTTGATTTAAAAAGAGACAATTTTTTAACTGATTTTATAATTATTTTTTATTTTAATTCAAAAGGCAATACACACCGTAATAACTTTTCATTAGTAGTTTATGGAAAAGGAAAAAAAAATATCGATTTAAAATTTGTAAAGCAATTATAAGGCAATGTGTTTTTACGAGTATATTATGTATCAAGTTTGATAAACGCCAAAAGTTTATAAATGAGGTGCATACTATACTTTTTCTACGACAAATATTTATTATTATCTTGAAATGATTTAAATCAAAAAATTGTATAGAGGGAATCTGTGTGTCACCGTCAAATGTCAATTTTTTTTTATTTTATAAACACAGATTATAAAGGTTATAAATCGAAATGTATTTCTTGAAAATTGACAGTTTTTCACAGTAAAAGTAAAGAAAATGTTTTATGAGGACTTTACAGTGGAGTCCGTGCCCGAATTTAAGTTATAGTTTACTGCCGGCGAAATTAAAAGGTCATTCCATTTTTCATATACACTTTTCAAATATTGGCGTATTTTAACGATTGTATGACATTTGACAACTGTCAACTAACTTAAAACTAACTTTAGCCCGTGACTAAAAACCTGTTGCTAACTTCAGCCCGTGACTAAAGCACCATAAAGCCACAACTTGTCAATGTGTATTTAAAAGGTCACTTAGTGTCATGGAAACATGTACCATAAAGGGCGTTTTAAAGGTGCTCCCATGGGAGTAGAAAAAGTATTTTTTAGAATTATTTTTGATTTTTTGAAATATTTAAATTTTTTCAAAAATTTTGACAGATGGATTGTCTTACTAATATGTCTGTATTACCACTAATTATAATGTTAAAAAATTAATTATTTACAAAATACTAAAAAAAATTACCTTCTAAGGTTTTTTTCCCGTTAAAGTTTTCACCCTGTATAAGTTATAAGTGGTATTATAGTACAACTTCGTGATGTATAATCAATCTATACGATATCTATAAGAGACTTTTTGCTCACCATCTAAAATATTTATGTGGCTATCTGGAACATAAAACACATTTTAACTAAATTAATCCCAAATTATTAATAACAGAGCTAATGGCTTAAATACTTCTTAGCCTTGCCTCCAAAGAATGCCAACAACAACAAATTAAGAAGATTAAGGAGTGGATAGGGGTTCATTATCACCCAACCACTTCTTTGGCGTTCAGCAAAAAATTGTGTGTTCTTTTTTCCCCGAAATAACTTTCGCATTATTTAAATACCCCATGTTTATTTTACGAACTTGTGATTAAAAATGAAATTAATTATCGACTCTAGAGACTGTCACAAAAACGCTGTTTTTTGTTCATTTGAATAATTCAACTATTTTAAGTATTAATGGGGAGCTTTTAACAAAAACAATAATGGTTTTATAAAATGGAAGTATTATGAGTTTTATGTTTACAGAGTTTCCATTGTACTTAACTTATATACAGTGTGGTCTAAGAAAAACAAATTGGCTTAAGTTGTGAGGAAGACATCTTCAAATTATTATTTTGTCGTAACTAAAGTTTACTTATCAAAAAGGTAATGGTACTGTTAAAAATAGAGGGCAATTATATGTCCCCCTTTTTCAAATAACTTTTCGAACAAAAGAACGTTTTTTGTTTACAATACATCATAAATTAAATGAATTATATGTCGTACAAAATGCTACAAAATGTTTTATGTCACATTTCTCGATTTTCAATACTTTCTCATCTATCAAAAATGATGCATCGTTTTCTATGGAACAAATGTCCCGTTTTTTGCTGAGATAAAAATATTATGTCCCAAACCTAAGCAATGATCCTTTTACAAATGCGAAATTTACCAGAAAATTTCATTGAATTCGAGATTTAGGAGATTGAATATTGAAAATCTTGTTAGAATCGAATAATTTATCTTTGTTATTTTTACATTTAAATTGAACTGTAGTGAAAAAATTACTTATTATGGTTTAGAAGCACACAAAAGAAAATTGTCATGAATAAAATGTTACTTACACAGTAAAAAATTTATATCTATGTATATTTAACATATTTCTTGTGTCCCAGAAAGTCCAATCAAATTTTTTGATTTTTATTACTTATGTTAATTTTAAACACAACAGAATGTGTAAAAGAAAATTAATCATGTTGTGTCAATTTTATTTTTTTTTAATGGTTATTTTAACTTAAACAAATAATTAATATGATTTAAAATCTGTATAGGTAACTTAAACATAATTAAATATTTTAAATTTATTTATATTTTATTTATTTTACACAAAAAAGTGTTACTTTAACATACAACTTTATTTAGATTTTACACAAATATTATATCTTCATTTAATTATTTTAATTAGTTATTTTTTAATTAATTTTTACATTAATAATTATTTTTATTATTTTTATTTATTTTAATAAAATATTTAAATTAATATAAATATTTTGGTTTTTGGACAAAAAATAAAACATGTAAGTATGAAATAATAATAATAATTTATTATACTACGATGTGTGTTCAGAAAATATCGGGAATTTTGGTTTTTTGAAAAAAATATTTATTTATTCGTCTAAATTAATGTTGTCGCCTTCAAAATAGTCCCCATTGGATATTATGCACATGTGCCAGCTCTTCTTCCAATACTCGAAACACTTCTAAAACTCGATCTTTGTGATAGCCTTTAGTTCTTTCAGCGATGCGCTTTTAATGTCATCTATGCTTGCAAAACGACGGCCCTTTAAGGTTCTCTTTATTTTTGGGAATAGGAAAAAGTCAGACAGAGGCATGTCTGACGAATATGGAGGCTGGGGCATCATTACAGTATTGTTTTTGGACAAAAATTTTGTTCAAAATTTAACAATTTTGGAACAAATTTTGCTGCCACGCGTTTCATACCCAAAACATTTGAAAAAATTTCATGGGATGAGCCAATCGATATACCAACACCATCAGCGACTTCTTTGATGGTTTATAACCATTTCTTCCACTTTTTCCATGTTTTTATCAGTTGTTAATGTGCTTGTGCGTTCGGGGCTTTCGTCATCTTCACGGCCCTCTTGGAAACTCTTATACCACTTATAAACTCTTGTTTTACTTATAGCAGACTCACTATAGGCCTTTGTTAACATTTCACAGAATTTATTTAATTTTTTAAGCAAAATTGGATACAAATTTCTTTGATCCATTTCTTTTAACGAACGAAAATCGCCGAGCTCATAAAACACGTCTAACCTTAGCGGCTGCCACAGACAAAGTAAACGATGAAAACAGCTAAAGTTTTTATCATACTTCGGGGGCTTGTATACCAATATAATAAAGAAAATTTTATGACAACCGGACCCTCCGAACCCGCGTAATTTAACAATTCCCGTTATTTTCTGAACACACCTCGTATGTATTTTGTTTCATTATTGTTTACAGGTTAGGAGTAAAAATAACCGTAAATATAAATAGATTTAAAGCGCTCGTATTATAATAATTTCATTTATTGTATAATAATAAACCTAAAATTTACTATGGTGGCTGTACTGCCGTGCTTAATGAAAACGCCGTAACCAACAATTGTGCGATTTTTGTTTTACGGCATTTTCTACTAGAAAAATTCATCCTGCGTCTATCCCCGGTACTCAAAAAACCTTATCTATATATATACGGTTTTTTGAGTACCAGGGATAGACGCAGGATGAATTTTTCTAGTAGAAAATTCCGTAAAACAAAAATCGCACAATTGTTGGTTACGGCGTTTTCATTAAGCACGGCAGTGTAGTAACTTTTTGCAAAATGCGTTGTAAATTATAGTAAATTTAACAAATTTTAGTCGACCAGTAAAACTGTTTACGCTGCACTACATACATAAATAAAATTTACTTAATATATTATTTGTCTGCTTTAATCTACATGGTTGCACGCTTTTGTAATTCAACTAAATATAAACATGAAAAACACACAAAATAACAAAAATATGGCAAAAACGAAACTA
Source organism: Brassicogethes aeneus (assembly GCA_921294245.1). Taxonomy (NCBI): domain Eukaryota; kingdom Metazoa; phylum Arthropoda; class Insecta; order Coleoptera; family Nitidulidae; genus Brassicogethes; species Brassicogethes aeneus. Next base: position 55,930,503 of record OV121135.1, read on the forward strand.
CGTTAAACACATGTATTTTATTACCACGTAGCACGAAATCCCGCTGTTTTTTTATCAACGCGATATTTTATGAGGCTGGATTTTTTTGTCGCCCAATAAGAGAAACCCTTAAGGGCGTGCGTGGGTCTTAACTAAAACAAAAAAGTCTGCGATTATATTTATTTTTGAAAATGACTTCGTAAAAAGTTTAATTTAATTTTAAAGTCAAATATAATATAATATAATATAAATGAGTTTGACCTACACTTTTATTACAGCTTTTTACAATGTTTTAAAAGTCTAAAACCTATCCTCCGTGATTTTTACTCTTTATGGATTAACCTATATGTTTTCAAACATCTAAGGTAGTAAAAGCATACTAAAAATATCAGTTCACTAAGTAAATTAAACACATCCAAAGCAATCGAATCAAATATAAAATATTATTAAAAATTAAAAGAAATAATTTTTATAACCATTTATGTAGGTGTTAGAAAAATTTATTCTATCCTCCGTGTATCTGTTTTTGCTTTAAATTTTATGCAACTGATGGCGCTTTTATCATTTAAATAAGCAAAAACCTCTGTTTACGACATTATAGATGCATGTGATTTCTGAAGGTCAGTTAGAATTTATATGCAGATGAGAGTGTTGCTGTTTTATAATTCAAAAAAGTTTAAGTTCATTAATTTGCTATTTAAAAACCTATCCACCTTGAAGTGTAATATCTCAGTAAGTAGATTTTTTTATAAATATTTGTACAATTGCATTTTTTAAAAATATTAAGGTTTCAAAACATACAATAACTTATTTCAAATATACAAAGGGATGTTTAAAAAAAAACATACGAAATCCTAACCTCCGTGAAGCTATCTTCCGTGAAGCTCTAATATTCAAAATGTATGATTTCTTAAAATTCTTGCATTAGTGCAGAATCAGTTATGTTATGTTATTACTAGACCTGGTGGCTTCCCAAAAACCCCATTCTAGACTAACAGTGAAACAACCAAAAATAAAAAATAATCATTTTCACTTGAGGGACATCTCAATATATTCACCCAATTATGTATGTGTTCTATGATTTTATAGAAATCTTAAAATATATATAAAAAAACACTTCACGCGATATAAAAAACACCCTGTGTAATATTTAAAAAAAAATATATAATTTACTTGTAACTTGGTTATTAATAAAGAGATGGATGCTGTATAAGATAAAAATAATTATGTTTAGTTGTTTATTTTTAAGTTTTAGCAAAAAATACTAAAAGTATAATTAGTTTCCTAATTAATATAATTACAAAGAAATATAAAATATAAAACTTTACCATTTGTAGAATACCAAAAAACACAAAAATAAACTAAAAAAGTTTGACTTTGAAATTAAATATTTTTATAAAGTTTATGAATATTTCTTCTATAAACACTTTTTAATTTTATCAAAACCCCATACATTTTAAGTATTTTAATAAAAACTATAAAACATCTTTACAATATCACAATTTTATAATCTATTCGAATCTTGAAAAAAAAGAATTTTTTTTATAAAAAAAAAGTCGAATTTTATAATGAATCTGTTCCATACTTCTACCAATCACTGTAAGACTCTAAAGAACTAAAGTTATGTAAGAAAAAAACGGTCCCAATTAATCCTAATACACATTGGTATTGTAGCAATTAATCGCTTCCGCACGGTCTTTAAACATTTTTTCAAAGTTAAAACATAGCAAGGCTTTTACAGATTCCGAGTTAAATTCGCTTTTAAACGGAAATCCCTTTAAAGGCAGTCCCCAGTTTAATTTAACTCAAAGCCGATCGCCCAAATTTGCCTGTCTATTTTTAAAATTTAAATAGAAAATTCGCTGTTTGAATCCCCTTTGATTTTTTTAATAAGTTTGTGCAATCCTTTTATTTTTCATATTTTTGTCTGTGTGCGGAAAAATAGATTAAAACAGGACTGCTAATTAAATTCTTCTTGTTTTAATTTTCATATAAATTATATTATAATAACGAAATTAAAGCAGATTCCAGTTTTATATACCTAGGTATTTTGGATGGCAAAATCTTATTAAATTTAATTCCTTATTCATTTAATTTCATTTTAGTTAACCATTTAATTTAGTATTGTGTGGAAAATAATCAACAAAATAGTTTTTTTGGTGACACCTTTGAAATAAACTTAACTAATTATGTTAAGTTATAAACAGAATCTTGTTAAATAAAATTGTCAGATTAAAACCACCTTGTCAACCTTTATCAAGTAAATTTTGCAAAGTTTACCCTCTATCCTTTTAAGTATTAACCAGCCCATTTAAACAAAAGCTTAAGAACTTAGAGCCAACTCCAAACAATGTTTAAATTTCACAAGATTTACTTGTTTTCGACATATTTACCTCAGTATTAACCTCCTCAATTTATGTTAGTTTAGTAGTAACTTACACCTACAATTACGACTTATTTAAACAGTTTTAGGATTGTTATACAGGAATACACTGAAAAAATGTTCCCCTAAAAGAAATGAAAATTACTTTTGAAACAAATATTTATTTATTCGTCTACATTAATGTTGTCGCCTTCAAAATAGTCCCCATTGGATATTATGCACATGTGCCAGCTCTTCTTCCAATACTCGAAACACTTCTAAAACTCGATCTTTGGGATAGCCTTTAGTTCTCTCAGCGATGCGCTTTTAATGTCATCTATGCTTGCAAAACGACGGCCCTTTAAGGTTCTCTTTATTTTTGAGAATAGGAAAAAGTCGGACAGAGGCATGTCTGGCGAATATGGAGGCTAGGGCATCATTACAGTATTGTTTTTGGCCAAAAATTTTGTTCAAAATTTAACAATTTTAGAACAAATTTTGCTGCCACGCGTTTCATACCTAAAACATTCGAAAAAATTTCATAGGATGAGCCAATCGATATACCAACATCATCAGCGACTTCTCTGATGGTTTATAACCATTTCTTCCACTTCTTCCATGTTTTTATGGGTTGTTAATGTGCTTGTGCGTTCGGGGCGTTCGTCATCTTCAACGTCTTCACGGCCATCTTGGAAACTCTTATACCACTTGTTTTACTTATAGCAGACTCACTATACCCCTTTGTTAACATTTCACAGAATTTATTTCATTTTTTTAAGCAAAATTGGATACAAATTCTTTGATCCATTTCTTTTAACGAACGAAAATCGCCGAGCTCATAAAACACGTCTAACCTTAGCGGCTGCCACAGACAAAGTAAACAATGAAAACAGCTAAAGTTTTTATCATACTTCGAGGGCATGTATACCAACATAATAAAGAACATTTTATGACAACCGGACCCTCCGAACCCGCGAAATTTAACAATTCTGAACACACCTCGTATATAATACTATCAAATTATTTTGTTCGCTTTTAGTTAGTAATAATAAATAATTCCTTAAAAAAAATTAAATTTACTTGTATTATTATTAAAAATTTCAAAATGTTATAGTAAATTTGTTTATTATTTACCAACACATATTTGTTTACTGTTACAAGCTATAAATTAGCGTAAACCAAGACTGTGTCATTCTTAATTATCTACTGTTACAATATAAATTCATTTGGTAACTATAACCAAATGCATAATTCCAGGAATCAAATCTTCGCTACAGCGAAACTGAATTCAATTGTTGAATTGTTTGCCACGTTTGATCTTCAGTCGGTGATCCATGCAGTGTGTTTCCTACGTCTAAAATTAAGTGTGGGCTGTAGTTACTGTGCCATAGATATACAGTAGATATGTAGATTAGGGTGGCCCAAAAAAAAAGAATATTTTTTTTCTCGTCTCTTATAAAAATATATTAGTTTATCATGCTGCAAGAGCCCTGTCAAAATATCAGCTAGATTAAAAAGTTTTTAGTGGCTGCTTTTTCACTTGTACCATGGTATCCCAAAATTTAAGCCAATTCTTATGTAAAATTGTCCTCTGAATCCGAAAATACCGTCAAAAATTATGAAAGTGGAGCAGTTTTTAAGATATAGTCAATTACATATTAAATGGAAAATTGACTATATCTCAAAAACTGTTCTAATTTTAGCTTTTATGCTTATAGTATGATTGATTAATTCTTTACTTTTTAAAAGATAAATACAATATTGCAATGTTTTATATTTTCCTTTAGGTTTTGTGTACATGTGGCCCTTCAAAGCCGGTCCTGCACACGGGGGTGTATATTCTCCGATTTCAAAACGAATAACTGAGCTGCCGCTTTTAGGGCTCACTTCCTTCTTAGACTGGCTTTATACTACGTTATAAAAGGAGCTCCAGGAAAAATGGACCGGCAGATTTATGCACAAACTGTCACTTTATCCCAACGTTAGCGTAGATTTTCATAAATTATCGTCGTTCTACGACGATGGCGCTAGGCGAGGTCGGATTTTCGGCACTAGGTCAATTAAGTTTTTTCCTGCACGAGATAAGACGATTTTTCATACAAATTTAAGGGAATTCACGCCATCACCATAAACACTGCTTAAATGGAAAATCTTGTCAGAAAAATTCTAGGTTGGGTTTTTTGCATAATTTAGGTCAAAAATATTATCTGAATTATAATGAAGGGGATACGTGTTTTTTTTTATAACGACCTGGATTATTTTAACAATCGATGGGATGAAGCACCATCCAAAGAAATTATACGCCATTTTTTTAAAGAGATTTGTAAAAATGTGTCACAAAAAATTATCTAACGCAAAGCATAATGGAAATAAGAATAAAAAACGATAGCCACTCCCAATACATTGCCATACGTAATTATTTAAATTGCTAGGAAACTTAGTATGCATTGTTAATATTATAATATGTAAAATATTAGAAAATTTTTATTTTTAAATGTGGCTTCTCCATTGCTTCTGGGACACCCTGTATAAATATTGTTAAAACATTTTTTAAATTTAGAATGTCTTCAAAATTTAATATATCCTTTGTAAATAATTTCAGATTTTTTTACAGCACATATTGGTGAATACTTCAAAAGTGTAATTCAATCGGTTCTGGCTTGTTATTTCAAAAGTTAATATCCCACTGAAAATAAAATACTTTATGTCTAGTTTAATTAACTATTTTTACTTGATTCCTTACTTATTTTAGTCTAAACGAGCATGGTAAAAAATATATTTTAATTTTTGTGTCGCAAACGTCATTACCGTGCCTTGTTCACATTCGAAGAACAACAACATATTATTTTCTTACATTTATTTACAAATTAAATCTTGCAATATCCTGTCTAACACAGACGAAGAAAATACAAAATACTACAATGCAAGCAAGAAATTGCATTTTAAAATGTTAACTTTTCTTTTAATGCGTTTTAAACTTTGTTCACACCCATGAGCGTCATTGCCGTGGCTTCTTAAAATGTGTCTAATTTCATATTTAAATACGCGATACATTCGGAAAATGCCGGAAGTTTCCGAACGTCTGATATGGAAATATCCTGCCTGTCTAACTTCCACTAGCATATGTCAAACCATAAAGTTGTGACGTGCGCCGAATGAAAACGAAAACGGCTTGTTACGTCCAAGTCCGTCATTGTCAAAATATTTACAGTAACTTAAAAATTCCATTACATTTTCGAATAAACATTGTAAAACACTCTAACCTTAAAATCATCATTACCGTGCTCGTCATTGTCGTGTCCCTTACATGTAACCAATTTAAAATATTTCATTTCAGTGGGAAATTAATTAAAATGACAAAACCACGAAACAAGTTGACCAACGAAGCTAAAAGATAAGCAGAATGTGAGAGACGCAGAAGAATAAGAGATGACCAAGTAAAACCGTGGGTTTAACTTTCAAAAAAGACAAAAAAAATTACGTTTTTAGTCTTCATGTCTATGTTCATGAGTGAAAAAGCCATAAAAGTGCAAAATTAATAAGATTTGCAATTTTTTTATGTGTTAACGAAAATGGTTCCGAAAATCGACAGTTTTAAAATATTCACCCATATTTCAAAAAAATATTACATTTGTTTCCATAAGCCACAGTGTATTTTGTAATTCACAAGCTTGCTCATTAGATTTTCCTAAAAAATAAACTATACCTATCAACATTATCCTTTTTTGTTGTTCGAGTTTATATCTATGGGACAACACTTCAGCACAAGTGTTATTTCAAAATATCTAGTAAGTTACTAAATCCGACCCTGCCTGATCAGTGCGGTGGGCGAAAGCACAGGGGGCAGCTTAGCTAATAATCGCATCCGTCATTTTGTGTGTCACCGTTGCCGGCAGCTAGCATCCTGCTAAACAGCTTCGCCGGCAGCTTCGTTTCCTTAAACGTCAATGCATTATACACTGCTCCACTAGCCCAGCCCACCTTGTTTAATTTTAGACATTTAGTGGGATCAAATTATTTTATCTATTTTGCGTTCATAATGACTTTATTATAACTAGGGTTGGGACAGTTGAAATTTTCAAATGAAAATTTCAACTTTGAAAGTTTTAAACTTTCATTTAGTTGGAAAAGTGAAATTTTTAAAAATTTCAACATTGCCTGTAAAAGTTTCAAAAATTTCATTGAAAGTTTCGCAATTTACTGAAAATTTCGCATAAATTTCACATGCGGCCTCCCCTGGGACCTTTAATAATAATTTACAACAGATTCCGAATCGACCAATAAGAACGAGTTATCAAGCGTCTGGGCGTTTTTGTTTAGTTCGGCTTGGATTTGAATACACTATAAGTAATTATTGTTACTTATATGCATAAATTAATTTAAATAATTTAATTCAGTTAACAATTTAATTTGTAAATTAAATCAGACTTTAAAATTTTTTTTAAAGTCATGATTAATTTAAACTTTTACTTTTGCTATAATTGCATCGGAAAACGGATAGAAAATGCCTTTGGCTCATAAAATTTTGATGAAGTTTCTTCAATTTTCGTAAAATTTCAGTAAAATATTTAAAAATAATAAATATATATAAATATAAAACAATGAAATTGGCACAATCTAATTAGGTTACCAAAAAGTGCTATATCTCTCTTAGTTTTAGTAATTTTAAAAATATTTTAAAAGGAAATCTCAAGAAATTTGTGGTAAACGTAGGTATTTATATAATTGGTGCAGGGGCCCACAGAGGGGTAGGAGGTAAGAGAGGCAATTTGCCATGGTCACCGAGTGGGCTTATTTCAATATTAATATATTACACTTAAAGTGATTGAAATTTATTGAAAGTTTCAATAAATTTCATGAAATTTCAAACATTTAGGAAATTTTAATAAATTTCATAAATGTCGTGAAATTTTAAGTACAAGCAAAAAGTGAAATTTTCCCAACCCTACCCCCACCCAAAATTTTGATTTTATAGGTTGGCTATACTTTAAACAGCATAATATTTTTCATATTGGTTATAATATTTTTATGATTTTTCTAGTACTTACGAGACTTTTCTGGCAATAAATTTTGTTTAACACCAAAGAAAATCCTTTTTTCTTCTTTAACATGAACCTATTTTAAATAAGAAAATTAAGGACGGCAAGGCGAATCGATTTTGACATTAACTGTCAAACCAAAGACTGTGATACCAACTATCTAAAGTAAAATTCGACCAAATTAAATTTAGGTATAAAATTAATTTTTTTTATAGAATTTTTGCAAAATAGAAGACCTTTTTTCGCACTCGTCCGCGTGCGACAAAATGACTATTATCAGCTTTTCTATGGAACATTGTTAAAACTCTTATCAATATGAGTTAGTGGAACACTTGCTAACCAACTTGTCGAACCTATGAAAAAACTATAAAACAAATTCATTGTTTCAACAATTCATTCTTTGTTAGCATATAATTTAAAACAAATATTTACTAGTAGATGTAAAAACTCTCCCTTCAAATAGGCAAAATTACGCACAGTGCGGCCGCAGGGTAAAGGATCGCTGATTTAATGACTTAGAAGGAGCAAATGCTACGAATTTCAATGGAGAGAGAATTTGAGGAAACGGAAATTAACAACAAAAGATTTTTAGTGGAGTAGAAATGCAATTAAAATAACGAAAAATATATCGAAATAAAATTTGAATCCCTGATAAAATTATTGCAGTAATATAAAGTATAATTTAAATTTGGAGGTTTAAGGAAAAAAAATCGAAAGGTAGAAGTGAAACTTCTTATAAACCAGGGAATGTGAGAGATTTTAGTTGAGTGTGTGTAAGAGAGACAGGGATAATTTCAAAAGAAATATAACACTATAAAATTTGTATCAAAAATATTGTTTGATTAATTTCATCTGAAATAAATTTATATCCTTGGCATAAAAACAGAAAAGAATTTGCTTTCGGCACGCGCCTAAAGAGCGGCATGCTTTGAGCGCGCCACGCCTTTGTCTTTTGTCGGCTTTACACCGGGTTATTACAAATAGGCCGCATTATTATAAAATAATAAAAACAGTAGAATATTCGCTACTCTACCGTACTCATAATTGTTTTTTGTTTATTCGATTTATTTTTGGTGGAAGTAAACCATTTGGTAACAATTTTTATTTTTTTAAGTAATTTTGCGCTAGAATATCGTTTATTTCACAAAAATGTACATTTTCCAATAAACGCGACTTAAAAATAATAAAATTTGCAATTTTTTCTGTAAATGTTTAAAACCAAACAGCAGCAAGTTTTGTCTCTCGTGTAACGAAATCTCGAAACATTACATTTTTCAAAATTCACTCTCCATTCTCGTCAAATATCAGAACGCCACCAAAGAAGTTTCATTTCAAAAATGTATACATAATTTTTAACTTTACTGTATAATTGATACCGTTTAAAAACGGTATAAATTATTATATACAGTGTGGAACTCACTTATGGAATAAAATTCGTTATTCGTTGAGAAAAGATTTTTATAAAAAACGCTAGGACAAGTAAACTTTAGTTTTTTATTCCAAATCTTATAATGATAATTTTAAATTTGATGCCCCCACCATTTCCACCCCCGCACATTAGGCACCCTTATATTAAATAACAACCCCACTTTTTTCTTTGAAAATTGATAGTGCACATTTTTTTGAGTATGACGATACCATATAAGTAGGGTTTAGTAAACTGTTTTCAATACAGGGTGAAAATATAATGACAAATTAAAAAGCTAAACTTTTTATTTCAAAAATAAACTGTTCTTCAATCTTATAAATGTTCAAAATGTCCCCCGTCCACTTCCTGACACCTCCGGTGTTATGTTCCTAATTTCTCCAGTAATTCCGTTTCTTAATTCATCTAAATTAGCAGGTTGTGTTTTAAACACCCTGTTTTTTAGATATCCCCATAGAAAAAAGTCTAAAGTTAGATCCGGTGATCTTGCTGGCCATTCTATAAAACCTCTTCTTCCGATCCACCTGTGTGGAAAGGTGTCATTTAAATAATTCCGTACAGGAAGAGCATAGTGGGGTGGGGCACCGTCTTGTTGAAGCCATATCCTTTCATTGGGAAGATTAGGTTCCAATGGATTTGGAAACAACTCTGCTAAAGTTGGGACAACTTGTTCTCTTAGCATATCCAGATATCTTGCCACGTTAAGATTTTCAATGAAAATAGGTCCCACCACATGATCACCAACAATACCAGCCCAAACGTTGATTTTCTGAGGACGTTGGGTATGACTTTGTCGCATCCAGTGGGGATTTTCTTCTGCCCAGTACCTGCAATTTTGTCTATTTACCTCGCCATTTAATAGGAATGTTGATTCATCAGAAAAAAGAATATCTGCAGAAGAAATAACATTCCTGTTTAACATATGCAGCATTTGCTCGCAAAATTGTAATCTTCTATCAGAATCACCATCAATCAATTCTTGTACGTGTTGTAGTTTATATGGATGCATTTTTTCGGCTTTTACACATCTTAAAACGGTCGAATGACTAACGTCATTTTCACGTGCAACCTGACGCGTAGAAGTTGTTGGATCTTCTTGAAAAGCTAATAAAATATTAACTTTTACATTTTCATCAATAAAATGAGGCGTCCTGCGTAATGGTTTAACGAGTCCATATTCACGAAATTGTGCATGTATTTTAGACACAGTTGCCTGAGAAAGTGGTGATAAATCTGGGTATTTTCCATTAAAAAGGTTTGCAACTTGCTGTTGTGATCTGCACATATCACCGTAACCAATCATCATTAATATTTCTATTCGCAGTGTTTCTGTCAAGTGTTAACTAAAATATTAACTGATACTTGGATCTAACAAAATACTTCAATAAGTAAAGCGAAAATGTTTCATTAATAATAAAAATTTAAACAATGCAAAAATGTAAACAATGCAAAAAGGACAAACGCAAAAAATGGCATTAACAAAAAACAATAACAAAGCGAAAAAACATGAATATCTAAATAGCGAAAGCCACAACACAAGAAACTAAATCATAGAATAACAATAAAAAATTCATACTTGTAATTTTTAAATATTCACCCTGTATTGAAAATCATGGTTACTAAACCCTACTTATCGTCGTACTCAAAAAAATGTGCACTATCAATTTTCGATGAAAAAAAAGTGGGGTTGTTATTTAAGATTAGGGTGCCTAATGTGCGGGGGGGGGGGAAATGGTGGGGGCATCAAATTTAAAATTATCATTATAAGATTTGGAATAAACAACTAAAGTTTACGTGTCCGAGCGTTTTTCATAAAAATCTTTTTTCAACGAATAACGAATTTTATTCCATAAGTGAGTTCCACACTGTATATATTATATTATTATAGAAATTACATCTGCTCCAAACTAAAAACTTATTTTAGAAGAACATTACAAAGCTGGCTAGAAAATGTAAACAGTAAAAGTGTAATAGTTTTATAGGGGCACTTTGTACCATTAAATAAAGATGGTAAAGGACTATTGGATTTAATGTTTATTGAGGTATAACAAAAAGTACACAAATTCTAATAGCAAGTAAAAATCCTTTGTTTTTTGTGTGGGTCAGTAGTGTTGACTCAATACCCCTCAATGTATATTTTTCCCATTTCGTTTGCGTCCCTACGTGCCAAATAGTTCAGCAGTTGCCTGCAGCATACATATACATACGTGAATGTATGTTATAGCAACGATGTTTGTCGTTAAAGGATATTAAGCAAATATTGCAAAATATCCGCAACAACAACAACGATGGTAAGCGGGACAGAATCTCGACCGTGTTTATTACTGCGAAACGCTATTTGGCCAAAAATTTGTTACCGAATAAATTTGTTTGCTCACCGTTATTATCGCCCACGCCACCTATTACCAACACCCTCGACAAGAGATTTTTTTATGATGGGTTTTTTATTTATTAAAAACGTTCTATAAGTTTGGACCTAAAAAAGATATCAACAATTTTTCCAGGATATATGGGGGAATCAGTATGACCACGAAAATGAACTTCACTAAGCAACCCCTGGGACTGTAGCCACCCCAACTCTCATATTCTTGTAGGAAATCGAACGCTCTACAAAAAAGGTCTCTTACAATTTTTTCGTAAACCTCACCGTTAAAAAGATATCGAAGATTAAAGTTTAATTATTTTAAGAGAAATTTCTGTTTTGCTTATAAATTTTATAACTCGCTTACAAAAATTTTTTATGAATCGCGCTACTCATAGTTTTGTAGGAAATTAACTGCTCTACAAAAATGGTCTTTTATGATTTGTCGATTAAATTAAGCGTTTAAAAGATATTCATCGTCAAACTTCAATACAGTTTTTGATGAATAATTAGAGTTTTACGAAAATTTATACAAATTTGAGTTCCTATTTAAAAAAAACAATTTTTCTCGTTTTTTTTAGTTCTACATATGTTTGGTTATATTGAAAAGAAAAATAGTGCAATATTTCTAACTCACAGTAAAAAAAAATAACGTTTTTGTAATAAATTTAATATAAAAAGAATTGATCTTGAAGAAAAAAAATGTTCTATTTGTTATTAAAAAGTTTCTTTATTTAATTTTATCAACTGAAATAAAAATTTTAACATTTATAATATAATCGTACCCTTTGACTGTAAAAAGTTTTCTTTATTACAATTTGGGTATTGTTTGCGATGTACTTTTATAACTTGCAATAAATATTGAAATTGCTTTTAATATTTTGTTAAGCATTGGTTATAATCATCGACTAATGCAACAGCTCGCTCTGCCGAATAATTAACAACTTTCAATTGCTTATGATTTTAAGTTATTATATAAAGATAAATTTCATGAAAATATTATTAAAATAAAAATTTTCGAAAGGGAAACTTCTATAAGAGTTACTTTTACGATAGAAACTCGAATTTGTATAAATTTTCGTAAAACTCAAAAATTAAATTGAAATTTTTCGAATTATTCATCAAAAACTGTTAAAATTAGTATGCATTAAAGTTTGACGATGAATATCTTTTAAAGGCTTAATTTAATCGACAAATCATAAGAGACCATTTTTGTAGAGCAGTTAATTTCCTAGAAAACTATGAGTTGCGCGATTTTTGTAAGCGAGTTATAAAATTCATAAGCAAAACAGAAATTTCTCTTAAAATAATTAAACTTTAACCTTCGATATCTTTTTAACGGTGAGGTTTACGAAAAAATTGTAAGAGACCTTTTTTGTAGAGCGTTCGATTTCCTACAAGATTGTAGGAGGACCTTGTTATTCAAATTAAGAGCTCATGTTTGGTGAGAATTCTCTAAAGTTGTCTAGTAACCGATTTTTCAGTACAAAGTAAAAAAAAAATAGTCGGTTTTTTGACCCACCCTAGTATACTGGTATATTATAATTTGTAAAATAATATAATTCACCTCTTGTGCCAATAGTTTTATGCTTTTTATTTTATTTAATATAATATCCTCAATTATACTCAATACCAAAAAATCAGCAAAAAAACATTTCAAATTTCCTTAATTATCCAAGATAGGGACACGTGTATCTTTTGATCAATTAACTTCAAATTTTGCAAGAATTTGTTATTTTTTTAATTTGGACCTGATGTGTGGGTCCCGCCAAATTTAATTTAAAAAAAAATGTATACAGGGTGTTTCCATTATCTTTGAATTTTGACCTGATACAGCTAAACCAAGCACAGATTTGTAATCTACGACCAAAAATTAAGTTGACGTGTCCGAGCGTTTAGCTCTGATATTTTCACCTCCCTACAGTGTTATTATTGCATTTTTAAATTCTACGTAAAATTCTACTAAAAAAATACTAAAATTCGAATATTTTGAGATCTTTATTTTTTCAAAAAAAAATTACATATGGATGGTCATTAGGGTGTCCGATATTTACCAACTTGTTTTTTTTGTTTGCAGCGCCCCCTAAATTTTTAGCTTATAACCAAAAAAAATTATTAAAAAAATTATTTAAAAAAATATTCATATTAAACCGTGCCACAAAGACGATACATTTTCCATTTTTAAAAATAACATGGGGTTTCGGCAAGTTTTACATTTAATTTTTTCTCCCGAGAAAGTTAATATACAGCAATAAGAGACACATATTTTTATAGGAAATTGAAGGCTGTACAAAAAAGCTTTCCTATGATTTTTCCAATTTTTTAACTATAAATAAATTATAATTATTAATATAAAAATGAATTGTTTATTTTTGTAAATTTTTGATTTTATTGTATTATTGAAAATTTACTTATGCAAATAAATTCGTGACAACCCTTTATTTTTTTATTTGAGGAAGTAATCGTTTATTTTTAAACCTTAATTTTTAAGAATACATAGCTTTATTCCAACCACATATTGCCCGATAATAAAAAATGTAGGGCCATTCCATTAAATAATTTATTTTTTATGTCAAGTCAATTTGCGTCATATTTTAGCTCCCTTTTTTATTAGCGAGTGATTTAATGTGATTTGTTCAACTGAGAGGCGTCCATTCGACCAAAATGTGACGATTTTTATGACATTTAGTGCCTGGAAATTTATTCGAAAGGGGGGCAAATCATTCAACAGACTATTTTACAATATTCTCGCATTCAATTCGAATCAGTGAATTTTTTGGAGCTTAACATTTAAGCCATTTTCAATATTCATATAAAATGCCAAAAGAAATTATATGAAAATTAAATCCTAAATCAATATTACCTTAAGGCTATAGCCCTATAGGAAAGTAAAATATTAAGATTACGGATGCTGTGTTATAAAACCGGAACAAATCCCTCTGCCGATATCAGCTACATAAAAGTCCGGAAAACCCGAAACAAAAAATAATCCGGAAGAAACCAATATCCAGAAAAAGACGATTCGGCTCTATTCTAACCTCTTTCTATTTTTTTTTTGTTATTCACTCGGTAAATTAATTCCCAAGTGCTCAGCCATTCGCTGTTAAATATTTTTAATTAACAGACCAATTTTCGTGCTGAAAAAAATTCAAATTAAAATGTGAAACTGTTGGGGTAGAAAATTAAATTGCCTAAACCTAAATATTTGCTGAATGTTAAAAAAATATTTAATTAACAGCGTAACAATTAAGTAAATTTATGCACCTGCAATGAATTCAATAAATATTAACAAACAGTTTTCAAACTTTTTAATTTGGGCAATATTTAATTATTAAGTTATTTAGTTAATAAAGTTTATTGACATTTTCTCCTCTATCTGAAATTGAGTTAGACACAGTTTTTCATTCCATTAATCCTCTAATTTTAAAATATTATACATATGGGTGATTCTACAAAAGTTGGGCAACTTTTGACCTCATTTTATTTATATAGTTTTCGGAGAAAATTAAACAGTATTTTGTTATGAGAACATAGATAATATAATAAATATACTATTCCAGGCCGGGCCAGTCACTTTTTCTAACAGTTTCTGAAATATCTGTGTTTTCTAAATTTGAATGCAAGGGAAGTGACGAGTATACCAGGGTACTAATTAAATACATAATTTATTGGAAAATATAAGATTTATTGCAACTTTGAGCATATTATACATTAAATATCTTAAAATCAAATAATACCACACATCAGTGGCGGCTGGTGGATTTTGGGTATACCGATATCTCAATTATTAGATATGGGACCCATGGGTGTGCATACCAAATTTATGTGAGTTTATAATGACATTAAATAAACAAGTTCTGCGCAAGCAGAATTTGCGAAAAAAAGACAACCGAAACATCGAACATGGAACTGACGACACGGTACTGATGAATGGAATACAAATTTGAGATTATTATTCGGAATTAAGTATTTTACTGATATTTTTTATTAGTGGATGCTACTTATCAACAAATCACATATAGCCTTATATAAATTACAATGAAATATATATACGTAAGAAAATAACTACTGAAATTTTGACTGGAACTATACGTGCATTCACCACAACTTCGCCGCTTGCATTGTTTTCAAGATGACTGTCGAGCAAAGGGCGGGCTCTGTAGGTAATTTTTTTACCAAAACTTGAGTTAAAACGAGGACTTGACGTTTAAACTTCAATATTTCGCAGGAATTTTGAACTTTAACATTTGACACAGAACTGACGGGTAAAAGTGAGTACAAAGATTATCAATTTCTTAAAAATTACTATTATTCGAATCTATAATAAAATATGAAAAATAAATTATTTAATGTTTTATAGATTGTAGTGACATTGAAAAATTTAAGATAAATTGAATATATTTTAAAATAAAATCCCTCAAATATTTGATTCAGGAGTTGTGTGTTTTGAATATTTTTTATGTTTTTCTACAAACGTGCTTTTGAAAAAATACATTAAAATTGGGTAGACAAGTTAAAAAAACCTGGATCTTTTGTAATATACTAAAATATTTACAAAAAAATATTAAAATACCTACTCTATTGACTGATGACATCAAGTTGTCCAACTTTTGTAAAATCACCCATATAATTAATTGTTCATAAAACTATAGGCTTCCAAGAATGAATTTATAAAATTTATAATTTTTTAAACAACCCCAGAAATTTATTTGTATTCGCAGAAATTACCAAATAGGTATAATATAAAATTTTTAGTTAGATATAAGAGTAAAATATGTAAACGTTAGTTTTTTATTTAAAATCTTAAGCCTCGTACAGACTTGAGCATTGAGCCGAACAACAAGCCGAACAACGAACCGAACGGCAAACAGAACACTAATTTGGACGGGGCTGCGAACGCGTTTGCGAATCCTGACCGTTCGGCGAACGGTTCGCCCCGTTCCCATCACTTGTCGGTTTTTCCTTCGACATCAAAGGAAATGCTCGCGAGGTTTGGACGGGTCAAAACAAAACGGCGAACAGACCAGTGAATTGTTCTCATTTAAGTGTTTATTTGTCTCCTCCTTAAAGTGAGTTTGTTTATTTTAATATAATTAAAATTCAACACAAGTAAATGGAGTGGACAGAAGAAAAATCTCTGGATCTAATTGATATTTATAAAAAAGAGTTGTTGTGGAAACCAAAACACCCACACCATTTTAATAAAATTAAAAAACAAGATGCTTGGGAGGAGATTGCGCAAAATTTATATATAAACTGCTGCTGCTACACTGTTTTCCATCTTTAGTAAAACTTTAACTGAGATTTACTACGAGCAATTATGGGAACAGCACGAACGTTCCGTTTGTTGTTCGGATCGTCGAAATCAAAAAAGGCCATTTGCCGTTCTGCTTGTTGTTCGGCTCAATGTTCAGGTCTGTACGAAGCTTTATAATTTTAATTTTAAATTTTTTGCTCCCACCACATTTATTATCCTAAGTAAGAACCACTTTTTTATCGAAAAATAATAGGCACATTTTTCTGAGTACGACAATACAATACAATATTAAGTAGGGTTTACACAAAGTTTTCAATAAAGGGTAGAATGTGGTGACAGATTAAAAAACTAAATTTTTTATTCTAAAATTAATTAAAAATTCTGTGTTAGCAGGTTGTGTTTTAAACACCTTGTTCTGCTTTCATAGGAAAAGTCTAGAGGTGTTAGATCTGGTGATCTTGCTGGCCATTCTATGAAACTTCTTCTTCCGATCCCTCTGTGTGAATAGGTGTCAAACAGCACACGTATACACTAAATATATGACTTTGGGACTCATCACTAGACACAAAAGCGCTTATTTCTATATTTTATAAAATATTAAAGCTGGATTTTTAGTAACCATTCCCAAAACAGTTTTTTCTATGTAGTTGTATTTGTACGGATGAATTTAAATTTTTAATATATAACAGATATACATAAGGGGTCGTTCATTAATTACGTGAGGTGTTTAGGGGGGGGAGGGGGTCGAGCCAAACCTCACCAAATCTCACGTGGGGGGGAGGGGGGTTTTCGGCAAATATCACGTAATTTTTTTTTCCGAAAGAAAGAGTGTTAAATTGCGAGAAAACTGGGTTAAATTAAGTAAACAATTATAAGCAAATCGTTTTTTTTTTTAAATCTAATGGAATCAAGCACAGATTAACTTATTTACATTAAAACCATGCATTTAAAAAAATCTCACGTAAGATTAAGGGGGGGAGAGGGGGTCGAGCAAAATCTCACGACATCTCACCAAGGGGAGGGGGGGGGGTCAAAAAATCGCCAAAATTGTCTCACGTAATTAATGAACGGCCCCTAATCAGTAATAAATTGCATAAGTATAATAGTTATTTATGTATCAAGGCAGTAAAGTCGTATTTTTTATCACGTGAGTGATAAAAAATGACTTTATTGCCGAGGTGCATATTACATTTTTTCCGAAATCACATTTAATAATACTAATAATTAATATTGATGATTAAATCAAATGTCATTTGATGATCAAATCAAATGTCATTTGAATATAGGAAGTTATATTATATTTGCCCGCCGCGGCGATATTTTAATCTAATTAATAAACTTAACTTATTATTTTTATTAAACAACATTGTATGGCTTTTTTAAAAATATTATTTAGTTGCTGCTGAGGAGCAGTAGACACATCTTAAAATGTATAATGGGTTGCATACAATACTCGTATTAAATAAGTAGAACTTTACTGCCGATTTCTTTTACTTTACTGCCGATTGTTGACTACTTTACTGCCAAGTTCGGATAAAACATATTTATTTAATAATTCAAACCATTTTTACTAAAAATAATATGCATTTTTTGAAATACCTATCAATTGTATTATATTTACTATTAATTTTTAACAATGATAAATTTATATATTTTGTTATACCATTAATGTTTTTATTTTATACTTATGGAATAACGCTTGGACACGTAAACTTTAGTTTTTTGTTTCAAATATTGTAATTATAATTTTAATTTTTTTCTATATACACATTTAAATAATTAATTAGTTAAACAGAATTAAGATAATCAACAAAATGGAAAATGGAAATACCGCGCGAATGGCATAAAGCATAAATGATGTAATATGTTATAAAATAACATAAATGCATAGCCAAATACATAGAAAAAATAATTTACGTCTAATTATCCTGGATTATAATTTATGTAATTACATGAAAATGTATACATTATAATAGATTTTAAACTCAATAAATGAACAAAGGAAATATTTTAAAATTGGAAGTCGAAATATTATTAAATTTTCTACGTATTAATATAAAATTAAAATTAAAATAAATTGTACAAAATCGTTTTGCCGGTAACTTTTTTCATTATATATTTTCTGTATCGGTTCTGAAAATCAAATAACTTTGGTTTGATTTGGAATTTCGACAAGAGCTATTGAAATTTATTTCAAGTCTAGCTTTAAATTAATAAACTTTTATAATGAAGTCGATTTTATCCGTTCGACGGAATTATCGATTCAATTCGAGATTTCTTGATATTAACATGAGCTTTATTTGTTTTTTACATTCCAATTACATTTAATGGCAAATAATTTAGTTTTTAATTGTTATTTCTTATTTTATGTTTTAATCTCGTTATGAAAAAAAAACACTTTGATTTACTTTCTTTTACATGTATTTATGTATGTAATGCCAATAATAATGTTATTCGAATACTCGAATAATTCAAATAATTCGAATAATCAAAACTAGTATTCGAATTTCTAAACCTAAAAAATTCCCAGCCTTAGTCTTGTGTTTTTAAATGGAAATAATAAAATTTCCAGGATAGATTTGCTATAAACGAGTTTTGATAAACAAGAAGCCAATTTTTTAATGTGTATATTTTAAGTTGAAGACGCGTTTGTACTTTCTGTTTAATGTCTAATATTTTTTCATTTTTTCGTTTTTTTTTAATGTGTTTTACGTTTTTTAACGTGGGTTTTATAATTGGGTCATTTTCAAGAAACACCCGCTTTCAGGAAAATGAAGGTCAAAATATTTGTTTTGCTTAAATTTACTTTTGATTGGATTTTTTTCAGAAAAATGTGTTTAGCTAGCTTTATATATCTCCACTGTGTTACCAATTTGAAATCCAAAATTTAATTCAATAAAAAAAGTTGTTATAAAAATAATTTGAAATAAAAGTACTTAGTTCACAAACTTTTGACTCCAATTTTTTATTTTATTTTTTATTAAGAATTGTATGCTTTTTTTTAAATATGTATGTTCGTTAAGTTACTTTTTAAAAGAAAGCATTCCGATTCTTTGTTAAAAAACAATACCATTAATATTTTCTTTTAGTCACTGAATTAGTGAGTAAAACTCTAATTTATAAACACGTATTACCAAGTGATGGTGTATAAAAATCATTTTTTAACAAAAAAAAGTAACGAAATAGACAACGGACTGGGGTACACAAAGGACTTAATCAGATAACGTAAACAAGAAACTATATAGGGTGGTACGATTTTAGACAAAATCCCTTGTAGTGGTGCTCACTTGCAGAATCACAACTTAGATTTCTAAATTGTAGACACGCTTTTTCTTTGACTATAAGCTGGTGAAGGTCCCTTTTAGTACTTTTATATTGCGTGGAATTTTTCCTTGGATGTAATCTATATCATGAGTTGTAATTACAAATAATTTTAAATTGGTTAATCATAAACTACTTTTAATAAAAGCGACGGTAAATATCCACCTTGTTGTCGAAAAATTCTATTGCGTTACCCTAAATTCCATTGCGTTACCATAAGGTAACATAGTGGACTCGGTAACGCAGTGGACAAAGTTTTGTAAAACCATATTTAAAAAATAATAATAAGACATTATAGTCATTAATTACTCTCAATTAGCTTTAGTGCTCTAAAATAAACATAAACATGAAAAATAGTATTTTTTCTTACCTTATTTTTTTTTTGAGTAACTTAGCGGACAAACAATTATTACATTCGCGTTACCCGCACCTGTTTCAACCGATATCTTCTTCCTGATTGAATAAATAAATTCAGCTGGGTAATGTGTACGTCCGAACATCATTTGTTGATCACGTGAGTACCAAAAAAGTTGCCATATATATGTTTTTTTCAATATTCTATCGGTAACGCGACGGACGTAACGCAACGGAAAAATGGCTGGGACATGAGTCAAATTTAAAAAAAGTAGATTAAAATTAATTATTTTTTATATATAAATTGTTTACTGTATTAACTAAGGATGTTATGGATTGCTATAAAGCAACACAAAGTTCTGGTTATTCAATATTTAAAAAAAACATGTATGTAAGTTTTATAAAACGCTAATGGGACATGCGAAAATTTTCTGAAAGAGTTTACTAAGGGCTTGTTAGGCTTTCACTTGGTTTTTAAATCAATAATATTCGATAATTTTTAACAAAGTTATTGGAATTCAAACTAACGGACAGCGGAAGGCGGGTGTTTTTTGAAAACGACCCAATTGTTTCTTTACCTGTGTGTAAAAAGACTTATTACTTTGTTTTTTTATGTCTATCTACAATGTTTAACAAAGTGTCTTTAAAACGTTATAAAGTTTTTATATAAAGGGTTTTAATTTAGATAATTATTTTGTTATAATAAATTTTTGGACAGCCTCTTTTCTAAAGAATCCAATGATATAAAATAAAAAGCTACAATCGACGAGACATTCATATTTTTTTAGGAAAAAAGCAAAACATGTTTTTAGTTAATTACTTACGTAATATTTTTTATTAAGGGAGTGCAGAGAAGCGTCACTAATATTAATCAAATAAAATTTGATAACGATGACTTTTGGGTCGAATGTTTTGGACTGAAAATCATTAAACATAATATAACTTAATTACCTTACTAACTTAAATCATGTGTTAATTTATAAGCAGACAGCTTACGTAAACTATTAATAGTAATTCCTCTTAGATAACTGCTTATGTGAAGTTTACAGGTACCTAGGTAATAAAACAGACTTAGAGTAAAAAGTTGCACTTGCGTTCTTTTGTTTGACTACAAAACTATTTCCCATTTATCAAAAAAAATCTTGTATGAATTGTTCCCAAACTCTCATATCATATAATATCAATTGATGTGCCAGGATATAAAGTAAACATTTTATCACACGACGCGACGTATAAAACTTTTGTCCTATATTAGGCACACAATAAGGCGCAACTCCAAAAAAAATGGCCCTTGTTTGGGTTTAAATAGCCGTTTATAATCTTGATTTACGCAATGTCCTTTTCATTCTGAAAATTCCTTTAAACGAAGCTGCGTCGTATATCTTCCCCTTGACTTTTGCTTTTTCCACTTTATTTTTCAGTTACCTAATACCAAACGACCCCAAAATATCTCATAAATCACCGCTCGATGGGTACGAACTTTTATCAGATAAAAATCTAATAAAAAATTAACGATACACCAAGT
This sequence comes from Brassicogethes aeneus, assembly GCA_921294245.1. Lineage (NCBI taxonomy): Eukaryota > Metazoa > Arthropoda > Insecta > Coleoptera > Nitidulidae > Brassicogethes > Brassicogethes aeneus. The sequence continues at coordinate 55,952,128 of OV121135.1, forward strand.
ACAAATGGATTTTGTTCGACACTGGTCAGCAAAATTTTGTTTTTCAAGTCTAAATAGGAATATTAACTTTCTAAAAATGAATTAGTCAAAAATGACTAATTTAATAGTTATTAGTGGGTGCTTTTTCACTTGTATCATGGTTAACCATGGAATACCATGGTATCACAAAATTTAACAGCCAATTCATATGTAAAATTGTCCCCTGAATCCGAAAATATCAAATTAAAAGTAAAAAAAGTAGAACAGTTTTTGAGATATAGTCAATTTTGCATTTAATATGGAATTGACTATATCTCAAAAACTGCTCCACTTTCATAATTTTTGACGGTATTTTCGGATTCAGGGGACAATTTTACATAGGAATTGCCTGTTAAATTTTGTGATACCATGGTATTCCATGATTAACCATGGTACAAGTGAAAAAGCAGCCACTATTAAATTAGTCATTTTTGACTAATTCATTTTTAGATAGAATATTAATTAATGTTAGTGCAAAAGTCAATTATTATAAACCTCCATACAGAAATGAAGTTAAAATGTTATGTCATTTAAACCTAACCTAGAAATTGTGTAACAGAATATTAAAGAAGAATTAAAATTAATTAACTAGTACGTAACGCAGGTAATAGGATTAGAACGAGCTTTTTAAAATTTAACGATCAAATACAAACATAACACACGAAAAACAAGGGAAAATCGAGACCCAGGCATTAACAACACAAACAAAATTCTAATACGTGCTTTGTTTTTGTGCAAAATAGGTTTTGTGCAATAGAGCCAGTTAAATTTTATCAATAATTAAAATTATTCTAATATCTATTGTTCTTTAAATCATCAGTTGTTGATGATTTATTGACATGTACCTTTGCTTTCGTATAAAACCATACAAAAGTCTAGGAATGTTAAATCGGAGGATTTTGGTGGCCACTACCACGCAAAATGTTGATACCTTCACAAGTATGTTGAAACTAATATTCTTACCGTCCAGTCTGAGCCAAAAATAGTGATTATCATTATCGAATAACAAAAAAATTTTGTTTCACTGATTTCTCCTTAAATCTGTGGGACGATTAACAATACAGTGAAGCATAATACTTAACAATACTATTAATAAAAAGACCTTTATTTAGTAAAAGTTTTATTGTAAAATATTAAGCACCCCAAAAATTAATCGGATTCGGAAATGTTATTTTGTAAAAGTTTTAGAATTAAGACCATAAGAATAAAACAAACTTTTTGAGTTTCGTTTTTGTCATAAAGTAGCCCGATGATAAAATTACAAGGAACTTGTGACTTTGTATTATACTCGGTTAAAACGACCGTGATTAAATTCGGTTCAAAGTTAGTCTTTAAAAATTGGCAAAATTAACAAAAGTAAGATAAATTTTTTTTATAAGGTTTAATAAAGTATCATAAATCTGAATTTAACACCAAGTTAAATGTTTTTTTTTATTTTTTTTTCAATGTGCCATTTTTTCTTTACAAGTTAGTGAATAAAGTATTATACGTAAATAGTAGTTTTAAAATAATTAAAGCAATTTAACTTTTTTAAAAATTGACTAAATTTTTTTTATTTTAAATGTGCTTTAAAAAAAATATACGAAATATTTTTTGATTTTATGTTCTATACAATTTATTGTTTTTTTTTTAGAAAAAACATTTATTTTCAAGTTTGCCATTTTTTATTATAAACAAACTTTCTGGAATAAATGCCGCTTTTCCCAAAGGGGGCCGACTTTTCTTTTTATTTTTTTTTCATTGAAAAACTTTTTTATTTCTACAATAAAATAAATTTAAGCACATTTACTTAAACATTGTTCTATGATATTTAATTTACAATTTAACCTAATATTTAATGATAAGGATAACACGGATTGTTATCTGTTTATCCAAAATTTTTCAAATTCAAATGAATATAAAATATGTACATAATTACAACGCCAAAAATTAGTTATTTACTGTAAGTAGCAAATAAAATATAGATAAATAAATACGAATGAATTCTGACGTATTTTGTTTTATTAATTGTCATGTAATGGACGAGTGCGCCAAAAGGTCTTATGACATGAGTTCTTTATGGTATTTTATCTACCTTAAATTTAATTGGGTCAAATTTTACTTTAGATAGTTGGTATCACAGTCTTTGGTTTGACAGGTAATGTCAAAATCGATTCTCCATGCCGTCCTTAATTTACTTATTTACAATATGCGGCTGTTTATGTTAAAGAAGAAAAAAGGATTTTCTTTGGTGTTAAACAAAATTTATTGCCAGAAAAGTCTCGTAGGTAGGTACTAGAAAAATCATAAAAATATTATAACCGATATGCAAAATATTATGCTATTTAAAGTACCAACCTATAAAATCAAAATTTTGGGTGGGATAAAGTATCTCATTACATCACCGAAAACGGTGTTATAATGAAGATATTATGAACGCAAAATAGATAAACAAATTTTAAACCATTTTCGAAATATCCCCGGTATACGTTTTCAGATTTAGAGCAATGTTGCCAGATGTAAATTATTTACGCTTTATTGGGAAATTTAAAAGGCAACGTATTATACATTAAGTAAATATATTTTATTGGAAATTTATTTTGAAAACATGTTAAGTTTAACTGTTTTACTACTAATAATTGGAATGGGTTTATTTACTGAAATATTCTGTTGTTTACGGAATACCATTGGTTATTAAAAAAAAATATTTTAAAAAGAAATCACTAATTTCGTGTTTTGGAGATGGAGTGACTAACCAAAATGTCTGTATTATTAACATTTGTAATGTTGAAATACATGTAGTAGTTTTCTAAGATACTTTAAACAAAATAACTTAGTTACCTCTGGTAATTAGATACATTAGTTACAAGATACTTTAAAAAGTAAAAAGAAAGATACTTTATGAAAGAATCTAAGATACTTTTGAGTAACTAAGATACTTTTAAGTAACTAGGATGCTTTTGAGTAACTAAGTTACTTTAAAAAGTATCTTAGTTACTTCAAAGTATCTAAGTTACTTGAATGTATTTTAGTTACTTTACCTAATAACTTAGATACTTTTTTAGATACAAGTTACAAGATACTTTTCCAAAGTAACTTAGTTAAAGATACTTTCTGTCCAATATAAAAAGTATCTAAGATAAAGTATCTCAGATACTTTTAAGTATCTTTTTTTTCAAGATACTCCCAGCTCTGATAGCACCCTGTATATTAATTAAAAAATGGTAAAATTTTGCGGTGAAACGTAATTACAATTAAAATAGTGTTTTTGAAATGAATATTTTCAAATTCATTGAAATAATCACATGTCCCTGAAAAATAATTGCCAAGTAATTCTAAATATCACATTTGTATTTTATAACCAAATAAACGTTAAAAACCCATAAAATTTTAATGGTTTTGTTGTGGCATTGTGGAAAATAGTAAATGTTGTTGTAAAAATATCACGTTAATTTACAAAGCAATTGTGGCCGCTATTTTGCAAGTGTATACCTTTGGCCATTAATAAATAATTTGGTTTAATTAAAAATTATTTAATATTTAAACATTATTTTTTTTACCCCAATTCGATAATGTTTATCAAACAATTAAATTATTAAACGCTTTAAAATAAATCGTATACAACACGTTTGAAAATGTTCTATTTATTTCGTTTTAAAAATAAAGGCCAAATCAAAAACAGAACAAAACCTTTCGATTATATAAAATAAAAGCCATCGCATTATATTGGAAAATAAAATAAACAAAAAACAATTGTTTTACATGCATGACAATTATTTACTCGTGACAATCCAAATGTTGCGAGAAAGTTCATATATTTTAAAATTAAATTAAAAACTCGTCAAAGGTTTTATTTTACTTTTTTTTCGTCGCTTCGTACGTTTGTTGGCTGCCCTGATCAGTTTTATTTACACTTGTTTGGAATTATCAAATGCTGAATGTGACACATGCAAAAATGGTTAACATGGAGGCAAAATTAAATTAGCGGAAAAAATGGTTATAAATTTTTATCATTAGGCAATTACGACTCGAAATGGCAGTTTTAACGGAAAATAAAACAAATAAATAGTGTCATTGCTGTAATTTATGAGCATGTTTATAATTGGTAATATTTTTTATTTATAAAGGTTAGCAATGTACTGAACGAATTATGATTACAATTTGTTAATTTTTCATTAGGTAGTATTTATACCTAGTGAATTATACCACCCCATTATAGACCAGGGTCGATAATTTTTGAAACCAAAAAAAATAACAGTAGGATGAAACCCATTGGAAAAGGAGGGGAATATAATAAAAATTAAAGGAAAAATAAATTACGGGCGATCTGAGTTCGAGAAGTGGGAGGGGGGGTTTAAGGGTAAAAAATGGTTTATCTCGATTTCCGGAAAAACTACAAGTCCTATGGAAAAAAGTTAAATGACAAAGTTGTAGGTAATAAAAAGATCTACAACTTTTGTATTTACAATTTTTTCACATAACCTCAAAATTTATGAGAAAAATTCAAAAAACCAAGTTTTTGGTTTTTTATTTTTATCTTTTTCAAAAAAAAAAATTTTGTCACGAAATTTGGTGAAAACTTACCTCTTTATGTCCCAAATACACTGTAATTTATTTGATTTGAAATATTTATTATTTCGCCTTATTTTGACTTAATATCAAAAAATCACCCTAATTTTCAATCGAAAATTCTCGCGTCAAAATATCAGCTTTTTTCAAAAAGTTGGTGTGCTTTTTGTTCGTTGAAATCTCTACTTTCTGATGGTGTAAAAAAAAATATACATTACTATGGTAAATGTTCTCAGAAAATGCAAAAAATATTATAATGAATAACGAAAAAAACTCGAATTCGAAAATTTATTTTAATCATTATTTCATCAAAAAAATGTGATTGTTGCAATTTTTTTAGTTAAAAAGTTTATTTATTAAATTCTAATAACATTTATGCCAGAAAATCTCATAAAATATAAAAATACATGTAAATCATACTATTGAATTTAGATACTTCATTCTGATTACGTTATTCATTATAATATTTTTTGTATTTTCTGAGAACATTTACCATAGTAATGTATATTTTTTTACACCATCAGAAAGTAGAGAGTACATCGAACAAAAAGCACACCGACTTTTTGAAAAAAGCTGATATTTTTACGCGAGAATTTTCGATTGAAAATTAGGGTGCTTTTTTGATATTAAGTCAAAATAAGGCGAAATAATAAATATTTCAAATCGAATAAATTACAGTGTATTTGGGACATAAAAAGGTAACTTTTCACCAAATTTCGTGACAAATTTTTTTTTTTTAAAAGATAAAAATAAAAAACCAAAAACTTGGTTTTTTGAATTTTTCTCATAAATTTTGAGCTTATGTGAAAAAATTGTAAATACAAAAGTTGTAGATCTTTTTATTACCTACAACTTTGACATTTAACTTTTTTCCATAGGACTTGTAGTTTTGCCGGAAATCGAGATAAACCATTTTTTACCCTTAAACCCCCCCTCCCACTTCCCGAACTCAGATCGCCCGTAATTTATTTTTCCTTTAATGTTTATTATATTCCCCTCCTTTTCCAATGGGTTTCATCCTACTGTTATTTTTTTTCTCTTTTTACCATTTTTAAAGGCTTCTGCACTGGTCTATTAGCCTTTCTTTTGTTCTTCTAAAAACACTGTAATATTTGTTAATTTTAACCAGATTTTATGTTCCACATAATTTATGTTAAGTTTACAACCAACTGTAATCTGTTAACTACTTGAATAAGTAGTTTGTAATTATAACAAACATTTTGTAGATTGAATAACAAAATCCTATGTCAATAATTCCACCATAATTTTTGTAATTTTCAAAAAGGACCACCCTTTTTGTAGACCCAGTAACAAAAATATTTGTTGAAAATTGAACGACGTGGCTACCCTCCAACCAGCGAATCCATGTATACATTTTATTTAATCAGTTTTCATTCTTCCTTGAATAAAAGATAGCCAATAAAGTAAATACAAAACAGGGAATTAATTCGAGCTTCGAACAAAAGTAATGCAATTTAAATTGAGTCTTGTTTGGAGATGACGAGAAAATTTAAGCAAGAAAAGTGAGAAAATACGATTTCCACTGTAAATTACGATCTTGGTAATGGAATCTCGGTGAAAATAATAAGTTTGCAGTGGCATAGATAACGTTTCTCGTATACACCTTATTTCAAAAAAGAATATTACATAGGTACTCCAAAGCAATTGAATTTGGATTTTAATCGGATTTTTCTTACACCTATACTTGCACAAGTGATAATAAAAGCTTTATACTATAATTTAACAAAATTACAGTTTCAGACTTTAAAAATGTTTACCTCAACAAAACTCGTTACGCCATCTAAAAGTGCTAGTCCTTTCCTTCAAAAATATTTTTGATTTTTTTAATATCCTTTCTCTATATTAATAAATCGTTAGTTTGGTTTGGACTAAAATTAAATTTATCATTTAGATTATAAATTTTAATGAACGATTTCTTATGTGGTTAGTATTTCTTAAAAACCTGAGGTGATATTGTACTATTTTCTCTATTTTATATATTTTTTCCGAACGTAATAAAATTTGTCTATAAATCTTCCTGCAATATTTTTACTTTAACAAGTTTTCTAAATATATAATGCATATTTTGGTGCACTTTATCACTTTAAATAGCATCTAAGAGACGACTATGCTCACCAGTATGACATTACTACTTCGTTGGCTCCTTGAGACTTGCTACTCGAGTCTCAAGTTATATTGTAATATATCTGACAGAGAAACCCCGGATTTCTGACAGTCGCATGATAAAACTCACTCATTTAACTACCTTTCAGAAGCGGTGATGTAAGTTTTACCTGTCACCTTCCTCCAGGGAAATGCTCTCGACTCATCTAGTCTGCACTGCCGTAATAAGGGTGCTTTGTTTCTACAGCTTCATTTACACCGAAAAAAATAATGTAGTTGAGTTAACATTTGCCTAAATGTCATTTTTAAAAATGTTGTTTCAACAAAAAACCTATTGGATTAATCTATATTTTGGTGTTAAAGCAAAAGTCAGAGTTTGTCAAAGTTTATTTGTTCATTTGACAGTTTAAATATTAATTTAACATAAACTAATATTTTGAATTAAAATGTTTATCGTACTTTGATTTAATAGCTGGAATTTGTAGAATCAACTACTGAAATTTTTAGGATTTCCTAAAAAAACTATTAAATTAACGTTTAGTTGCTCTTTAATCCAAAACTTTAAATTTGTTCATTTAACAAATTTAAAATGTTACTTTAAAATTTAAAATGTAAAATTTGCATTCATAAAATTGCCGAGAATGGCGCTTCGAACACTCACGCCACGTCATTAGACAATGACGTTTTCTTACATCTCGCCTTAGTTAGCTTACGATTAGGTGTATATAAGATGAGATATCTGTTTGTTTAAGGTGTGTTCCAAAGTAGAACTTTCACTACACCATATTGCCCGACACTGTTAAGACCCTCAATACAGGGCGAAACAGTCTGTCGGTATTTGAAGTAGGTGGAACACATGATACAAAGATGTATCATGGGTGGAACACGCTCAAAACAAAAACTCTGGGCGAGGTGAAGGTTCAATTCTTTCTATTTATATATAATAATATATTATTTCCATAATTTTGTTTTGGATACCAACCTTTAAAGAATTTTACATTTTCAGAATGTTAATTTAACATTTTATTGGTGTTAAGTGAATATGCTAAAAAGGTTACCTGGACATTTCAAGAAATTTACCTTAACACCCTAAGAATGTTAAATTAACCAAATTAGCAGATTAGAACAAATATTCTTATTTTGTTCATTTGACTGTTATTTGTTGTTCAATTAAACAATACAATTTGACATTTTTAGATGGTTAAGTAAACGTGCAAAAACCATTGCTTGTATTTAAAGTGCATAAAGAGTTGAATTAATATTTTTTTTGTTGTTTCAACAGCTTATTTTTTTCAGTGTACTAGGACCTGTACAATGTAAAGTGTACATCCTAAATAGGGCGAAAGATTTTGTTATGTTATTCTGCACTTTTACATAGTATCCTGAAAATGCCATACAATGAGTTTTTGACTTTGATTAATTGATTTCCTGATAAAAATCCATTTTTTAAGATAGAGATTTTAGCACTTGTTAGGTAAATCCTTTTAGAGTCACGCATATGCCAGTCGGTGTCATTAGAATTCAGGAATGTCATAAAAGGAGGTGGAATATGTTATCTAGGATTTCGGTCTGCTATAACATTAAACCCGGCAAACTACTCTGTCAACGTTGTTTATTATCTTTTCCGAGATTGCCTACATCGTAAAAACGTATTGCTTGTTCATTTTCCCAGAAATACAACTTAACTGATTTTTTATATCGCGACAGTAAAAATGCTATTGACGAAAGTCATGGGGTGCAAACGGAGTTTTAATACTCATTGCACAAAATAATAAAAAAAATACCAAGAAATAGTATAGGTACTTTAATTCCTATAAATAATATAGCTACTCCCTAAATAAATATGAATTGTCATAGCGAAATAAAAGCCACTAATAATTCTCGTCAATAGCAATTTGTATACCGAACATTTATCAGTCAATTTCCATGAAAAAATGTCGTCAAAAGTTATAAAAGTAGAACAGTTTTTGAGATATAGTATGTTTTTTTCATATAATATGAAATTGACTATATTTCAAAAACTATTCTTTCATAACGGTATTTTCGAATTCAGGGAACATTTGAACAAGAATAGGCTATTAAATGTTGAAAATAGTATCCCATGGCTAAGCATGGGACAGAGATAAACCCATGGGATAAGTGAAAAAGCAGCCACTAATAGCAGTAATTATTAAATTTTAAAGAATAGATTAAAAAGTATTGATCACTTACACAAAATATTTCAAGAACAGCCACATCAAGATTCCAAAAATAACTGTAACATTGTCTTCAATTTGGTTTTAAGGTTAAAATGTAAAAGAAAAGTTTCCACATTTACATACAATTTTATTTAAACTTAATAAAAAGTTATATATAAATTTAAAACGGAGTGGTTGACTTCTAGTCTAAGAATGACGAATGGTTAACAAGATTTTTCACAACCAAGTCCATCAGGTGTTGAGAGAGTTAATGGTGAATATACACATATAAATATATACAGTATGTCTCAGTATCTTGGAATCATATGGAAAACTTTTTTATTATTAATTTTAGGAAAAAAAGTTATTCTTTATAAAAAGTTCTGCATGGTGTAAAACTTAAAATGCAACCCACAAATATTATTTTTTTTTAGTCGTATACGGGGTATGTCAAAAAATATGAATTTGGCTCAAGAGTAAAGTACCTTTATATTTGACAATATCGAAAATTGTTATAAAGAAAAGTTAATCAGAACTAAAAACTACGTTCAAATATGCAATTACATCCATTTACATTAAAAAAAAAATATTTTTTCTTTTTTGTCTACAATATCAATGCAAATTTAACTGTAACATGTAATCTAGGATTCACTGATAAACAAATGATTTGTTGATATTCTAAAACTTTTTGGCCTGCTAGATCCCCTGACTTAACTTAAGGTTTTCATGTTTTTTGTAATCATAACAGATAAATGTTCATTTAAAATAGAAAGATTAGTAAAAATTAACAAAACCTAATTTTTTAATGTAAATGTATGAAATTGCATATTTAAACGTAGTTTTTAGTTCTGATTAACTTTACTTTATAAAAATTTTTGATATTGTCAAATATAAAGGTACTTTACTCTTGCGCCAAATTCATATTTTTTGACATACCTCGTATACGACTAAAAAAAATTAATATTTGTGGGTTGAATTTTAAGTTTTACACCATGCAGAACTTTTTATGAAGAATAACTTTTTTTCCTAAAATTAATAATAAAAAAGTTTTCCATATGATTCCAAGATACTGAGACATACTGTATATATACGAGGTGTGTTCGGGAATTTTCGTTTTTTGAAACAAATATTTATGTATTCGTCTACATTAATGTTGTCGCCTTCAAAATAGTCCCCATTGGATATTATGCACATGTGCCAGCTTTTCTTCCAATACTCGAAACACTTCTAAAACTCGATCTTTGGGATAGCCTTTAGTTCTTTCAGCGATGCGCTTTTAATGTCATCTATGCTTGCAAAACGACGGCCCTTTAAGGTTCTCTTTATTTTTGGGAATAGGAAAAAGTCAGACAGAGGCATGTCTGGCGAATATGGAGGCTGGGGCAATGAGCCAACCTAGAGAAACAATTCAAAATGCAATAGCTCAGGAATTTTACGAAAAACCTAAAAATGCAATAATATTTATAGGGTTTCATTTGAAAAAAAGTTAGTCACAATATTTTTGAAAAATTTCAATTTGAGATCTCCTTTACAAACCTTTAATGAAACAGTTGGGTGAATCACCCTGTATATATTATCTATAATTTTTAATGAATTAAAAAAAAAATCAGGATTTGGGGTTTGCACATTTATTTAAAATTGTCTTAAAATATAATTTCTATTTTTGAAAACCCACGAAATTAGTGATTTGTTTTTAAAATATTTTTTTAATAACCTATGGTATTCCCTAAAAAACGGATATTTCAGAATCAGGCGTGACGTCACATTTCAGTAAATAAATCCATTCCAATTATTAGTAGTAAAAACAGTTAAACTTAACATGTTTTCAAAATAAATTTCCAATAAAATATATTTACTTAATAGTGTGTTTTATAATAATTTACATCTGGCAACATTGCTCCAAATCTGAAAACGTATAGGTACCGGGTGAGTTAAAAGGAAAAGAAAATCCTTTTTTTCTTCTTTAACATAACAGCCGCTTATTGTAAATAACTAACAATGGGCTAATATTAAATCCTAAAAAATCCGTGGCTATGTGTCTGGGTTCAACTATTTTATGTGCAAAAACTGCTAGAATAATAAACTGTGATATATTAATTAATGATTCTGTGATAATACTACAAGACTATGCTAAAAACTTGGTGTAATAATGGACTGCAATTTGAACTTTGAGAGGCATGTTACCAAACTCTGTTCCGGTGCTTTTGTGAAATTTAAATCAATATATAAGTTTAAAAAGGTATTAAGTAGTGATGTAAAATGGAATTTATGTCAGGCTGTTATTTTGAGTAATTTTAATTATTGTGGTGTTGTCTACTGTAACTATGCAAATAAAAAAAGATTTACTTCAAAAAGTACAAAACTGCTGCTTAATATATTATTATAATGTTAGCTTCAGAGACCATGTAGGTCCACACTATATTAGGTTAAATATTTTGAAATGTGTATATGTCTTTTACAAGCAATTTGCGACTATGTTGTTCAATATTATTAAAACTAAATTACCCTTATATTTATTTTCACTCTTGGAATATAGATTTAATAGTCATGATGTAAATGTTAGAAGTAATTGTAAAAAAATTTGAGAGTTCCTTCGAATATTTGGCTGCCAGCATTGTGAATAAAAATTTTATTTTGTGGAGTAGTGATATATCCCTTGGGACTTTTAAAATTAATATCTTAAAAATTTTATTAGAGATCCAAGCCAAAGAAATTTTGTAATCTTGTAATTTTAATATGTTGTTGATATTTGTTAGTTTTTATATACTTATTGTTTATTTACAATTTAAAATTATATTTGTTTGCTGGGTGCGTGGAAGATCAGTAAAGCTGAACTCATGCCTTTTGTGATACATGTATTGTACTGTTTTTCACAATAAAGTTATTATTATTATTATTATTATTATTATAAGTAAATTAAGGACGGCATGGCGAATCGATTTTGACATTAACTGTCAAACCAATGACTGTAATACCAACTATCCAAAGTAAAATTCGACCCATTTAAATTTAATAAAATTAATTTTTTTTAAGAATCTTTGCAAAATAGATAAAATAGCATAAAGAACTCATGTCATAAGACCTTTTGTCGCACTCGTCCATTACAAAATGACGTCTTATGACATTAGTTCTTTAATATACTATTGTGAAACTATGATTTATTAGATTATAAGATACTAAAAAATATTAAAAATTCAATTTATCTTCTAACATGTCTCACTCTTGTCTCACTCTTTTTATAAATATATTTCGAACACTTATTATATTATATAATTATTATTTTTTATTATTTTATAATTTAATAAATTATAATTTCATACCCAAAGTTACCTACTGCCCCTCAAAATAGGGGAAGGCGGTAGATGTCAAAAATATGTTTAAATATGTCCCCCCACCTCTCTATTAGTTTATCAAAATTTAACAAAAATAATTTAAACCGTTTTTCAAATATCCCCTTGTAACACTTTAAAAAAACTCCCCTGGTATAATGTGACCACAAAAGCAGAGATTTTCAAATTTGAATATATTTCAAATAATTTTTAACGAGTGAATTTTACAATAATTCATAAACTGTTATTGATATTATTTTATTTTTAATCTACAGTTCCTGTTTTTAATCAAACGTTGCCATATTTATTATTATTTATTCATAATAATGTATTATAATCCATTATCATTTCTGCTATTATACGATTTGGTTTTCCATTTTATTTAAGACTTTATCATCTTCGTAAAGAACTAAGATTGTTTTTCCTTTGTTCTAAAAACCCTTGGATTGGATTTTATGTTCGTGATTTCAATATTATAGAATGCCAAGCAGATGTTAACATCATATTCACCGAATTCAAATTTACATAAACCCAAAACTGTTAGTATAGGAACTGATACTAAAATGCGAAATTTTATAGATATATATATAGATATTTTTAAATTTTCAATAGTCAAAATTTACCAATTTTTTATAGCGAAAAAGCAGCCACTAATAATAATTCAAGTCGACAGCAATTTGTATCTCGGACATTTAGCAGTTAATTTCTATGTAATATTGTCCGCTGAATCCGAAAATGTCAAAAGTTATACAAGTAGAACAGTTTTTGAGATATAGTCAATTTTCTTTATAATATGGAATTGACTATATCTTAAAATCTGCTCTTTTTTAATAACTTTTCACGGTACACAAATTAATGCGGGGTATTAAATTATCCATTTTAAGAGAGTATTGTACTATTTTTAAGTATTGTTATAAATTTAAGTTTTAAGTTGTTTTTCGGTGTAAATAAACGTTATCGGTTCAAAATCCGGTAGTCTTTTCATTGTTGAACTAAATGAATTACGAAATTGAAGCAGGAAGCATAAAAGATTAGACGCAAAATATCAAGTGCTCCTTAACAACCGAACAAAAGACTCGTTTTAATTAATATCAGAAAGTTGTTGGTGGAAATTTGTTTTCTGGGCAGGGCGAGATGAAAATGGTTATCTACGAAATTGTCGCCTAGATAAATGAATATTGCCTCAGTTGTTTGTTAAACTGCCTGCAAGCCCGGCCAACTTTCGAAAAGCTATATGACAAACAGATTACACTTTATCTGCTTGCCCTGCTAGCAGGATTTCACTATGTGTGTGTGTGTACCTTATCCACGTGTTTATATCATTTACTTATAGCCAGATGCTTCCCTCTGTAGAATACAGGTATTTTACGAGATTTTCATAGAAATTTATTACAAAATAAAAAGACGTTTTATAGTTAGATTTTTTTTACATTGGTTCCAAAAATTATGGCCAACACTGTATATATATATAAATTTATGTATACAGTGTTCCCGGATGGATGAAACAAAACTTGTAAAATCAAAAAAAAATGAATTCAATTTTTATTTTCGAGGGTTCTACAGATTTCCAAGTTCGTTACTCTATTGTTTTATAGATATCGCTCTATAAAAATATTTAATTTAAATCATTTTTAGATAATAAGTATTTTTCGTAGAAACTCGTTTAAAAATTTTCTATAGACACTCATTAAATTAAATGTATCAAATCTGATACATAATATACTATTAAATTTTAATACCTACCTTTTAAAACACAAAAACTTAATTTATAACCTATAAAAGATTAGAGATGCGACTTGAAAAAAAAACGGTCCGTTTTTTTTATTGTTTTTTTTTCAAATGTTTTTTCACATTTAGGTTTTTTTTCAAGAATAGTCCCATTTGCCTAATTTTTTAGGTTTCATGGACTAAAATTAGCCACTAAATGACAATTAGTAAATGTAAATACAGTCTCGCACTATGCACGCGCTACCACCACCGAATTGACCAATAAGGACCGCCCTTGTTTTGATTTGGTCCTAAAAAAAGTAACTACATATAATATATTTGATTCAGCGCTTGATTTTTCAAAAAGCTACCAAAAGCACTTTTTTCATGATTTTTCAAATTCTTGTAGAACATTTATTCATTGGTGGTTAAGTCAGAAGATTCCGTGGACCAGAAAGCCAAAAAAAATCGATTTTTTTATTACGGTAATTGTTAGGATTGAGCGTTGCACATTTTTCATCTAAAAATCTCAAAACTAGAAACTTCAAGCTTCAAATTGCTTTCTTTACGGCTCCAATACGACCATTTTTAACAAAGATACAGCTATCCGAAGAATCGCAAAACAATTTTTTTATCCTTTAATTTTTTGTATTGGTGTAGAAGTTTTACATTGCTACTGGTTTCTAATGTGGAAACTACCAAATAATAAGGAATCAGATTTTTTAGTCTCTGTCAAAATTTTCAAAAAAGTAAAATTTAATACACTCTACATTTCACTTTATTATTAATATATATTTTACTCAAAATTTCATTTCGAAAAAAAACAAAAAAAACCTTTTTTTTCTAGGTTTTTTTTCATGTTTTTTTTCACATCTGAAAAAAAAACCGTTTTTTTTACATCTCTATAAAAGATATATAGGTACTTACTTTTTTGATTTAGCACAGTTAGGAACTATACTAAAAATGTTTTTATCTATTTTGCGTTCATCATGACTTCATTATAACACAGCTTTCGGTGCTGTAATGAGATACTTTATCTCACCCAAAATTTTGACAGCCGCTTATTGTAAATAAGTAAATTAAGGACGGCATGGCGAAACGATTTTGACATTAACTGTTAAACCAATGACTGTGATACCAACTATCCAAAGTAAAATTCGACCAAATTAAATTTAAGGTATAAAATTAGTTTTTAAAAAAAAAATTTGCAAATTTTTGCAAAAAAGTATTTAATTTAATTTTAGAATGGTCAGTTTGGGGTTCGTAATAATTATTATTTTTTAAGAATTATATATTTAAACTCTTCATTTAGTTTCATTTAAAAATATTATACCTACAGTTTTTATTTTAATTTTTCAGTTAGTTATACATTTTTTACAGCTAGATTCGTATACGCATATCCCAATACGTAACGCAGGCACGCATAATAACGCAGAACATGATCCGGAGTTTACACGTACGTGGGCTTACAGAGGCGGTAATGTATTGCCACCAATCTACCCGCAATTTCGCGTGTGTGATTAATATAATTAGGAGCTTGTACTTCGGCTATTGATTTAATCGAATACATATATCGTTAGATGGGTTGACAAAGGCGTTTAACTACTGTAAAGTGATCTTGCTTACACAATATCGCTGTTTTCCTTTTGGGAAGGATAATTATAATACAAAACAAGTTTTGTATATCTACTTAGACTTTGGATGGATAAAAGGGGATTGTTGCTTATTTGGTCATACAAAAGGTATGAGATGAATAGAATAGAAACAAAGGAAGCTTTGTAAACTAATTACCTGTCAAAAATTCTAATATAAAGCCATTTCTAGATTTTACTATTTGTAAAACTGTGTAAAAGCTAAAAGTTTAATATTAACATTACACTGACACACAAGCTAAATAAGTTGCGTTTTTCAAGCATTCTCCAAACACCGCATACATGTCACAATACTCAGTGAACACTACTCACTAAAGAAATACATATAAATTTTCAACAGAAATGCTATGAAAATCCAATTTTCGACTGTCAATCATTGTCAATGGTGTGATGTCAACAAATTGAATAATATACAGGATGTTGCATTTAATATAAGAAAGTTGGTATTGGCCACTGCTACATGACACATCCTGTACAAAAATTTTTGGTTAAAAAAAATACCAGTCGACTTGTCCGAGCGATTTTTGGAATAGAGGTATTCTTAATTTTCTTTTTTTTTTCGAAAATATCTTAATTTGCACTATTTTTTCTTCTAATTTTAAAATTGTGCTTTATACTATTTTCTATATTTTCTTATTTTTATTGTATGACAAAATAAGGTCATTTATTTTATTTTTTAATGTATAAAATAATGAAAAATATATTTTTCTTCATTTTATTGTCTTTTTTATTTATTTACACTAACGTTTAATGTAAACCATTTCATATATGGGTGATTCCACAAAAGTTGGGCAACTTTTGACCTCATTTTGTTTATATTAGTGATGCCGCCGATACGAGAGATTCTCGCCTCTCGTCTCGTCTCGTCTCGTCTCGACGAGACGAGAGGGCGATTTTCTCTCGAAAAAAGGCTCGAGACGAGACGAGAGAATGCCCTCTCTCGCTCGAGAATTTCTCGTTTCTCTCGATCTCTCTCGTTCTCTCGATTATAAAAAACAATTTTTTTTTTACATAAAAATTAGAATTTTGCACATAAATGACGATATTTATTTGGACCAATGAGAACATTATTCGCATTTCATAATAAACAAAATTTGTTCCTGGTTAACGATGTATTATTTTATAACACAACTTAACGTTAACCAAGAAAAAATTACTTATAAAATAATAATTTTTAAAATTTACCCTGTATAAGCACTGCTTATTCAATAAACTTATCAACAACATGTGGTTTTTGAGGGCCTGATTACAAATTTGATATCCATTTTTTTTAAATAAAATGGCTGATCCAATATGACGAAAATTCGTCGTTCGGCTTTAATGGTTTGGGTAAAATTTAGTATTCAGATAATTATAGGGTCTCTGATTCAGAATTTGATATTCATTAAAAAAAACAAAATTGCGGATTCAAAATGACGGACATGCGCAGTAGGTACAAGATGGTTGGATCTATGTGGAGTAGTTACATCATATATGCGCAGTAGTTTTCAGATGGATGGATCAAATGATTTGATCCATTGAAAACTAATGGCTGTTTCTTTTAACTTGAGACAGCTCAATATCTCGAGAAATACGCATTTCACGGAAAAATGTTTTAAATAAAAGGTTAATGTGACCAAAGGGGACATTATTTGGTGCTACCGCTAGCCACCCCCTACCCCTCCTTAAGGGTGAAACGGGGGGTAACTTTGGAGAGTCAAATGGGATAACCCTTTTTTTACAGATTTTGGTAGTACATAAAAAAATTAATAACTTTTATTTAAAACTTTTTTCAATTTATCAATAGATGGCGCTGTAATTCAAAATTTAAGAAAAATGGGTTTCCCTGTAAAATGTATTATTAGAAACGTTTGAAAAACAAAAATTAACATTAAATCAACAATAGTCGGCTCTGAAAACAATTTATAACAAATGTTCGAAATGTCGTCCTTCCATTTCGACACCAAGTGGAGCACCAGCGTCCCTGGTCGGTAAACGTTTGGTGCGGTACCTTTGGCGAACGGTATTAAATGGTGAAAATTACCGGAATTTTCTAGAAAACGATCTGCCAGACTTCTTCTTGTTCGGTTACTTGAAAGAAAAAGTTTACGCTGCAATTCCTACAACTCGGGAGGACATGGTGGAGCCATAATTCATTACCCGCATTCAAAAATGTGTCGAAATGAAAGGATTACATTTTGAACATTTGTTACAAATTGTTTTCAGAGCCGACTATTGTTGATTTAATGTTAATTTTTGTTTTTCAAACGTTTCAAATAATACATTTTACAAGGAAACCCAATTTTCTTAAATTTTGAATTACAGCGCCATCTGTTGATAAATTGAAAAAAGTTTCAAATAAAAGTTATTCATTTTTTATGTACTACCAAAATCTGTGAAAAAATCGGGTCATTCCATTTGACTTTCTAAAGTTACCCCCCGTTTCATTCTTAAGGAGGGGTAGGTGGTGGCTAGCGGTAGCACCAAATAATGTCCCCTTTGGTCACATTAACCTTTTATTTAAGACATTTTTCTGTGAAATGCGTATTTCACGAGATATTGAGCTGTCTCAAGTTAAAAGAAACACCTATTATTATAATTATTATTATAATATAATAGGTGAACACTACTAGATGTAACTACTCCACATAGATCCAACCATTTGATTCAAATGCGCAACATTTTCGGCGTAAAAAGTCTTACTTTATTAGTGTGGTCTTGGCACACATTTGTTTTTATTTCCAGTTTAAATTTCTATATAAAAAAATATAAAAGAATTCGTATTTCATTCCAAATAATTTTTGTATTCATACTTAGGTACTTTTACCACGAGAGAAACGAGACGAGACGAGAGAAAGGCACTCTCGAGCGAGAAAAGAGTATTCTCGACGAGACGAGAGACCCATTTTCTCTCGCTGCACGAGACGAGACGAGAGAAGGACTTTTCTCGTCTCGTCTCGTCTCGCGGCATCACTAGTTTATATAGTTTCCGG
This sequence comes from Brassicogethes aeneus, assembly GCA_921294245.1. Lineage (NCBI taxonomy): Eukaryota > Metazoa > Arthropoda > Insecta > Coleoptera > Nitidulidae > Brassicogethes > Brassicogethes aeneus. The sequence continues at coordinate 55,970,655 of OV121135.1, forward strand.
AGAAAATTAAACAGTATTTTGTTATGAGAACATAGATAATATAATAAATATACTGTTCCAGACCGGGCCAGCCACTTTTTCAAACAGTTTCTGAAATATCTGTGTTTTCTAAATTTGAATGCAAGGGAAGTGACGAGTATACCAGGGTACTAATTAAATACATAATTTATTGGGAAATATAAGATTTATTGCAACTTTGAGCATATTATACATTAAATATCTTAAAATGAAATAATACCACACATCAGTGGCGGCTGGTGGATTTTGGGTATACCGATATCTCAATTATTGGATATGGGACCCACATCAAATTTATATGAGTTTGTAATGACATTAAATAAACAAGTTCTGCGCAAGCTACTTATCAACATATCACATATAGCCTTAGGTATATAAATTACAATGAAATGTATATACGTAAGAAAATAACTACTCACCACAGTACTGAAATTTTGACTGGAACTATACGTGCATTCACCACAACTTCGCCGCTTGCATTGTTTTCAAGATGACTGTCGTACAAAGGGCGGGCTCTGTAGGTAATTTTTTACCAACACTTGAGTTAAAACGAGAACTTTTAACGTTTAAAGTTCAATATTTCGCAGGAATTTTGAATTTTAACATTGGACACAGAACTGACGGGTAAAAGTGAGTACAAAGATTATCAGTTTCTTAAAAATTACTATTATTTGAATCTATGATAAAATATGAATAATTCATTATTTAATGTTTTATAGTTTGTAGTAAAATTGAAAAATTTATATATATATATATATATTTTAAAATAAAACCACTCAAATATTTGATTCAGGAGTTGTGACACGCCAAGGTATTGATGTTTTGAATATTTATTATGTTTTTCTACTAACGTGCTTTTGAAAAAATACATTAAAATTGGGTGGACCATATTTAGTTTTAATTAAAATTATTTATCTATAATTTACAAAAACAACTATTAATTAATGTGAAATTTTTTTTTTTAATAATTATCATAAATCCTGTCAATGACTCCCTTCCGATCCACTGTACTGTGTATTTTGAGGCTCTTTGCAAAACGCAACATTAGCAATGCAAAATCCGTAGTGAAGATTTATCATTTAAGTCGAGATAAAATTGTAAAACTTTACACACTTTACACAACACGGACTCTGAATGCAAATACGGAGATCGGGGCCCTCCTCTGCCTGTGCCGTATGTAAATAGCCGAATGCTATGCAAATTTAGACAGCTAAAAACTGTTTACATATTTAAAGTAAGTAAAAACATTCTTTCTGACCGAAATACCCTTTTCTTCTTCCCGCCGTCTCCACTCACAGGAAATATGTTCCATAAGTGTATTAATTATTAAGTACAGGGTTTCTCAAAAGCCAGGCACCACCTAAGGATATATGGGCGAATATTTTAAAACTGTCGATTTTCGGAATATTTTCGGAAAAACATAAAAAATTGCAAATCTTATTAATTTTGCACTTTTAGGACTTTTCCACTCATGAAGACTAAAACGTAAATTTTTGTTGTATTTTTTAGAAAGTTGAACCCAAGGTTTTACTTGGTCATCTCTTATTCTTCTGCGTCTCTCACGTTCTGCTTGTCTTTTAGCTTTGTTGGTCAACTTGTTTCGTTGTTTTGTCATTTTAATTAATTTCCCACTAAAATGAAATATTTTAAATTGGTTACATGTAAGGGACACGGCAATGACGAGCACGGTAATGATGATTTTAAGGTTAGAGTGTTTTACAATGTTTATTCGAAAATGTAATGGAATTTTCAAGTTACCATTTGCTTTTTGTTAATGCAAGACTGTATTAATGTAAATATTTTGTATGTCCATAAACTTTGAAATAATACTTACCCCGACAATGACGGACAAGCCGTTTTCGTTTTCATTCAGCGCACGTCACAACTTTATGGTTTGACATATGCTAGTGGACGTTAGACAGGCAGGATATTTCCATATCAGACGTTCGAAAACTTCCGGCATTTTCCGAATGTATTGCGTATTTAAATATGAAATAAGACACATTTTAAGTAGCCACGGCAATGACGCTCATAGGTGTGAATAAAGTTTAAACGACATTAAAATGCAATTTCTTGCTTGCATTGTATTATTTTGTATTTTCTTCGTCTGCGTTAGACAGGATATTGCAAGATTTAATTTGTAAATAAATGTAAGAAAATAATATGTTGTTGTTCTTCGAATGTGAACAAGGCACGGTAATGACGTGTGCGACACAAACATTAAAATATATTTTTTACTATGCTCGTTTAGACTAAAATAAGTAAGGAATGAAGTAAAAATTGTTAATTAAACTAGACATCAAGTGTTTTATTTTCAGTGGGATATTAACTTTTGAAATAACAAGCCAGAACCGATTGAATTACACTTTTTAGATATTCACCCTTATTTCAATTTCTTGTCATAAATGTCGAATTAAACCATTAAATAACAAATTAAACAATTATGATGTCGTAAAAACATTAGTAAAAAAACTGGAGAACACAAAATAATTCTAACAAATATATAATAAACTAAAAAAGCTTAAATAAAGTGCTCAACAATAATTAAAACACTTTAATTTTTAGCTTTTATAATTAAATGCTTAAAATGACTCCCATTATGTTGTAAGCAATAGTACTAGTGTCTTTTCTTAAATTCCCTTCAAACATTTTGAAATGTTTGTCGTGGAATAGCTCGCAATTTTTTAACTATTTGTTGTCGAAGATCTTTAATAGAATGAGGCGTTTTGTGGACCACAGATTTTAAGTGACCCCGTAAGAAAAAGTCTAATGGTTTTAGATCTGGAAATCTGCGATGCCACTCTATTGGTCCTCTTCTACCACTGTTCTGGGTAATTCTGACCCGGCTAAGCCCAGTTTTTCAGTAATATGCATTTTGAATTTGTAATATTTGTGATGTTTTAACATCTTCCTAACAGACTTAAAAGTACGAAATGTTAAAAAAATATGTACTTTTTTAAATAAGAAGGGTACGTTTTTTTAAATTTTATATGAAATTGGACACCCTGTATCTAAAGGAAATATATTATTTAAAGTAAATTTGTTCTGGTACTAAAACTAAAAACCCTGCATATAGACTTAAAAATCATAAAATCAAAAATTCAACTCTAAATCAAATTTTCAATAAAATAAAAACAATAAAGGACATTGGAAAGTCTAACAATACTAAAATTTTATTGTGGACATATAAAACCTGAATTTAAACTTCTTTATTTTTTAGTACATCATAAAGATTTAGGTATTTTTATTCGGAAGCATAAAAGTGTAAGTCTCCATTAACAAGTGCTTTATATTCTATAATTCACTTTAAAAGCGCATTACCAAACTCGAAATTCAAATCGAACTTTCATGCTTTCAACGTAACGTAAGGTAAAAATATTAAAGTCTCTATATGAAATCGATTTAGGTATTTCGTATACAAGCTATAGTTCTCACAAAATACGTCGAAATACCGCGAATAAAGAATTTTATTGTATATTAAACGTATTCATATCGAATGCGGAAACGGAAAGGCTCTAAGAAAAAATTGAACATTTTTGCATAAATTTTCCGCCGTAGACATGAGATGATTTTTTAGTAATAAAATTGTGTTTTTTATTTAAAAAAGCGATAAACAATAATAAAAATGTAACAAAAGTAAAATATTGGGTACCTATCCTTTAATCGGAAACACTTTTTAGCGTTTGAAAATCTCTACCAAAAGTTGCAAAAATGGCGAATGCGCCGGGATTAATCAACCTTTTTCAAATTTAAGTTATGGTGGGTCTTTCACATAAAATTAATTTAAATGGGCGCATGGAACGTGAAAGTTGAAAAGTTTAGGGTCGAGGAGCCATTAGCGAAAAGCAAACATGGATTAACACATGTTTAATTAGTTCGCATGCGAGTAGGAGAAAGAAAATCACACCGAATTAGCATGAGTTTGCTATTTTTCACGTAATTCGGTCGGGTATCAGGAATTATTTTGGTTTTATTAGCGTTCGAACGAACTTACGCACATTATTTCAAAATTTTTTTTAGAAAGGTATATGGAGTTTTATTTATTTTTTATAATATAATAACATAATCTTAGATTTGAAGAAAAGAAAACAAAAAAAATTTATTTAGTAAGACATTTAAATTCAAAATTTTGTAAAGAATTTATTAGTTTGTTTTTAATTGTAAAAAACCATATTATTAAGTTAAATAAAAGTTATGCTGGTAGAATATATTAATATTATTATATTCATGTGAGCATGTATTGTTTTAGCTTTACTAAAGTTAAACTTTGCTTATGTTTACAAATATTAAATATATTAATTATTAATTATATTAAATTGTATAAAGAAATTAATTAAACTCCATATTAATACTTTTTTAATAAAATTGCTATAAATTTTCTTTAATAATACAAAATTGTAAATATATTAAATATAACAAAAATTCAAAAGAAAATTAAAAAAGGAATAAATAAAAAATAAACTATATACAGGGTGTCATTTAAGTTGAAACTTTGAAATATATCAGTTAGTATGCATTTTACGAAAAAATGTTTAAATAAAAATTAAATGATTCGAGGGGGGAAATCAATCAGTACTAAAATTGGTCCTCATACTCTCCTCCTTATAGGGGGAACAGGGGGTAACTTTAAAATTTCCAATAAAACACCCTATTTTTTATTGCAGTAAAATTTTTTAAAACGATGTGCCAACAATTGATTATCTTAACATTACACCATAGGCAATGATTGTCAGTAAAAGTATTGTGATATGTATTTTGTGTTGGAGAATACTTGGAAAGTGCAAGAGTTCTTTATCTTGTGTGTGTGTGTGTCAGTGTAATATTATTGTTTGTTAAGATTTAATCTATGTTTTTTTAAGACAAAGACTTCCTATATTTGCTAATAATGCTGTTTGTTGTCACAATGATTAAAAATGGGTCTATAGAAGATATGGGTGAATATTTCAAAAGTGTAATTCAATCGGTTTAGGCTTGTTATTTCAAAAGTAAATATCCCACTGAAAATAAAATATTTGATGTCTAGTTTAATTAACTATTTTTACTTGATTCCTTACTTACTTTAGTCTAAAAGGCATAGTAAAAAATATATTTTAATTTTTGTGTCGGCATTACCGTGCCTTGTTCACATTCGAAGAACAACAACATATTATTTTCTTACATTTATTTACAAATTAAATCTTGCAATATCCTGTCTAACACAGACGAAGAAAATAAAAAATAATACAATGCAAGCAAGAAAGTGCATTTTAAAATGTTAACTTTTCTTTTAATGCCGTTTAAACTTTGTTCACACCCATGAGCGTCATTGCCGTGGCTATTTAAAATGTGTCTAATTTCATATTTAAATACGCGATACATTCGGAAGTTTTCGAACGTCTGATATGGAAATACTCAAAATCATCATTACCGTGCTCGTCATTGTCGTGTCCCTTTCATGTAACCTATTTAAAATATTTCATTTCAGTGGGAAATTAATTAAAATTATTATTAATAAAAATTATTTTGCGTATTTTTAAAAACTATTAAAAAGTATTTTTGTTAGTACTATTAAATAGCAATTTTTAAAGCTTTTTAATGAGATATCATTTTGCCATTTAAAAAAATTGAGTTGGTGTGGCTACATCCCCAGGGTTTGCTTAGTAAAGGTCATTTTTGTGGTCATGATTTCCCCCACATATCCTAGAAACGGGTTTGAGAATTTGATATTGAATTTAATATTGAATTAATATATTTTTTACGTTTTTAAATAGACACCCTGTATATACTTTTACCATAAATTTATATACGGGTACCAAATTTCAGCTTAATCAGGTTACCAGAAGTGAGTAAAAATTCGATTTATAAAACTAAATTAAATCATTTACAAATATAGGTGAAGCGATACTTTCTCAGGTTATTTATTATACAAGGGAAAAAAGTATTAGATTTTAGCTCGAGGTTGTGTTTGTTTCACGACGCGAAGCGCAAGGAAACAAAACACCTATAGCTAAAATCGGATATTTTTCCCCGTGTATTGTACACTTTTTTGTGACGGGAAAAACAATGATTTAATATTAAAAAACATATTATTTAAGTCAGAAAATCAATGCATGTCGAATTTTAAGTTTTAAATTGGTGCTTATTGCGACAGACCTGCGTTGCTACGGAAACCAAAGTATTCTAAGAATTGGAATTTGTCAATTTTCTTTAAGTTGTTTATTATTATTATTATAGTCACGGCCAAATCTATATGGGTGCACGTCATCAATGAGATATAATGACGTCAGCATTACCAACTTTGAATTGTAAAGTTACTGCCGTTAAATTTGCTTTTTTAAGGCGTAATTCTGATGTGTTATTAAAAAGAAATCATTCATTTGCGTATTGTTTACCAAGAACTGTAACAATTTCCTTGTTTTAAAACGTTTTTTCACGAAATTATCAAAATAAAACCATTCACTTAGTAATTTTTGTGTGTGCCAGTTGGTAATAGCTTAAGGCTGGCGCGCACCGTTCAATATTATTGATGGGTCGCTGTCATTTTATATTTGACGTATTTTTGTAATTGTGACATTTCGTCCGGAAGCATCGTTTGTTGCAAATTATTATAAATAATATTATACATTATGTTTATAAGATTCTATCCCTGGATTGTGCAAACAATGATATAAGGCTTGTTGGCAACTAGCCGTTATTAGATTTCGAAGACATTGCGCCCTTAATTATTAAGGCTTAATAATAAAATTGGGGAAATAATCAGACTTCAATTCTGACCTGGTTTGCTCTGATGACAAGGACGACTGGTAATTTATATATTTTGTGTTTCTGATAATTTAGAATTTTTTGTTATGTGCATATGTAATAAAAATGTAATAAACTCCGTTTGTTTTCTCTTTAAACACATTTAATAAAAATTTGCCTGTAACAAACTCCTAATTAGTTAGTGCAGAAGATTATAACAAGGACGTTATAATTCCATCTTAATAACAGACCCCACCGCTATAAACAGTCAACAATACACGAGCGTTAGATTGTGTCTGGGCACGTATGAATAGACCTTAACGCTGACGTCATATGCCGTTGATGACGTGCACCCATACAGATTTGGCCGTGACTATATGTAGATATAAAAACAAATATGTTTTGAAAGTTTCACGTGTTTGTTTTTATATCTACATAATAATAATAATATGGAGTTTCATCAAGTAAAGGTCGAAACAATCAAATAGTTGTTTATTAGTTATTTTGAAAAAAAATATTGTAAAATAAAAAAAAAAATTCTACCCCCACCTTTAACATATTTCCGTAACATAAGTTACCTTTTAAATACACATCAACAAGCTTTATGGCAGTTAAGTCACGTGCTGAAGTTAGCAACAAGTTTTTAGTCACGGCCTGAAGTTAGCTTTAACTTAGTTGACAGTTGTTAAATGTCATATAAAGTGCCCTTCTTTTTAAAATAATACTAAAATTGTGAAAATTATTTAATTATCTCAATACAAAAGTATTTAATAGTTTCTTGACGCCATTATACATTGTATATGAACGTATTGAACTTTTGATTTCTCCGTAGTAGTGCATTAAACTAAATTTAACTGATTGAGCATTAAAAATTTTGCTTGCAGTGCCCATAAATCATTTTCTTTACTTTTACTGCGAAAAACTGCTAAATCGTATATTTTCAATGGCTAAATTTTGATTTACACAGATAAATTTCCCATTTTAACGCCGGTAGATTCCCAAAAAATACAACTACTTCACTTTTTGCACCTTTAACATTTTCCGTGTAAGAATTTTTAATACTTTGTAATAATATTTTGCAATTATAGCAATAAAAAAATTAAAGAATAACATATTTTAATATTTTTGAGGACCAATAATTAATAATTAATAAGTTTAATTAAAATAATAAGAGGCAATGTTAATGGTGAAAATTACGAGAAAAATATTTATTGGGATGGTTACTTTATTTTCGTATAGATGTCGAATTCTACAAATATTTAATTCAAATTATTTTTAAATTAAATCATTACTTTTTATCAAACCCTCCCCAAAATATTGAACAATTATAAAATCTAACTAATGTAATATTATAACATGTTGCATTATAGTAACTAACAGGTAAAGCATACAATGTCTAACTCAGTTGCTGTACATAATACAATTTTGACGTTGGTATATTATAATGAGAATTTCATTGGTTTTGTGTTGGTTGCCATAATACAGTTAGGTTTTCGTAATGTGCAGATTTAATACAAGTTTTAATAAATTTACAGTTAAATCATCGTTAAGTTCAATAAACACTTGGGTGGAAGCTTTTCTTAAACACTATTGTGACCTTTCGAAGTTTCGCCGTATCGCCAGAAGTTTGGCCACCTTGGTCTTTTAATACGTCCATTGTGCTCGAAAATCTTTTCAATTTCGTTTTTCGATTTTATTCAAGTATTCAAGTGTCGTCCCTGTTATACCAGCGGGCGAAAATAAATAACAGATTATAAAACGAAATGTACTAAAATTTTATACTTCTACAGAAAAAAAAATGAATTTTTAAATTTAAAATACTATTTTAATTGTAAGTTATAGTGTAACACCTTGATATTTAATAGAACTAAATGAGTTTGACCTACACTTTTATTGTGTTTTGATCTTTCATAATTAAGTAGATATTACAGCTCAGGTTCCAGATTTTTAACCGCAATTAATTATTTTTAGCAATGTTTTAAAAGTCTAAAACCTATCCTTCGTGACTGTTACTCTTTCTAGGTTAACCTATATGTTTTCAAATATCTGAGGTAGTAAAAGAAAACTAAAAATATCAATTCACTAAGTAAATTAAACACATCCAAAGCAATCGAATCGAATATAAAATATTATTAAAAATTAAAAGAAATAATTTTTATAACCATTTATTTAGGTGTTAAAAAAATTGATTCTATCCTCCGTGAATCTGTTTTTGCTTTAAATTTTATGCAACGGATGGCGCTTTAATCATTTTAAATAAGCAAAAACCTCTGTTTACGACATTATAGATTCCTGAAGGTCAGTTAGTTGTTGCTGTTTTATAATTCAAAAGTTTAAGCTCATTAATTTGCTATTTAAAAACCACCGTGAAGTGTAATATCTCAGTAAGTAGATTTTTTTTATAAATATTTTTTACATGTAGATACAATTGTATTTTTAAAAAAACATACGAAATCCTAACCTCCGTGAAGCTATCTTCCGTGAACCTCTAATATTCAAAATGTATGATTTTTTAAAATTCTTGCATTAGTGCAGAACCGCTTATGTTATGTTATCACTAGACCTGGTGGCTTCCCAAAAACCCAATTCTAGACTAACACTGAACCCATTTACTATAACTCAAAAGTTATTAAGGGTGGCCATTTTTAATTGGAAGCCCTGGTTGTTACAGACAATATTCGAAAACAGTCATTATGCATAATAACTATAGCTTATAAGCAAATTATGCATATTGCCTAAAGTTCTTAGTTTATTATAGTTTAATATAATGACTGTTTTCGGATATTGGCGGTAACATATACAAAATAAGGAGCGAATAAATGCTATTTGTCAACTTTCCGGTCATAAATAATTCATAAGTTGCATTATAAACTTTAAAGAAGCCATATCGTTCCCCGAAACTCCTTTTTAGACAGTCCTTTGACCTTTTGAACTCGCTATATCACCCGAAAAACTTTACTCCACAATACTGCATGCCCCATTTAATATATCTTTGATTTAATATGTAATAATAATCCTTTTTCATCCCTTAAATATACATTATATTTTGTTTTAAATTAATAAAAATAATTATAAAAAATACACATTCTCTGACGTCTTGTTCTATGCAAAATGTAAATAAACATTTTCTTTAGGATGGCAGATTACCTGCTCTCATTTTCAAAGCCTCTAATTAGCAAATTTTAATATAAACATTGCACAATAAAAAAATGTCTACCTCCACCTTTAATACGTCCATTATTGTACAGGGTGGTCCACATATGGTTACCCATATACTTATCTCAGAAACTACTGGAGTCACAAAAAATTTATGAGGGAGAAATATTCACGAAGTAAAAAATATTTTTAAAATATTATATTTTTATTTATACAGGGTGTTCGGTTTTTCATGGGACGATGCCAACTTTCTTATTTTTAATGCAACACCCTGTATTTTTTTGTTGTCCTATACCTAAACCCGACAGAAAAAAAATATTCGCATTGTTCGCAATTAGTAGCTTTGTGCGTATGGTAATTTTTATTATAATAATATATATTTATATATAAGAGCATTTTTATTTGTTGTTATTTTAATTTATTTATTTTAATAAGGGAAATATAACTAAGGTAATTGGAAAATCAACAACAAAATTAATTTTCTACCTTAATTAAAATAGGCACGAGTGTATTCTTTTTTATGTGTATACTTCTACAATATTAATTGATTAAAATTGAAGCAGATTTAATCTGGAAAATTAATAAAACAAATTTCAAAAGTATAAACAATATATATATATATATATATATATATATATATATATATATATGGGATATTCTTATAATAGGAGCAATCTTGAGTATAAGAAATTTAAAAAAAAACAGTTACAGAAAATTTTGAAAAACTACTGTTTTATAAGAAATGAATAAAGTTTATGAAATGATGAGTCTGTTGAGCTCAATTTTTAATTTTGGGGCTTTTTCAAAAATCCATATCCACGCCAATGACTAAGAGGCACGCTAATGACAGTTTTCATTGAATAATGATACAAAATATATTTTTAATATTTATTTAAAAGTAAACATTGGTTACAAAAAAATTAATGAATTAAGCATATTTTATCAATTTCCTCGGAGTTTAGTACTTTAAAAAATCTATTTGAAATTGGCTGTGGTGGCAAATCAAGTTTACATAATATACCAGCTTCTGTAAAGATTTGTCGATCAGTTGATCCAGGCCAATAAAAATATTTACCACTTCTTGCCATAAAGGTAATAGTTATGTTTTCTCCATTTATATCCTAAATTATTCCTAAAAATAATTTACCTCAGTGCTCTGTATCTGTAAATTGAAGCTACCCATTGTAAATGTAATGCTACTTGCAGGTTCATGAACAGGAGATGGCACTAAAAACCGGTTTTTCAAAAGTGGACTTACGTCTTTTGCGAATTAGGGTAACGATATTAAATTTTATCCGAAATCGCATTTAATAATTATAAATTATTTACCTTTTTAAACAGTAGACACCTTCTGCATTAAAATTTGAATCGAATGTCATTTGAATGTAGTGTCCATGGTATACTGTTTGTTGCGATGGTTATGACAAAGATAATATATTATCTTATATTATATTATAGGTATATTATTATATTATATTATTATATTATATATTATCTTTGGGTTATGATATATTTGCCCGCCGCGGCGATTTTTTAATTTAATTAATAAAATTAACTTATTATTCTTTTTTTTAACATTTTATGAAAGGTTCCAATTGATCTCCGCGAAGGTGCTTTTTTAAAATATTATTTAGTTGCTGCTAAGGAGCAGTAATGGTTTGCATACAATGCTCGTATTAAATCGGTACTAAAGTTCTACTTTACTGCCGATTTTAGATAAAAATATCTTATTATCATTATTCGTACAAAATATCATTGGCGTGGATAGTCCGTCATTAGCGTGGACAAAAAAGTCCACGCCAATGATGCAAGTAAATATCCACGCCAATGACTAAATTAAGGTTAAGGTTCTTTGGACAGCAAATGGATTAATGAATTTAATTAAAATTATGCATACCTTTTGTAGTTGTCACTGCTCATTAATTATTGTCAATATTTTTCTAATAGCTTTTAGATAAACAAAATTGTCACTAGCACACCAATGATGCACATTAAACATACGCCCATGAAACACATAACAAATTCACACTTCATAGTTCACTGTGCAACTGTTCGCGTTTGGCGCCAAATCAAGTAAATAGCGTATACCAAAATGTTTATAATAACGGTCGCTAACTGGAAAATTTAAAGTAGGCGGGAATTTTAAATACGTATCATTATAATCCACGCTAATGATGTCAAACTCAGGGACACATTTAAGAAATGTTTTTTTTTCAATTCAATTTTATTTTTTTGTCTCAATCCCGCTTAACATATCTTAAAAAGTGTTGTCTAAAATATACTATTGCTAGAGTATTTATGGACAGTTTCTTAATTTGCAAAAAAAAAATATTCTGGTGAAAGGATATCCAGGGACATCCACGCTAATAACAATTTATGTAATTAAAGGGAAAATGTATCGAATTGGTTTTATTTTATTATTAAGTTAATAAGTGTATGAATAGGGTCAATAAACCCCTAAATAAATATAAAATAAAAAATAGTGAACATGCACTTGACTGAGCATGGCAAGTCAGGGACATAAAATTTCCCCTATTGTAAGAATGACCCATATATATATGTATAGTATGAAACTCGTTTAATGACCGCCTTTGGTGGTGTAGTAGTTAGCACTGCGGACTACAAGCCGAGAGGTCGTGGGGTATGGCTGTTTATTTGTGTTTGTCATTGTGTACTTCTGTAATTGGGCCTGGTGCCTGTTGAAGGCACATTAAAAATAATAAAATAAAATAAAATAAACTTTTCTAGGCACCCATTAAATTAAGAACTCGCTCGCAAGCTCGCTCGTGCCTAAATTACTACTAAAATTGCTTTATCAAACTTGATACATAATATACTATAACCACATATTTCGAATAGATAAATAAAATTCTTGTACTTTTAATTGAGATTTATGATTCACAATTAAAAAGAACCAATTATTTAGCGGCTATAATTAAACTACTTAAAAGGAGGATCTTCTACAGTGCGAGCGCAGAGAAAATAAAGAGCTGCCAGAGAAAATAAATTAGCACTTTAATATTAAGATAGTTATTTTAACACTTATACCGGTATGACGCTGTCATTTCCCTTAATTTACGATATATTTCAAGGAAATTTTAGAGGTATATTGTCTTGTTATTTTTTTTTGTTCACTAAGTAGTTAATTAATTTTATGATAAAATTATGACGTGCAGTCGAGAAAGGAAGTGAATTAGGACTTGTTTATCAAGCAATAGAGCCTGTGTAATGTTAAGAGTTGAAATAAATTTGGCATGTTTCTTAAATACACTCACAGGCAAAATAATCGATCCACACAAATTTTCGATGAATTTCAATCGCAAATAACTTTTTTATTTGATTTCGGATTTAAACAAATATTAAAGAATATTGCAGATACATTAATGGAGAATCGCTCACTTTTTAAAAATTACTAAAAAATATACGTACGTTTATAATAAACAGGTTTAAACAAAAAGATGTTTTTTACCATAAGTTTAAGACACTCTGTAGAGTGGCAAAACCGTATATTGTTCTAAATTAAGTTAATTATCAAGTCACATCTATTTTTAACAGTTTTGTTTTTGGTTTACCTTGATATATAAATTTTTGTGGAAAATATGGATTTTTTTTTTAAAACATTGCAATTTCCAATATTTTTCCTGTATGAAGAACTAAGGTTGCTATGGTCCATCCATAGCCTATGGAGGATGACAGTGACAGTTTTGTTGAATCATCCCATACTTGGACATGTCATATACAGCTTGCAAAAGCTATCGAATTGTTTTTTGTAAATAATGTGTTAATTTTGAGGTGTCTTCATACTTTTAAAAATGTCTCCGACTGATGTTGCCCTTTGTACTTTACTTCTTGTGACGTTTAATACGCTTGCCACGTAATACTGTGGCCGTCCATCCTGGATTAAATTAATGGCTCTGGCAACATCAGTCGGAGACATATCCATTTTTTAAAGTAAGAAGACACCTCAAAATTTAAACATTAATTTGCAAAAAACAATTTGATAGCTTTTGAAAGCCGTGTATGACATGTCCAAGTATGGGATGATTCAACAAAACTGGCACTGTCATTCTCTATAACCTATGGATGGACCATAGCAACCTTAGTTCTTCATACAGAAAAATATTGGAAATTGCAATGCTTTTTTAAAAAATCCATAAAAACAAAACTGTTAAGAATAGATGTGATTTGATAAATAAAACTTAATTTAGAACAATATACGGTTTTGCCACTCTACAGAGTGTCTTAAACTTATGGTAAAAAACATCTTTTTGTTTAAACCTGTATATTATAAACGTAAGTCTATTTTTTAGTAATTTTATAAAATGTGAGCGATTGTTCATTAATTTATCTACAATATTCTTTAATATTTGTTTAAATCCGACATCAAATAAAAAAGTTATTTGCGATTGAAATTCATCGAAAATTTGTGTGGATCGATTATTTTGCCTGTGAGTGTACATTAGATAAGACATTTTAAAGTTTGTTAACATTTTGGCTGATTTAATTTCTGTATTTGGCTTAAGCTTCATATGTTTTTATGTATGTAATCTTCTGAGATTGTTCGGTATTGAAAAAGTCCGATAAATATAAATATGGCAGAGCTTTTATTGCCAAAAAATTATATGACGGCAAAACGTCAAGATTTGTGCAACGCTTATTCGCCGAAATATCTAGGTACATTTATAAATCAAACATGGCATGGGAAAGATATGAAATATGTCATAAATAAAAAGAACGCGCCTCGCTTAAGGTAATGACTCAATCTGAGTTGACAACCTTTTATTTTATTTGATGGAGTTTTGTAGTACGGTGGCAAAATCAAAAATTCAATTACAGAACGTGGGAAAAGAAAATATGATAAATGAATTTCTAAATACTTATATCATAATGCATAATTAATTTTCGTTGATGTTATTTTTAAATATAATTTCTACGGTGAATAAATTAAATAATAGATACGGCGTACGAATTTATTATAGGTTTGGGAATCCCATACAAAACACACAAGTCTGGCAAATGCATAATTTATCATGGCAAAATTAATTTAACAACTCAAATAGGCATAATTGTAATAAACTGTTTTATCCTTATGCTGTAACAATGTGATTAATTTCAACCGCATGCATTATCCATACGCATTTTAAATTATTTCAAATTAAAATTTTAATATTTAAAGTCAAATCTTTATGGGTGATTCCAGAAAATAATACCTATTTTAGCTAGCTGTTAACAAAGCTGTTAAACAAATAAAATCATAATTTAAATCATTGATAAAACTACAGTTTTTCTTATATCGTTGCCTGCCTTAGGGGGTATAAAAAACAAAATATATCAAATCAAAATAAAAAAAGTCCATCATTTCGCTCAGTTAGCTCTTGTTTTTGCGATATTGTGAAAACCGTTTTTTACATGCAAACAATAAAATTCGGATAAATACAAAATTGTGTGCTTGATTAAAACAAAATTTATCCAAAAGTTTATAAAGATTGGTAAAGGCGTTTTAGAGTTAGATTTTTTTTACTTATTATTGGTTAATTTTGAAGGATAGTTTGTTTAAACTTTATTTACGTTTACTTAAAAATAAGAATATTTGAATTTTTAATAATAGTTTTATAAAAACATGCAAAAAGTATAGTAATTGGACATTTTATATAGTAATTGGACACATGGACCATAGATATTGGACATACAGTTTTTATATTTATATAAACATAATAACTTTACATCAAATAACATAAATTGTTAAATATTTTTTAAAGATAAATTGCTGTTTTAGGTAATTTTTTTTATTTCGTTTTTGTAAATATCATATAATTCATATATTTTTTTCTCGGATTCCTCATCCCTTTTCTGGATTCTGAAGGTAACCACTAATTCCTTGGACTGACTTCTATAATAGTTGGTTGCAAATATCATTAAGTGTGGTATCTCTAGTTTGTGAAGCCACCACCAAAGTAACGTGCGAACTTTTTTAGTCCTATATTGGACCTAAAATAAAGTAGTTCTATATTATTACCGAGTTAGATAGTTATAATTTTATAAAGCGTCATCAAATGATTTAACTTTAAGGTAACTATTTATAGAACTCTTTTTTTTACACTATTAATATTAATTGTCCGATAACTATTCACTGGAATTACCCTTATATTTCTTTAAAAAGCAAAACGCTACTGAAGGCCTAACATAATAAAAACGTCGATATTCTTTTTTATCCCTTACTTTCAAATCGAGTTTCGCATCGTTCAAGTTAGTGTCAAAGATCCCGAAAATAATTTTCTTCCTGCTGATATTGCCCCCGTCCTATTCTAACACGTCAGCTGTCTTACACTCGGTGTCATAGAAATTCCTGCTGCAACCTGTCGTCGGTGTCCTCCATGTCAGGAGATATTTACTGCTGTTGACAAGTTGATCGAATTTTACAAAACTTCTAAGTACCTACATTTCTCGCCAAAGGGATTATTTACAGCACTCCTTACACATTTTGAGTTATGTCAATAATTTACATTGTTTTTTTTGCGCTTTTTGGTTTATCTGCTTCGTTCCTTAAGACTTTATTAGCCGAATAAACAAGAGTTCTATAAATAGTTACCTTAAAGTCAAATCATTAGATGACGCTGTATACAATAATATCCCATTTGGTAATAATGTAGAACTACTTTATTTTTTGTCCTACATAGGACAAAAAAGTTCGCACGTTACTTTGGTGGTAAGATTTTTGTTTTTTTGTTAAGAGCAAGGCTGTGTTTAAATTACAATCAAAAATATTTCTAAAAAGTGTACAGATCAGTGTGTGGTATAAATGTGTTCCTCATGGTTTAAACATTGTCACTTTAATGCGTTTTAATTTTAATTCTGAAAACAAACAGTAAAATGGCCGGTGTCCAATTACTGGTTGGTAAAAAGTGTAAATTTCTATTATTGGACATATGTCCAATATCATACTCTATTTATCTCCAGAATATTTACCAGCCAATTCTTATGTAAAACTGTTTCCCTAAATCCGAAAAGACCGTCAAAAACTATAAAAGTTAAGCAGTTTTTGAGATGTCAATTTCATATTATATGTAAAATTGATTATATTTCAAAAACTGTTCTACTTTTGTAACTTTTGAAGACATTTTCGGATTCAGCGAATAATATTTCATAGGAATTGACTGCTAAATGTTCTGGATACAAATTACTGTTGACGAGAATTATTAGTGGCTGCTTTTTCGCCAATACATTTTTGACTAATTCATTTTTAGAGTACCCTGAGTATTGGTTTGTGTTATCTCCATTTTTTACCATTTTTTTCAAATATTCTTATTTTTAAGTAAACGTAAATAAAGTTTAAACAAACTGTCCGTTTCATATATTCATAAGAAAAAAACTAAAATCTTTAAAACAACGGCATATATAAATTTTAAATAAATAATATTCCTTAAGTTTCCAATAACTATGTGGTTTACCCTACATCAGATTTGTTAACATGAGTTTGTAAATTTTGTTTTGTAAAATTTTAACATAATTTTTTTGTGGAAAATAAAGCAACATTTCTTATTAAAGTACAGTTGGTTGTAAACTTAACATACAGTTATGTGGACCTGGATTAACATCTGGTTAATATTTGGTTAAACTTAACAAACACTTTTTACTGTGTATTGTTTCTTAATAGTATATTATGTAACAAGTTTGATAAACGCCATTTTATACACGAATTTAATTTAGGCACGAGCGAGCTTGCGAGCGAGTGCTTAAGTTAATGAGTGTATAGAAAAGTTTATAAACGAAGTGCATACTAAACTTTTTCTACGACAAATACTTATTATTATCTTAAAATGATTTAAATCAAAAATTTGTATAGAGCGCCATCTATGAAACAACAGGGGAAACTGTCAAATGTAACATTTTTACATTTTATAAACACAATTATAAAGGTTATAATCGAAATGTATATTGAAAATTGATAGTTTTTCACAGTGAAAGTAAAGGAAATGTTTTATGAGGACTTTACAGTAGAGTCCGTGTCCGAATTTAAGTTATAGTTTACTGCCGGTGAAATTAAAAGGTCAGTACCAAGTTTATATAAACTTTTCAAATATTGGCGTTGAGAAACTATTTAATATTTTTGTATTTTTGTATTGATATAATAAAATTATTTTTACATTTAGTAATATTTTAGAAGAAAGGCACTTTATTTTAACGATTGTATGACATTTGACAACTGTCAACTAACTTAAAACTAACTTCAGCCCGTGACTAAAGCGCCGTAAAGCCACAACTTGTCAATGTGTATTTAAAAGGTCACTTAGTGTCATGGAAACATGTACGATAAAGGGCGGTTTAAAGGTGGGAGTAGAAAAAATATCTTTCACCTTTGCACTTTTTGATTTATCTGCTCCATTCCTTGTTTTGTGCGTACGTGTATAGACAGTGACGAGAGATCGCGGTTAGAGTGGAAAAAGCTGCGTGGGCGACTAACAAATAGCAGTTTGAATTCGGAATGTTGGTAACGTAATGTCGGGACCCCATAAACTACAGTTTCGGCCCCATAAATCCACAGGAGCACGATCACAATCAACTTTATTGGGCTGATCCCTGCAGCCCTGCGGCCAAGCATAACTCATTCCGTCGAGAAACAGCAAAACATTCTTCATAAAAAACGCAATTTATAACGCGCGGTGTTGTAATTCAATTGCGAGACAACGGCGACTCATTACAACATCTTTGCTTAACTAACTTTGAAATCCCTTTATTGCTACATCCCCACTGGGGAAATCTTCGTAAAAAAGTACTATGACAAAAATACCTTGCGGTTGTGTTTTGGCTCTACTATCATAAAAGCAGTATTTTAATGTTAAACATGTTTAGGTAATACAAGTTAGAATGTCAAAACACATTTAAGAATTTAAAATTCATTTTAAGATTATCAGAAAACTTTAAGGATAACAAAAACCTATTTTAAAATAATTCTAAAAAACACAATTAAGAATGTAAAAATACATTTTAGTTAAAAAAAAAATGTAAACACACATTACAAACACATTTTAGAATGTTATTGCAAAACACACAATTAAGAATCTCAAAAACACAATTAAAAATATAAAAATACATTTTAGTTAAAAAAAAATTAAATTAAATTTTGTAATTTTATTTAAAAAACACAATTTAGAATGTTTAACATAATAAATTAAAAAATAAAATTTTCTAGAATGTGATTTAAAAAAATTCATTTTAAGATTATCGAAAATGTTAAGGATTTTAAAAACTGATTTTAAAATATAATTACAAAAAACAAAATTAAAAATATAAAAATACATTTAAGTTTCTAAAAATGTAAAAACACAATTTAGAATGTTTAACATTATATATTAAAAGGGGATGTTAAAAATTAAAAAAGTTAAACACTTATAATTACAAAACAATATTTAATATCAAAAACAAATTTTAGAATGTTATTGTAAAACGCACAATTTAGAATCTCAAAAACACAATTAAAAATAAAAAAATACATTTTAGTTCAAAAAATGTAAAAACACATTTTGGAATTTTATTTAAAAAACACAATTTAGAATGTTTAACGTAATATATTATAAGGGGATGTTAAAAATTAAAAAAGTAAAACACTTTTATTATAACAAAACGATATTCAATATCAAAAACACATTTTAGAATGTTATTGTAATATGCACAATTTAGAATTTCAAAAACACAATTAAAAACACATTTTGGAATTTAATTTAAAAAAAACAATTTAGAGTGTTTAACATAATATATTATAAGGGGATGTTAAAAATTAAAAAAGGTAAAACACTTTTATTATAACAAACCGATATTTAATATCAAAAACCCATTTTAGAATGTTATTGTAAAACGCACAATTTAGAATCTCAAAAAAACAAATAAAAATATAAGAATACATTTTACTTAAAACAATGTAAAAACACATTTTGGAATTTTATTTAATAAACACAATTTAGAATGTTTAACATAATACATTAAAAGGGGATGTTTAAAAAAGTTAAAACACTTTTACAATAACAACTCTATATTCAATATCAAAAACACATTTTAGAATGTTATTGTAATATGCACAATTTAGAATTTCAAAAACACAATTAAAAACACATTTTGGAATTTAATTTAAAAAGCACAATTTAGAATGTTTAACGAAATATATTATGAGGGGATGTTAAAAATTAAAAAAGTAAAACACTTATATTATAACAAAACGATATTAATATGAAAAACACATTTTAGAATGTTATTGTAAAACACACAATTTTAAATCTTAAAAAACACAATTAAAAATATAAAAATACATTTTAGTTAAAAAAATTTAAAAATACATCTTGGAATTTTGTTTAAAAAACACAATTTAGAATGTTTAACATAATATATTATAATGGGGATGTTAAACATTAAAAAAGTAAAACAATTTTATAATAACAAAACGGTATTTAATATCAAAAACACATTTTAGAATGTTATTGTAAAATACACAATTTAGAATCTTAAAAACACAATTAAAAATATTAAAATACATTTTAGTTAAAAAAATGTAAAAACACATTTTGGAATTTTATTTAAAAAACACAATTTAGAATGTTTAACATAATATATTATAAGGGGATGTTAAACATTAAAAAAGTTAAACACTTATTATTACAAAACGATATTTAATATCAAAAACACATTTTAGAATGTTATTTTCTCTACGACTACTTAAGAATAGTAACATTATAGTGTAATTTTTGATCATAGAAAGGATGTTTTTCTGCAATACTGTGCGAGAATATTCCCACTCTTGTTTAAGAATGGTCACAAGTAACGACATCTCCTGGCTGTTTACTAAACGTAAAAAATTTAAAAATATTTAAATATTACTGTATTATTTATTAATTAAAAAATAATAGCAGTTGTATAATTAAGGTTTGGGCACAAAAAATTAGTTATATTAATTGTTTTTCAAATATACAAATCAAAATTATAATAAATTTGATATTAAAATGATAAAGCAGTTACCTACTATACCGGCTTTGAAGTTTTGACAGATTCAAAAAGTTTAAAAAAAGACCTTTAAAATGTAGAAAAAAATAGATGTTGACATAGATTACTTGTAAAATTAGTTTTGTATTTGTTACAATGTTATTTTTTTTATTAGTTAGTGTAAATAACTATTTTTAATTATAATAAAGATTTAGGCATACCATTTGTTTAAATTTATTATAATTTAAATTATGACGGCACAAAATGGTTTGACAATACAAAAAACTTAAATGTCAAAAACTGCTTGGTTTCTTTTCTCTGGTTAAAATTATATAAGCGTTACTATTCTTACGTAGTCGTAGAGAAAATAATGTCTGAAACACGTTTGGAATAGCATATTCCACTCTCGTAAAACCGTCACACTCGCCTTCGGCTCGTGTGTCAAATTTTTCCTCGAGCGGAATATGCTGTATTCCAAACTTGTTACAGAATGTACTATTAAAATACACAATTTTGAATCTCAAAAACACAATTAAAAATATAAAAATATATTTTAGTTAAAAAAATGTAAGAACACATTTTGGAATTTAATTTAAAAAACACAATTTAGAATGTTTAACATAATATATTATAAAGGGATGTTAAAAATTAAAAAAGTAAAACACTTTTATTATAAAAAAACGATATTAATATAAAAAACACATTTTAGAATGTTATTGTAAACCACACAATTTTGAATCTCAAAAACACAATTAAAAATATAAAAACACATTTTAGTTAAAAAAATGTAAAAACACATTTTGGAATTTTATTTAAAAAAACAATTTAGAATGTTTATGCTTGAATCTCCTAAAAAACGCCAACATCTGCATTTTAAAATAGTATACGAAAAAATATATCTAAGAACTCATGACAACATAATATTATAAATATTACATAATATAATACCCGTTTTTGGTTTTTAGTAAAAACTTTTTACTATTTAGTGGATACTTTCTCAATTAACGCTTTTATTAATGCATAACGCTGAATTTAGAAGAATTATTTGTTTTATGATTTTTACTGAGTTGAAATGTTTACAATTTTCACGTAAATCAATACTAAAATGTGGATTTATTTTATAAATATTATTGTTTTACCATAGATAAATAATTAAAGTTGTTAAGTTGTTGTATTAAAAATATTAATTTTAGAATGTAAAATGTATATTTTAAAATGACAAACTCAAATAACCTTATTAAATAAGTCAAGTATAAAAATGCAGAAATAATTTTAAGTAAAAAAGCCCTCTACGTCAATGTTTTATATGGAACAGTATGGAGTCTTGGAAAATTCCATTGAAGTCAGGGATATTTTTTGAGACTTACTACACACCTTAATAACAATTTAATTTCCCAACTTTGGCAGTTAAATTTGACAATGAATGAGAGAATGGGCGAAGCGAAAATAATTAGGTAGATACTTGAACGTGGGGTGGAAGATTTAACATTGAAATTCATCCTGTACCGGTAGGTATCTGGAAATGAGCCGTTGTCTAAGGACGCCTAGCGCACTGATCTCATATAAGTCAGGAGCAGTCACGCGCAAAATAGCCCGGAACAATATCCGGAAGCTCATGTTCAATTTATTTATTATTCATTCATAACGAATGAAAATTTACGATCGCTGCATTTTTATGAATTATTAACATCAGAGCCACTCTCTAGCCCGCCACTTTCTGATTTTAACCGCCTAAAGGAAATAAAGGATAATGGGACAACTTTGCTCTTAAAGTTTTTCCAAATTGTTCTGCGGGAATCTAAAATATGTCTGTATGTATGCATACAACATTTAGAAGTTTCAAACCCTACGATATTACGGCCTCACAAAAAAGTATAATGTGTTTCTATTTTATTTTATCGGTTTGGTAGAAAACTATTTTGAACTTTAATTTAGGTTTAAAATTTGACACTATTCTTATGAGTATCTGTGTCAGTAAACACATGATCAAAAATACCGATCCAAAGAAAAATTAAAACATTTTTGCTAAAATATAAACCATGGTTTATATAGATAAATAGAATATATTTAAATTTATCTAAATTCTTCAGATATTGTAGTAAAATTATTTTAATTTGATTTAACAGCCAATTTTCTAACTAATTTAATCATCTTAGTTCTATGTTCTATGTTCATCTCACCATTTCGCAAGTATAGATACTTTTTATTTAAGGATTGATTTATTCTTATTGGTAATTTAAATGAATACTTATTTAAAGGATATAGGGAGTTGAATGCAAGAACTAACATATACTTATTTGGATATAATTTCAATGTTAGGGTAAACTTATTCTTATTTCAAGAAAAACTATCATATTATTTTAAATTCGAGCACCCTCAAATAAATTACACACTATGCTTAATTTAAGAATAAGTATTTTTTGATACAAATGTTATAATTCTTGGCTATAAAATATTTACTTTTAAGTTTAGTTAAGCAATAATTGTTTCAAACATTGTCTATTCTTTTGCTTAACTTTAAATAAAGGTTAGGATATATTTCAAAAGGATTATTGATTTTACTATCTCTTTTTTTTCAAGAGATAGAGAAAATAGATAGGATAATCCACTCTTTACCTTTTAAAGTAAACATGGTCATTATATCCTAACCTTTAAAGTCGAGCAAAAGTTAAAAAAAGAATAGACAATATTTGAAACAATTATTCCTTAACTTAACCTGAAAAAAATGATATTGGTCTAGAGCATTTTCTTTATTACATAACTTTTGAACAATGTTTCAAATACTTATCTATCTATATATGGTGCATTCCACGCCAAATCGGATGGTTTAAAAAAAATTTTTTTGTTTATTCCACCAATTTTTTTATATTTTTTAGTACTCCTTGAAAGAGCTTTCTCAGTAAATTTTGAGATTGTTTTGATCACGGGTTCAAAAGATATTAAATTTTCATAAAACTGCTTTTTTTGTATTTCTCTCATAACTTCTTAAAAAATGGTCCAAATCAAAATGTTCATTTCATATAAAATTTTCGTTTTTAAATGTACTTTTCAAAAAAAATATATTAAAAACATTTGAAGCGTTTTAAGTCAAGATTTTTGAGTTTTAATATTTAAATCGTGCCTTCAGCCTTCCATAATTACAATTTTTTTTTTTCCGATTTTTTAAAATTAAAAAAAAAATTCTCTAAAAATTATTATGTTTCGAAAAAAAAATACTAATTATGGAAGGCCCACTACCGGACCAGGCTGAATAGTTGTTGAATAAATGAAGTTGAAAATGAAAATTTTTCGTGAAAATCGAAGAAGACACATTTTTAAAAACACGATTTAAACTTTAAAACTCAAAAATCTTAACTTAAAACGCTTCAAATATTTTTAATATATTTTTTTCAAAAAGTACATTTAAAAATGAAAATTTTATATAGAATAAACATTTTGATTTGGACCATTTTTTAAGAAGTTATGAGCGAAAAACAAAAAAAAGCAGTTTTTTTGAAAATTTTATATCCATTGAACCCGTGATCAAAAAAATCTCAAAATTTACTGAGCCATTTCAAGGAGTACTAAAAAATATAAAAAAATTGGAGGAATAAAAAAAACGTACTAAAAATATATAGGTAAAATATACATGTATATTATGCATAATTGTTTTTTATGTGATTTTTCGGCAAACCTAATATCACTCCAACATCTAAAATTCAATACATAATACTACACACATAAATATAATAATTATATTATATTACATAATTATTATGTAATAATTATTACCTACATACATTTGTGGTTAATTCTATCAAATTACACTAATTTAGCAGCTCTTTCATAATTTTAAACCAAATATTAACTAATACAAGAAACAATCCAAAATGTCGGACACTTTCGAGAGTGGGGGATATTTTTAAGAATGGGCCAGTCGTATTGGTATACCAATATTTACTAATCTTAGAATAAATAAATTATATTTATATCCAGTTTAGTTTTATATCTTTAAGAACAGAATTGAGGAAATTTTCATTAATTTTTCAATGTCACGTTAGAAGAAATGCATTAATTAAAGACAGACCTGTAGAATTGGCATATATATTTTTTAGTGATAATAAACGATAACATCCCGTGTAGTCTTAGCAACTTTAATAATTTTTTACTCGGAAACCAAACGAAAAAATAACGATACAAAAACAAATTTGCAAATTTTGTGACTTTTATGTTTGTGGGTTTTTATACAGGAACCAAATGATTGTGAACTAATTATAAAAACTGTAATTAAAATGTATTCCTTGAATATTATTCGTTGGAACCACAGACCAACCTGTGGTTGGAACCTATTTAACATATATACAGTATTTGAAAAAAATTTATTTGGCAAATGATGCCCATAATCACAAAAGCAATAATTTTTGCTGTAACTTTTTTTATTGCTATAGCAGATAGTATTACTTCCAATGTGTTACGTTACAGCAGTTGTGTGTTAAGTACCAGTAATGACATTTTTACATATAGTCTTACCCAAAATTAATTTTTATAGTCAAATAATAGTATATTAAAGAACTAATGTCATAAGACGTAATTTTGTCGCTCGCGGACAATTTATAAAACGAGCGACGAAAGGTCTTAAGACATGAGTTCTTTATGCTATTTTATCTAAAAAAAATTTATTTTATACCTTAAATTTAATTTGGTCGAATTTTACTTTAGATAGTTGGTAACACAGTCATTGGTTTGACAGTTAATGTCAAAATCGATTCGCCATGCCGTCCTTAATTTACTTATTTACAATAGGCGGCTGTTAATATTAAAGAAGAAAAAAAGGATTTTATTTGGTGTTAAACAAAATTTATTGCTAAAAAAGTACTAGAAAAATCACAAAAATATTATAACAAATATGCAAAATATTATGCTGTTTAAAGTATAGCCCACCACCGAAAGCGGTATTATAATGATGTCATTATGAACGCAAAATAGATAAATTATATTATGCCTGTTTTTTTATTTATAAGAAGTTATTATTAAATTATTATTAACTGCGTCCTACAACTGTAACGTTTCAGTAAAAATAATATATCTCGTATGATGCGGTGAATAAATCTGAATAAATAATATGCATTTTTGAATAGAATTTATTAAAATCGAGCTTTTCATTTAACTATTCGGCTTTTAAAAATTCATATTTTAAATAAATTCTTTTTTAAATAATAAAACAATGAACTCGCATATTAAAAATGTTCATGTATAAATATTTTATTTAAATTAATTATTAAATTCGGCCCGGACCAAAATAACATGGCACCGCTCAAAATTCTAATCATTTTTTTAATTCAAATTTTAATAAATAAAATTTAAATTTCATCTGTTTAAACAATAATTGTCCAATAATAAACACGTTACAAAATAATAATCATTTAGAATCAATTCCGTTTAAATGGTTTGAATTGAATATTATTATGAAAGCTGATCGGCTATTATCTTTACAATCGAAAAACCCAACGTTCCGCTAACCGTTAATGCGAACGTCAAACGCAATCGCCGAATTATTTTATCAATCATACTCTAATTATTCAATAACAATCATTTAAATGGTAATGTTTCGCTACAAGCGCGTATAATCAAATAATATTTGTCGAAAATATATATCGAACAATTTATTGCTGAAAATAAATACTGTAATGTATTTATTATAAATATATCGAGCGCATCAAACCAGAAAGGCGTATGCACGAATATGGGAGAATATATTGAGATGTCCCCCAAGTGAAAATGATTATTTTTTATTTTTGTTTGTTTCACTGTTAGTCTAGAATGGGGTTTTTGGGAAGCCACCAGGTCTAGTAATAACACAACATAAGTGGTTCTGCACTAATGCAAGAATTTTAAGAAATCATACATTTTGAATATTAGAGCTTTACAGAAGATAGCTTCACGGAGGTTAGGATTTCGTATGTTTTTTTTAAACATCCCTTTGTATATTTGAAATAAGTTATTGTATCTTTTGACACCTTAATATTTTTTAAAAATACAATTTTACACACTTAAAATATTTATAAAAAAAATCTACTTACTGAGATATTACACTTCACGGTGGATAGGTTTTTAAATGGCAAATTAATGAACCTAAACTTTTGAATTATAAAACAGCAACACTCTCATCTGCATATAAATTCTAACTGACCTTCAGGAATCACATGCATCTATAATGTCGTAAACAGAGATTTTTGCTTATTTAAAATGATTAAAGCGCCATCCGTTGCATAAAATAAAAGCAAAAACAGATTTAAGGAGGATAGAATCAATTTTTGTAACACCTACATAAATGGTTATAAAAATTATTTCTTTTAATTTTTAATAATATTTTATATTTGACTCGATTGCTTTGGATGTGTTTAATTTACTTACTGAACTGATATTTTAGTATGCTTTTACTACCTCAGATATTTGAAAACATATAGGTTAACCTAGAAAGAGTAAAAGTCACGGAGGATAGGTTTTAGACTTTTAAAACATTGTAAAAAATAATTAATTGCGGTTAAAAATCTGGAACCTGCAGGTTCAGTTCATGAACTGTAATATCTACTTAATTATGAAAGATCAAAACACAATAAAAGTGTAGGTCAAACTTATTTAGTTTTAATAAATATCACGGGTAACACCATCGGGGGACATTTCGTGAGATTCACCCGTATAAACGTGCATATAAACTTTTCAAAGATTGACGTCAAAAAACTATTTATTAATATTGTATTTTTTTATTGAGATAAAAAAATATTGTTCACATTTACTGTTATTTCACAAAAAGGGAAATTTATTTCGACGATTGGTTGATAATTGACAGCCGAACTAACTTAAAGCTAACTTCAGCGTGTGACTAAAACGCCATAAAGTCATGGAAACGTTTTAAAGGTGGGAATAGATACTTTAATTTGTAATAAAAGAGGCCATATAAAATTCGAGCTAATATCAGTAAACTTTTTTCCTAGTCTGTTGGTATGCTTTTATTGGGCTGAAAGTTTAAAACCAAAACATTTTAAAACAGTTAAATTGGTTAAAATGATACTATAAATCATATCTGGCAAGTTTTATGAGCATTTCAAAGGCTTCTAGCACTTAAAAAACGCAAAAATAACAGCTACGTGCAGATAAACTAAACAATACACCTTGCTTTATGGCAAAGGGAGCAGACCCATTCATTTATCAAATTTCCAAAACCCCTTTAACCCTAATCAAATGACTGTTTTGCATAACAATATTAGCGTATTTATTTTGCGCAATAAATTGTTCTTGATATTAAGACAAATATTATCTCGTTTTATTGCTTGTTCAGGTAATAATTATTATAATAATATATAGTTATAATTGATAAGAGTTTTTATGATTTTATTATTTGGGATGTAAGACCAAAAGGGAAGTAAAGAAGAAGAATCTCATGGATAGAGCCTCGAAAATACTTGTTGTTTGTATACTTTGATATGCAAAGATTCAAATTCGTATGTATCTTTTTAAAATCAAATACTTAACCAAGGATCATTGGTTACAATTTAACTAAAATAAATTGTACAATTCTCAAAGTTCAAAGATGTAACGCGAACAATACAATAAATTAAAAAATAAAGTTTTTCTCAATAAACAGTTGAAAAATATTTGTTAATTTTAACCAATTATTAACCAGATTTTATGTTAATCCAGGTCCACATAACCACATAATTACACACCATTCTGAAATCATTAAATTATAAAGAACTTTGGTACTACAACACTTACTGATGTATTTCGTTACTTTAACCCACTTTACTTTATCCCATAATTTCAGCGGGTTAGGGGTAGGAATGAATCGCGGTCTTAAAGTCCCCTCCGAAGGACTATATATATATATTATAATATGTTATAGTAAGCTGTGCACAGGGCAAATTTTTTTAAATTGTAACACTTTGTAGTAAATTCATTTTCTATTAAAACTTATCTTTAATTTTTTTAAAACAAAATATACTAAAAACTTATGTCTGTTAACAAAACGGCTTCATAAGTTTCAGTATATTTTCGAGCGCGCACTCTTACACCGCCTTGCCCTAATATTTTATTGAAGCGATAAAAGAGGACTTTCACTTTTCATGCATAATTCTCGAAGGAAAAGGTGCGCGTTGGGGATGAAAGCCCGTCATCGGATTCGTGCTGTGAAATTTAACTATCCTATATAGATATACTGTTTTGAAATACTTTATTTTCGCTTACCACGCTTTTTTGGCACTAAAGCTAATGGCCCTGTTAATATGATAAAGCGAGTTGGTAATAAATTTTTTCTACTACCTTACTAGAAAACTTAATTTTCCACCCCCGATCGAGGGAGGAAAATGCCACTTTTCCTCCCCGGGAGGAAAAAAATTTTCTTCCTCTTTTTTTTTAACAATTTTACATTATCAATTGTTTTTGTACCTTGTCTAGTCCTATTTGATTTTGTAGGAAAAAGATTTACTCCGAGCTTGTCCAACCATTCTTTTAACAAACTATAGGTATTCATTTTCATATCGCTCTTTCGATTTTTAAGGAAGGAAATTAATTGCAACTATTCTTGTCTGTTTAGCAAAATCCTGCGGATGGTCTTCTTCGCTAGAACTCTTTTTCAAAACGTAGAAAGAATTTCAAATTTATGATAAACATTCTGACAGCTTATAAAAACTGTTATGTTGTTATTACCAAAAATACCCTAGCAACAAAGCGTTGTCAACATAACGTCAGCGACGCAACACCTACTTAATATTTTGTCATAATTTTATAGCCCTATACCGGGTTAGTAAAAGGAACCAAAACGCTTAAAATGTCTTAAAACTGTTAAAAGGTAATAGAAAAAACTATATACATACTTCAGGAGGAAAATGCGTTTCCTCCCTTGAATATTTAATGCTTCGCGTCGGGCATCAAACTATTCGCGGGAGGAAAAGCACTATTTCCCATGGTATGTAAATAGTCAGGGCTGGATGCTCCCGTGTACGAGTTTTGGTTCGTCCCGCGCATGACGTCACTTGATGAGTAGTTGCCGTGCGAATACACGAATAATAGTAATATTATCAAAGAAAATAGAGAAATTTCTGGACATAGTGCGTTTTTATTAAACTTAATATTGAAGAAAGTGTTATAATATGGATAATAAATGCTTTCAGTCCTTGATAATATTTAGGGCTGTAGTTTAAGCGTTGGTGTTTTAAATTAAACTGATAGTCACTGTCCAGAAAATGTTTATAGGAAACAGAAGCGGTGTTAACGTAAATATTGTCTATTATTTTTGTGGCATTTAAACACTGTTTTCACAAATCAAACTTTTTCGGGAATCGATTAAATTTAATTTTTTTATTTAAAGGGTTTTTCTTGGACTGGTTGTCCAAATTGCATCCAAATATGCCACACCGCATTTTAATAAATGCAAATGGCACTATACAATCTAAAACACAAACAAAACAAGTTAAAACACAAAAACAATAATAAACAAACCTAACAGGTTAACCTAACACAATAACAATAATTTGAACGCTGAAAAGTAATTCGAACCTTACCGAACACAAAAACGACAAGTTAAACAAAAAGTAGAGCATGTTAACATCCAAAAGCATCGCAAAAACAAGAATTTTAGCAGTAGATAATTAAAAAGCACGTTAAAGATTTAAAAACACTCATCAAGTGACGTCATTAAGCCCCGCCCAACATGCGCAACATCCTATCTTAAGGTGTATGTATCTTGGTAAATAGCTATTAAGTACCTATACCTTCTTACTATATTATATTCTCACCAACTGTCATTTTTGTTACAGATATGGACTGATCATCGGTTCATAATGACGCCGAAAATCGCCTTTATAATGCTTTTTCTGCTGGTGATGTTAGCAACGGGTCTGTGCAAAGCAGCCCACGAATGCGGAGGAACATTCACCGCGGTCAGGGGTGTACTAAGCACCCCGAACTTCCCCGGGCCCTTTCAAGTTCCAATACACTGCAGATGGATCATAGACGCATCCCTCTCAACCTCATCAAACACCACTATAGCAGTATACTTAACCCAACTTTTCGTCTTTGGCGGTTTGACCTTCACCGATTACCATATGTACGAAAGGGGCTATACAGTGAAAGGAAAAGTGCTGCATACTGTCAACGAGACGAATATTGTGCAAGCGCAGTGGGTTAAAACTGATCTAAGTTATTTGGTGATCGAATTGGACTTGGAGACTTCTGACAGCGAGCATTTGAGGGTGCTCGATAATTTTTTGGACGTGTATGGCTTCAATATTACCTATGAAATCACCAATGGGCCCGTTAGACCCAATTCTTGCACCATGAAGACCTGTGGGTTTACTGGAGTCTGCTACGACCATTTCAAGTAAGTAGTTTTTTAAATATTTGGAAAAGGTTTATTAAAAAATCCTTACATGATCTGTAGCAAGCCATATCAGTCCAAAATTCATCCGTTTATACCTTCAATTAATTGATTTGAATTGTTTTTATTGACTTCTGCAAATCTGCAAGTTAGGTTTGGTTTTTGCAAGCATATTATTACGTGCTCTCTTAAAATGAAATAGGTACACAATTTGTTTTTTGAAATATCAAGGTTCCTTAGCAACGAATAATTGTGAACAATGGGAACTTGTTTGGTGCTCATAGTGTTGCAAACAAGGAAAAGTTCGGTCGAAAAGTTGGAAAAGTTGTTGGAAAAGTTGGAAAAGTTCGGCACCCCCTATGGAAAGTTGGAAAAGTTGGAAAAGTTATTAGGTGGGAGCCAATGAACAATGAGTTGACTTCTAACCAGTGTTTCCACTACCATAATCTTTTTTTGGTAGATAATTTGGTCAAAATTCGATATAAATCGCTAGATTTGAAGTGTTTTTAGTAAAACATGCTAAAAGCATTGTTTTTTGGAATAACATTTTGTCAAACTTTATCAAAAATGGTGTCTGCTCAGCATTTTCTATTATATAAAGATTCTTTTATTATAACGTATTTTAAATTTATACACAGTATGAAAAAAATATCATTTTTTTTTCATTATAGAAATTTGCAAGTGAAAATATAAAAGTGGAAAAGAAGAAAGTTTTCTTTTCTTTTTCTTTTTAAATTTTTACTTGTAAATTTCCATAATTTTTAACAACAATAAATTTAATAATTTTTGCTTCATATTTTTTTGTAATTATTTTTTATTTTGTATGTGTTTTTTTATGTTGTGTATAAATTTCTATTCCTTTTTACTTCAAAAATATGATTTTTTAAATTCAAACCTATAGTTTATTTTTGATGTTATTATGTTGTCTGTTCATTTTATTTTGTTTGATATTTTTTTTGTTATTTTGTTACGTATGTATAAATACATAAGAAATAAATTATTTTAATACATTGACAAGCATTATTTATGTTTTATACGTTTACATTACAAAAAACTCAACTTTTCCATCTTTTCCAACTTTTCCGAACTTTTCCGAAAAATAAAACCCAACTTTTCAAAAATTTCAACTTTTCATGAAAAGTTGCAACCCTAGGTGCTCATCATAAATCTGTAATTCATGTATGAAAAAATTATCAAATACCAATTTTCTTTGATTAAGTTTCTTAACCCTTTAACGTTCCCTCGTACAAAAACGAAATTGGTTTGATCCGGGCGGTTGGGCTTGAAATTAAGTGAATAGTTTTACTTTGGGATAAAAATATCTTATTCCGATTCTTTGTTTTAAGTAGGTCAAAGTGGATATAGGATCTTAATCGCGTCGACATAAAATACGAACTTCGGTAATGAACAGTCAAAAACGACCAGTAAACAAAGCTATATCTTCGGTTAAAAGCTTCACATTAATTATGTGCCGGTAATATAAGGAACAACCTACTCTATCTATTAATTTCTAGACATGATGCCAAAGAAACAAATTGTTTCCAATTCATTTTACTTCACTATACCTACTCTCTAAAAATGAATTAGTCAAAAATGACTAATTTAATAGTTATTAGTGGCTGCTTTTTCACTTGTACCATGGTTAACCATGGAATACCATGGTATCCCAAAATTTAACATCCAATTCTTATGTAAAATTGTCCCCTGAATCCAAAAATACAGTAAAAAATTATGAAAGTGGAAAATTGACTATATCCCAAAAACTGTTCTACTTTTTTAACTTTTGACGAAATTTGGGGATACCATGGTATTTCATGGTTAACCATGCTACAAGTGAAAAAGCAGCCATTAATAACTATTAAATTAGTCATTTTTGACTAATTCATTTTATATATATATATATATATCCTACTGGATTTAAATAGACAAAAAAGGTCCCATACCTTTTTTTAAATGAGCAATGATATGTTGTTACTGTTAATGGCAAAATTTTTGGTTTCACCATATTGCGCCTAACACAATCACTTTTAAGGAGATTTGGTGGTATAGCTAGCCACCAAGGTTCTGCAATTTAACGCTCCTAGATTTTTTGGGTTTTTAAACCCAGGGTCGAAGTCAATAAGCTACAAATAATTTTTTATGAAATTTAATTTTTTTGTGAGATTTTCAGTCTTTCCCTCATACTTTTCAAATGAACAGAGGCCGTTAATTGACGGTAATCGAAACCTAGTTGAAATATTAAACCGAACGTCAGCGTAAATAATACAGACAAATTGCAATTACAAGTCTATTTAGGTAGTGGATGGAAAAAGGAAAACCTAACAACCATTAATAATGAACCCGAGTCTCCTGAATCAGGTCACTAAATATCCCATTATATATCCGAATATTTTATAATATTTATATGTATAAAACTAAGCTTCCAACCAAAAGTTTTTAAATGAAGTTAATTTTAAAATATGCATTTTACGAAAAAATGTTTAAAATAAAAATTAAATGATTCGAGGGGGGAAATCAATCAGTACTAAAATTGGTCCTCATACTCTCCTCCTTATAGGGGGAACAGGGGGTAACTTTGGTAACCTTATTTTTTATTGCAGATTCGGATCATCCGACTAAAAATGAGTAGATTTTGTCTAAAACATTTTTCCATATTTGTAATAGATAACGCTGTAATGAAAAAAAAAATCAATTTTGTTCGATTTTTCTTCTGTATACGATTCTCCAATAATTTTTGAATTTTTTAAATTTATTTATTTATTTTTTAAACTTTAATTAAAGTAGGTGCTTAAAATAACAATATTAAATATTTGCTCAACGAACTCTTTTTTTCGGTTGAACACTCCCGTTTGTAGTAAACTGCTTGACTGTGCGGTGAAATCGAACAAAATTGATTTTTAAAAATGCATACTAACTGAGATATTTCAAAGTTTCAAGTTAAATGACTCACCCTGTATATATTAAATTGCCATCTTCTTTTTTATTTTTTTACTAAAACAAATGTAAATATACCGTTAAAAGTGAAAAAACCTCGCAACAAAACATAGACGTAACGTGTTCTATATGAAAATGAATTCTATGACGTTCAGACGTTATAAATCCAATAAAACCAACGTAAAACCCTTCAAAAAATTCGCAGACAGAATAAATCACATTAATAAAGTTTTTACTTTTTTCTATATCTATAGCACATCCCTTTCGTATGTATGAGGTATTTATGATTCAGGATGAAAACACTCGCAACTGATTTGATTTATTGCTTTTTTAATCAAGGATAAAACAAGTAATGGTGTTATTTTTTACAGCAAATTCAGTTGCGACTGTTTTGAAGGATATTCAGGACCTCATTGTTCCAGTGGACCAAAATCACTTTGCTACAATGCCAAAGGTGTTCCTACCTGCAAAAATAATGCCACATGTGTGTAAGTATCTTTTTATTTTTATAAACAGTAGATAACAGTAACCTGTTATTTATAACATATATGTTATAAATAACAAGATACGCTACAAAATCAAAACTTGTTGACAGATTGATCTGAAATTTTAACAGTAATTTTAAAGGACGATTCTTATCAATTTATACATTGTTTATTTTATTATCAATATGTTAAAAAATAGTGCTCACCACATATGGGTGAATGTATTGAGATGTCCCCCAAGTGAAAATGATTATTTTTTATTTTTGGTTGTTTTACTGTTTTTGGGAAGCCACCAGGTCTAGTAATAACATAACATAAGTGGTTCTGCACTAATGCAAGAATTTTAAGAAATCATACATTTTGAATATTAGAGCTTCACGGAAGATAGCTTCACGGAGTATGTTTTAGTTAAAACATCCCTTTGTATATTTGAAATACGTTATTGTACCTTTTGACACCTTAATATTTTTTAAAAATACAATTGTACATACATAAAATATTTATAAAAAAAAATGTAATTACACTTTACGTTGGATATGTTTTTAAAAAGCAAATTAATGAACTTAAACTTTTGAATTATAAAACAGCAACACTCTCATCTGCATATAAATTCTAACTGACCTTCAGGAATCACATGCATCTATAATATCGTAAACAGAGGTTTTTGCTTATTTAAAATGATTAAAGCGCCATCCGTTGCATAAAATTTAAAGCAAAAACAGATTCACGGAGGATAGAATCAATTTTGTAACACCTACATAAATGGTTATAAAAATTATTTCTTTTAATTTTTAATAATATTTTATATTTAATTCTATTGCTTTGGATGTGTTTAATTTACTTAGTGAAGTGATATTTTTAGTATGCTTCTACCTCAGATATTTGAATAATTATAGGTTAACCTAGGAAGAGTAACAGCCACGGAGGATAGGTTTTAGACTTTTAAAACATTGTAAAAAATAATTAATTGCGGTTAAAAATCTGGAACCTGAGCTGTAATATCTATGTAATTATGAAAGATCAAAACACAATAAAAGTGTAGGTCAAACTCATTTAGTTTTATTAAATATCACGGGGTAACACCATCGGGGGACATTTCGTGAGATTCACCTATATACATTTTTAATTTTACCGTAAAGTTCAACATGAAATAAAAACTTATTTTTGTTTGTTTTTCATAAAAAACAAATTTACTTTTAAAACCTTCAGAGGGCGAATGTTTTTATTTACATTCCTGTTTGGCTTTTTTCCTACCCAAGCCTATAAGTTATGCCAGTGACAAGTTGACTGTATTTATGGTACACTTGCTCCCGCTTTAAGTCGGGATTGTGGTCCCAGTTAAGGTTGCAAGCCACTTTAAAAAAGAGCCAAAGAGGTCAGATGTTTGCTGAATTACCTAAATCATCAAAAAGGACGTTAAAAAGGGGTTTTATGTGAAAATACGCCACAGAATATTATTTTAATACGGCTATAAAATAATAAAATATTTTATTTACAAGCATAACTAAGCATGGGATAAAATAGGCAAATTTGTTAAAAAAATTTATCTTCCTTATTTAAAAAGAATTTATTACATAAAAACTAAGTTTTATAATTTAAAAATAATATGTGTATACAGGGTGTCACCTAATAAATTGACATCCTTTGTGGGGATGATAGTACACGCCAAGACAAAAAATTATGAATTTTTTTGACAAAACCTATATGTCTCAATATTGTAATTCAATCGGTTCTGGCTTGTTATTTCAAAAGTTAATATACCTACCACTGAAAATAAAATACTTGATGTCTAGTTTAATTAACTATTTATACTTGATTCCTTACTTATTTTAGTCTAAACGAGCATAGTAAAAAATATATTTTAATTTTTGTGTCGCAAACATTACCGTGCCTTGTTCACATTCGAAGAACAACAACATATTATTTTCTTACATTTATTTACAAATTAAATTTTGCAATATCCTGTCTAACACAGACGAAGAAAATACAAAATAATACAATGCAAGCAAGAAATTGCATTTTGAAATGTTAACTTTTCTTTTAATGCCGTTTAAACTTTGTTCACACCCATGAGCGTCATTCCCGTGGCTACTTAAAATGTGTCTAATTTCATATTTAAATACTCGATACATTCGGAAAATGCCGGAAGTTTTTGAACGTCTGATAAGGAAATATCCTGCCCGTCTAACATCCACTAGCATATGTCAAAGCATAAAGTTGTGACGTGCGCCGAATGAAAACGAAAACGGCTTGTTACGTCTAAGTTCGTCATTATCGAGGTAAGTATTATTTCAAAGTTTATAGACATAAAAAATATTTACATTAATACAAAGGAGTCTTGCATTAACAAACAGCAAATGGTAACTTGAAAATTCCATTACATTTTCGAATAAACATTGTAAAACACTCTAACCTTAAAATCATCATTACCGTGCTCGTCATTGTCGTGCCCCTTACATGTAACCAATTTAAAATATATCATTTTAGTGGGAAATTAATTAAATTGACAAAACCACGAAACAAGTTGACCAACGAAGCTAAAAGACAAGCAGAACGTGAGAGACGCAGAAGAATAAGAGATGTCCAAGTAAAACCGTGGGTTCAACTTTCCAAAAAAGACAAAAAAAATTACGTTTTTAGTTTTCATGTCTATGTTCATGAGTGGAAAAGTCCTAAAAGTGAAAAATTATTAAGATTTGCAATTTTTGTATGTGTTCCGAAAATCGACAGTTTTAAAATATTTACCCATATATCATCATTGTTTTTATCTCTAAAAAATTTTCTTTTTTTGGCGTGTACTATCATCCCTATAACAACTTATTTGGTGACACCCTGTATTATTCAAATCTTATTATACCTCAAGTACAATGATTGACATTGTTAATTATATTCTGTCATAGCATTTCTGTTAGATATTGACATGTATAAGTGAGTATTGTGATATGTATCTTGTGTTTACCAGGTTAATGTTAATAATATCACACTTTATTATATTTTTTGTTGTTGTTATAATAATTACCACTTTATTATTTAACAATATTGCCATTTAAAGAAAATATGTATTCCCTGTATCGTTTTAAATATGTAATGAAGGTAGAATTTTTTAACAATAGTCTGGGATTTCTGTGGGTCTGTAGATCGTGTGCGCAACTCTTGGGACACCCTGTATATTTTTATCTTTTTTTTTCAGTCATTGTGGTACTTCTGCAATAATTTGCCATTGTAAACGAGGCTTCACAGGGAGAACCTGCGAAACCCCAGTTCAAATGATAACGACCAAAAGAGGTAAGTTTCTTCACCGGCTGTTTTAGCTCGAATTTACTTAATGAAGCTTAAACTATAAAGTTATGGTTAAGAAATTGGCGGCACGACAATAATATAATAATAAATTGTACCTGTATACATGTTTATAGGGTGTCTCTCAGATTTTATTCGTGAAAATTTTGTAATCGAACTTACAAAAATAGGAAGAAAAATGTAGGTGTAAGAAATTATAAGCTATAAAACTTTGTTTTCAAGATACAGGGTATTAAAGTTAATAAAAAAAATATGGTTCTGTCACTTTATTGTAAGTTTAATATTATATTTAGATTTTTTCAGGGCAAATAAACAAATTTTTAATGATTAAGATGAGAAAGTTGTATTTTTTAGTTGCCTCAACCAAAAATAATATTGTCGTAGTAAGACAACTAGCGGAGATTTTTATCAGAAAAAAGTAGAATTTTTGATTCTTTGTTTTTTATATTAACAAAAAAGTTACAACCAAAAGCGCTACTGTTTTATCATAGAAATTCCGCGGATTTATGGTTTTGTGGCTTAACTCAAAGTTCTATGATTAAACTTTTAAAAAATCAGTAGCGCACCTACCAAAATTTTATTTTTAAATATCCAGTTGGGTTTCCTTAATTGAATTTAAATTCAATTCAATTGCTAAAAACCTGAAAATTTTTATTAAATTCGGCCCAAAAGTTTTTGAAATTTAAAAAAAAATAAATATTTAAAAAAAAATGTATCACCCTGTATTTTGAAAACGAGGCCTTAAGTACCAGTACCCTAGTAGTACCTTTATAATCTGTGAGTAGTACTTCTATATCCAAAACGGGAAATTCTAAAGAAGTCTTTTTATTAGTTTATACAGTAGAACTCTTTAAAATGCTTAACTGCGAAGTCAAAGAAAAGGGTTCCTCAAGAGTTCTTTTTTGAGAAGTCTTGATTAGTTCAATAGATGGTGCATTCGAAGTCTTAAGAACTTTTTAAAAACTTCTTTCTGATGTTGTATTTGAAGTCCAAATCATAAAATAGAGCTTATGCAGACTTAATTAAGACGTCATATTGCTGTCTGGGAACCCTGCCTAAAAGAGATTTGACTTATTAAGTTCATACCAAAAGAACTGATCTTTAAAATATGAAGTTTAATTTCCTACCTAAACAAGGTGCTAAATTGGAAGTCTATACCAAAAGGAAATAAAAGAACTGATCTTTAAAAAAGAAAAATTTCCAACCTGACAAAAACCATCTAAGTTCCATCTACAACCTAAACAAGATTTGACCCGACGAAAACAATATAAAAAAATAGAAAAGAGTAAGGGCCCTCCTCCTTTATCCGGGCTTGGGACCGGCAGGTTAAAAATACCTGGCGGAGTTACCCTCCACCCTCCCTATCATATTATGTACCTAAAATTTCCTAAAACAGATAAAATATTTAATTAAACAAAAACACGAAAAAAAAAACAAATTTACTGGTTGTATACATACTCGCATATAAGATTCACTCGCACCCTGAAGTTCTAAGAAGTCCAAGATGTCCATGTCAGGTCCAAATGAAGAAAAGGGTAATAGGAAGGGTAGGAAAGGAAAACGACAGATAATAAAATTACAAATAGATTAGCGCCGGTGCGCAACAACATGCTCCACGTTAAAAACGGGTTAGCACGGATTACCGATGTTCCGAGACAAAATCCAAAAAGTACTTTCAAGATCCATCTACCATTTTAATTTAATTCAACAATCTGAAGATTGTGAAATTGAACTAAAATGGGTCTAAATGGAAGGAATAAAAAGGAGGGTTTTATAGGAAACTCCTGGGCGCCTGGTTCCATAGGATAATCACTATCTAAAACAGACTACAACGACGAAAAGAATTTAAAAAATATGTTCACCTACCCAAAAGCGAACAAATAAAGAATTAGTTTCATCTCCAACTTGAAATTTGACCTAAAGAAAAGAATTTAAACAAAATTTTGACCTATGATCCCTACAAAAACGAAGTAAAAGAACTGATCTTTAAAAAAGAATAAGTTCCATATCCAACTTAAAGAATCTAATAACAATTTGACTTACGACCCAAAACAAAAACGAACTAAAAGAACAAATCTTTAAAAAAAGAATATGTTCCATATCCAACTTAAAGAATCTAATAATAATATTACTTACGACCCCTAACAAAAACGAACTGAAAGAACTGATCTTTAAATAAAGAATTAGTTCCATAAATAATTAGTTTCATATCCAACTTGAAATTTGACCTGACGAAAAGAATTTAAACAAAATTTTGACCTATGATCCCTACAAAAACGAAGTAAAAGAACTGATCTTTAAAAAAAGAATAAGTTCCATATCCAACTTAAAGAATCTAATAACAATTTGACTTACGACCCCTAACAAAAACGAACTAAAAGAACAAATCTTTAAAAAAAGAAGAAGAAGAACTTAAAGAATCTAATAATAATATTACTTACGACTCCTAACAAAAACGAACTAAAAGAACTGATCTTTAAATAAAGAATTAGTTCCATCTCCAACAAGATTTGCGCTGACAAAAAGAATCTAAAAAATTTTTGACTTACGTTCCCTACAAAAACGATGTAAAAGAACTAATCTTTAAATAAAGAATAAGTTCCATCTCCAGCTTAAACAAGATTTGCTTTTTTCACTAAAATAACTTAATCTTAAAAAAAGAATAAGCTCCATCTCCAACTTAAAGAATTTAATAACAATTTGACTTACGACCCCCAACATAAACGAAGAAAAAGAACTAATCTTTAAATAAGAATAAGTTCCATCTCCAACTTTAAACAAGATTTGACCTGACAAAAAGAATCTAAAAAAGTTTTGACCTACGTTTCCTACAAAAAAGAACTTAAAGAACTTAACTTTAAATAAAAATAACTTCCATCTCCTACTTTAAACAAAATTTTGACACACATTCCCTAGAAACACGAAGTAAAAGAACTAATCTTTAAATAAAGAATAAGTTTCATGTCCAACTTTAAACAACTTGAACTGACAAAAAGAATCTAAAAAAGTTTTGACCTACGTTCCCTACAAAAACGATGTAAAAGAACTAATCTTTAAATAAAGAATAAGTTTCATGTCCAACTTTAAACAAGACTTGAACTGACAAAAAGAATCTAAAAAGTTTTGACCTAAGTTCCCTACAAAGAACTTATCTTTAAATAAAGAATAAGTTCCATCTCCAGCTTAAACAATATTTGCTTTTTTCACTAAAATATCTAATCTTTAAAAAAGAATAAGTTTCATCTCCAACTTAAAGAATTTAATAACAATTTGACTTACGACCCCTAACATAAACGAAGTAAAAGAACACAAAGTGCACAAAGCGAAGTGTAACTAAATCTAAATGCTAAATCCACCATATTTATATTAATTATAAGCTAAGGTTGACTGAACCGTAAACGGCCACTGGACCGTAATCGCTTCATTGAACTAACAAACTAATTTGTACAAACTAACCGGTCTGTTATCGCTATTTAAAGATTTATTTATATTCTTATGGATGTATAAACCTTCATAACTATCTAGCAGACTTGGTTTTTTAAGTTCCTTAATAAGTTTAAGGTTGTTAAATCCTATTGTGTGACCATCATCAAGTAACACTCGATTTCTCTATGCTACAAAATCTAGCATTGGCCAAGTGCTAGATTTTGTAGCACAAAGAAATCGAGCGTATGTTGAGCAACATTCGGTTTCTCTGTGCTACAAAATCTAGCATTGGCCAAGTGCTAGATTTTGTAGCACAAAGATATCCAGCGGATGTTGAGCAACATTCGGTTTCTCTGTCCTACCAAATCCAGCATGGGCCAAGTGCTAGATTTGGTAGGACAGAGAAATCGATTGTTCCCCTACATATACTTGATGATGGTCATAGAATACTATTTGACAACCTTAAACTTACGCCTACTAGATAGTTATAAAAGTTTATACACCTATAAGAATAGAAATAAATGTTTAAATATCGATAACGGACCGGTACCCAACTAGAGTTTGTTAGTTTCTCTTTACGTGTTCACTGGAGCGATTACGGTCAAGGGTTTGGTAAACTATAATAATTAGTATAAATTTGGTAGATTTAGCATTTAGATTTAGTTACAATTTGCTTCTGAAGATGCCAACATTGTTGGCGAAAAGTACTTTAAGCACTAACATATCACCAAGGAACAAGATTTGACCTGACAAAAAGTTTTGACTTACTACCCCTAACAAAAAAAAAGAAAAAGAACTGATCTTTAAAAAAGAATAAGTTTCATCTCCAACTTAAAGAATCTAATAAAAATTTGACTTACGACCAAAACAAAGTAAAAGAACTAATCTTTAAATAAAGAATAAGTTCCATATCCAATTTAAAGAAACTAATGACAATTCGACTTACGACCCCTAACAAAAACGAACTAAAAGAACTTATCTTTAAAAAAAGAATTAGTTCCATATTCAACTTAAACAAGATTTGCCCTAACTAAAAGAATCTAAAAAAGTTTTGATTTACGACCCATAACAAAAAAAATTAACTGATTTTCAAAAAAAGAATAAGTTCCATATCCAACTTAAAGAAACTAATGACTAACAAAAACGAACTAAAAGAACTGATCTTTAAATAAAGAATTAGTTCCATCTCCAACTTAAACAAGATTGGCCCTGACAAAAAGAATCTAAAAAAGAATAAATTTTATATCCAACTTAAAGAAAATAATGACAATTTGACTTAGGACCCTTAACAAAAACGAACTAAAAGAACTTATCTTTAAATAAATAATTAGTTCCATCTCCAACTTAAATAAGATTTGCCTAAAAATAGAATTTAAAAAAGTTTTGACTTACGACCCCTAACAAAAAAAAGGAAAAAGAATTGATCTTTAAAAAAAGAAAAAGTTCCATATTCAACTTAAAGAAACTAATGAAAATTTTACTAACGACCCCTAACAAAAACGAACTAAAAGAACTTATCTTTAAATAAAGAATTAGTTTCATCTCCAACTTAAACAAGATTTGCCCTAACAAAAAAAAATTTTGATTTACGACCCCTGACAAAAAAAAAGAACTGATCTTTAAAAATATCCCAATAAACACAATTTGACCTGATAAAAAAATCTAAAATAAATTTTGAAGCACGACCCCTTTACAAAAAAGAACAAATCTAATTTGACCTGACAAAAATAATCACAAAATTTTGACCTACGATACCTAACAAAAACGAACTAAAAGAACTGATCTTTAAATAAAGAATTAGTTCTATCTCCAACTTAAACAATATTTGACCCGACGAAAAGATATTTAAAGAAATTTCGATAATGAAAACTTTTAGTCAAAAAAAATAAAAATAATTAATTGGTAGGTACTTGCCAAATTCCTTGATGAGTTCTGGTTAAATCGTATTATCCTTATATGGTTGTTTATTTCTTATTATCCATGGGTTAATGCTATAACATGTTGAACCTAGAAAAAAATACAATTAGACAATTTAAGGGCTGCAACTTTTATGTTTTTATTTTTTTAAATATAAAAAAAAAATCGAAGCAATATTTGAGATAATAGATAATAGAATTCTAATAATACGTATAAACTTTATACCCTAGTATATACCCTATATACTATATAGGTAGGTACCTAGCAATTTGTATACAAATACATCTATAGATGTAGATCAAAGTAATAAATGAGCATGTTTGTCGTATCAAAGCCAAATTACAACTAAATGGTTGATTGTATTGTATTGTGCGATTTTAACCTGATTTGTCTTAAAGTGTAGATCTTGATAAACTGTATACAGTTAAATATATAAAA
The DNA here is from genome assembly GCA_921294245.1 of Brassicogethes aeneus. Lineage (NCBI taxonomy): Eukaryota > Metazoa > Arthropoda > Insecta > Coleoptera > Nitidulidae > Brassicogethes > Brassicogethes aeneus. Next base: position 56,014,368 of record OV121135.1, read on the forward strand.
TATATTTTTGAAGCAAAAAACGCCATATTTGTACAAAATACAAGGCCTTCTATGTCAGTTTTTGAGAGTACATTTTTAAGAATTCATATTAGCGATTTTTTAAACAAAATCTAAGCACGGCACTGGATTCACCACCCCTCAAATCGACCCTACATTAAATTTTATTGAAAAATTTTAAGTAAAAAAATGCACAATAATAACTACAAAATTTTATTCTGTCAAGTTATCCATGAAACAACATTGAAGGGTCGTTTTGAGGGGTGGTGAATCCAGTGCCGTGCTTAGATTTTATTTAAAAAATCGCTAATATGAATTCTTAAAAATTTACTCTAAAAAGTGACATAGTAGGCCTTGTATTTTGTACTAACATGGCGTCTTTTGCTCCAAAAATACAGTTTATCAAGATCTACACTTTAAGACAAATCAGGTTAAAATCGCACAATAAATAAAGATTTTACAGGGGTGAGTCGCAAACAAATGGGTCACACTGTATATATATATATATATATATATATATATATTGACTTTAAACAACAAAAAACTATTTAAATTTAAGGTTAAAAACAAAGGCGATTTTATAAATAAAAGTAGACTAAACAAGTTTGAAGAAATTTAGTTAGAAAAACTTAAAAATTAGCGAATAAATAGGTACCTACTTTTATTTTAGTCAAAAAATTTAAAAATAATAAATTGGTACTTGCCAAATGTATTGATGAGTTCTGGTTAATCCCATTATCCTTATATATGTATATGGTTGTCTTATTTCTTAATATCCATTGGCTTAATAGCCATGGCTTTAACATGTTGGTCCTAGAAAAAAAATACAATTAGACCATTTAAGGACTGCAACTTTTGTTTTTTATTTTTTTAAATATTAAAAATATTCGTAGTATTATTTGACCTAATAGATGCGTTAGAATTCTAATAATACCTAGCAATTTGTCGATGTAGATAAAAGTATTAAATGAGCATGTTCGTCTCATAAAAGCCAAATTCCAACTGAACGCTTGATTACGTTGTAGGGATTATAATTATTAACAAAAACAACCAAAAAAGAGGGTGAGTCAGACCTGCGCGATAAACATATTACGTTAAGCGTGACGAATTTCTTATTTATATATTTGTTATTTATTATTTTATTAATAATCAAATAATGTAATTTCGATTATAGTTTCCAAAAATTACGCACCATTTTGAGTAATTAGGGTTTAAAAATTGTGTTATTTTCGACGTTTTGAAAATAAAATCTTAAATAAGAAACTGTTTTATCCTTATCGGTTGATATTTTTGTTGAAAATATTTAACACAAAAATTATAGATATTAAACTAAAAATTACAAAAATCTAAACAAAATTTTGACCTACGACCCCTTACAAAAACGAACTGATCTTTAAAAAAGAACAAGTTTCATCTCAATTTAAAATCAATGAACTAAATATATTTATTATATTGATTTTAAACAACAAAAAACTATTTAAATTTTCTAAAAGTTAAAATGAAAGGCGATTTTATAAATAAAAGTGGACTAAACAAGTTTGAAGAAATTTAGTTAAAAAACTTAAAAATTAGCGAATATTTATTTAAAAAATCCCCAATTTCGATGCCTATAGCGGAAAGAAGTATATACGCTATAGCGGAAAGAAGTTGGAATCATTGCTAGGAGACATTTGCTGGAATTTGCAGCAAAAAAAGTACGACGATGATGAGGATTAAGCACAATATTACTAAAATCCAATTTGATATTTGATACGATTTAATAAATTTAAGGTATAAAGAAGCAAAATTATGCAATGCATTAAAGTTTGAGGGCTGAATTTGGATAAAAATACTGAAACCTGTTTACTTTGTTGCCCTTTCAATTTAATAATTAAAATAAAAGACAAAAAACTTACATTTTGAGGTGATTGAGCAAGCATTTTATTACGAAATTATTTTAAATCCTAGACGTCCTAGAGAAAAACTAATGACATTTTTGAAATGAGCGGACCAAAATTAGTTAAACTAAGCTGGAACACTTAATTTTAAGAAAAAAAGTTTGTAAAACTATCATAGTGAAATTATTTAGAAGACCGTAAATAATAGTAAAGACAACATTAAAACCTTTTTATTCCATGTTTACAGTGGTTTAACTTCGTTATAAAACTTGTATTTTAATAGTATTCCTTCTCAGAAACTTTCCTTTCAGCGAAAATATATAAAATCCATTCAATTTGTTCTCCAACTACTTAAACATAGAATTCTTGATTAAAATTAGAAACATCACTACTAACCGCCAACTTTTAAATTAAAAACAAACAACATCGAAAAAGTGAAAGCTTCCGCCTCGGGGAATAAGAACTTGCATAAGCTGAGTGTTGTTATCCCGCCAAATCAGGCGGGGGAAGGGGACGTACTTCCGGTGCCCCACTTGAACGGAACTATTTTAAATATTTAACAACTTCGGATTTCGTTCGCACGCATGCATCTGCTTTTCATCCGCGCGATCCCCGGTTAAATAATAAAATTGAAGCTCAGATGTCTGCAGATGGAGCAAGGAAATTCGTTTTCGAAATTAATGGAAATCTTTTAAATCGAGTTCGGGGTTGAATTGCGATATTAGAAAATGATAGAAAATCGTAAAAATTTAAATGTTTGGTTTTAGAAAAACTATTGGCACGAATTTTGGTTCACTCTTTTAATTTAAATGAACGAATAATTTAAAGATCACACGTATTTTCAATTAAATAAAATATCCTGTTTTAAAGCAAATATAAATAATGAAATTAAAAGTGTCAAGTTTCAACATTAAAGCTTTACAAAGTTGTTAAAGAAGTTAAAGACTGCTGTGATATCCAGGTAGAACTGAATCAACTACAAATATGGTGTGATAGAAACTTAATAAAACTTAATGTGAATAAATGTAAAATCATAAAAGTTAAAAATGCTGTTGTGTTTCCGTATAGTTTAAATTCTGTTGTTTTAGAAAATGTAAGTGTAATCAAAGATTTTAGGCGTTTACTTTGATACCAAGGTTACTTTTAATAAACACATTGATCAAATGGTAAACAGAGCTCTAAAAATGCTGGTTTTTTTTAAACGTATAAGCTATAGCTTAAGAGATTTTAACAATATTTATTGTATACAAAATGTATATATGTCCTTTGTATGTAGCATCCTGGAATATTGTTGTGTGGTTTGGTGTCCACATGTGAACTCCAAATGCATTTTTCAAATTTGGAAAACAAAATTGAAAAATTACATAACAAATTCTTTCGTTTTTGTGCTTATAAGTTAAATGTGAGTACAGAAAACCTAGACTATATGTTTATGAGAGATTTAATTAACATAAAATTACTTTCTGTTAGAAGAACTAAACATGGTCTGGTTTTTCTTTATAAACTTTTAAATAATTTAATAAACAGTCCTGAGCTGCTTCAAATGATACATTTTAATGTTCCTCAAAGGCTAACGAGGCAAAAGATGTTTTACTTAAAAACATGTTTATATATTGCATTTGTTTACATTGTATTTTTGTTTATATGGGTGATTCCAGAAAAGTTGGACAACTTGATGTCATCAGTCAATAGAGTAGGTATTTCAATATTTTTTGTAAATATTTTAGTTTATTACAAAAGATCCAGGTTTTTTAACTTCTCCACCCAATTTAAATGTATTTTTTCAAAAGCACGTTTGTAGAAAAACATAATATTCAAACATCAGTACCTTGGCGTGTCACAACTCCTGAATCAAATATTTGAGTGATTTTATTTTAAAATATATTCAATTCATCTTAAATTTTTCAATTTCACTACAAACTATAAAACATTAAATAATGTATTTTTCATATTTTATCATATATTCGAAAAATAGCAATTTTTAAAAAAATTATAAACTTTGTACTCACTTTTACACTTTTCAGTGTCCAATGTTAAAATTCAAAATTCCTGCGAAATATTGAAGTTTAAACGTCAAGTCCTCGTTTTAACTCAAGAGTTGGTAAAAAATTACCTACAGAGCCCGCCCTTTTGCACGACAGTCATCTTGAAAACAATGAAAGCGGCGAAGTTGTGGTGAATGCACGTATAGTTTTATAAATTTATTTATTACAAAACTGTATTTACAAGTAATTGCAATTTATCAATGTAACAGGAAACAACAAATTAAATATATGCTAAGAAAAATTTTTCTTCTTAAATGTTTTAAATAATGGGTTTTTAAATGAAATATCTTTTTTAAAGCCATTTATAAATCAAATGTTTTTAATAAAATTAAATATAAAATATAAAGAATAAAATGAAAGGTGTCAAGTTACAACATTAACGTTGCAAGAACAATATAAACTATATGGGTGATTATACAAAAGTTGGTCAACTTTTGACCTCATTTTGTTTATATAGTTTTCGGAGAAAATTAGACAGTATTTTGTTATGAAAACATAGATAATATAATAAATATACTGTTCCAGACCGGGCCATTCACTTTTTTAAACAGTTTCTAAAATATCTGTGTTTTCTAAATTTGAATGCAAGGAGAGTGGCGAGTATACCAGGGTACTAATTAAATACATAATTTTTTGAAAAATATAAGATTTATTGCAACTTTGAGCATATTATACATTAAATATCTTAAAACAAATAATACCACACATCAGTGGCGGCTGGTGGATTTTGGGTATACCGATATCTCAATTATTAGATATAGGACCCACACCAAATTTATATTAGTTTATAATGACATTAAATAAACAAGTTCTGCGCAAGCAGAATTTAAATTGAAGTTTGCGAAAAAAAGATAACCGAAACATCGAACATGAAACTGACGACACGGTACTGGTGAATGGGATACAAATTTGAGATTATAATTTGGAATTAAGTATTTTACTGAAATTATTTTAAGTGGATGCTACTTATCAACAAATCACATATAGCCTTATATAAATTACATCGAAATATATATACGTAAGAAAATAACTACTCTCCTAATACGTGCATTCAGCACAACTTCGCCGCTTGCATCGTTTGTGACTGTCGTGCAAAGGGCGGGCTCTGTAGGTAATTTTTTACCAACACTTGAGTTAAAACGAGGACTTGACGTTTAAACTTCAATATTTCGCAGGAATTTTGAATTTTAACATTGGGCACAGAACTGACGGGTAAAAGTGAGTACAAAGATTATCAATTTTTTAAAAATTGCTATTATTCGAATCTATAATAAAATATGAAAAATCCATTATTTAATGTATTATATTTTTTAGTGAAATTGAAAAATTTAAGATAAATTGAATATATGTATATAAATAAAATCACTCAAATATTTGATTCAGGAGTTGTGACACGCCAAGGTACTGATGTTTTGAATATTTATTATGTTTTTCTTAAAACGTGCTTTTGAAAAAATACACAAACCTTGATCTTTTGTAATATACTGAAATATTTACAAAACATATTAAAATACCTACTCTATTGACTGATGACATCAAGTTGTCCAACGTTTGTCGAATCACCCTTATATTGTTTTTTCTAATTTTATTTTAATTTCTTACAAAGTACTTGATTTCTCTTTTGATAGATCAGCTGTTACGTGTAAAGTTGATACAGTATCCACTTTTAAAGACTTTTTTATGGGAATGTAGTTTGTACGTTTTTTCGATACAATTTTCCTTCTATATATCAGTCTTATTTAAAAATACAACCAGCACTGACCCAGGACGAAGAACAGTGGAAGTCCTCCCTTAAAAGATTAAAGGTTTCACCGTAAACAAAAAACCTTCTACTTAAAAAATAGAATGTCTTACTTTTCTATTTCTTTATATAAATTAATATTTTTTGGATGTAGACATGTCTCGGAAAGTCGGATCCCATTATATCATACGTATCTGGACGCCTTTTGTTTGGGCAAGACATTAAAGGGAGACAGGCCAGGATAATGTGATTTTCTTTTCGCTTTTCCGCTTATTTATTTACTCTCTCGTCGTGCGCGTCTTTATTGCTTGCATCCTGTCGCGCTACTCGTCCTGCCGCTTCTCCGTCCTGCTACAGCAGCGTTCGCTCTATTGTCCTGCGTGAGTTAATAAAGTTTTGTTTCAATAAAAATGACACCTGGTTTTAAATTTAAATTGTTCAGGGGTGTACGTTGTTGTTTCGCAGGAATTCTGTTCCTGCCACATGCCAGCTCTGTTTTTTATACCTTGTTGTTTATGTTTTCGGTTTTGTTTTGCAGATTTTTAAAATAATATTTTACATGAAACATCTAATAGTTATTTATGTATCAGGGCAGTAAAGTCGTATTTTTTATCACGAATGTGGAAATTATTCGACAGCAAAATTTACTTCTCTGATGGAATAAAATAAAATGTAATACCACAAATATATATATATATATATATATAAAATAACTATACAGTTAGTATATTTTGGAATCTCATTATAATGAGATTCCAAAATATACTAACTGTATAGTTATTTTTTTAAACAACTCCTACATTTCAATTTCCTGTAGACTATATCGAATTCCTATGAATTGTAAGGAAACATACATCTTAAATTTATCAACTCGCACCGTGTGACGTCATGTGCGAACCAAAAGCTGGCTGGTAACTGGGTTGGAATGTTATTTGCGCTATAAATTCACTTTATATTCGAAAATTTATAAATATAGGGACTCCCACCTTTTAAACGCCCTTTATCGTACATGTTTCCATGACACGAAGTGACCTTTTAAATACACATTCATAAGTTGTGGCTTTATGGCGCTTTAGTCACGGGCTGAGGTTAGCAACAAGTTTTTAGTCACGGGCTGAAGTTAGTTTTAAGTTAGTTGACAGTTGTCAAAAGTCATACAATCGTTGAAATAAAGTGCCTTTCTTGTAAAATAATACTAAATGTGAAAATTATTTTATTATCTCCATACAAAAATACAAAACTATTAAATAGTTTCTCAACGGCAATATTTGAAAAGTTTAAAGCATTTTCTCTACTTTTACTGTGAAAAACTGTAAAATTTCAAGAAATACATTTCGATTTATAACCTTTATAATCTCTATTTATAAAATGTAAAAATTTGATATTTGACGGTGACACACAGATTCCCCTATTGTTTCATAGATGGCGCTCTATACAAATTTTTGATTTAAATCATTTTAAGATAATAATAAGTATTTGTCGTAGAAAAAGTATAGTATGCACCTCGTTTATATTTTTTCTATACCCTCATTAATTTAAGGACTCGCTCGCAAGCTCACTCGTGCCTAAATTAAATTCGTGTATAAAATGGCGTTTATCAAACTTGATACATAATATACTATTAAGCAACACTTAATTTCATACCTTCCTATTATTATTTTTCAAAATATTGTTTATTTAATTGAATTAACTTAACTTACGCTAGACCAAATTTTACATTTTTTTAATATGAAAGGTAATAAAATGATAAAAATGTATTTATACAACTAATAATTCTCAAAAGTAAAAAAAATCTCAAAACTACTTGTGACACTTTTGAAGCGGGTTTCCTATACGAAAAACCTTTAAAGTTGGGATGTATTTTTGCCTAAATTTTTAAGTAACCCTTAAAAAAAATTTCATAGTATTGGGAGTTAATTACGAGTGTGTTAAGTACGAACACAAAAAATTTGTTAAAATGCAATGTTATGTCAAGTACTTATTGTTTGAAATGTTAAATGGCAAATAAGGAATTGTGTGGTTTGAGTTTCACTTTATGCATACAATACAATATGAGCTATGTGAAGGCAGAATTCTCTAAACAATTTCCTAATACATAACGAAAATTATTATACAAATTCTAAATTTTAGTTGTCTACACACCAGAAATTAATTACCTATTTATATGGAAAAGCCCTAAAACCCTAAAGTTTTAATTTGTTTCTAATAAAATAATATTTATTCTAAAGAACCCAACTAGTTAAAACTTTTAAATTGGCCTAATAAAATAGAGAATTCAAATCAAGTTGATTTAATCAACTGTACGGATATTAAAAGTAAGGTCTAACCATAATATTAACATTATATTAAGTTCAACTTTCTTATTCTCATTAACTTTGTATAATTAAGAAATGTACTTTTTTTATATATTAAATCCAGTGTTAAACAATTTTTATATAATGTTGAACAAATTATAACAAAAAACTATAAATCTTTTTATATATGGGTCGTTTCACAAAATATTTTTGTGTACAAATTTCTTAGCTTTTAGATACAAATTTCAAATCTTAAACAAAACTGCCACTGTAATTGATTTTTGAAGGTTCTTTCACTAGGTATTAATAAAGAATGAATAATTTTATTTAAAAGCAAAACTTTTTTTTTTCAATAATTTTTTTATGAAACATTACTTAGGTACATTATTTAGACAAAATACCCAACAAATATTTCGACGATTTTAAATGACCCAATTTTTGTAAACGAATATTTTTTACAGGGTGCGACAATTGCCAAACTCAATGTTCCAACGAAAAATTGGACTCCAACAAATCAAACGGTAAGTCTTCTTATTATAATTTATATTTTTTTCCCCTAAGGGTTTTTTTATTTTGTCGGAATATAACAGGCAATTATCCTTCGACATTTGTCTTTGCATGGGGAGAAATTAATTTTTTCGACATGCCTACGACAAGATGAAAGCTTTTTAATATCGACATTAAAAGAATATATATATATGGGTGATTCTACAAAAGTTGGGCAACTTTTGACCTCATTTTTATATAGTTTTAGGAAAAAATTAAACAGTTTTTTGGTATGAGAACATACATAATATAATAAATATTCTGTTCCAGACCGGGCCAGTCACTTTTTCAAACAGTTTCTGAAAATCTGTGTTTTCTAAATTTGAATGCAAGGGAAGTGACGAGTATACCAGGATACTAATTAAATACATAATTTATTGGAAAATATAAGATTTATTGCAACTTTGAGCATATTATACATTAAATATCTTAAAATCAAATAATTCCACACAACAGTGGCGGCTGGTGGATTTTGGGTATACCGATATCTCAATTATTAGATATGGAACCCACAGCAAATTTAAATGAGTTTATAATGACATTAAATAAACAAGTTCTGCTCAAGCAGAATTTAAATTGAAAAAGATAACCGAAACATCGAACATGGAACTGACGACACAGTACTGATGAATGGGATACAAATTTGAGATTATATTTCGGAATTAAGTACTTAACTGATATTTCTTGTTAGTGGATGCTACTTATCACCAAATTACATATAGCCTTATATAAATTACAATGAAATATATATACTTAAGAAAATAACTACTCACCACAGTACTGAAATTTTGACTGGAAATATACGTGCATTCACCACAACTTCGCCGCTTGCATTGTTTTCAAGATGACTGTCGTGCAAAGGGCGGGTTCTGTAGGTAATTTTTTACCAACACTTGAGTTAAAACGAGGACTTGACGTTTAAACTTTAATATTTCGCAGGAATTTTGAATTTTAACATTGGACACAGAACTGACAGGTAAAAGTGAGTCCAAAGATTACAATTTTTTAAAAATTGCTATTATTCGAATCTATGATAAAATATGAAAAATACATTATTTAATGTTTTATGGTTTGTAGTGAAATTGAAAAATTTAAAATAAATTGCGTGCTTTTGAAAAAATACATTAAAATTGGGTGGACAAGTTAAAAAAACCTGGATCTTTTGTAATATACTAAAATATTTACAAAAAATATTAAAATACCTACTCTATTGACTGATGACATCAAGTTGTCCAACTGTTGTAGAATCACCCATATATAAAGAAAATATTTGTCCCGGCATTTTGTAGATTTAATAATAAAATTCTATGTCAATAATTCAACCATAATTCTTGTAAAGGACCTTATTTTTACAAACATTTTTGTAGATTCAGTAACAAAAGTATTTGTTGGAAATTGGAAACTTAAATGAAAAGAATTTTGATAAGGAATGTTGCTTTAATAATCAATTTCCTAAACACAAATTAACACATACCTACATAAACGAACACAAAAATAACATACACACAATGAAATAACACTACACCATTCTGAAATCATCAAATTATAAAGAAATTCGGTACAATATAACTATCAGTACTACTACAACACTAATGTATTTCGTAACTTTAACCCACTTCACTGTATCCCCTAATTTCAGTTTAAAAATCAGTGATGCATCTTTTTTACTTTGCACACTCGTTAAATAGGTATAAGAAATCTGAATAAGAAGAATAACAGATTTCTGGTAATATATTATAATACTTCATAATATATAAACTCTGGACAGTTGTTACGAACACGTTACGAATTAGAATAAAGTAAGCAAAAACATACAAAGAAAAAAAGGTTTAGTTAGCCCAACTATTATTTGTTTCATTGTTGCTTATTAGAGCCAACCAAACATATATATGTTTGGTTGGCTCTAATAAGCAACAAATCTAGTAGTAAATGCGGTTGTTAAAATAACTATATATAGTTATTTTAACAACCGCATTTACTACTACATATTTGGTTAAAACAAACATTTATATATGTAAAGTGACCTTTACCTACAAGTCCAATGTACTAAATACATTTGGTTGAATTTACTCAATATAATTTGTTACCCTTACTAGGTTGGCGCATTTATATAGGTACCTAACAATAAAAATAAGATCTTGAAATATTTGGAGTAGAAACATTTTTTTTAGCCATTCAAGAAACAGGAAGATCCTTGACGCATTACTAGTATAATACCAGTGGTATTATTTCAGAAAAATGAACCTTCACCTCGCTAGAGATAATGATTTTAGTGCGTTCCACCAACTTAAAATACTTGAAGTATTGACAGCTGTTTCCACCCATTTAAGGTCTCTTTAGTATCGAACAACTTTTAGTGTCACAACAAGGCAAAGGACTACCTGAGTTTATATACTCTCCATGTCAGTCAACAGAGGCGAGATTTAAGAACATCACGTGTTCCACACCGCCTTTGCCGCGATCGGTACATACTATGCAACCAGGAATGCACGGCAAATTGTTTTAATCGTTTTAACAGAGTGCTTGAAGGTTGAAGTAACTTTTTTTTTACAAAAAACATATTTAGTAAACTGAACCATACAGAGGTTAAATTAACCATTCCTTTTCTGTGTAGGTTGCGGAGGCTGAAGTCAGTTGAACTTGTTGATGCGTTTCAGTGGAAAACATTTTGATTGTTTGCCTGAAATAACGTGTACCTTTTTAACGAAATACTTTGTTAAACATTAACAAAATAATCTGTAACCCTACAAAATGCTTACAAAATTGCATATTACCTTTACAACACTTTCTGTAAAATATTTTCCTTTGTTAAAATAATTACGAACTCCGGTTTTATACAAAAAACTATGTTAACATTTTACAAAATAAAATTAACAAACTACAAACTCATGTTAACAAATCATCTATAACTGTAAATTTATTTGGCTTATAAATTAATTAAACAACTTCGTTTTACTTTGATTAAATTTTTAAATTCACTTATTTTATAAATTTACGACAACTTAAAAATATTAAGCTTTTACTTGTATGTAAAAGCGCGGATGAACGTCGAGAATCTAGAGTGCGGGCTCGAGTTAATGTTCGAATAGTGTTGAAATAGTTAAAGGGAAATTTGCGAAATGAAACTGAAATGATTGGTGGCGGTTTAAACTCGACACAGAATTTATAACCCTCCGAACCACAGCCTACGTTCCAGATGCATGCTCTGCCCTTCCATACCATCACATCCCCCGGCCTTTTCTCCACCCCCACGCGTATATGCGGGCGGCGGATTGCTATTTGCTAACGAATTTGTATCCCGAATTATTTATTGAGATTAATTACAACTCGGTATTCGAATACCTATCGAGGAAATTAGTTTTTTTAGCTGTTTGCAATCTGACTGATTTTGAGTATGCTGGAATTGGAAAAATTTGTATTGTTATTGATAGCAGTCAATTGTAAAAGATATTTTAATAATATTTCTATGGCACGCCGTTTTAGCATTTATCTATAAATAATATCTACAGATAATAGTTTGAAGATTAAAGTTTAGCACTTTTATTATGTTTTAACAGATAGTTACAAAGAGAAAATTTTTTAATTCAAAACAATTTATAGTCAACATTTTTTTTATATATAAAATACAACTGTAAAACTTTAAGATTAAAAATATTGATTTTTAAAAATTTTAGTTCAAATATTTTATCCTACAAAATTTTCGGTTTAAATTTGTTAACTAGCCAATAATTTTGTAGAATAAAATATTAAAACTAAAATTTTTAAAACCCAATATTTTAAACTTTTACATTTCATTTTATATTTAAAATATTTTTTGATTACCAATTGTTTTAGGATTTAAAAAAATTAACTTTCTAAACTATTTTGGTAGAAAATGTTTTATATGTGTTTTTATTTTAAATGTCTCGACACTATTTTTAAATTACAAATTACAAATGTAACTTTACCAATTTAATTTAAATAGTTTTATAAAAAAATTATTTAGAATTTACAGTTTACAAAATCGAAAAAAAATTCTGCCCACCATATCCCATTATAATTTTCCCATGTATTTTGACCCCCTGAACACGAAAATCACACTCAATTTTTTTATGGAAGCTTTTTTGAAATATAATTTTGAATTGTTTTTTTTTTAATTTTCGAAGGTGTTTTGACGTTTTTGGGTATAGCTTGAAATCTAATTGATCGATTTGGTCAAATAAGCCCTTAAATTAAAGGTATTTGAGCCCTCTATATACTTTTAATATCGGATAAGTATTTTGACGCTAGCGATTTTAATAACTTAAAAAATTCGTTTTTATGGCAAAAATTGAGGATGAAAATTTACATATCGTCCTGGAAAAGGTTTAAATCAAACAGATAACTGCAGTTTGAAATTTTTTTTCGTGAAGCTGACATTTTTACAAAAAAAACAAGCTAAACAGCTTTTTGACGATTTTTATTTTATTTTTTTCTTTTATTTTGTAATATGTTTATTCTTTAATGAAAACCTAAATTAAGTGCATGATTGGAATTTTTTGAGTTTTTTACCTACGTACTTTTTTCACCGAAAATTTAAATTTGTCATGACCCCGCAAACTTGAACTCTTTTGTTTCTCGTGTTGGCATAGTGACATTTTACTGATATGTTTTGATATTGCAACAAGCTATTTTTATCATGGTTTTATTTAGTTAATAATAAGTAAAAGAAGTAGAGAGTTCGAGTGCGTAAATAACCCGCACAATCTGAGCGACGTAAGTGATGAGCACGGAGAACGTTTTCACAAGCAAGGCTATGGAAACGGAATACGACAGCAACAAAAAACAAAGGATACAGAATATTTTTAAACCTATGCTTACAACAAAATAAAACTTTCAATTTCTTCAATGTTCAATATTTATTGTTTAATATTCAATATTAAATGTTTAAAATAAAAATCAATGTTCAATATTAAATTTTATATAATTCAATAAAATGAAAAAAAACTGAATTTTGCTCTTCCACTGAAAAATTTATAACTTCGCCATTTATCCATGGATTTGTATAAACAGTAGGTTATTTTTTTCCTTTAATTATAATCTATACGTAAAATAAATTAAACTGGAATTTTCCTTTCGATTTCTATCTTTCCCAGTAAGATATGTAATTTTTCGACCTCTATTTTTTGTAAAAAAAGGACTTTTTCAACTTCATAAAATCGACAGTATCGAAGTACTGAGCCGATACCAAAACTATACAAGAGAAAGTTGTAGAGGGCTCAATTACCTTTGATTTTGATCAATTAGAACTCGAAGTATACTCTAAAACGTCAAAACAGTAGAAAATTAAAAAAAACCATTGAAACTTGATATCTCAAAAACGCTTCCATGAAAAAAAATTTAAGTTTGATTTTCGTGTTTACACTGTTTAAAATATCTGTGGTGTAAAAATTAATCTTAAAATGGTGTCAAAATCCAACACCAAGTGGTGTTAATATAACACCATAAATTATGGTTGAAAATGTGTACCGATCGCGGCAAAGGCGGTGTGGATCACGTGTTGTTCTTAAATCTCGCCTCTGTTGACTTACATGAAGAATATATAAACTCAGGTGGTCCTTTGCTTTGGTGTGACACTAAAAGTTGTTCGATACTAAAGAGACCTTAAATAGGTGGAAACAGCTGTCAATACTTGAAGTATTTTAAGTTAGTGGAACGCACTAAAAACATTATCTCTAGCGAGTTGAAGGTTCCATTTTCTGGAATAATACCACTGGTAATATACTAGTAATGCGTCAAGGAACTTCCAGTTTCCTTTTTTTTCCTTTTTTCTGTGTAGTATGATTTAATTTGACAACAAACACATTTATAGGTAAAATTTATTTTAATACTGTGTGAAAGTAAAATTAACACCATTTTAGTATTTGAATTTACACCGGCCAACGAACCATATTTAACACCAGTTTGGTTTGTATCGATATAGACCATGTATGGTGTTAATTTGGTGATAAAATGGTCATGAAATTTTGAACAGTGTAGTGAGCCAAACTACAGAAGAAAATCATAGTGAGATATGGTGGGCAAAATGGCTGTAAACTAGTGTAATTTATGCTTGAGAAATAATGTTTATTAAAAGTTAATAGTTAAAAACTTTTGCAAAAATTGGATTGGAAATAATATTGTTTAATACAGATAGTCGATAGTAAATTTTGTCTTTCAAAACATGATAGTTAAAAATATTTTAAATCTATAAATATAAACCTAAAAATTTTAGTTAGGAAAATTTTAAACCAATAAAATTTTAAATTAAAAAATATTTAAAAAATGTTAAAACTGCTTGCCATATATTTCCCATTTAATTAATGCACTACATTTATTTCATTAACACTTTGTATAAAAATTTCTTTTAAAAGTAATAAATCCATCTTGATGTCAATAAAAGGGTACGATCAACTGGGAAAATGCATTACAACTGGGTAAAATCGCACGTGAATCGCCCCGTTATCAGCCTTAACTCGTCTCGGAGGAAATCAGCTCGACATCCGGTTTTCGATCAAGGATCGCCGTTTTTCATTGGCATAGCTGACAAATTAAATAAATCATGACTTATTACAATAGGGTCGGTTCAAGACATCGCTTACGTACGAGCAAATACGGGCATTGGCAGCTCGTCAGGGTAGGCTGGTGGTTTTATATAACATGAATGAAGATGTGGTGGGTGATAGTGTTGCAGTGTGTGTTTTGATTCAAATTAAATTATTTAAAACTGTTCTGATCTTTTTAAGTTTTTGTCTGGATTAGTAAAATTTATTATATTATTATAGTCCGGTCAATCTAGACATTCGAAGGTACATAAATTTACAACAAGCTGAAAATCAGTAAAATTGTTCAGAATATAATTATAAATAAAATTTTAAAGTTCCCCATCATTCCCCTGTATGGAAAAATTTTTATTCAAGGTCAAAGGTCAAAAAAATGATTTTTCGCGATTTTCAGCAAAACGGTAAGTTTTATCATAAAAATATATAAGACAAAAATTGTAGATCATAAAATAATCTATAAAAAATGTTTCAACACTTTTTTTTCTACGAGCCACCGTTTCTGAGATATAACGATTCGAAAAGTTGTAAAAGTTATAATCGCCATAATATGCACACGTTTCCACGCCACCTATGAGGTATTTTACTTAGTGGGAATCGCGCCGCGACCGCTCCACCTAAACTGGGTAGTAATTTTAAAGATGAATTTTATATTTCTCACGTCTTCTGTCACCTTATATGTGTTATCTGTCATTTGTAATCTGTCTACTGTCATTAGTCACTTGTCATCTGTCAACTTGACATCTGTCATCTATCATCTGTCATCTGTCACCTGTCACCTGTCATATGCCACCTGTCATTTGTCACACTATCGATTTGATTTCGGAGATTTTAATTGGTTAACTTTTTTAAATACCCAACAAAAATTGAATGGGCTTCTGGCCGATTAGTTTTCATTCGATGAAGCTCATCTTTTAGTATGTGAAACTTTGGTCTTTTACCCGTCGATTCGTGTATTTCGTTCGGCCAATTTAAAAAATTTCTCTCGCCCTAAAAAAATAAAAAAAGAACGCTGTTCGAAAAGTTTCCGGCGGATCCGGCCCGTTTGCAATATTTTTTCCGTTGTCTGTATATCCTTTTTTTTCTAAGGGGCGTAGCTCGGAGGCCGTTGAAGGTTAAAATTTGCATCCTTTTTTTCTGCCCACGAGACCTATCCGCGGACCAAATTTTTCCGGTGTCGAAAAGGCCCAAGTCCATTTTTTTTCTATTTTTCCCTCAAATTTGGCACGTTCCGTTGTCTTGGCTTAACTTTCGAACGAGCGGAGATTTTTCGGCCAAAGTCGAGGAAAAGGTGCTTCGGGACAAGAAGTTATCACCAATGGCATTCGATTTCTTCTTTCTATATACGGAGCTCCTAAAAAACTATCTGCTTTGATAAGTATCGATATGCATGTTTCGTTAAAAAATTCTAAAAGTAAAAAACAAGTTCAATTAGCTTGTCTTCCTCCAACCTCAGTTGCTGCTCATCAACATGTTTTTCGGGTATATTACCAAGTTCAAGTGTGGCTTGGTTATCAGCTAGATCCTATAGACTGGGGTTGGAAGTTGGTCAACAACACATTAGAACCAGTTCAAACTTTACTCCCACCTGCGCCGGAAAAACTGCTGAACACAATTTTTTGCAACTGCAAAAAGGGATGCAGTGCTAAATGTGGTTTCAAAAAAGTCGGACTGTTTTATTATCTGGCATGTACGAATTGTCAAGGCCGGTCGTGCTGTAATGCTGAATCACCAACAGTGGAGGATTCATTTAATTCCAACGAGGTGACATGCGATACATCGCTATTGACGCAATTTACTTGTACCCATGATGAAGATGAAGAAGAAAAACAACAAAGAAGAAGAACAAGAAGAAGAATTTAAATGTTACGAATCAGACAAATAAACTTCAGTACTTTTTTAAAATTTACATCGCTATTATCTTTTCCAATCATTGCTAATTTTCGTTATTTTGCAATAGTTTCAAATTAAACAGGATCACAACTGACCCGTGAAATAGGCCTACTGGGGAAACCACTTGATATTCTTATAGTTATAACTTATGTAGGTATACTTTATATTTTAAGTGTAAGTTAAAATGACCAATACAAAAATATTTTAACATATATTACAACTCTAGAGATGTATATACGTCGCGTACTCATGCATATTATGACGATTACAACTTTTACAACTTTTCGAATCGTTATATCTCAGAAACGGTGGCTCGTAGGAAAAAAAGTATTAATACATTATTTATAGATAATTTTATAATCCACAATTTTTGTTAAAGGTATTTTTATGAGAAAACTTACCGTTTTGCTAAAAATCGCGAAAAACTCATTTTTTTTTACCTTTGACCTTGAATAAAATTTTTTCCATACAGGGGAATGATGGGGAACTTTAAAATTTTATTTATAATTATATTCTGAACAATTTTACTGATTTTCAGCTTGTTGTAAATTTATGTAACTTCAATGTTATTTTTTGGTCTAATTTGACCGGACTATTATTATGGTTCACGGGGGTACATACACGCTACACAGGTCGAATTAGCAGTTTTTATTAAGCAACTCGTACTGAGTTTCAATTAAGGTTATGTTTTCAAAATACCAGTAATTTTCTTTAGTTAAATATTTCTGTATTTTTTTAAATGAATCCTGTTCGTGACATTATTTTCCTTTTTTAAGAAGAACCCAAACTAAAAAAAGACAGATATTGGGCAGTCGTCCAACGCCAAAAATGTCATCAATATTAAATGATAACAGGCAGGGTAAGCAATATTCACAAACTTTTCAAATATGTTGGTATAAAACTTATAAGTGGCTATGCGGAAGTATTTATAAACACAGCTTATTCTGTTGGCATTGTATTTTATTAGGCCACGTCAAAAACAATTGGAGTTCAGTTTATATGTATATTTTCATCCATCCATATTAATATATTTTTAAGTTCCGGATATGTCCACAAGAGGACAAATCGACTAAAAGTTCTGCTTGTTTTAAAAAGTATATTTGCATATTTAAAAATATTATACAGGGGAGTCTAAAAACAAGAAAACATGAAATACTATCAAGAGTAAACTACCTTTATTTTTCGTTTTGGAGCATAATTACAAATAAAAAAAAGATATTAAATACTATCCAAAGATTAATTGTAAAATTTAAACTCAGTATTCGACATTACATCTTTATTTATTTTGTCTGATATTTTTTATAACAAAATTCCGAACTTCTGTAAAAAAAAATCCGGGACATTTAGTGTAAATTTACCTTTATTAAAAAAATGACACAATCAACAATAATCAACTAACAACGCTAATTTTTTTAATTAATGTAAATTTACACAAAATGTCCGTTTTTTTATGTTGGGAACCCCATACACACCATACAGTATACGTGAATAAGGTACAAAAGTATAAATTGAATTTTAAAACTAAAAATTTGGAAAACTGAGTCTTGGGATAGGATTTGAAATTCTCCAAATTTCTCCAAAACGAAAAATAATAGTATATTAAAGAACTAATGTCATAAGACGACATTTTGTCGCACGCGGACAATTTGACAAGTGCGACAAAAGGTCTTATGACATGAGTTATTTATGCATCTATTTTGCAAAAAATCTATAAAAAAAATTAATTTTATACCTTAAATTTAATTTGGTCGAATTTTACTTTAGACAGTTGGTATCACAGTCATTGGTTTGACAGTTAATGTCAAAATCGATTCGCCATGCCGACCTTAATTTACTTATTTAGCGGCTGTTAATGTTAAAGAAGAAAAAAGGATTTTCTTTGGTGTTAAACAAAACATATTGCCAGAAAAGTCTCGTAAGTACTAGAAAAATCATAAAAATATTATAAGCAATATGTAAATTATGCTGTTTAAAGTATAGCCAACCTATAAAATCAATTTTGGGTGGGATAAAGTATCTCATTACAGCACCGAAAGCGGTGTTATAATGAAGACATTATGAACGCAAAATATACTCTTAATAGTATTTCATGTTTTCTTGTTTTTTGACCCCCCTGTATAATATTTTCAAGTTTAAAGTATGGCAGTAGACTTTTCAAAACAAGTAGAACTTTAGGTCTAAAAATGAAAATTGTAGTCCATTTGTCCTGTTGGGCCCTCTATCCGTGGATATACTGTATATTTTAAGGTTTTAAAAAACGGTTCGGCTCAAAACGTAAATGCCCAGTTCAGATGGCAGTACAAATGACACCCTGAAAATTTCCTCGTACGTCGCTGACAGTAGCGACGTAATCTCTACATCGAAGATGCTGCAGTAAATCAATCTTGCGCCAAAGTCTGTGGGGCGGTGGAATTCTTGAGCTGCTGCTGCCTTCGCCGGATCACACTTTAATATTAATGTTTTAATATCGACCTCGACTTATCATCCAATATTAACATGTGCGGATATTGAAGAAGGAAGGCACCCGCTAAAACGTGGCGTATGGAAATTGGAACAAAATTTAATATACATACCTTATATTTTTTTCTTCCTACACTCTGGTGAAGTTAAATTTTACCATCTCCATAGGAGCGAGAACGTAGGTTTTAAAATGCAAAAATAAAAAATTATTAATTAGTTTCTTGCCCTAGTATTAAGTTACTTAATGGACAAGTCCAACAAATTTGGAAAAAGTTAGGTTAAAAACGTTTGACAGATTGATAAAAACCGCTTGACAGTTGTTAGATGTTAGGAAAAAAATGTCAAATATAATTAACGTTTATTTACATTAAAAAATGCTTTAAAAATGTAATTAGTTTAAATTTTTAATTATAGCTTATTTTGTTATTTTTGGTTGTTTTACTGTTAGTCTAGAATGGAGTTTTTGGGAAGCCACCAGGTCTAGTAATAACATAACATAATTT
Organism: Brassicogethes aeneus; assembly: GCA_921294245.1. Classification (NCBI taxonomy): domain Eukaryota; kingdom Metazoa; phylum Arthropoda; class Insecta; order Coleoptera; family Nitidulidae; genus Brassicogethes; species Brassicogethes aeneus. Next base: position 56,034,281 of record OV121135.1, read on the forward strand.
TAAGAAATCAAACATTTTGAATATAAGAGCTTCACGGAAGATAGCTTCACGGAGGTTAGGATTTCGTATGTTTTTTTACATCCCTTTGTATATTTGAAATAAGTTATTGTATCTTTTAACACCCTAATATTTTTTAAAAGTAGAATCGTACATAGGTTCATACAATATTTATAAAAAAAATCTACTTACTGAGATATTACACTTCACGGCGGATAGGTTTTTAAATAGCAAATTAATTAACTTAAACTATTGAATTACAAAAAAGCAACACTCTCATCTGCATATAAATTCTAACTGACCTTCAGGAATCACATGCATCTATAATGTCGTAAACAGAGGTTTTTGCTTATTTAAAATGATTAAAGCGCCATCCGTTGCATAAAATTTAAAGCAAAACAGATTCACGGAGGATAGAATCAATTTTTTAGCACCTAAATAAATGGTTATAAAAATTATTTCTTTTAATTTTTTATAATATTTTATATTTGATTCGATTGCTTTGGATGGGTTTAATTTACTTAGTGAACTGATATTTTTAGTATGCTTTTACTACCTCAGATATTTGAAAACATATAGGTTAACCTAGAAAGAGTAAAATTCACGGAGGATAGGTTTTAAAACATTGTAAAAAATAATTAATTGCGGTTAAAAATAATACCTACTTAATTATGAAAGATCAAAACACAATAAAAGTGTAAGTCAAACTCATTTTGTTTTATTAAATATCACAGGGTAACACCATCGGGGGACATTCACCCATAACCCATAAACAATGCAAATCATGCAGTGACGGGCATGGATAAAATATGGATATTTTCTCAAAAAAATGTGCATATGAATATGAAAATTTTACATTAAAATGTGTGGAATTAAAAAGCAAAGACGACGTGTTCAAGTAGGAATTTTTGGGGCAAAAGCAACATTTTTTAATAAATTTGTTCCATACTACATAAATCAAGCATCGAAGTTTTCAAATCACCGTAATAAAATTTATATTTAATAAAAAAACAATTTCAATAAGTTTTTATGGTTTATTTTATGGCCAAATTTTATTGTTACAGATTTTATGTAAGTCTTATCTTTATCTTCCTACAAAACAGTTGTTTATTGCTTTATTTACCGAATTTCTCAATTTATAAATGAAACTAAAGTTAATAAAAATTAAATTGTCTTCAAGCACTTAAACCTAATTTAATCTTTGTCGTCTGGTAGCTTTACGAAATGAACATAATTAATTTTAAACTTTATAAAGTGTCATTAACTTTATGATCGATATCATTAATAAGCCTTTAAAAATGTTCTTGTGATCACGAAAATTCTTTTACTTACTTTCCGCTTTTTTCCTTTTAGATCTCATCGGTTACTCGGCCACGATGCATCTCTCCAATCTGCCAACTTTGGGAGACTCCAAACTTAAAAACTACATCAAAAATCAGGTAATTTATCTTTAATTTATCAAAAGTCTTCAGCAAAAACCGAAACTTGTAAACAGGTTTTCCTGAAAATGGTGGTGTACTTCTTGTTTTATTTTTTCTATAACTGTGTACACTTGAAGCACCTTACCTTGAAATTCTTTGGATTAAAGATTGTATCTCCGTTGCCGTTTACTGCGTGAGGGAAATGGCCGTGAAATGAAAGGCGAAGAAAAAAAAACTAAATAAATAAAAGTGAGCACAGATGAATGAATTAAGGCGAAATGGGATGCGGGCCCAGAGATAAATCAAATAAACTATACGGCGAAGTTAAGATTAGAGGCCGGTGCCGGCCGTTAGTGGTTCAGGGGTCAAACACCAGGGGGCGATACCGTCCCACGGATAGACCGAAAAGGACACATAAACATTTAGAGATGGGACAAACGGTCAGATTATGGTGTGTCTTCGGGGGACATAACCTTAACCGCTTCAACGCAAAAAAATAAAACGTTTTTTCCTTCAAGTTTCTTGTATGGGCGAGTTTAATAGATTGTGATATGGACTATTAAATTGACATTTTTATTGCGTACACTTTAGTGCGCAAAAAGCAAAAGTGTGTTTTTAATAGTCATGATGGACTGTTTATTGTCGTTTTTTAGTTATGTATTTGCCATTTAAATTATTTTTTAAATCATCTAGCGTAAAACCATTACTGAATGATTTCAATGAAAATAACGTTAAAAAAATTAATATTTAAATGATAAAGGATTTAGACAATTTATGTATGTAGGGTATTGGACACTTAAGGAATAATATTTATTTAAAATTTATGACACCAGTAATTGCCATTATAAGCTAGTGTTTACACAAAATAGCTAAAAAAGTACCAGAAGAAATTTAGATTTCGTCTTAATAAAAAGCCATGTGGTTAATAGATACTTATAGAAGGTCACTATATTACCAAACATTAAAATTAAAGACATCACTAAGTACAATATATATTTTTTTTATTGAGGTACAGAGGACTAGTAATTGCCATGACCATTTAAAAAAAAAACAGTAGTTGCCAGTGTACCTGGTCAGTAATTGCCACTAATTTATTTTATTAAATAAAACAAAAGAAATGGAAAATGGCATACCACCTTGGCAAGCAGCCAATGCAGATTCTTTGCTTTCTTGGGAATAGTGAAAAAAGGACTGTTTTTTGGATCCATGTTGATCAATTTGGATTTTATACCTGGATCAATAATTGCCACTAAAGTGAACCAATAATTGACACATTCAAAAAGAGGTGGAAATTACTGGATTCTATTTGAATATAATATTCTTATTAATGTCAAGGATAAACTAAATATTATAGGTTAATTTAGAGCTTTAATAAAGGTCATAATACGATAATCCAAAATTCTCCAGTAGGCAAATATTGGGTTAAAAGAAAAAAAATGCTCCAGTAATTGCCACTACTCTAAATCAAAATACTCTTTTAATTTAACAATTTATATGCGTTTCATTTAAACTACTTAGCATATATGCCTATTGTACAAACAAAACTCAAATTGATTTACAACGTATGCCAATATCACGAAAAACTAATCTTACACTTTCTTAACCAATGTCACAAGAAATCTTTTATAAACAGCTGATTCAACAAGTTGCCTGAATATTTTTTTTCCTGTCGAAAAATGCGCCACCTGGTGACAGTTGTTCTAAATATATAGTATACTAGATACACTTCCTTACACATAGGGAGTGCGCCATATGCACAGATATTGCATATGGTTTTGTTTTTAAATTTCTAAATAATAAATGGCAACTACTGGTACAGTGGCAATTACTGGTGCCTTTACCCTATGCCTTTGTTTTAAAGATTTTAGTTTTTTATCTTATAAATATTTAAAAAGAATAGTTTATTTGTTTAAACTTTATTAACGTTTACTAGAGATGTAAAAAAACGTTTTTTTTCAGATGTGAAAAGAAACATGAAAAAAATACCTAAAAAAACGGTTTTTTTTGTTTTTTTTCAAAATAAAATTTTGAGTAAAATATATATTAATAATAAAGTGTAATGTAGAATATATTAAATTTTTCATTATTGAAAATTTTGACCGAGACTAAAAAATCTTATTTTTTATTATTTGGTAGTACTTCTACACCAATACAAAAAATTAAAAGATAAAATTGTTTTGCGATTCTTCGGATAGTTGTATCTTTGTTAAAAATAGTTGTATTGGAGCCGTAAAAAAGCAATTTGAAGCTTGAAGTTTCTAGTTTTGAGATTTTTAGATGAAAAATGTACAACGCTTAATCCTAACAAATACCGTAATAAAAAAAATCGAATTTTTTTGGCTTTCTGGTCCACGGAATGTTCTGACTTAACCACCAATGAATACATGTTCCACAAGAATTTGCTAATTTTTTTTGGAAAAAAAAATTCCATACTCTACATGAATTTGAAAAATCATGAAAAAGTGCTTTTGGTAGCTTTTTGAAAAATCAAGCGCTGAATCAAAAATATTATATGTAGTTACTTTTTTTAGGACGAAATCAAAACAAGCTCGGCCCTTATTGGTCGGTGGTGGTGGCGCGTGCATAGCGCGAGACTGTATTTACATTTACTAATTGTCATTTAGTGGCGAATTTTAGTCCATGAAACCTAAAAAATTAGGCAAATGGGACTAATCTTGAAGAAAAACCTAAAATGTGAAAAAAACCATTTGAAAAAAAAACAATGAAAAAAACCTGACCGTTTTTTTTTCAAGTCGCATCTCTAACGTTTACCCAAAAATAAGAATATTTGAATTTTTATTAATAGTTTTATAAAAACATGCAAAACAATTTTTATATAAACATAACAACTTTATATCAAATAACCTAAATTGTTAAATATTTTGTAAAGATAAATTGCTGTTTTAGGTAATTTTTTTTATTTCATTTTTGTAAATATCATATAATTCATATATTTCTTTCTCGGATTCCTTCATCCCTTTTCTGGATTCTGAACTACTAATTCCTTGGTCTGACTTCTGAAATAGTTTGTTGCAAATATCAAGTTTGGTATCTCTAGTTTGTGAAGCATTTATAATGTTTATGCCGGAACAGGATGATTTATATATATCTACTATTTTTTCGGGTGGTATGTTAAAAGTATTTTCCGAATTTATTAATTTTGTTGCCATTAGTTTTGTCAATCAATGTTATTCTGCAAGAATGTGATGAAGACAACTATATTACTTACTCTCTAAAAATTAATTAGTCACAAATGTCATAGCGAAAAAGCAGCCACTAATAATTCTCGTCAACAGCAATTTGTATCCAGGACATTTAGCAGTCAATTCCTATGAAATATTATTCGCTGAATCCGAAAATGTCGTCAAAAGTTATAAAAGTAGGACAGTTTTTGAAATATAATCAGTTTTACATATAATATGGAATTGACTATATCTCAAAAACTGCTTAACTTTTATAGTTTTTGACGGTATTTTCGGATTCAGGGGACAATTTTACATAAGAATTGGCTGGTAAATGTCCGGGATACAAATAGAGTATGATATTGGCCATATGTCCACTAATAAAAATTTACATTTTTTACCAACCAGTAATTGGATACTGGCCATTTTACTGTTTGTTTTCAGAATTAAAATTAAAACGCATTAAAGTGACAATGTTTAAACCATGAGGAACACATTTATACCAAACACTGATGTGTACACTTTTTAGAAATATTTTTTATTGTAATTTAAACCCAGCCCTGCTCTTAACAAAAAAACAAAAATCATGTAATTATTTGACTTATAGACTTTATAGAACTCTTGTTTTTACAGTATTAATGTTAATTGTCCAATAACTGTAAAGTGTCCGATAACTGTCTACTTTACCCTACCAGAAATGTTGTGAGAAAATAGTTAATTCCGTATATTCGTAAACAACAACACAAAACTAAACTAATCATAATTTCCAGCTTTTGAAAGGCCTGAAGCAGAACTTTACAAGAGTGGACAACGTAACTCTGGATAGTGTCAAGTAAGTTTTACTGAAAGAGAAAAATGCTGAAAACATTACTTTCCTTAATTGCTTGTTATAGTCATTTCATGTCTGGCGTTGATGTGGCCTTTCATTTTTATTGGCTGAAACGAGAAGAAAAAAAAGTCAAAGTTGTCCTTAGCAAATGGGTGGAAAAGGGGTACATTGGGAATATCACCATATTGGACAAGGAGCTCCAGATTAAGACGGTTTTGTCTATTCAGGTATAGTTTAAAAAATTTGTTTCCTTATTTCTACAATTTATAGAAATTTGGCACAGATTTTTTTTTAATGGAATGATACTACTTGTGGCACCTTGTTAGAAAGCTCTTTTAAAAAGAAAATTGTGCAATTTTTTTTAACTTTTAATTTGATAGTTAATTTTTAATTCAAAAAAACATAAAAATCTAAAATTACAAAAATAAATTGACCATACAATTTGTCTAAAAATTTAAATAAATTTAAAGCTTATGCAACGTTAAACCTACCTAAAGAGGTAAAACTACCCACAGCTAAAAGAATCTATTTGCGAAAGTTTCTTTTATCCGAAATCGGCAGTAAAGTAGTACGAGTATTGTATGCAACCTATTATACATTTTAAGATGTGTCTACTGCTCCTCAGCAGCAACTAAATAATATTTAAAAAAGCACCGTCGCGGAGGTCGATTGGACCCTTTCATAAAATGTTGTTTAATAAAAATAATAAGTTAATTTTATTAATTAGATTAAAAAATCACCGCGGGGGGCAAATATATAATATATAATATAATAATAATAATATATAATATAAAATATATAAAATATAATATATAATAACCGCGTATTATAAAATGTGATTTATGATAAAATGTGATTTATGATAAAATTTAATATGCACCTCGGCATCAAAGTCATTTTTTATCACTCACGTAGTTATTTGTGGTAATTTCCACATTCGTGATAAAAAAAAATACGACTTTACTGCCTTGATTCATAAATAACTATTTTAATATGACTGGAAAGCCCACAAAAAATGTTAATCAACGTTTTTTTTGCGTTTTTTCCAATTTGTCACCTACTTCCCTTAAATACCAAATGTAGTACAAATATATATATATTTAAATATCCACAGCACTTTAAAATAATAAAATATAATATAATACAGCTTAAAAAATATATAGGAAAAAGTACCAAAAACTAAATTTGCGATAAGATTGGTTTCTAAACCTGACCTAGACTAAACTGGTACTTTTATGTTATTTGATTATTTTTTTAAATAAATGTATATGGGTGATTCTACAAAAGTTGGGCAACTTTTACCATATTTTGTTTATATAGGTATTTTTCGGAGAAAATTAAACAGTTTTTTGTTATGAGAACATAGATAATATAATAAATATACTGTTCCAGACCGGGCCAGTCACTTTTTCAAACAGTTTCTGAAATATCTGTGTTTTCTACATTTGAGTGCAAGGGAAGTGACGAGTATACCAGGGTACTAATTAAATTTATTGGAAAATATAAGATTTATTGAAACTTTGAGCATTTTATACATTAAATATCTTAAAACAAATAATACCACACATCAGTGGCGGCTGGTGGATTTTGGGTATACCGATATCTCAATTATTAGATATGGGACCCATACCAAATTTATATGAGTTTATAATGACATTAAATAAAAAAGTTCTGCGCAAGCAGAATTTAAATTGAATTTTGCGAAAAAAAGATAACCGAAACATCGAACATGGAACTGACGACACGGTACTGATGAATGGGATACAAATTTAAGATTATAATTCGGAATTAAATATTTTACTGATATTTTTTATTAGTGGATGCTACTTATTAACAAATCACATATAGCCTTATATAAATTACAATGAAATATATATACGTAAGAAAATAACTACTCATAACAGTACTGAAATTTTGACTGGAACTATACGTGCATTCACCACAACTTCGCCGCTTGCATAGTTTTCATTGTCGTGCAAAGGGCGGGCTCTGTAGGTAATTTTTTACCAAACGAGGACTTGACGTTTAAACTTCAATATTTCGCAGGAATTTTGAATTTTAACATTCGACACAGAACTGACGGGTAAAAGTGAGTACAAAGATTATCAATTTTTTAAAAATTGCTATTATTCTAATCTATGATAAAATATGAAAAATACACTATTTAAAGTTTTATAGTTTGTAGTGAAATTAAAAAATTTAAGATATATTTTAAAATAAAATCTCTCAAATTTTTGATTCAGGAGTTGTGACACGCCAAGGTACTGATGTTTTGAATATTTATTATGTTTTTCTACAAACGTGCTTTTGAAAAAATACATTAAAATTGGGTGAACAAGTTAAAAAAACCTGGATCTTTTGTAATATACTAAAATATTTACAAAAAATATTAAAATACCTACTCTATTGACTGATGACATCAAGTTACCCAACTTTTGTAGAATATATATATTTAAATATCTACAGCACTTAAAAATAACAAAAATAGGTATAGGAAAATTTTCCTATATTTAAAGTACCAAAAACAAAATTTGCGATAAGATTTTTTTAAATAAATGTAAATAATACAAAATACATTTTGTATTATTTGCATTTATTTAAAAAAATCTTATCGCAAATTTAGTTTTTAGTACGTTTTCCTATATAATTCTCTGTATAATCTAAAATAATAAAATATTTTTTTAAATAATAGACTTTATTATTTGCGGAAACGTAGACCATTGCGACATATTAACACCGTTCCACCACATTTGAATATCACTATAAACCTTTTCAGATTTTTCGTTCAATTTTTTACATAAATTACACAAAGTGTTTTTAAAACTCCTTTGAGTTACATAGTGTTTTTTCCAGTTAAAAAAGTTCATATAGGCACTAATATTACTATCTATTTTATTAATGTAGTTTACTAAATCGGGAACTGTTTGAAATTTGCTAACGTCTATCACTGAATGTGGGGGAGCTATAGCACTATAATTCGCACCACCGTAAACTATGGGTATCACGTTTTTGTCAAGTATATTGAAGAGTTTTTCTGTTACATAATCGTTGCACATGGTGTTTTCGAATGAAAGGTAAAATTTGTAGTTTTTTTCGAGATAATCATAACATTTATTAGAATCCCTAGAGCAAGTTTTATTACCACACCTCCCATAAATATCTATGTCTACATATTTTTGCATCTCCTTAACCAATTTTTCCCTAAAACCCTTTGTTTTGCAATGTGATACAAACCAGGCTAATTTGTGTTTCCTTTTTTTAATCGATTCCACTGATGGTAGCGTATAGCTCGTGTCCTTTTTAACAACACTGCCATAAGGACGAATAAAATCGGAATCCTTCCTAAAGGTCATCGTCCAATTGTAAAACTTTCCGAACTTGTCCAAGTTTTTAGTGTTGGCCGCAGATTCCAAATTGAAAAAAATATACCTTTGGTGCGGCGATCTTTTCTTCGGTTTTTCCTTAAGAGAATCAAATTCGTAACCGTGGAACATTAAAGCGTCGAATTTTTCGATCGGCTTGAGTAATTTATTGCTTGTCGCATAACAATTTCGCACTGGACAATCTTTAAAAACATCACCTGAGCCAAAGTAAAAGTTTTCGTCATTAAAACATTTTGTGTAGTAGAGAATAACTTTTTTTTCACTGCCTTCGTGTGCATCGAAATATTTAACTTTCGAAACATGAATTTCTTTTTGCGTATAAAGCAGAAAAGTAACGATTGAAATCACCATGAAACATATCAATTTCGTTTTAATGTTCATTACACTTTTTTTAATAAAAAAACACCAAATAGTTTGGGCGTACGTATAGGTGCAAGTAAAGAATATTTACTAAATATTGCTCTAATTTTTAAACTGTTTTAATATACCCATGTGTTTAAGAAATGTTATCCAATTTAGGGGATATGTTCTTATCAGTATTTAGTATTATAATCCTTATTCAAATGTCAAAGTGAGGCTTTTTGATGTGTAGCATAGACTATGCTGCATAGTACCTACACATTATTAATTTTTATAAGTACGTTTTGGTATATTTTTTATTTGAAGAGCTACAAGGTCTGTTAAATTAAAAAAAGTTTTCTAATTACAAGTCCATTAACATGACATTTAAAAACTGAAAAAAAATCTGCGATTCTTAAATGATTTCAAAAAAAAATAAATACCTGTAAAAAAATTACTATAACTTCGTTATTCCTGGGAATTTTGAAAAAAAAATTACGTTTAAAAATACACAATTATGCACATTTATCCACAATTTGTGTTTTTTTCGCCTGCTAGATTTTGAGATACCACCACCATCTTTTGTTTTCCTATGCTTAAATAGACTCAAAACATAGTAGCGAAGGTTTTTTAGTTTTTTTTTCAAATATTATTATTATTATTATTTACTTTACAGAGTTTTACCGTGAACCAAGTGGGAATTTTACGGGAAGGCGACGAGTTTATATTGTCCTGTGTGGCCAAAGGCTCCCCTAGCATGATTTTTAGATGGTTTAAAGATGGTCTCCTCATAAACGTGACAACAGAAAGGTAAGTTAAAAAATCAGCCGGTAAATCCTTGTTTTATACACTTCAAGGTGTCAATGTCATTAACTGTATGTATTGTATGCTCTAAGATGACACCGTGTCATCTTAGAGCATACAATACATACAGTTATTATTTTTATTTGGACTCGTTTTTTTTATCAAGTTGGTAGCTTATGCCAGTTTGATTAAGTATTTTTTAGTATTTAAAAAATGGTACTTTTGCTGAAGACCTTAATTAAATACTCTGACACTGTCAAATTGCCAGTAATATTTATTATTGATAATTTACTTGTTTCGATGAAGTTATGCCAAATGCCTCAATGGCGGAAAAAGTACAAATCTTAAATCACACATTATTTTTAGCTAAGCAGATCAAAATTTTTTGAAATTTTAAAATATAAGGGAAATAAAAAAACAAAAAATTAAAATTATTTGCTGTTAGGTTCAACCTTTTTGTGAAAAATCTAGTAGTTAATTTTCCTGTCTTTGAAAATAGCATCCATTTGGTTTGAAAAAGATAAGCAATAATCACGAAACTTTTTCTTCTTTTAATTTGCAAGTTACTGATCATTAATAGTCTTGGACAATATATGTATATATATTTTGTTAAAGCCACTGGACATTAATACTTTAATTTTTTTAATAATTAATAGTGGCTTAATAATAGTTATAATGTTCTATCTCATGCTAATTATAAAAATACTAAAAATCACTGCAACACTGCACAGAGTTTAACGGCGGCCATTTGTGTTGTTTACAATTCTTGTGCTTTGGGTTTGTGCTGTTTAATAATTGTTTTAAACGTTGTGTTTCTTACAGAGGCACTTGTAAGCCTCAAATAAGGCCTTTAAGTGCTAAGGACAATCATTTTACTCCTCTTTTATAATAAATATACCTTATTAAATCAGGGCTGTCAAATGACACTTTGAAGGTTAATTTGTGGGTAATAATTTAACCTTAAAATTGACATTTGACAGTTTTATGACAGCCCTGATAGAATAAAATTTATTTTTTACAAGAGAGGAGTAAAATGTTGTTCTTAGCACTTTAAGGCCTCTTTTAAGGCTTACTATGAGAAACACAACGTTTAAAACGATTTTTAATCTGTATAAACAGAGCACAAACCCAAAGCACAAAAATTGTAAATAACAAAAATGGCCGCCGTTAAACTGCAGTGTTGCAGTAATTTTTTGTATTTTTAGTACGAGATAGAACAGACTGGATTGTGACTGCAATTACATTATAATTACATTTATAACTAGTTTAGTTTGTTTTGCAACCAATTTTAGTTTCGTATTTACCAACCAAACCCCTAAATTTGCAACGTTGCCGCAGTCCAGATAAAAAAATTAACTTTTGATAAAATTTGACCGTTTCAATGTCAAAGATAAAACATTTTTAGTCATAAATGGACGAGATTAATAAAAGATCCCCACGTGACGGACCAATACACGGCCCTATTGGCTATACAAAGTGCCAAATACCTAGATGATGGCGTATTCACCTGTCAAGTGGAAGATTATGGGATACAGCAGTGCTTGTCAAAAAAAATACAAATAGGAAAACCTCCGAAAGTCAACATAGAACCAATGAGTATTACAGTGGAAAAGGTGAGAAATGTTTTCCTGAATAATGTTAAATCTGGCAACACTGCCCGAAAACAACAACTTTTAAGGATTTTTAATTTGTCATCAATAACATCGTTTTGAAATTTATTTACAAATCTTAAATGCTGCTTCATTATATATTTTTTATTTAGGAATTATTCTTATGTGGTACCACTAGTGATATTTCCAATTGGATAAAAAATATCATATAAGAATTTTTATCCTGTGAATCAAAAATATCATGGTAGATATTTAAAAATTAGATTTAATTTTTATGCCAACTGATATTTTTTATTTAGAAAATCTAAAATATCTGTTTCTTATATTTGGGTGAATCTCACGAAATGTCCCCCGATGGTGTTACCCCGTGATATTTAATAAAACTACATGAGTTTGACCTACACTTTTATTGTGTTTTGATCTTTTAATTAAGTAAATATTACAGCTCAGGTTCCAGATTTTTAACCGCAATTAATTATTTTTTACAATGTTTTAAAAGTCTAAAACCTATCCTCCGTGACTGTTACTCTTTCTAGGTTAACCTATATGTTTTCAAATATCTGAGGAGTAAAGCATACTAAAACTATCAGTACACTAAGTAAATTAAACACATCCAAAGCAATCGAATCAAATATAAAATATTATTAAAAATTAAAAGAAATAATTTTTATAACCATTTATGTAGGTGTTATAAAAATTGGTTCTATCCTCCTTGAATCTGTTTTTGCTTTAAATTCTTTGCAACGGATGGCGCTTTAATCATTTTAAATAAGCAAAAACCTCTGTTTACGACATTATAGATGCATGCGATTCCTAAAAGTCAGTTAGAATTTATATGCAGATGAAGTTTAAATTCATTAATTTGCTATTTAAAAACCTATCCTCCGTGAAGTGTAATCACTCAGTTAGTAATTTTTTGTGTAAATATTTTATGTATGTACAATTGTATTTTTTTTAAATATTAAATTGTCAAAAGATACAATAACTTATTTTAAATATACAAAGGGATGTTTTAAAAAAACATACGAAATCCTAACCTCCGTGAAGTTATCTTCCGTGAAGCTTTAATATTCAAAATGTATGATTTCTTAAAATTTTTGCATTGGTGCAGAACCACTTATGTTATTTTATTACTAGACCTGGTGGCTTCCCAAAAACCCCATTCTAGACTAACAGTGAAACAACCAAAAATAAAAAATAATTATTTTCACTTTGGGGACATCTCAATATATTCATTGGTATTTTTTTGTTAAACGCATATTTTTAGTTCGATTAAATAAAGATTAGATTGTTTTTTTATGCCAAACTCATATTTTTAATTTAATGAATTTAAAATATTAATTTTATTATTATTTATTTATTTATTATTTATATTTTTAACAAAATTAAAAATTTCTCTAAATAAAAATATGTGTTTAGCACAAAAAATACAAATATAAGAAGCAAATATTATAAGTTATCATTTGGCATAAAAATTAAATCTAATTTTTAATTGAGCGATTTAAAATGTGTGTTTAACAAAAAATTACAAATATAAGAAACAGATATTTTAAATTCAATAAATTAAAAATCAGTTTTGAAAAAAAATGAAATCTAATTTTAAAATATCTGCCATGATATTATTAATTCACAGAATAAAAATTTTTAACAGATAAAAATATTTCATCAATAAAAAATAAAACGGCACCCTCATGTAATTTAGCTACATTAGTTGCTTAAGACTCAAAGTTACTATTTTTATTTGGTTTTATCATTTCAGACGCGTAAAACCATATAAGGTGTAAAAGTCTCCTTTATTGCTGGAAAATGGTTTTAGTCTTTAAGCCTGTGCGATATCGGGCACTTTACGGTCTCCAGTTTAAAATTAAAGTTTAATGCGGCAAACAAAAAGTCTGTTTACCACTGATTAACCTGCCTTTTCAACACTTTCTGTCTGACGTGTTCTTTATGCGGTCGTAATATTTCACCCTCTGCCCGTTATAGCCCCGTTAAATTGTAACAAATTCGTTTTTTATTAGGGCGAGAATTTCACCATCAAATGCATCACCAAAGAGGACACTAACGGCCGAACGTACAACTATTTTTGGACGAAGAATAAGAATTTATTGCCGGTAAAAACTGACACGGAACGTTATGAAGTTTTGTACCCATCGGGGACTATTCTACAAATATTTAATGCTGAGGTAAGTTTTACTCAATTATTGAAGTCTAATCAGCGATTTTTGATAAATTAACAAAAAATTACTGTTTTTACTTGAAATACTAAAAAAAGTAAGCAAAAATCGTATGAAATCTTATTTACATGTAAAAATAAATATAATACTTAAAATAGAACACACCACATTATTTAAAATTAAAAAAAAATTGTTTTCGAAATACAGGGTGTTACAGTTAATAAAAAAATATGGTGCCACCACTACTTTTTTATGAAATTTTTGGAAAGCAAATAAACGAATTTTATTTTTTTCTTGAAAATTAACAAAAAGAAAAAAAGTTGTAATAATAATAAACTTACAAAATACGAGGTGTGTTCAGACAATATCGGGAATTTTAGTTTTTTTGAAACAAATATTTATTTATTCGTCTACATTAATGTTGTCGCCTTCAAAATAGTCCCCATTGGATATTATGCACATGTGCCAGCTCTTCTTCCAATACTCGAAACACTTCTAAAACTCGATGTTTGGGATAGCCTTTAGTTCTTTCGGCAATGCGCTTTTAATGTCATCTATGCTTGCAAAACGACGGCCCTTTAAGGTTCTCTTTATTTTTGGGAATAGGAAAAAGTCAGACAGAGGCATGTCTGGCGAATATGGAGGCTGGGGCATCATTACAGTATTGTTTCTGGCCAAAAATTTTGTTCAAAATTTAACAATTTTAGAACAAATTTTGCTGCCACGCGTTTCATATTCAAAACATTCGAAAAAATTTAATGGGATGATCCAATCGATATACCAACATCATCAGCGACTTCTCTGATGGTTTATAACCATTTCTTCCACTTTTTCCATGTTTTTATCGGTTGTTAATGTGCTTGTACGTTCGGGGCCTTCGTCATCTTCAACGTCTTCACGGCCATCTTGGAAACTCTTATACCACTTGTAATCCCTTGTTTTACTTATAGCAGACTCACTATAGGCCTTTGTTAACATTTCACAGAATTTATTTCATTTTTTAAGCAAAATTGGATACAAATTCTTTGATCCATTTCTTTTAACGAACGAAAAATCGCCGAGCTCATAAAACACGTCTAACCTTAGCGGCTGCCACCGACAAAGTAAACAATGAAAACAGCTAAAGTTTTTATCATACTTCGGGGGAATGTATACCAACATAATAACTAAAGTTTTATGACAACCGGACTCTCCGAAGCCGCGAAATTTAACAATTCCCGTTATTTTCTTAACACACCTCGTATATCTCGAAAACGAAGCTTTAAAACACACAATTTCATATAAACTTTTCATCTTATTTTTGCGAGTTCTAAATTTCCCCTTAAATCTGATAAACCATATACAGGGTGTATATATTACTATATTAATATATTTTGGAGCAAAGTACAAATTACAGTTGGAAAAACCTACCTTTCTACCTAACAAATTGGCATAGAGGGATAAATTTAAAAATGGTAGGACAAATTCGCACAGTAGTTCAAAATTAAAAAATTGTGGAAAAAAATCGCACAGTAGGATAAAAATACAAAATAGTGGAATTCATTTTAAAATTTTTATAAATTTAAAAATTTCAAGAATTTCCTAAATCTTCAAAATATCAGAAAATTTCAATGATTTTAAAATTTAAACATTTCCAAAATTTCAAAAATATGTAAAATTAAAATTGAAAAAAGATTAGTTTCTGTCGTGCGTTTACTCTTCGACACAACTGCTTTTTTTATAAAAATCATCGATTTTTGATTTTTTTATATCATGATTTTTTTGCAGCCTGATATAGATTAAATTTAATTCTTGAAAGTAAATATTTGTATGCATAAATTAACAAATTAAATTCGGTTTGGGTCAAATAAATCCTTTTTAATGAAATTTAATTTCAAAATCCATTTATTCTTCGAATAATTTAATTTGAATTATTTAGGTAATTAGCCTGATGGATGCATTGAACTTTATATTTCAAAGCATTTTGTGTTGGAGAGTAATCTCCTTAATATATAAACATACCACTGCTACATGGGCGCCGGAAGGAATTCGTCTAGGGGGGGGCCCTTAAAGTTTTTTACAATTTTGATAGATGTTATTTATAATCAAGTTGTACTGTAGAAGTTCACATTAAACTTAGGGCCGGTTTATCAATCTCTAGTTTAGTTCCAGTTAGTCTATCTGACAGTTAAATTTCATATCGATCGTTGTGAGAACAATGGTATCCATGGAAATTATCTAACAGATAACTAACTGCAACTTTAACTGGACATTGATAAACCGGCCCTTAGTCAAATAAAATATCATCTTTATACAGGGTGTCCCAAAAGTCAACGAGATCCTTTGGAGAACTGATAGACCAACTCATGACAAAGCAGAAAATCAAAATATGACCTTAGTAAAAAATCGTTAGTTTTTGACATTTTATGAATTTTGTAAATCTTGACACCTTAGATTAGTTTTTCGAGTGCCACAGCTACAAAATCTGCCATTAATTTAATTTTGAATTGTAATTAATAGCAGTCCTATTCAGGGTTTTTGTGTAAAGTTTCACAAAATTCATAAAAATGCCAATATCTTAAAAACTAATGATTTTTTACCAAGGTCATGTTTTGATATTCTGATTAGTCATGAGCTGACCTATGAGCCCTTCAAAGGATATCGTTGACTTTTGGGACACAGTAAACTGTGCTTCTGATTTTTTTGAACATCCAGCCATTTCATTCATTTTACAACTGTAAGAACACTAGTGTTCATTAAGACGGCACAAATCTTAAATTATCTAAGATAACAAATCTAATTTATCTAAAAAATAATGAACAAATGATAACGATCAGGACTTACCGTTAAATTATGAAGTACCGGAATTTCTGGGTATGAATTTCCAGGGGGGGGCCCGGGCCCCCCCCTGCCCCTATGTAGCGGCGCCCATGCACTGCTACAATGGATTACATAATAAACCAAAAAAAATATATATGGTGTTTCAAATAAACGCATAAATTATTACGGTTATTGAGTGATTTTACCGAATATATTCTGTAAAAGGTAAATATTTTACAGAATAACACGTTAGCTATTCTGTGGCCAACGTAATATTCTGTGTTTTTTTCTTACTGTGAAACGCATAAATTATTAAAGGATAACATAATCATATTTTGAAAAATTGTTGATTTTAAGGTTATGTTTGTGCAAAAATTATTTTTTACTAATTTCTTAAAAAATATTCAACGAGTTTTTGAATTTTATTTACAATTAAAAACACAATAATTCACCATGATCCCTTAGATAAAATACACAACTAACGTAATTATATAAGCTTTTAAGCGTTGAGTTTCTTAATCAATGAAATAAAGAATAATCTATCGTACTAAACCAATTTTTTAGTTTTTTCCTTGCAACGTAAAACACAAATAACGTGCGCGATTTAGCTGTGCAATTGAACAAAATTTGTCTGTTCGTCTCTTTTTGAAAAAACTACATATTTATTTAAAAATGATGTACAGTTCGTATGCTTTAAATGTATTGCTGACAATTCTTAAATTCACGAAATGCTTTTAAAGTCCACCAGATGGCGCGCGCGTTGCGAAAACCAGTTACTTCTTTAGCGTATAATTGTTAAGCCGAGTTCATATAGATGCGAATTTGCGAAATACGAATATTCGCATTTCGCAACTCCTATTCATATAGATGCGAATTGTCGGAACCATTTTAGGGACATTGTTTTCTCACTAGGCGATATTTGCCATGGTATTTTAGGGACATTATTTTCTCCCCAGGTGATATTTGCTATACTTGGTTAACATTTTCTATTTGTTTTATTATAAAAATATAGGTAGGTATACCTATTTAAGTATACTTAAATAGTAAAGTTACTTCTAAAAAAATATGCTACTATAAGGTAAAATAGGAAACTAATGTACCTCCAAAAACTCTTTGTCCATTATAAAGAACAAAAAACAACTTTAGCAAGAAACAGTTCAAATAAAACTCAACAACGATGCAATACAAATGAAATAAACACAGAACATAAACAAAAATGGCGCGGGTACATATAACAAATACGTATAATAGGCATCTGCATTAATGCGCATGCGCATCACGCCAAATTCGTGCGATTTTCGCAAAATATTGGATCAATCTCAAGATTCCCGCCCCCCAGATTTCAAATCTTGCGAATTCGCAGAATCTGCCGAAAAACACTTTTCCCGCCAAATCAAATGGACCAATAAAAACATTTTCGTATTTCGCAAATTCGCATTTCGCATCTATATGAACCAGGCTTTAAGTTTAATTAAAATTAATAACGGGTGACAATAACTTAAAAATTGTTTATTAGTATGGTTACTTTATTTTCGTATAGATGTCGCTTTATACATATATTTAATTTAAATCATTTTTTAGGAAATATTAAGTATTTGTCGTAGAAAAAGTATAGTATGCAAATCGTTTATAAACTTCATAAATAATATACTATTAAAAGATGTTGGATGCATATTGCATGTGTATTTAAAAATTTTTACTAAAGTAAAAGTAAACTTAATATTAATAAATAAATGGGTTTGAAAACTCGTTAAATCTCTAAAAAACATAAATAATCTTTTTCACACAATTAGAAAATCGACAAACATCACAATAATATATTGTATTATATTATTTTTATAACATTTACTAAAAAGGTACTCATTTCCATAACTCTCTGTATATTAAACATTTGTTTAAGAAATACGTTCAATACTCATGCAAAGTGCAAGACGGTTCGACCTCTTCATCCGAAATGGTAGTCGACGTAAACGTAGTGGACAAATTAAGTGTGCGCACGTGTCCCAAACACATTTATTTGGAGCTGAAATGGCCCGAAACAGCTCCCGACACGACCTCGATACAACTGTGCCCGGAAGGGTACACGGGCGTAGCCTACAGAAGCTGTTTGCTGAGAGATGGAAAAAAACCGGCGTGGGCCCTGCCCGATTTTTCGCAGTGTACCCACAATCAGTTGGCAGTTTTTTATAAGAAGGTAGGTGCCCAAGCAACAATTTAAGTATTCCTTACGTATATGAGACTATTGAAAAAACTTTAAAGTGTTTTGCGACAGTCGCCGGTTTCATTACTAAGTTACGACTAAAGTGGGGAACAATTATTGAGTTCCAAAAAGGTAACAAATATGTCACTAGCTATAAACCCTGCTACTATTTGGAACGTAGCTTCTGCGTTACTGGAACGTTTCAATATTGTTGCTAGAGCGTTATAATTACTTTTATGCACGATGACATTATAATATGACAATTATAACAAAAATTTTTTGACGTAAACGTCTTTTTATAGCCCGCGGGCGTTATTATGACCCAGCGGGCTATAATGAAACGTCAAAAATTAAAAACAACAATGTTACACCATTTGATATATTCGAAGTAAGTTTTTTCGTATAAAGATTTTGATTTTTCCGGCAGCAGGCCGCAATTTTTCGCCTTTTCAGCTGCTTCCTCAATTTCATTCATCTTTAAACTTTAAAACTGACTGATGTCAGTTGACATTATAATATGACAATTATAACAAAAATTCTTTGACGTAAACGTCTTTAAAAACAATAATATATTAAAAATAATAATATATTAATCGTGCATAAAGTTTTGTATGCATTGCTGGCATAACTGGTTTTTATGGTCCTACGACGCTTTTCTAGCCCTCGCGCTAACGCGCTCGGGCTCGAAATAGCGCCTCGGACCATAAAAACCTTATTATGCCCTTAATACATAAATAACTATTATCTCCACGCGGTCTATAATTTAAACTTAATTGTTGTCAACATTCGATAAAGAAATACCTTGTCATGGCCTAGGCCGATACAAATTTTTATGAGGCAAGTAATTAGTTCGATTTTTTCTCGCTAGGGGTATTGTTTTGACAAATTAATCCTTTTCTAAGAAATTAACGCACTAAACTGGTTTAATTTATTTATAATAAGCACTAATTTGTTTGTTTTACTGTTAATATTTAATATTTTTTATTAAATTATTGTAAAATTAAATATGAATAATAAAACAGTGAGGTTAGGCAACCCTATTAAAAATGCCCTATAGAACCCATATTGATCCAGATAAGGAAACTAATATGGATTTATATGGTTCTATATGTCCTATATGGAACGACCTGGTTTACACTTTGGAAACTATATGGTTTAATATGGAATTTCATTTTAAAATGTACAACTTAGGGATTTTTATATGGATTTATCTATTATTATTATTATTATTATTATGTGTCTTTCCATATAGGTTTTCCTATATGGTTGAATATGGAATTCCATTTTAAAATGTATATATATTTAAACGAAAATTGCATATTAAACCATATAGATTCCCCTATATGGTTAAATATGGATCTATATGGTAATAATTTGTTCACACCCAAACCATATTGGGCCAGATAGAGAAATATGAACCTATATGGCAATCCATATAGAAATCACCTTTCTGTATGGTTTTCCAGGTATGGAATTCAATCTGGTTCAATAGTGCAATCCTGTTTCAAATTCCTATATTGAACCAGATAGATTTTTATTTTGTGTTTCTATATGGCATTTTTAATAGGGTTGCTTTAAGTTTTCAGTGAAATTAAATGTTAAACACAGCTTAAACATTCCAAAAAACCTATTTTTTAAATAAAAATCCAAACAAATTGAAATTAGATACCTTCCTATTTATTAAACAATTAATTGAATTCAATGTAATAGCAAAAATCCATTTCTACTTAAATCATGTAGCTAGGTATTGTCAAACTATTACTGCTTCTAAAAGCAATAATAATTATTGTACATTTAATGTAATCTTTAGCTAATAAATAAATGAGTTTCTAAAAAAGTAAGGTTAGGCCGCTTTGATGTTGAATTAAATTGACCTATATAAAGTGCTTTGAAGATAAAATGTTGTATGCCATTCGGATAAGAAGTACCTTTTTGTGCTTCAATCAATTGTAGGCCTCCGCTATGCGTCCGCCTTCAAACCTTGAGCTTAGCACAAAAAGCCTTACTTCTTAACCTAATGACATAAATAACTATTACTTATTTGTTTTTACTTCTATATTAATTAATTAGTTAACTGTCTTTGTCAAACTTATATTAGATTATACTATCCCTCATTTTTAAATGGAACCACTACGGACTTGGCTTTTTAATGTCGTCGTTTATTAAATATGTACTGGTAGTTTATAACTTCCAGAATAACAAAATAATGTTTAATAGGCAGGTAAATTTATAAACCCTTTAAATTTTTACTGTTGAATTTAGTTTTTGTAAAATAAATGCGCTTCATCAATATTTAAATATAAACAAATTATTTATTTAATAATGTTTATAAATAAAAAAATCTTTATATTTATTATTAATTTTTTATTTAATTATAACAAAATTACTATTTATTAAAAAGTAAACAACCATTTACAAACAATTAAAATAATTTATTATTTACATTACCACGTGGTACTGTACAGTATTTAATGGCGAAAAGAAGCATTTTCCTTTGAAGTAGTTTTCGATACTTTAAAGTTTTTAATTTACTTTACCAGTATACTATAGTACCATAAACGTTCCAAATACTAAAATAATAACTTTTAATTTATTAACTTTGTAGTTTTTCCAGTTTCGAGATTTTAACTTGCAAAGGGACTACAAAGTAAAAATAATTATAATGTAATCTTTAGGTAGCAGCCGAAAGTAACTGCTACAACTTAAATTTACTTGAAAGTTTTTTTTTACTTATAACACCTTTTTTAGAGTTGCAAAGTCTTCTTAGGTACAATCAAGTTTTATTTATATGTTTATTACTTTATAGTAACCATTTAAGGAAAGAATGAAGTTTCTATTACAAAATATTGTTATTTAAAAGTTAGAATTACTTTTAAGTAAAAACAGGGCTCCCACACCTCTTAAAACTCATAAAATTCCTAAAATTTGGCTTAAATCTTGAAAACTCCTAAAATTTTCCTAAAATTGCCATCAATCTCCTAAAACTCCTAAAAATTAAATATAAATGGGCCAACCTGACTGCGTTTAATTAAGGTAGTTGTACTAAAAAATTTCTTTTTAAAATGATATAATATCACAACCAACATTTTTCTTAAAAAACAACAAAATATACCTAAAAAGCAAAATCTAAGTAATAGCTCTTAGACTTATTGTAATTGAGACAAAAATATACCGTATTATATAACAAACAAAAAGATATTTAATTTTTTTTTAAATGGCAGCTAAAATAGTACACAATCTAAATAATGTTTTCCTGTATATTGCAAATTCCATATATTATCTATTATGAGATTTTTGAGTATTAAGAATCTTAATTTAAAATCCACATTACAATAATTGTTAGGTATAATTATGTTAACTAAACGGTTAAGATTTTTTTCTTAAAATATAAAATTTATGTAATATAACATTATTTGATTTTGGCCTAGGTTTTTAGCCAAATCTATCGACGCGTTTTTTTAAATAAAATTAAGATATACAAAAGTAGTAATTTTACTTTTAATTTTATTACAAAAATACCCGATTTTGCTAAAAACTCAACATGTTACTTATTTGTACAAAGGAATTGATAATTAAATTTTTCTTAGAAAGAATTATATATTTTTTTCTTATTTTTTAAGTATAGTGTAGAGTTGTTTTTATTTAATTAAAGAAATCCATTTACTTAATTTATCCTAAAATTTTACGAAAAACCTCCTAAATTCCTAAATAAAATTTCTAATTTAGCTGTGGGAGCCTTGAAAAATTAAAGTAGCTGTTTAGTATACTTAACTAATTTAAAGTTATCACCACTTTGGTATTGGTTTTTGGAACCAAAAATGCTGCTTGCGAAAAATTAAAACTTTATTAATAAATATTAGATGGAGCTGTTAAAACTGGGCTACATATCCATGCCAACCGAAGAACTCTTCGAGAAAATCCTGCAATTCCTGCTGCGGAGCAACAGGACGCTGCTCCCCGGCGAGGGGGCGAGAAACTTGTACATTGTCGACGATATTTTGAATTTCCTCGACACCTCGCACATTCCGATGAATGGCGTTAACGAATCTATAATTTCCGTAATTGACAATGTTTTAACTAACAGAAATTCACTGATCAATCAGACGGTAAGCTCGTGTAAAGTTTAATTCGCGCTGATTTAATCGAAGTTATATTTTGCAGTACGTACAAATGGTACCGCAAGTGATTACCAAGTATTTGAGTATTTTTACTGCTGGACTTATGGGGAACGAGTCTGCGGTGCAGTATAAGTATCATACCATGGATTTGACTATGCTGAATTTGACCATGATTAATGAGAATAATTTTTATATTCCTCCGTTGGGGATAAGGTAAGTTTACTACTAAAATTAACTTTTTAGTATAAAAGCATAAAAATGTACTTTTTTAAATAAAGATTTTTTTATTAAATTACAGTAAAATAACAAAAATGCACATTTTTTTAAAATTGGTAAACGAATTTTCTTAAAAAAGTTATATTAATCATTTTTTTTTGTTTAAGCTTTGGAAAATTTATGATTTTTACTACATAATATTTACATGTTTTCATAATGCAGTTTCTACCTAACTTTTTAAGATTTTTCAGGGATTAAATTTGAGAACTTTGTCTATTAATTTCTTTAAAATTAAATTATTATTTATTATTTAAACGTTTAACTTCAAAAATTTATATATTTTATATGAAGGGGTAGGAAGGAGTGTAGTGCATATTAGCATGAAAATAAGTTAAGTGCAGAACAAGTATCCAGATTTTTGCTCTTTCAAAGTTAATAACACCACTTCTCTTTTTTGCACTTGAACCTTTTTCCTTCTTACCCCTTCATACCCATAAGTATATTTTGTACATTCTTTTACAATATATTTTATTTATTTTATAGACTAATATTTAAATATATTAAGCACTGTATTAAACTGTTTCTATATCGGATTTCAAATTCAAATCGTTATCATCATGTTTGATTATTTCGTAAAATTATTCGTTCATTAATTAAAAAAATTAAATTTGTGCTTTTAATACGTTATTATATATCTGTACCCCAGAGCCATACCGTATTATAATACCTATAGTCCACTTTTTTAAAATACACTGCGCGTCAAAATTAACGCATAATAAGTAAAAAAATTCTAACTCTAAAACGTTTACGGGTTCGAGGGTTTTTCGAGAAAATATTTTTAAAGACCTTTTATTTAATAATAAAAGAAACGTTTGAAAAATAACTTTTAGGGAATTTTTTTTTAAGTAAATAAAAAATATGCTGTTAAAGACCGTATTTTTGTTAGTATACACTGAAAATTTTGTACAAATCAAACGAACAGTAACGAAGATACACTGCCCTACTATGGAGAAAGGCAGTAACTGCCAAAAAATGCAAAATGCATTTTCTTGTGCTATATAGCATAGTAGGGCAGTACAGTGCTTCAAAGTCGGTATAAATTACCCCTTTTTGATTATGTTGCTGAAAAGTGGTCATTTTTGACAACTTTAAAGCGCTGTATTTTCGTTACTGTTTGTTTGATTTGTACAAAAATACGGTATTTCACAGCATATTTTATATTTACAGTAAATAATTTACTTAAAAATAATTCCCTATAAAAGTTTTTTTTCGAGCGTTTTATTTTTATTAAATAAAAGGGCTTTAAGGATATTTTCTCGAAAAACCCTTGAACACGAAAACTGAGATATAAGTTAAAGTATTTTTATCAAAAATTTTATAAAGATTGGTTAAGGCGTTTTAGAGTTAGAATTTTTTACTTATTATGCGTTAATTTTGACGCGCAGTGTAACTACATATTTTTTGTCTAGAATTAAGTTAGTTTTTTGATATATCATTGGTAAAAGCAAAAAACGTATGCAAAAAATTTGTTACGTTATAAATACAGTGTGGGGTATACAGGGATCACCAAGTATCCTTCTATTTATGAGTATATTTTTTATTTGAAAAGATACGAGATTGGTTAAGTTAGAGAAAATTTACGTACAAGTCTATTAAAATGGAATTGAAAATTTAGCGGTTTTTTAATAATTTACAAAAAACTGAAAACCTGTCAAAACCAAAATCGTTATAAGCACTATTCTGCCGTGCTTAATGAAAACGCCGTAACCAACAATTTTACGATTTTTGGTTTACGGCATTTTCTACTAGAACAATTCATCCTGCGTCTACCCCGGTACTCAAAAAACCGTATCTATATCTATACGGTTTTTTGAGTACCGGGGATAGACGCAGGATGAATTGTTTTAGTAGAAAATGCCGTAAACCAAAAATCGCAAAATTGTTGGTTACGGCGTTTTCATTAAGCACGGCAGTATTGTGGTTATATATAAGTATGTTTGTGATTCCACCATCTTTTGTTTTTCCTACGGCCGCCATATTGGAATTTTACATGGTTGGACAGAAGAAATCAAGAAATCCAATGTATCAAACTACATACATGTTATGGCGGCCATTATAAAAACAAAAGATAGTGATGGACCATCACTGATGGTAACTCAAAATATAGTAACAAAGAAATTGGAAGAAAATGCGCATTAATGTTTATGTTTAAATGTAAAACTTACTTTTTATTAAAATTTCCGGAAATAACGAAGCTATAACGATTTTTGATTTGAAAGTTTTTTAGTTTTTTTTATTATTTTAAGAACCACTGGCTTTTTTCAATTTATAAATTTCATTTTAATACAAGCGTAACGAACGTAGCTCTTTAAATAACAAAAAATCCCATGTACATAAGTATACACATAGGATACTTGGTGCACTCTGTATATATATATTCCTATATTCCACAATATTTTTATGATTTTTTTTAAAATGTTTTAGCTATTCTGATTTACATGGAATAACAGTTGATGGCAGATTTCGTTTGCAGAAAAACACGAAAAATAACATTTTATCAATGACTCTTTACAAAAATATTTCTACATTTTTACCGCCAAGATCTTACCTAAGAATCAAGTAAGTGTAGTATAAAATTTGACTCATTTTAAACTTTTAAATCTCCACCACGCATCGGCTTATTTTCCAGAGACGGCTCCGAAATAAAGTACGAAATCCTGTCGGAAATCCTCAGTTTCACGTTCAACAACGAGGGCAACTCGATAATACAATCGCTGCGCATCAACTTTCCGCGCAGAATTTATAACCACAGCCAAGTTGACGCTTGGAGCGTCAAGTGCGCATCGGCCGACCTCACCTCGTTCACCGACCAATG
Source organism: Brassicogethes aeneus (assembly GCA_921294245.1). NCBI lineage: Eukaryota > Metazoa > Arthropoda > Insecta > Coleoptera > Nitidulidae > Brassicogethes > Brassicogethes aeneus. Next base: position 56,060,228 of record OV121135.1, read on the forward strand.
GGACATCTACAATTGTTCCACTGTGACCTTGGAGGACGGCACTGTGCAGTGCGTGTGCCCGTTTGCCAGAACCGTTGCGCTGCTATTGACAACAACGCCTGTCAAAGTAAGTTTTAAATTTTCTTTAAGATCTCCCAAAATATAGATAGGTATCCAAAGATTATCCAAACTTGGAATGAATTTTTATCTAAAGAAAAAAAGACCTGAAATAATTCTTTATTTTTATCTTTTGTTACAAATAAAATGTTTTAGTTCAATAATTGCTTTTTTCTATTTAAGGAGAAAATCATTTATTTACGTTGACATATCTACAGGGTGTTATGTAATTAATGTAATATATTAAAATACTGAATACCTTTTGACATAAGGTGTAACGGAAAAAAAATAAAAAAATATTTTCCCAAAGATAAAGAAGAAATATGCATTAGAAGACACACTTGTGTTCTGTTGCCAGTTTTACTTTCAAAAAATAAATGAAAACTTAATAAATAGAAAAGTGTTATGCCCTTAAAGCTCTAATAGCCTTCTATATTTATTTACTCATCCAGCTATACGCTAAAGAAGTATCGGATTTTCGCAACGCGCGCGCCATCTGGTGGACTTCAAAAGCATTGCGTGAATTTAAGAATTGTCAACAATACATTTAAAGCATACGAACTGTACATGATTTTTAAATAAATAGGTAGGCAGTTTTTTCACAAAAGAGAAGTCTTACTCGACAAATTTTGTTCAATTACACAGCTAAATCGCGCACGTTATTTGTGTTTTACGTTGCAAGGAGAAAACTAAAAAACTGGTTTAGTACCTACTCGATTTTAATTGATTATTCTTTATATCATTAATTAAGAAACTCGACGCTTACGTTGGTGTGTGTATTTTATCCATGGGATCATGGTAAATTATTGTGTTTTTAATTGTAAATAAAATTCAAGAACTAAATCGTTGCATTTTCATGTTTTGCCAAAAGATCCAATTCGGTAAGTACATTTGTTGGTGCCGAATTAACTAATGATAACTTTACCTAATATAATTTATATTTAAGTTTGGACATTTTTAAGAAATTAGTAAAAAATAATTTTTGCACAAACATAACCCTAAAATCAACCATTTTTATATTTGAGTTCTCTAAAAAACGCCGACAACTGCATTTTAAACAACAAAATATACCTACGAATTCATGGCAACATAATATTATATATAATACATAATATAATGGTCGGTATTTTACCGTTGAGTAGAGACTTTAAAGAATTCTTAATCGACGCTTTTAATAATGCTAAATGCTGTTTGAATTTAGACGACTTATTTGTTTGACGATTATTACTGAATTGAAATGCTTACACTTTTCACGTTAATTAATTATTACTAAAATGTGTACAGGGACTGTATGAAATTTATTTCTTCATTCGGATTAACACTGTTTATTGGAAAACCGATAAAAACTCAACCCAGGATTTCCTCTCGAAATACACCCAACAACACAACAAATCGTGTCACGGTTTTTTTTTTCGACATTTTTTTACATTTTCCGGCTTTATTCTCAAAAACACTCGTTTGTTACACACGCGTTTGACAGCTGATTATCAAAAGTTCTACTTTTGTTACGATGATAACGGCCGAGTGGTGGCGCTACTAGCGATACTTCTTTAGCGTGGTTCTCTCGGTGAGAAGCGCATCGCTCGTGCATAGCTCCATAAAAAAGTGTGAAATATAGTTGACTTTGACTCAGGGAGGACAAAATCGGATTCCAGTCCTAGATAATATTCCTCGTTTTGTCCTTTTTTAAAAGGAATAGAGGAATTTATATGAACATATAAATTTCAAGGTTATATAACCTATTTGTGTCCACGTGTTCGTTAGACAACCGTTGTCCAATGGTTTTTGGTTCTTCGGAAATCATTGGACGTTAAAACTAGTAACTGGACAGTAAGAGCCTAATCGGCTCAAGTCCAATTATCTCGAAAGAGAGAATAAAAAGTATAGAAGAAGAAGAAGAATGATTAGAAAGTTTAGTACCTATTTTAAAAACTCTATAACCATAAAACATTAAACTTAAACATTCAATTTGTGTAAATAAATCCAAAAGCACTTTCCTTAATTAAAATATTTACAATTTGAGCACATAACCTAAAATTTTAAAGAAATTCACTAATTAATGGTAGGTAACTTACTAGATTCTGTCATAAAAGTTTGCAGATTTTGTTTGAATTTACCTTTATTACAAAAATAACATAAAAACGCCAAATTAACAGTTTGCATTGTTGATTTTGTAATTAAGCCAAATTTAATCTGGCAACTTTTTTTGACAGGATCTGGAAACGCTGATTGTTACCATACATAACATAATAAATTAAATTAGGCAACCAGATTAACCTAAAGTTCCTAGTCGATCAGTGGCTTACTTTTTGGTAGGATAAAGGTTATTATAGATTATTTTTAGTCTTAAGAATTTAGAAAAAAAAAATTCAGGTGCTTCTTTATGGACCCTTAGGAACTACCCATTTTATATATATTTAGTACGTCAGGCATATCTGAGTTAATTACATAACACTCTGTATTTAAGGTCTAAAAGATAAAAAATGCATTGTGAAATTGGTTTATAGATAGGTACTTTAAAACATTTTTTTAATTTTGATAATAGGTTTCTGCCGATGTAGATGACGATCCGAGGAGATACATTTTGATTGGCTCGTGTTCTTTGTGTATGGCTTTGGCTCTTTTTACGACAGCATGTCTGGCCACGTCTTGCTGGATGCAAAAATCAACTTGTTTGATATTTTTGAAATTACAATGTTCACTGTCGGTTTTCTGCACCGCCCTTTTGTTCACCCTCGCCACAGTGTCCAGACCTGCCGAAGTAAGTTTTAACGCGTTTTTAAATGCGTTTTCAACGTTTTTTTTTTTGTAGTTTTACTTCGTTTATTTTCTTACGTCATTGGAGACGTTCATTCTTCTCGCTTTATCCAGCCATTTGAGCAAACTTTTGATTGTTTTCACCGAGTTGGTACACTTGCCAAGACCTGTTACATCCAAAGAAACAGTTATTGGAATAATATCGGGCGTTCCTATTATAACAGTTTTTGGTAGCCATTTGGCGTACAGAACAATGGATATAAAAATGAAGTCGTGGTGGATGATAGCAAACTCTTTCTCCTTTAATTTGTACGTAACAGTAACAGCCATAATCACGTTACTGTTTATTTTCGTGTACGTTACTGTTATGACGAAATTGCAGCATTTGGTGCACCAGCACGTGAAACATGCCAGGCCTATTAAGAAAAGGTGATTTTTTTATTTTAGAAGAGGTTGTATGTGTTTTAAATTGTTTTTTTTAGAGTGGCGTTATTGAGAAGATGTGCTTGCCTATTTGCAGCGATTTCTATGTTGTCTATAAGCAGTATTATTTACATTAATTTGCCAAATGATATTTGGTCTTTTTACCAATTTGGAGCCGCAAATGTTGTTTTGGTAAGTCTAAAGTTATTTAATGTTTCTCTTAGTATTTACATTGGCCATCAAAATAATTTTAATAATAATAATATCATGTTTTAATAATATAAAAAATAATGTCCGATTTTAATAAAATGTAATGAATTTGTAGCTTTACATATCTCCTTTAATGTATTAAAATTTTAATAAATCGAATACAAATTTGCAAAATGGCACTGTGTTTCTACTCCAGGCTAGATGAGTAAAAAACGGTTTTTTAAATAGAAAAATAGATGAAGAAAACTTTAAATTTTTTCAAAACCGCTACAATAAATCTTGATTTTTTTATTTGTTTGAATAAAACTCAGCCCCACATGAAAGTATCTTATTGGTTCAAAGTTTGATTTCCTTCGAAATTGTTCTTTGTTGACTTAAGAGAAAAAGGTAAATACAATTTTAAATGAGTCTTCTGCAAAAAAGTTAAAAATTAATATTTTAAGAGATATATGCATTTGAAATTAAAATTTTGTTAAAAAATATTTTGATTTAGGTAATCTTCAAATGTTTTACAAATTTTAGTTGTTTTTGGAACCTAAAAAATAAAATAATCGAAAAAGCAATATGTATTATTATAAAATTTATTTAATTATAAGAACCATTCATCTTTTTAATTTTAATTTTAAATTTTGATGGCTTTAATTTTGCATCTCTTAAAATCTTAATCTTAGAGATTTATGAAGTGTTTTGTGGAAAACTTTATTTTTTGTTATAAAATGTTTTTTTCTTCACTCGACAGTTTTTACTAAAATTTTAAATTATATTTTACTGTTAAATTAACAAATTACAAAATTTATAGTGAAACCAATGAAATTATACTAAAAATTAGAATTTAAACACATAATATCTAATTTTTTATTTTTTAAAGGGCATAGTTTTGATTGTATGCTACGTTATCAAAGGGGAGAACGAGTTCCATACTTTATTCCAAAATAAAAATAAATTGACCAAGGACGATAAGTTTTTTAGCGTTGACTCTACCAGCAGCCCGTTAAACTGTAAGTAAAAAAATCGTAGTTTAGTGATTTTGGCTGTTTTTTGGTTGCTTATTTATTTTTTTGTTTATTTTGCAGATGTTAGGCATTAATTTTATGAGCTATGTGAGTATTTTTTAGTCATTGTTTCGCTTGTATATTAGCGCTCCTTTACTTTTTACCATTTAAAACGGGTTTAATATAAACACTACTTTCCAGTTTTGGCGAAACAGGAAGCGGAAATGGAGAATGAATCCGGTCCGTACTCGAAACCGGACATACATCCGGGCGCGCCCATCAGAGTGCCGGAGTGCCACAGCATGATGGACTCTGTGTGCCAACCGAAAGGCATAACCGCCACTTTCGAGAGCTGCCTCCAGAACAGCACGAGCTTCTGCGACGGAGGCGGCGATTCGACGGAGCGCCACTGCAACGACAAGCTCGAAAGTTACAGCAACAGCCCTCAACAGTTCAGAAAATTCGTTCAAAGCACTCGCTCGCCCGACATCCTGTCCAGCAAAGTGTGCGTGGAGCTGGACCTGGTGGCTTCCGTCCCCAGCAAGCTGCAAGCGGAAGACTCGCCCAAGATGCGCAGCCGCAGACCCGAGGACGAGCGAACGCGTCCGGACGGCCACGAAAGCAAAATCGCCGGCGTGCGTCTTGCGGACGAGGTTCCGCCGCCGCCGCCGCCTCCCAGTGCGGATAAACTGGACGGCATGCTGGACAGGATTTGCCAGGATTTGGATTTTCTGCTGGACAGAGGCGGCGGCGACTTGGAGCTGGAGGAAAGCGTGAAAACTTCCAGTTTGAGGAGGATTTCCAAACCTCCAAGTTTAAGTGTCATTCATCAAATCAAAGAGGAGGAGGAAAGTGACGCGACTGTTAACTCACCTGCCACTGTGATAGACTTGAAAGAAGCCACCATTACGGACATTTTGAGGACCGAGTGCTAATCAAACTTTTACTACAATTTTACAGGGTATTTTTTCCAATCATTGATTTTTGAAGAGAATGTTTTTATGTTGTTTTATTAAAAGTTTATGAGAGAAATTGTATGTTATCAATGTATTAAGAATGATTATTTCGTTTTTGTTGGTAAGTTTGTGTATATTTTATTAAAAAATCAAATACAATGAATTTACAATGCTGTGTGTTGAAACAATTTTGTAATTTGTGCCTTAATGTAAATAATAAATGTTTTCATTATATTAATAACTAGGATGTTTTATTTAAAAAAAACACCTTTTTTGAACTAAATATTTTATTTCTTTATTAAACATACATCTTTGGTAAAAAATTACTATACTTATCTGATATGACAAAATATTAAAAATTTTACATCTCAACGAAAAACAATCATTATATATTATAAAGAAAAAGACATACCAAAAACATGTTATTTACAATATTTACACATAAATAATATAACGCTAACAACAACCAAATGCAAATTGAAAGGCACTTAATAAATCCGTACAAAAATAAACTAACATATAATAACAGCAGCAGTTTAAATGGGTAACAAACGGTTTTAATGTCTGCTGAATCAGAATTTAAATCATATTTATCGTCCTCAAGAAATGTGTGATGTATTTGAACGTTTCTGACTCCACAGAACAAATCAAAACCAAAAAATATACGTCGACTTAAGTAACAAAAAAGGTAACATACTTTGATGATTCAGTCTTCAATATTGTCGTTAGTCAGCGTGTACTGGTACTCGATGTACAACCGTTTGGCGTAGTTGATTTGGGAGGCGACAGAGTGCGCCAAGTCCGCATTTTTGCACCGCACCCGCGGCTTTTTGATCGGATCTGGATTCACGAGCGCCGCACTAGTGCCGGCCACATGCATCACTATTTCGATGTAGTAGCGATTTTCGCTTCCCTCCTTGTCCGCGATCACGTTGCAAACCTCCAAATCGCTGCAAAAACTCGTCAAGTTTCGTTTTAAAAATGAAAGTTGTTTACTCACTTTAAGTGGCAGTCTATAACGAGAGTCAAGTCGATAGACTGGGTGTTGGCGACAATTCTGACTTTTTTGTTCGAAACAATGCACTGCAGGTCTTCTGAAGCAGTGCCTAAGATTTGGTAAGCAACCAGTTGTTCTTCATAGTTTCTATATAGAAAAAAGAATAGTAAAAAACAGATTTACAGGTGAGAATTCGTGATACGGATTTTGTCATATTATTAAACAATTCTTACTTTTTCTTGAAGAATAGAATATGGCGCAAATTTTAAGCTCCATCGTCATCTATGTTGAACTTAAACCTTGGAAATTTAAAAACGCACATTTTGATATATTTAGACTTCAGGTTTATTATTGCATTTACAACAAAAATTGCAAAATTGTCAAAATTTATATTTTTTAATTGTATACTTTATACTTCTTTATTTAGCATCTCTTAGAAGTGTATCATAATATGATGTGGTTTACAAACATACAAATAATTTTGCAATTTTCAGTACCCGGAAAAAAACCGATAGATATTCTTATGGGAAATCAAATGCTCTACAAAAAAAGTCTCTTAACATTTTTGGCTAAATTCACTCCATCAAAAGTTATTCAAGATTAAAGTTAAAGTCAAAACGAAATTCTTGTTTTTACCGCTGTAGATTTTTTTTGGGTCAGTTAAAAGCTTGAATTCATTTATCGATGATAAAATACTAAACATTAACAAAAACGTTTTCACTGTTATTTAATCGTTTAAATAATATTATTTATTATGATGTTTTTTATTGGAACTTGTTATAAAGAAAAAATCAAATTATCATCCATAAAAAAATAAATCTACAGAGGAAAAAATAAGAATTTGGTTTTGACTTCAACTTTAACCTTGAATAACTTTTGATTGAGTGGATTTAGCCAAAAATGTTAAGAGGCTTTTTTTGTAGAGCATTTGATTTCCCATATCAATCGGTTTTTTTTTACAAAATTCCAACATAAAAAATCAAATTGTAAAACTATACCAATTTTTAAGGCATCTGGCGGAAAATTTCATTTATACCTTAAAAAATTATCTCTAGAGTCAATTTTGTTAAACTCAATGGTTTGGGAGTTTTAAAACAAAAATCGCTCATGAAAAAAAAATTAAATTACGATAATAGACCTCTTAATATTAATATTATGGACTCAAACTTACACAATAATTTTTTGTCACCCCAAACAACAACAAAAAAATAGTCGATTTTTTTGGCCCAGTCTAGTGAATATCGATGGTTTACAAGCAAACATATAATTTAGCAATTTTTATTGTAAATGCGAAAATCGAATCTAAATATATCTAAATGTTCATTATTAAATTTCCTAAAACATTGGGGAAAAAAATTGGGGTTATTTCGTGCCCAATATTCTTTTCTTCAAGAAAACCTAAAAATTGTTCAAATCTTTTGTATTGGTGTTGATAATTTAGTTTGAATGATGAGAAAATTATTAAAATTTTAATTATTAATTATAAACTTTTTTTTATTTTTTTAAGAAATTTTTTTAATTGCAATATTTTGGTATGTGGTTTACAAGCAAACATATATTTTTGCAATTTTTATTGTAAATGCGAAAATCGAGTCTAAAAATATCAAAATGTTCGTTATTAAATTTCCTAAAACTGGGGAAAAGAATTGGGGTTATCTCGTGCTATTCTTCAAGAAAACGTAAAAATTGTTCAAATCTTTTATATTGGTGTTGATAATTTAGTTTGAATGATGAGAAATTTATTAAAATTTTTTTAATTGCAATAGTTTGGTAATAAGTTTTTCAAGTTTTATTTTTTTTATTAAGGGTAAATTTTCATGAAAAGGCTTTATTTCATGATGAACATTTTTGAAAAAAACCGTCAAAAACACTCTTTTGTTAAAAACTATTGTAATGTTTTATATTTTTTTAAATATTCTAGAACAATTTAAGAACTACCAAAACGAAAAATTGTATTCTGCATTCCATAATTTTAGGAAAAATTCTCTCCCAAGTTGTAAAATTTTACATTTTTTGACAAAAATTTGGCAAAAATTGTGAGATTTTTGGTGACTTACTTATCATTTACTGCATACAAATATTGTTGACCTAAACTTTGAGTCCCACTGTATTTTGGCAATAAACCTCCAGGCCCATGGACACATCTGGGCAATCTAAACCTTTCCGGCATCGATTTGCTAAATAAAAATAAACAATCGCAAAAAATCGTTAAAAAACAATTCAATAAATACCTTCTGCTGGTTTCCCTGACTGCCCTGGCCGTCTCGGAGGCAAAATCCAAAACACCCACAACCGGCTTGGTAACAGCCCCGACTAAACCTTTACCTAACCCAGAAAAGACACCAGGCAGCCCATCGTTCGAAGCGCCTTCGTAAACTTGCTTAAAAATACCCGTGGCGCCCCCTAGAATTCCGAAACCCAACCCCTTAATCCCAGCCAGAATGTGATCTTTGCTATTCCCGCTTTCAACCTAAAAAAACAAGTTAGAAACCGAAAATTACAACGAAAAATAAAACATTCACTTGTCTTATTTTCTGCCGTATCTCCTCGTGAGAGTCGTCCATGGCAACGCTGCCGAGACCGTCCGAAAGCGATTCGGTCACCTTCGCCGCAGAGTTCGACAAACCATGCGTAACGTTCTTCACTAAAGCTCCGACATTCCCTTCGAATATTAAACCCGATACGCCCTCTGATACGTCGTTCATTAGCCCTAGAGGGTTACCTATGAAGTCTATGGAGCCCAGGATCATCCCAGCCTGCCACATTAGCTCCTACATAAGAGGAATAAAATGTTTGATGGGATTTTGAAGCGTCAAAAGACATTTCGCCGTAAATTGTAGCAAAAACGTTGATTTATTTACTAATTTACTCATATCCACTGATTTAAGTTTAAACCAGTTTGGCAACATAGCAAACATTTTCAAAATGTATTATTAAATTTACACATTAATACATTTATAACTGACTAAACCTTATTATTGACAAAAACTTGCTTTAAAGAGGATTGTGGCAATTGTGGTTTAAGTAAATTTGCATTAGAAAGTATGAAAAACCAAAATTACGGCTTAAAGGCTCTGAAAACAACAAAGAAATTTTGTTGAAGTGGAAATTTTATTCAAGTGTTTGTTCTTGTAAAAGATTAATTAATTATATTATAGTTATGGGAATACTAGACCTGTTTCCAAAAGGCAATGCTCTTTTACCTATTCTTTTACAGGTACCAATAACACGCTTTCCAGCAAAAACAATTGTTTTTATCTACAGGGTGTATTCTTTATTTTCTTATAAAATGCCTTTTAAACTTGTATTACTGGCAAAAACTGTTAATAATATTTTAATATGTATATTTAATTTGAAATACGCATTTCATTTTCTTTTATGTTTAATAGTACCTACCTATATTTCTGAGCCCAAAAATAAATAGTGTAAATTTCCTCAGAAAAAAGTCCCCTCTACCTTGTTAAGCCCTTTACCCAAAACCTACTGTTCCTATTTAAAGAGCAAGCACATTTCTTAAAATTCTTCAAAAGTATTTAAAAAATAAAACAAATATTTTTTAAACACAATTTGGGTTTTATTTTATAATCCTTATTATTTATTAAATAGTAATTTTTTTAATTATCTAGGTATTATATCAAAAAGTAAACATTTATGGAAGGTATGTATGTTTTTAAAAATAAACAAATGAATCAATAAATATTTTCACCCAAGTTCAATGTTAGAGGTTATTATTTTAGAATGAAACCAAAGAAAGTTATAAATCAATTGATTTCAAGCATTCAGCTTTTCATATCAAGCAGACAAAAAAACAGCATTGATATAATAATATATAATGATATAATTAAAATGGTAGTAATTTTTTTTTAATTGTATCTTTGTTATAGGTATGTTTACCTTCTGAATTTATTTTTTCATATATATTTAGAAACAAAAATACTGTCTATGTTTATTAGACTGGGCCAAAAAAATCAACTAATTTTTTTTTTGAAAATAATATCAAAAATATGGTTTGGGGTGACAAAAAAAATTATTGTGAAATTTTGAGTACATAAAATTAATTTTTTTTCCTCAGCAAGTTTTTGTCTCAGAACTCACAAACTATTGAGTTTAACAAAATTGACTCGGAAATATTTTTTTAAGAAAATTAAATGCTCTACAAAAAAGGTTAAAATGAAATTTTCCGTCAGATGAACCGTTTCCTTAAAATCATGCCTTAAAAATTGGTATAGTTTAACATTTTGATCTTTTAACTTTGGAATTTTGTAATTCATGTAAAAATCAGTACCCAGAAAAATGAATATTCTTATAAGAAATCAAATGCTTTACAAAAAAAGCATTTTTGGCTAAATTCACTCAATCAAAAGTTTTCAAGATTAAAGTTGAAGTCAAAACGAAATTCTTGTTTTTTTATGGGTGATAATTTGATTTTTTTCTTATTTAATGTTTATTATATAACTAATTAACAATTTCCAATAAAAAACAACATGATTGTTATTATTTAAACGATTAAATGGGTAACAGTGAAAATAATATTTTCTAAATGTGTTATTTTTTTTTAATTTTCAGTAATTTTATAAATAACATAAAGATTATCATCGATAAAAGAATTCAAGTTTTTAACTGACCCAAAAAAAAAACTACAGCGGAAAAAAAAATTTGTTTTGACTTCAACTTTAACCTTGAATAACTTTTGATGGAGTAAATTTAGCCAAAAATGTTAAGAGTCTTTTTTTGTAGAGCATTTCCCATAAGAATATCTATCGGTTTTTTTCCGGGTACTGATTTTTACATAAATTACAAAATTCCAAAAGATCAAATTGTAAAACTAAACCAATTTTTAAGGCATGATTGTAAGAAAACGGTTCATCTGACGGAAAATTCCAATCAAACCTTCTTCTAGAACATTCAATTTTCTTCAAAAAATATTCTTAAGTCAATTTTGTTAAACTCAATGGTTTGGGAGTTCTGAGACAAAAACTCGCTCAGCAAAAAAAAAATCTAAAATTGCGATGATAGACCTCTTAATATTAATATTATGCACTCAAACTTTCACCATATTTTTTTTTATCACCCTAAACACTTTACAAAAAAAAATAGTCGTTTTTTGGCCTAGTCTAATGTTTATCCATATTTTAAATCAATCATTCATCAATTATTACATTTTAATTGTTTTGTCCAATTTAAAATGTCAATGTACAGAAATCGACTTTTTTAGGGAAAATTTAAACGTTGAAAGATAATTACCCAATTTATTTTATAAAACAACAGTTTTTAAAGAAAATTATATAATACGTATATACAGGGTGTTATGTAATTAATGTTATATATTAAAATGGGTTGTTCCTTAGGGTCCTTAATTCTTTTAATGCTTCTGCACCTGAAACTTTTTTTTTCTAAATTCCAGTCTAAAAATAATTTATAATAACCTTTATCCTACCAAAAAGTACGCCACTGATCGACTAGGAACTTTAGGTTAATCTGGTGGATTTATTATGTTATGGTTGGTAACAACAGTTTCCAAAATCTCTCAAAAAAGTTGACAAACATTGTTTAAATTTAGCTTAATTACAAAAATGACAAAATTAACAATGCAAATTGTCAATTTGGCGTTTTTATTAATTGTTGGTTATTGCATTTTTGTACTGAAGGTAAATTCAAACAAAATCTGCCAACTTTTATGGCAGAATCTAGTGCATTTCTTTTAAATTTTAGGTTATGTTTTCAAATTGTAAATATCTTAACTAAGGGAAGTGCTTTTGGATTTATTTACACAAATTAAATGTTTAAAGTTTAACCTGTGAACTGGTCCCAATTTCATCTGAGTAAACAGAGAAAAAAACTGATGAAAAAATTAATTTTGTGGTTATGGATTTCAAATTTCAAGGGTAGTAAATTTTCTAATCATTGCTTAAGCTAATAGCTGGATCAGTAAATAAATACAGATAGGTATTAGAGCTTTAAGGGCATAAAACTTTTGTACTTATTGAGTTTTTATTATTTTTTTGCAAGAAAAATTTTTAGTAACAATTTTTTACATCTGGCAACGCATAGCTACTTTGTTGGTTGGTATCTATGTACTCACAAAATACAGGTGTGCAGAGATAAACAAGTGTGTAACCAGTGGCGTATCACAAAAAATATAAAAAACTTCTAATGCATATTTTTTCTTTATCTTTGGAAAAATGTTTTTTTAAATATTTTTCCTTTATTCCTTATGTCAAAAGGTATTCAATATTTTAATATATAACATTAATTACATAACACCCTGATATAAATAAATCAACGTTTCTGCATACGACCCTAAGTATCGGACTTACCTCTTTAAAGTGCTTGACTATGGAGTTGATCAAGAACTGGCTGGTCTCGAATGGGTGCTTTCTGTCGAAGGCCTCCAAGTCGACGGCCGCATCTTCGAACTTGATCAACCTCAGTCCCAACTTCCTCTTGATCCTTTGCAGATGCGGCGGTAGCTTGCTGGCCGTTTTCACGCTCAACCGTATCTGCTCGGGCATCAGCAGGATGACGCCGAAGTAGTAGCGTTTCACGTGCGTCGCGCACACTTCCGATATCAGACGTTGCGTTTCGTAGTCGTTTTCGTCGCGGTTCAGCGATTCTTCCTCCTGCGAGTGGATTCCGATGAAATTCGCGAGCTTTAGGAGGAGCCGTTCCTCGATTATAATGGAGATTTTCTTCAGCTTCAAGATTAGGTACTAAAAAGTACATATTTGCGTGGTATTTTGTTTAAAGTTTGAAAATTACGTTTTTACATCCCAAAGTATGCGTTTCAGCCAAAACTAACTTTGATTTTTGCAATTTCTATCCTAAAATTGTAGCTTCCCACATAACACAATATGTTTTAAAATGTTGTCAGGCCGTTTGGAGGACAATATTTATGAATGAAAGGTTGATGAAATGTTGTACAAACATTCAGAAAATAGTTATTTGTGTATCAAGGTGCATATTAAATTTTATCCTAAATCACATTTAATAATACCAATAATTGAGGCCTGTCATAGCAAAACCGACAATCTCCACTTTTGGTCAAAAATAAGATTTATATACTTCAACTAATTATCTATAAGATGATAAAGATTATGTGCTGCGAAAGGAGTTAAATCCTGCCTAAAATCCTATTTTAAAAATGACATTTAGTGCAAAGTCGACAATCTCCACTGCAGTGATCATGATAGATTTGCAGCAAAGTATACAATCTCCAATTCCACCATTAGAAATTAGTAATTTGTGTTATAACGTATTTTAGAGATTTAATTTTGTGTTTTTTTACTGGTACATACTGTTAAGTTCTATTGCAGTAAATTGCACTTCAAAATATACAGTGCTTGCAAATCCAAGTCCGACCGCACTGGAAAGGACGACTGTTCAATACCCGCGTGAAAAGAATAAGGATAGAATGCCAAACAGAATTTGATTGGTCAGAGCGTCAGGCGTGCGTATTGTAAGCGCCTTCTGTTTGGCGTTCTATCCTTGTTATTTTCACGCGTCCTTCTCAAACCGGTCGGACTTGGATTTGCAAGCACTGTATTTAAAATAGGTGTATATATACGTATATATACGTGTGTATATATAGTGTATATATACGTATATATACGTTTTATTGTTTTAAAAATTATAAAAAAGTTATCTTGTTTATTTTGTGCTATTATACCATAATAAGACGTAAAGGTAAATCAAGAAAATGCTGATAATGTCAAAACATTGCAAGTAAAACATTACGAGGCAAAGTGGAAAGAAGATGATGAGTTGTTGAACTATAAAAACTTTTTTGCACGAAGCAAACTGGTCCCAGATTTAGAAGAAACTCCAGATTTATGTGGTCCAGTTCAAAATTTCCCACATTAATTGTATAGTTAAATTTTATAACCATTAAAGGAATAAAAATACAATTATTTTGTTTATTTTTACAAAATTCATATCAAAGTCAGCAATCTCCAATTTATAATTGAAGCGTGGTAATTCAAAAGCGTCTAAGTGCCACTGCAGTGCTAAGCAAAAAGGTGGTAACTAATGCATTACTTATGCATTAGTTACCACCTTTTTGCTTAGCACTGCAGTGACACTTAGACGCTTTTGAATTACCACGCTTCAATTGTAGATTTCACCTATACTATGCATCCTGGAGACCTTGTAGTTGGCTACTAGACTAACAACAACAATATTTCAAAATAATTTATAAAAAAAATTACAAATTTAGAATTTAAAATACCAAAATCAATTATCTCAATTTACTCAGTTTTAGTGTGACGGGAGATTGTTGACTTTGCTCTGACAGGCCTCATATAAGCTGTCTTAATTTATTAATTTTTTTAATAAGAAATGTTAGGGACAACTGACAAATGACCCACATGCATGTAAAAAAAATGATTTTTTACAAATCTCAAAAACAAATTTGCTCAATTAACCTTAAGGCTAATTGAGCAAAATTATTTTTGTAATCAGCGCAGTCAAATTACACTAGAAAAGTTGTTGGCCACTTTGTGGCAAAATAGCTTTGACCAGTGCAATAAAAACAAAAAATCATCAAAAAAAACTTACTTTACATATGGTAGCATTCTTATTTTGCTGCTGCTCCACTTCGGCGCTAAAATCTAAAGCGGGCAACATTTGTTTGCTCTCATCTACCACCCTACCAGGTGGCGTTACATACAACACCACAGGTACAGAACCCTCAAACAGCTAAAAAAATATTATCACCAAAAAAATTACGCACTACACGGTGCTGTTCTGAGAGGTGATTTTTGGACTTTCTGTGAAACCTAATTTTTTTTTATATTCTTGTTAATTAGGTCATAACTAAAATTTCAAGAGCAAAATAAAAAAAAATTGACGGTTTGAATTGTTTTAATTGGCTGTTTATTAAAAATATTATGCACTCTTTCAATTATCCAATCCAAAACTAGCGATTTAATTTAAATATTTAATATTTGCATAACTAATAAAAAGGTTTTTACAATTTTTTTTTTATATATTTTACTGTTTTGTTGCAATAAACGTTCAAACTTTTAATCTAACCTTTGACGTATACATTTATGTTCCCTTAATTAATATATCCTTAAAGGTTGCCATGAAACTTAGATCTATTAAAAATTTATTTGACGTTTGAATTGTCATTTTCAGTATATGTATTCTATAATTTTTGTTTAGTTTTGTAAAGTGTTTTTTATAAACAAAAATGAAAAATTGAAGTAAAAGTTACGAAGAAATCCATGAAATTTAACTAAGGACCGGTTTATTCATCTTTAGTAAAGTTTATCGGGCCGATAACTTTCATGTCTTGGCAATATCTAGTATCCAAAGAAATTATTCGTCAAATAAATCAAAAATGAATAAATCGGCCCTAAATAAAATGTGGCACCCTTAGAATTATTGTTTAATAAATGTATACTATACATTTAACCTTAAATTAAAACTTTAAACGTGTATTACAATAAAACAGTAAAAGATATAAAAAATGTATAACCTTTTTTTAGGAAATTAACTAATCTTTAATCTGATTTAAAAAGTTATGATAATATTTAAATAAAATAAAATAAAAGTTTTAATTATCCAATCCAATTAAAACAAAATTAACCGTCAAATTTTTTTATTTTGCTCTTAAAATTTTAGTTATGACCTAATTAACAAGAATATAAAAAAAAATTAGATTTCACAGAAAGTCCAAAAATCACCTCTCAGAACAGCACCGTGTAGTGGGAGGAATTTCAAAAATCGCGGACAAAATTAGGGACACATTATTTTAACCCATTTTAAGGTTTATGCGGTGGTAAATTTCTGCTAAAATATTAATATTAATAAAATGTTTTAATTATGCACACAAATTCACAAATTTGTTTTAAACAATTTGGAAAAGTTCGGTTTTGTCGATCCTCCATTCTCCAAAAATATAAATTAATAAACAAATATATTACGCAATATTACCTAAGCTAAAAATAGAAAAATAAACAAAAAAAACAATTAAGGAATATTCTAGCAAAATCACTTATATACATTTTTTTCGATACATCTTTTCTTTGTAAATTTCGCATCTTTTGCTTTATTTATATCGACTACTAAAGTGACTTGGTCCAAAAAACCCTATATCGATGTTAAAATAACATTTAAAAGTTGACTTTAAAGCAAAACCGGTTAAATCCACGTTTTTTTACCTACTCTTTAAAAATTAATTAGTCAAAAATTACTAATTTAATAGTTATTAGTGGCTGCTTTTTCACTTGTACCATAGTTAACAATGGAATATAATGGTATCCAAAAATTTAATATCCAATTCTTATGTAAAATTGTCCCCTGAATCCAAAAATTATTAAAGTAGAGCAGTTTTTGAAATATAGTCAATTCCATATTAAATGAAAAATTGACTATATCTCAAAAACTGTTTTACTTTTTTAACTTTTGACGATATTTTCGGATTCAGGAGACAATATAAGATTTATCAATAATATCCAGGTTTTCGGTTAGGTAGTTTAAAAGTTTGTTGTGTTTTTCTTTGTCACTAACATTTTTAATAAGTTCATACAACTCCTTATTAGTCGTTGATGACATTTCTACATAAAAAGAAGCAAGTTATTCAAATAAACATGTAATATTTATATTAATATTATAACTTACCAAATATTATTATAAAGCGTTAATAAACACAAAAACACAATGAGATTGTATGTTTGATTGACTTTCACTGGAAACTGACGTTTTAGAACTAGCAAAAGGCAACTATGATGACTTATAAATATTCGACTAATATGATAAATTCATGGACATATTTCATATTCTGCTGACCAAACAGGCAAAAAAAGGCAGCTTAATTCTTTTGACTTTAAAAAAAGAAAATTTGATGAACGTTCTGGTACCAAATACTTTGCCTCACACCAAGACACACCTAAAGAAATATCTTGTGGTTTGTAAAAGATTTATCTACTTTGAAAGGCGATGTTAAAAGGTTTATAAAAACCGTATTTATGGTAAAATTTGCAATTTTAGACTTTTATATGAAAGAACAAGGATAAGGAATGTGGTAAAATATACCATCATTTCCTTTCATTAATTACGCAAAACAAAAATGGGCTTGAAAAACTTACATAAAATTTGCTCTAAAAAACCGACACGAACAATGTGACTTTTTAAGCAAGTTTAAGTGGGCATTTTACCATAAAAAAAATATTTCTTTTAAAATCATAATCTCTCTGCTTTCTTTTTTCATAACTCGTAATTTAAAATTTACTATGTTGATTTTTACAAAATAGGGTTTTGTCCGCGATTTTTGAAATTCCTCCCACTGTGCACCGTGACTAATTTTCGCATTTTTACCTGATTATCGACCCTTATGTCCCCGACGCTGACGCAGAACTTGTTAAGCGAGGGAGTTACAACGGCCTCGCCCACGATGTTCGAGAACAAAGCGTACAGCAACTCTTCGGGGCCCCGCCTGCAGATCAGACTTATCCCCAGGCCGCTCTGCAGGTTCACGACGAACTGCAGCTCCCCCTCGCGTCCGCCGTCCCCCCCGTCGTCGCCCTGCAGATCGGGCCGCTGCTTCTTCGATATGCAGCCCCACTCGCGCTCGTCCGTCGCGGCGAACGCCTCCGTCTCCCGTCGGTCTTTAATCGTCAGCACTCGCGTCGGTCCGTCCATCACGATGCGCACCTCGAGCTCGCCCGAACCCGGCCGGAGGAACTGCTTGTCGATCGCCTGCTCGATCGGGATGCCTTTGTCCGTCAGTTTATGGCAGATGGGCTGCGGGAGACCCAACACGGCCGAGTTCCCTACAAAGATGTATTTGTTTGTTTGTAAAATCGCAACGCGGTTGACAGAATGACTGAATATATCATAAAAAAGTGTATTTATGGTATTTTGAACCTAAAAATACAGGAAATGTAACTACCTGGAAAGTGAGTAGTAGGCTGGTTAAAAAAAATCAACTATTTTTTTTCCTGAATTTTCGCACTGAAATATCTTAACGATACCAAAAAAAGACTCCTGTGAAAACCGGAGCTCTTAATTTTAATATTTAGAGGTCGCGCATCGATAATTTTTATTTTATTTTATTTAATAACATGGGAAATTTTGTTTTGTTTCTTTATAATTTTCTATCTTACAAACTAATTAACAGATTTGTATGCGCGATATATATTCTTGTGGAAAATTGAACGCTCTACAAAAAATGTCTCATATCATTTTTCGATAAACCAACGAGTTCAAAAGTTATTCAAAGTCGAAGTTAAATTTATGTCATAATTGCATTTTTTACTTCAATTTTAGGCAAATTCATAAGTTAGTTATTATCAAATATAAAAAAAAACATTTAAAAATCAAAATTACAATGTTCAATAAGCCTTTTAAATCAATTCCACTGGAACACCTACTATTTTTGGAAAGAATTCATTAAAATTCTTTTTGATTGATTAAAATCCTTTTTTATTGATTTAAATCCTTTTTAATAAATTATTTCCAGTAATAGTACGTGGTTCAGTGGAATTAATTTAAAAGGCTTATTGAACATAGAAATTTTGATTTTTGATAATAACTTTAATGAATTTGCCTAAAATTTAAGTAAAATATGCACTTATGACATAAATTTAACTTCGACTTTGAACAACAAATAATGATAGGAGACATTTTTTGTAGAGCGTTCCTACAAGAATATATATCGCGCATACAAATCTGTTAATTAGTTTGTGAGCTAGAAAATTATTAAGAAACAAAACAAAATTTTCCATGTTATTTAAATGGGAAATAGAAATTCTCGATGCGCGACCTCTAAATATTAAAATTAAGAGCTCCGGTTTTCACAGGCGTCTTTTTTTGGTACCGTGAAGATATTTCAGTGTGAAATTTCAGGAAAAAAAAATAGTTGATTTTTTTGAACCAGCCTAGTGAGTAGCCTTGCGATTAGTTAGTTTAGTTCCCAACTACATTTCACTCAAAATTGACAAAATATACAAGATAAATTTGGAAAAGTATCTAAACCTGTAATTTTAAAATGTGTGTACAATTTGGTGCTATTTATGTACAGTTGTGTGTAATAATTAGGTAGGATTTAAATAAAAAATCAGAAATTGATTGTTGTTTACAAAATTGATTTTTTTTTAGTATTTTAATAAAGGATTATGTCAAAAGTAATTTGTAAATAAAAATTTAGCGTACTAACCCAATATTTAAGAGTCCCCCGGGGGCTCAAAATATTTTTTTTGTATGTTTTAGCTGGGGTAGAAACAAAAAGTTACCTTATGTTAACAGTAATTCTAGAAAAAAAATGCTAGAAGATTTTAAAGTAAAAATGGGACGGATTTGGTTTCACCAAAATAAAATCATGGATTATTTTTAGCTTGGCAAAACAACAATACATGAAATTTTAAAAAAAAATTCCAAATTTATAAACATTTTTAACCCTAGAATTTGCTGAACCGCCAAATTTTTGACGTCATATTCTTATATCGGACATTTTTTTTTCTAGACATATTGTTAACATCATAGATAACATAAGGTAACTTTTTGTGGCTACCCCAATTAAAATATAAAAAAAATATTATGCCCCAGGGGCACCCTTAAATATTGGGCTAGCACCGTAATTTTTTTATCTATTTTGCGTTCATAATGACTTCATTATAACACCGCTTTCGGTGCTGTAATGAGATACTTTATCCCACCAAAAATTTTGATTTTATAGGTTGGCTATACTTTAAACAGCATAATATTTTGCCTATTGGTTATAATATTTTTATGATTTTTCTAGTACTTACGAGACTTTTCTGTCAATTAAGCTTAAGCAGCTGCTAGACCAAAGAAAATCCTTTTTTTCTTTTTTAACATTAACAGCCGCTTATTGTAAATAAGTAAATTAAGCACGGCATGGCGAATCGATTTTGACATTAACTGTAAAACCAATGACTGTGATACCAACTATCTAAAGCAAAATTCGACCAAATTAAATTTAAGGTATACATTTTTTTATAGAATTTTTGCAAAATAGATAAAATAGCATAAAAAATTCATGTCATAAGACGTCATTTTGTCGCACGCTGACAATTTATAAAACGAGCGACGAAGGAGCGAGTTTTGTAATGGAGTTCTTTAATATACTAATTTACAATTATTGTTAACATAATGTAACTTTTTGTTGCCACCCCAAACAAAATATAAAGGTAAAATAATTTGGCATAAGGCAACTTTTTTTTGGTTCCATTAAATTGAATAAAAAAAAAATTTGATCCACACAACTTCAAGGCATAATTTTATTTGTTAAACGATGCATAAAACGTACAATTATAATAATTATTAAAAGTAGGTTAAAACAGGTTTTTTACATTCTAGGAGGTAAAAAACCTAATAATTTATAATAGTTATTTTTGATGCTAGATTGTTACAGTTTATAAATTACTATAAATGTAAAGAGAAAAAGTATTTTGCGTACATTGCAACGAATTTAAAAGACTTTGAGTTCTGTAGACACAAAAAACTGTTGTTTTTTTACTTAATAAATATTATGTAAAAGTCAACTTTTAATGACAGTTTAACGTTTGACACGCTAGCGAAGCGAGTGTGGCAATAATGCTAGTTTATTTAGTCTTTTCAAACAAATATTATACATATATTTTATTGTTTTATTCTTAGAAAAACAAAATAACGAATTTCTGACTTTTAATTCAAATCATACACATATTAAATTTTTTTAGTATAATGTTAGAGAGAAAATAAATAATTATATTTCTTAAATACATACACTGACTCCAGTGTCCAATTTTATTAGATACTTGTCCTAAAACAATACAAATCCCGTTGAAGACTCTAACAGCACTACTAGACTGGGTCAAAAAATTGACTATTTTTTTTTTTTTGAAAAATATAACGAGAATGTCATTCAGAATGACAAAAAAAAATTCCTGAAAATTTGAGCCCTTAATATTAATTTTAAGAGGTCTATCATCGCTATTTTTGATTTTTAGTCATAATTTGATGTTTTACGTTAGAACTGTCAAAAAATTAAAGTGAAAAAAATTCCTTTTCACTTATTTTTATATAAAATTAAATTCTCTACAAAAAAGGTCCGATTGAAAATGTTCGTCAGACGAGCCGTTTCCGAGTAATTGAGCTTAATAAATCGATGTGTTTTTTCGATTTGCCCTTTTTACTTTGAAATTTAGTAACTAATGAATCAATAAATATTTAAAAAATCAAACGTCGGATTCTTAAAGGAAATTTAACGTTCTACAAAAAAGGTCTTTGAACATTTTTGCCTAAATTTAATTCTTCAAAAGTTATTCACGATTAAAATCGAAAAAAACTTAAAATTTGCATTAAAATCGAAGAAAAACTTAAAATTTCAATTTTTTCTTCGTGAATAACTTTTGAAGAATTAAATTTAGGCAAAAATGTTAAGAGACCTTTTTTGTAGAACATTAAATTTCCTTTAAGAAACCGACGTGAGCTTTTTTAAATATTCATTGATTCATTAGTTACAAAATTTCAAAGTAAAAAGGGCAAATCGAAAAAACACATCGATTTATTAAGCTCAATTACTCGGAAACGGCTCGTCTGACGAAAATTTTCAATCAGACCTTTTTGGTAGAGAATTTAATTTTATATAAAAATAAGTGAAAAAGAATTTTTTTCACTTTAATGTTTTGACAGTTCTAACGTAAAACATCAAATTATGACTTAAAATCAAAAATAGCGATGAGAGACCTCTTAAAATTAATATTAAGGGCTCAAATTTTCACGAAATTTTTTTTGTCATTCTTAATGACATTCTCGATATATTTTTAAAAAAAAAAAAATAGTCAATTTTTTTGGCCCAGTCACGGTGTCTCTCAACGAAGTTTAAGTCACATAAAAATGACGCCAAAAACTGATTGCAGTTTCTTGTTCGGGACCCTTTGGTGAATTAAAAATGATTTTTACCAAAATCCTAGCTGATCCTCTTTCGAAATTTTTTGAAAATTTATTATTTTTTTTTAATTTTTTTTTATTTCAAAGTCTACCTTTGACAGAGTACACATTTGTACACCGATTTTTATAAAATTAGAGTATATTATTGAGGAGACTTAAAGAATACTTTTTAATACTGTTAACATAATTTGATATATACAGGGTGAGCCAAAAATCGCTTATTTTTAATAAAGCAAAAGCGTAAATTCATGATTTTGGCATAACACGCAAAACAGATGTATCCCCATTTTTTTTATATATTTCTACGTTTATTAGGTTACAAAATGGCATTCCTATTAACGTTTTATTAAAAAAAATGATTTTTAATAAAATTAAATAAAATTACGCTTAGAGAATATTTAAAATGTTGTTTAATTTAGGCTTTTTAGAAGTTTTCAATTTTGAACGAAAAACTGGTTCGGCACTCTTTGGAGATTTAAAAACGATATTTACCAAAATTCTAACTGCTTTTCTTTAAATTTGTTAAAAAATCATTTTTTTTTTAATTATTTGTTTATCGCAAAGTCTACCTTTGCCAGAGTACGCATTTGTACACCGATTTTTATTGATGGCAGTTTCTTGTTTGGGACCCTTTGGTAACTTTAAAATGATATTTACCAAAATCCTAGCTGCTCCTCTTTTCGAAATTTTTTGAAAATTCTTAATTTTTTTTTAATTTTTGTTTATCTTACCTTTGACAGAGTACACATTTGTACACCGATTTTTATAATATTGGAGTATATTGTTAACGAGACTTGGAGAATACTATTTTCATACTGAGCACATAATTAGATTTATACAGGGTTAGCCAAAAATCACGTTTTTATATAGTAAATAGCATAATGCACAAAACAGATTTATCTTAAAAAAAATATATTTTATTTAATTTTATTCAAAATCAATTTTTCTTATAAAGTCTTGATAAGAATCCCATTTTGTAGCCTGATAAACATAAAAATATCTAAAAAAACATATATCTTCTGCGTGTTATGCCAAAATCATGAATTTACGCTTTTGCTTTATTAAAAGAAGCGATTTTTGGCTAACCCTGTATATATTAAATGATGTGTACAGTATAAACAGTATTCTCCAAATCTCCTTAACAATATACTCCAATATTATAAAAATCGGTGTACAAATGTGTACCCTGTCTAAGGTAGACATTGAAATAAACAAAAATTTAAAAAAAAATCATAAATTTCGAAAAGAGGATTAGCTAGGATTTTGGTAAATATCATTTTTAATTCACCAAAGGGTCCCGAACAAGAAACTACAATCAGTTTTTGGCGCATTTTTATGTGACTTAAACTTCGTTGAGGGACACCGTGCAGTCTAAGCACTACATTTGAATTAAAATGATGAATAAATGAAAAAAAAACAATTAAACCACTCACCTTCTCTCAATCCAAAGAACCCATCATGCGCCTGCACGCAAACATTGTAATGCTTGCACTGCAACCTGCCCTCTTCCGTGAACCTCCAGGTTTGCGTGGACTCGCGCCTCGGATCTAGACGCCTCAGCATCAACCTGGAGTAGTTACTGGGTTGCGGCGCCGTGTTCTCGATGTCCAACACGTACAGGTTGCTGTTGGATCGGGGCTGGTGGGGATGCGAGGGCGGACTGCTCCCCTCGTGCATCAAATGCCCCTCCGGGCTCATTTTCCACAGCTGCGAGCGCTCGCCCTGCTGCTTGCAAGACAAAACCACCCGGTTGTTTTTTATCACGTCCAAGACGAACTCTTGGCTTTCCACGTCCGGAAGGTCCAGCAGATCTTTGTTTCTAAAAAGATGGTTTATTGCAAAAATATATTAAATGTCAATCTTAACTTTGGAAGATTACAAATAAACTTGTTAAGGAGGTTCGCGCACGGTATTAGTTGCTATGAGAAAATGTTGAAAAAACTTTAGGTTGTAGTTGAGTTTATCCCTTTGAGGAAATTGGATTTAAACAAAAATTGATGATTCAAAATAAGGCAATTTTTGCTTTTTCAAATTCATAATCAATTTAATTTTAAAAGGTCCATCATCGAATTTAAAGTTTTCCCATGGATGGACCTTTTAAAATTAATATTTAGAGCTCAAATTTTGACAGAATTTTTTTTTCAGCATAAGTGACAAGAATTTCAGATGAATTTGAAAAAAGAAAAATATTGCCTTATTTTGAAACACCCTAATGTATATACTACAAATTTTAGTATATTTTATTGTGGTGAAGCAAATTAATTTAAAATAGGTAGCTGAAATCATAATTATTTCAAAAAAAGTAAAAAATATCTATGGTTATAATTTTTGTTTGAAATATGTGTTTTTTCTAACTTGAAAACAATGGATTTACATTAAAAATAAATTTTATTAAACCTAATAAAAACTTAATTAAACTTTGGTAAGAATAAACAATAGTTTGCATATTTAAGATTAGTTTATAGTTAGTTTGAGTTTTATGTTAGTTTGTATTAGTTTTAGGTTAAAATTACTCATAGTTAATTTTAGTCTTCAATATATAGGTTTAAGTTAGGCTTAGATTAGTCTCCCTTCAGTTAAATTTAAGTTAAATGTTATGTTTTTAATAGGGCCAGATTAGCTAATAAGATAAGTTTTACTTAATTAAGCTAAATATATTTAAGTAAAATTTATAAAGTTAATATTAGTTTATTAAAAACAAATTTTAAACCTAATTAATTATAAAAAATATTAACTTTTATATTTTTACTTAAAATAAATTTTGTGAAATAAAGCCCTGATAAATTATTTTTGCTATGAAAAATAATAGTTTATTGGGGAATATTATAATTTGGGTTGTTTATATGTAAATAAATATTTTTCACCAAAATAAAATACACTAAAATTTAAATTTAAAAGTTTTTTAGAGGCAAAACAAAAAAAAAATATTAAAAAAATATTAAATAAATATTTTTCCCCAAAATAAAATACACTAAAATTTAAATTTAAAAGTTTTTTAGAGGCAAAACAAAAAAAAAGATTCAACATGTAAAAAAAATCAAATCAAATTTCCTCAACCTCAACCTATTTTTGTCTCAAAATGACTAGAAATATAACATTAAAAAAATTCTAGTGTTCGCACTTTTGGGTTAAACGTATTTTCAACGTAACTAAACTGGTTGTGAATTATAACAACATTTTGTATGCCACTTCTACAGGTATAAGTATTTTAATATAATATATATAATATATATATTATGCGTTAATTAAATGCATTTCCTATAAGTATTGAATATCTTATAACATAACATTAAAAAATTAACGATTTTCTTTCTCGTATGCACTTATGCAAATAGAAGTTGTTTTCCTTTTTTTGTTTTATGGTTTTCTCTTTGGACTTTCGCTGCGTTTAACATACTGCATGTTTTCTGTTGCTTTATTTTTTGTTCCCATACCCTTTAGGAACTTTAGGCTAATCTGGTTGCCTAATTTAATTTCTTATGTTATGGTTGGTAACAACCAGGGTTTCCAGATTCTGTCAAAAAAAGTTGTCAGATTTTGTTTAAATTTAGCTTAATTACAA
This sequence comes from Brassicogethes aeneus, assembly GCA_921294245.1. Classification (NCBI taxonomy): domain Eukaryota; kingdom Metazoa; phylum Arthropoda; class Insecta; order Coleoptera; family Nitidulidae; genus Brassicogethes; species Brassicogethes aeneus. Next base: position 56,086,118 of record OV121135.1, read on the forward strand.
AAATGACAAATCAACAATGCCAATTGTTAATTTGGCGTTTTAATTAATTGTTGATTATGTCATTTTTGTAATGAAGGTAAATTCAAACAAAATCTGGCAACTTTTATGACAGAATATAGTGCAATTCTTTCAAATTTTAGGTTATGAGCTCAAATTGTAAATATCTTAACTAAGGCTAAGCTTTTAGAGTTATGTACACAAATTGAATGTTTAAAGTTTAACCTGTGAACTTGTCCTAATTTCATCTGAGTAAACAGAAAGAAAAAAACCGATGAAAAAATTAATTTTTTGGTTATGGAGTTTTTAAAATAGGTACTAAATTTTCTAATCATTGCCTAAGCTAATAGCTGGATGATTAAATAAATACAGAAGGGTATTAGAGCTTTAAGGGCATACATTTTTGTATTTATTGAGTATTTATTTATTTTTTGCAAGAAACATTTTTAATAACAATTTTTTACAACTGGCAACGCGCAGCTACTTCGTTGGTTGGTATCTATGTACTTACAGAACACAATTGTGTAACCAGTGGCGTATCACAAAAAATATAAAAAACTTCTATCTTTATCTTTGGGAATTTTTTTTTATATTTTTCCGGTACACTCTTGACATATTCGGTATTTTATTATATTACATTAATTACATAACTCTGTATATTTGGGAGCGTTAAGCTTATTAGGGAATATCAAAATCACAAATTAAAATCATATTTAAGAATGTTGAAAAACACATATTAGGATGTCTAACGTAACTCAAAATATCAAAACAAGAAAGTTAAAAAAAATTTAAATCAAATATTTAATATAAGAAAAAAGTTATAGATTGCTGTACTTACTTCTTGAATGTCTCCGTAAAAGCGACATAAATAAAATTCTCGTAGGTCAAACCGGGCTGCTCTCCCAGCCTGTTCATGTCGTAGGAGTGCAAAACCCCGCCCGGAGCGATCAGAGTGATCAGGTTGGGCTGGGTGGGCTGATCCCAAGCGTACGGCACGCTCGAGTGCGCGCGAGCGGTGCCGAGAATGTCCTTGCACGTCGATTGGCCAAACTGTATCGACACCTCGGAGAAATTGTCGATCCTGATTGGCGGAGGCATCGTGTCCGCGTCCGAGAATATTATGAAGAACGTGGCGCGCTGCAACACGACTTCCAAGCGAAGGAAGTAAACTCTGCCGTTGCTGTCTCTAACGTTTACGTGCAAGGACTTGTTATCGTCTATTTTTAATCCACCCGACCAGCAACACTGCGGTATATCTTGTATGGAAACGCACAAAAGCTGTTCTTTCTCTAACTTTGGCCAATGGAAGGGCATGTGAGAGTTGGGCATTGCTTTCAATAAAGACTTACGTGAAATTGGATCGGACTACAACAAAACATAATAGTTATTTACGATATAAGTGGGATAAGAGCTTTATTAACGTACGCATGCGAAATTTGCCCAACGAGTGTGTAGCACGAGTTGGGCAATCGCAAAAGTAAGTTAATAAAGCGTTATCACACGTATATTGTACAATTTTTATCTACGCCTCCAAATGAAAAAATAAACGGTAATTATTTTTGTCTAAAGCTTAATTTTCATGTATCCGTTTGTCCGTCAGTCCGTTCATCCGGGAGCGCTCTTATTGGTCCAATTATAATTCGAAAATTATGACATTTTATCGATCCGTCAAGTTTCAACTTCGTACGTCTGACAGAGAAAGGTTAAATAATTTTAACTCATCCGTCACTACACATCTGTTTTTGACGCCTAACGTTATTTTAAGATAATTTATTTTCAAATATTTTTATATTTTTTTAATAAGATTGTAAAACGGAAATATTACGTTCGTTATGTGAATAATGTTTTACTGTTAAGTTTTTATTTAATAAGAATAACGGAAAAAAAGAAAGGACAAACAAAAAAAAATTAAAACTAGAACTAAAAGGACCTGCTTTTTTAAAACTATACATTTTAATGTATATTAGGGCTAGTATATTCTTTTTATAAGGTATATTTACCTACCTTTAAATTTATTAGACAGCTAACTGTTAAAGTTACAATTGTTGACATAATTGTAACTATGACAATTAAGCATTAGGTAAATTTAGTAAGTGAATATACTGACACTTAATTTCTATTTGTCGCAAAATCAATCCGTTAAACGTCATTAAAAACGTATGCATGAAAATTAGAACATTTCTTATCGGACGATTTTATTGAAAAACTGACATACGGATGACGGACAAACGGATACATGAAAATTAAGCTTTAGACTTAATTTAGGGTTATTTTGACATTTTGACATTTTGACTTTTTTATTTGATTGGTTAAAAGCAGAGAAAAACGCGTGCGTTAATGAACTTCTTATCTCACTCAAAATGAGTGGGATAAGATGTTCTTATCTCACTGGCGTAGATAAAACTATTTACCAAACTCATTACAAGAAGCAACAAATAACTCACCAAGTTTTTGATAAAGCAGCTCTGTGCAAATATTAACTCGTAGGAACTTGTGTTGTAGAGTTGGTAACGCGGTGATATAGTTATGATATTGGTAGACCTGTATTTCCCTTTACCCAGCCTTACTTCCAACCCAATAACGAAAACCTTATCTGGCCGACCGTCTTGCATGGTAACGTACAATTTTTTTACTTGCGTACCTTTTTGCACGTGGAAATTCGAACACCACTACAAAAGTTATGATAATTTTTTAAAACTGTACATTTACCGTTATTTATCAAGTTGGCTGTTTTCACTTAGATATCGTTTAAATTGTTAGTTTATACCCTAAAAACAATTTTAGAAAAAAAAATCCGAAGATACTTTTGCACATATTATAAAATTGATTTTTTCTTGTTTATTATATTCAGTTACTTATTAAATATTGTTGATTCTACTTTTATTATGATTTCTTCATAAAGAAATTTTGATCAAAATTCATTTTTACCGTTTTTACCAATAATTTTGTTTAATTTACCGACTACTTAATAAATATTCTGTATATATGTATAAAACAATTAAAATTTCATCAAGATATATTTGACATTTGTGACATTTGCTTTTAACCACAGAAAATAATTTCGCTAATATAAGTCAGTGTTTGCTTCATAATTATTTAATTTTGATTATTTGGATAAAATGATAATTGTAGGCAAAAAGCAGATAATTAAAAAAAAATTGTTTACATTTTTGATAATTAAAACTGTTATTGAAATAAAATAAATAAGAGTATAATAAAAAAATAAAATTATAACACAAAAAGGTTGAACCTAACGCAAATAATTTTAATTTTTTCTTTTTTTTTCTTTAATTTTTAAAATTTCAAAAATTTTTGATCTGCTTAGCTGAAAATAATGTATGATTTAAAATTTGTTAAAGCAAAAACGTTACTTTTTTACTCCAAAAATGTCCATAAGGTGATGTACTTTTTTTGCCATTGAAGCATTTGGCATAACTTCATCGAAATGAAGTTTTGCCCCTAAAAGTTCTTTTACTAGAATCTGATATTATTTTTGTCATAGTTATCTTTTTATATCGATATTATATAATAACAGGTAAATTATCATATATTATATCACGAGAACTATGAATTTAATCGGTTAAACTAGGCTCAGTAGTTTTTTGTTTGGTTTTTCTTGGAAAATGTTGAATGCAAAATAATTTAATAAAATCACGAGACCGCGTAGCGGTCGAGGGGTTTTATTTTTAATTATTTTGCATGAAACTATTTTCCAAAAAGAAAAATCAAATAAAAAACTTACTGAGCATAGTTTGACAGATTAAATTTATAGGTTAAGTGATATACGTCTAGATTATTTCTCGAATTAAAGGAAACTATTTGACAATTCATAAAATCTGACGTATGTGTCAAAATTTATAAATATTTTTTTAAAGAAAATTCCATTAATTTAAGGTATGTAATAAGTAATAATTTATATTTCGTAAACTAGATAACTTATTTTTTATTGTTCTTAAAAAAATGTTTGTTAAAACTTGTAAATAACACCATAAAATCGTAAACAAAAATCCAATATGGAGGCTAAAATTTAATCGCTGTTAAATAGTTCTAGTGATTAAATCGCTTATTTAAACGACATTTATTCAAAATTCAAGGCTTTTGATTGGTTCATATTATAATGAGGGAAATAATCAATAATAAATATTACTGTCAATTTGACAGTGTCAGATTTTTTAATTATAATTATAAGGTCTTCAGCAGAAGTACAATTTTTTAAAACTGGCATAAGCTACCAACTTAATAACAAACAGTCCAAATAAAAAAAGAAATTTTAATCAGTTGATATAAATAAATCAACGTTTTTGCATACGGCCCTTAGTAATTTAAAATATTTGACTAAAGGGAAAAATGATTTTCATCTTAAAAGGTAATTTAAAATGAACTATTAATGATTTATGATTTACAATCTTCAGAAAGTCAATATTAAAAGCGTATAAAATAAAATTTAACATTAAATACAGAATAAATATTGAACGGGCGCGGTAACAAAATTATTGGAAAAAACGGTAAAAATAAATGTTGACCTTGAATTTAAAGAATAATTTTTTAACGCCAATATAAAAATTTCTTTATCCAAATAGATCATAATAGAAGTAGAATCAACAATATTTGGTAAGCTATTGAATATAATAAACAAGTTAAAAATCGATTTCCAAAAAGTCCATGTTCCCATAAAGGGAAAAGTATCGGAATTTTTTTTTATTTCAAAATTGTTTTTAGGCTTTAAACCAAGAATTTAAACGACACCCAAGTGAAAACAGCCAACTGTAAATAACGGACTCTATTTTTTCGTTCTTACTTGTGGTATTCCGTATTTGATGACTTGGTTTCCCACTCTGGCGTTTATGGTGGGACTGGCGTCGTTATCGGAAAAACTGAACAAAAGCGGCGACGCCATGCGCGCCCTCTCGTGGTCCTCGAACTGACCCGCGCTTTCGCTCGACGAGCCCGATTGGCGGAAAACCAGCGGCAAACCTGTTTTGTTTATTATCCAATAGGGGGCCGAAATCGTGATCTAACGACAACAAAATTAGGTACATTCGCTCGATTTTATTTTCGATATGGTATACCTTTAATTTTGCTTCCACGTTGGGCGTGATTAAGACGGATAAATACAGTTTTCTGCCGCGTATGTCTTTCAGGTAAAATCGGCTGCTCACGTCTGTGTACGTTTGAGCTGGCACTACCAAAGTTCCGCTGGATGAGAAGTTTTCTATCATTATTTCCATTTTGATGTCATTATCGGTATTTGCCTGAATTAAAAAAAAAGAAATAGGGCCTTTCCATCTCTTTATTTTTAATTTCTCTACTGAAATCAATGAGACCCGTATTTTTTCTTTTTGCTTAAATTTGAATTGTTTAAATTTTTGAAAAAAAAACAGACATTTTTTGTTGAAAATGCGATGACTTGGCCAAAAATGTTCGATCGTTATATTTTTTTTTAAATTGTAGGTAAATTGTTACTACATACAAAAAATATATAAAAAATAAGTAAATTTACTCAATTTTGTTTTCACTAAAATAGACAAAAAAATTGAGGTCAAAATTTTGACATTCCAACATATTTTTTTACTTCATATTTTTTTCGTTTTAAGTTGATAATATGAACAACTTTCACCAAAAGTCCCGAGTTGGCTAAATTCGTCGTTTCGGAATTATTATTTGTTTAATGAAAATGCCATTTTCTAGTAAATTTGTGTTTCATATTTAACATATTTTTGTCACTGGAAATGGTCATAAATTTTTATTTATGCATTTTTACATATTTCGATTCAAATTGTCATTTGTCAATTTTTGAAAGATCAAATAACTTTTTGATTAAAAAATACAATTTTATTATTTTTTTGCAATTAGGAGCTTTTAAAAATTGATTTACCCTATCAAAACTATTTTTTTAATAAAAGAGGGTTCGTTGGTCATAAAATAAATCTTTTTTTATTTTTTTACCAAATATTAATGCATTTTTTAATAATATCGCTTTGTATTAAAAGAAGTATCAGATTTGACAGTTCGTTAGTTTGTTTTGCTGGTAAGTGAATATTAACATTTTATATTACCATGAAAACATACGCTAAAACTTTTTATAATATAAAATGAAAATATTAATTGAGGTGGTTAGAATCAAAGGGGTGTAAATAATTGTTTAATTTTTTTTGGTTTTAAAACTACTAAATAAAATTATATTTAATATGTATATAATTATAAAAAGTTATATCCAACCGGTCCATAGTTTGGCCATTGTATGGAATCTCTGGCAATAAATAAAAAAATATTCCTTCCTTCCTTATAGAGCCTCAGTCAAAAAGAGTTTTGCGACTTCCTCACTCATATCTGTTTACCGACCAAAATATTTCTTCAAAATAGCGTTTTTATAAGTTTCTTGTGCATTCGATTAATTACTTTTAGGTATATAATATTTAGTTTTTATTATTTTAACCAAAATTAACATCTTTACATGCGAGAATATTAAGAATTTAAATTTTACTCTAAAATCTTTAATAATTTAATTTACTTACTTAAGAGCATTTTCGTGACAAAAATATGTTAAATATGTAAAAAAGTTCTAAATTACACTTTATAAAGGTCACCCCAGTTTCATGACCTTAGATAAAATTTTTGCGATGAACCACGAATTTACTAGAAAATTGCATTTTTATTAAAACCTTTGGTGAAAGTTGTTTATATTATCAACTTCAATAAAAAAAAATATGAGGTAAAAAAAATTGGCAATGTAAAAATTTTGACCTCATTTTTTGGCATTTTTTAGAAAAAACAAATTAAAAAAAATTGAGTCAATTCACTTAATTTTTTATATATTTTGTACATTTACCTACAATTTAAAAAAAATTAACGATCGAAACATTTTTAGGCAAGTTATAGCATTTTCAAGAAAAAATGTCACTTGTAAGAGAAAAATCAATGTTTCTGTCCATTTTTCAAAAATTTTCTACGGGTGATTAAAACAAATTTAAGCAAAAAGAAAAAATACGGGTCTCATCGATTTCGGTAGAGAAACTGTAAAAAAAAATTGTTGAAAAATAACGACCCACCCCTTTTTGCCTGATCGATTTAACCTTAGTACCGAATAAAGAGATTTGAAAATTAATATTAAAATCAATTTGTTGAAAATACACTTTAAATCACTTTTTGAATGCAATAACATCTAAGGGCGATTCCATGATTACTAACAGGGCAAAAAGAAAGAAGAAAAAATGTTTTTTGGATATTTTCGAAGATATGTTGTTCCTATAACAATAATTAATTTTATTGCTGAGAACTATCATAATAGTATATTAAAGAACTAATGTCATAAGACGTCATTTTGTCGTACGCGGACAATTTATGAACGAGTGCGACAAAAGGTCTTATGACATGAGTTCTTTATGCTAATTTTATACCTTAAATTTAATTTGGTCGAATTTTACTTTAGATAGTTGGTATCACAGTCATTGGTTTGACAGTTAATGTCAAAATCGATTCGCCATGCCGTCCTTAATTTACTTATTCACAATAAGCGGCTGTTAATGTTGAAGAAGAAAAAAAGGATTTTCTTTGGTGTTAAACAAAATTTATTGCCAGAAAAGTCTCGTAAGTACTAGAAAAATCATAAAAATATTATAACCAATATGAAAAAATATAATGCTGTTTAAAGTATAGCCAACCTATAAAATCAAAATTTTGGGTGGGATAAAGTATCCCATTACAGCACGGAAAGCGGTGTTATAATGAAGTCAATATGAATGCAAAATAGATAAAATTATTATTATAGGAACAACACATCAAAAATTTCATAAAACATTTTGGTTTCTTTCTGTTGGTCCCGTTACTAATCATAGAATCGCCCCTAAGTAAATTACTAAATTAATTGTTTTGGTGTTATTTTTGTTAGGTTTAGTCCAAAACTTTTTGTAATATTTTATGTAACTAACACTTTCAGGGCTCCCACGGCTAAATTACAAATTTTATTTGGGAATTTAGGAGGTTTTTTGTAAAATTTTAGGATAAATAAAGTAAATGAATTTCTTTAATTAAATAAAAATAAATCTACACTGTACTTAAAAAATAAGAAAAAAATATATAATTCTTTTTAAGAAAAATTTAAATATCAAAATTAAAAGTGAGGTAAAATTACTACTTTTGTATATCTTAATTTTATTTAAAAAAAGAAAACGCGTCGATAGATTTGGCTAAAAACCTAGGCCAAAATCAAATGATAACCTTTTAGTTAACATAATTATACCTAACAAGTATTGTAATGTGGATCTTAAATTAAGATTCTTAATACTCAAAAATATCATAATAGATAATATATGAAGTTTGCAATATACAGGAAAACATTCTTTAGATTGTGTACTATTTTAGCTGTCATTTAAAAGAAAATTAAAAATCCTTTTGTTTGTTATATAACACGATAACGAAAGAGCTGTTACTTAGATTTTGTTTTTAGGTATATTTTGTTACTTTTTAAGAAAAATGTTGGTTGTGATATTAAATCATTTTAAAAAGAATTTAATAAAGTAGAATCTTAAAATTTATTTTTTTAAATTACTTTTTAAAAAAGATTTTTTTTAGTATGACAACTACCTTAATTAGGTTGGCCTATTTATATTTAATTTTTAGGAGTTTTAGGAGATTGATGGCCATTTTAGGAGAATTTGTGGGAGCCCTGCAGTTTTCTAAATGATAATAAAATTATTATTAATAATAATAATACTTGCATTTGTTATGGCAGCGTTTGATCCTGGCGCAATCCTTCCCACGTCGCCTGACAAACTGTAACTAAAATCGATGGGCAGCAAGTTGATCAGCTTCACAGTGGGCAGCAAGACGATCTTATGCGCCGGCTGTTCGACAGCGTTGGCCCTTTCGAACAGCTGCCTGATCTTGCAGATCTTCGCGCAGAACCTGTAGTTGTGCCCCTTGTGCGTGTGACACGTGCGAATCTCGTGCATCGCGTCGACGTTCTGCGCCATTTCCAGCCAGGAGATCGTCGGCGAGCAGTATATGTACTGGTGCGTCACGTTGACGGGTTTGACGCTTATTTCCGAGTGCGCGTGGACTATGGGCACGGCTAGCGTGCCTTCGGGGTCGATGCGGAAGGACTTGCTCGGAGCCCACAAGGCCACGGTGTCGTGCGGCAGGCGACTTTCCAGCTTCACCTCGACGGATTGCTGGAGTTTGTTGACTAAAACCACGGCGGAGCGTATTGTTACCAGTTTGCGGGCCGAGCCCTCTAAAGCGACGTCAAAGACTATTCTGGCCGCAGGGCGCTCTTTTTGATTCTAAAATAATAATATTAATAATAATTTATTTATTGCCCAACAGTTTGAACCATTACAGGACATTTAAATAAGATATGTGTACTGTATAGTATTCAAAGTATAAAAATAGTATTCAAAGTATAAAAATATATAAAAATTCACAGAATTTATTAATTTTTGCTAGTCAATCTTGGTAATTTGAGAATTAAGCAACCTAAACAAAAATGAAATTGATTTAGTAAATTTTCTCTTTAAAGAGATTTAAATTCAAATGTCAATAGTGGCAAATCATGGTCAAACTCCTGAGTTGGATATTCACCATATATGAAGATGTAAGAGATAGATTGGATACCAGATTATAGAAGCATATTCCATATTTGACCTTATTAATGAAAAATACAACATTTTTAATGAGCTTTCATTTATAAATTGTTTGGTATTTCGAATGAGAAAACCCAACATTTTAAAAGATGAGTTTACTACTGCGTTGATATGGTTTATAAAGTTCAGCTTTGTGTCAAATCTAACTTCCAGATCTTAAAAGTCTGTAACTTGTTCCAAACACCTATTGTTGATTTTATAATTATTATTATTATTATATAATATGTATATATAAATAAATGATAAAATTACATGTCTTATTTTAACACCTATTATATTGGATATTTGTTATTTTTACTATTAGTTATTTTTTGTCAATTTTTTAACAATGTTAAAAATTCCTAAAATTATTGAAAATTTGTTATTTTTTGACAATTTTGGAAATTTGCCCCACTATTTTGTATATTTATACCACTGCGAATTTTTCCACAATTTTTTAATTTTGTCATTTTTTAAAGCTTTGGAAGTTTTGAAAAATTTGTCCCACCATTTTTTATTTATACCGAGGCGACTTTTTCCACATTATTTTAATTTTGAACCTATTTCATTTTTGACATAAGATGATAAAAATGATCTTAAAAATTAAATATACATTACATCTCTAATTTTTAACATTTATTATATTTTTGAGGATTTAGTAAATTTTTTGAAAATTATGCGAATTTTAAAAATGTGTCCCTCTATTTGTTATTGCCATTGGGAATTTTTCCACAATTTTTTAATTTTGAAGCGATGTCATTTTTGACATCTGTCATTTTCAACATATTAATTACACTAGGCAACAAATTTTAACTTAAAAAAAAGGTCCTGGTTAAAAATAGAATTTTTCGATTGTTTATGACTGAAATAGATCCAAAATGTTTTTAAAAAAATTTCGTAAATAAAAAATAGGAGCACAGTATTTCGGTACCATTTACAGCATAGATACACCATTTGAAAATTTTAGGATGACGTTACTTTTAACTAATATTTCAGCATTTCATGAACAACATATCTTTACATATTGTAAAAATTTAAGGCATGTTTTTTTGATGTTTACTGTTTTTTATCGTTCAAATTATTTTGTTTACTTATTTTTATCGTTATTATTTAACAATTTTTCTTTGTATCATGGTGCTGCCCGTATCGTCTAAACGAGACTTTGGAAAATTTTTTGTCGCCGGATTTGCGTCGAGCAGGTAAAAATCTATAGGAGTGTGCTATTTTTATTACCGACCTTTTTTATTTACTAATTTTTATCGTTATTATTTAACAATTTTTCTTTGTATCATGGTGCTGCCCGTATCGTCTAAACGAGACTTTGGAAAATTTTTTGGTCGCCGGATTTGCATCGAGCAGGTCAAAATCTATAGGACTGAGCTATTTTTATTACCGACCTTTTTTTATTGTTTACTAGTGTTATTTTTGTAATTTTTTCAAAAAAATTGAAAATTTGTTTTACTACATTTTATATTTACAGTATAAATAAATAAAAAATATACATAAAATATTTAATTTAATAAAATAAATTTCTACATTTTTTTCAATTTGAACCAATGTTAAAGATCTCATTTTTACCATTTGGTATTTTTGTCAATTTTGTAAATTTTAAAAAATTTTTAAACGTTTAAAAATTTGTTCCACTATTTTTTGTATTTATACCACTGCGAATTTTTCCACAATTTTTTAATTTTGAACATTTGAAATTTTGGATATAAGATGTCAATTTTTGGCAATTTTGTAAATTTTGAAATTTTTGAAAATTTAAAAAAAATATTCCACTATTTTTTATATTTATACCACTGCAAATTTCCACAATTTTTTATTTTGAATATTTGAAATTTTGGATATAAGATGTCAAAAAATGAAAGATGTCAAAATGACAGATCATTTTAGACATCTGTCATTTTTACCATTCGTTATTTTTGGCAATTTTGTAAATTTTGAAATTTTTAAAAATTTAAAAAAATATTTCCACTATTTTTTACATTTGTTCCACTGCGAATTTCCACAATTTTTTAATTTTGAAAATTTTGGACATTATTTGAAAAAATTCGAAATTTTGTAAAGCATTTCTACTGTTTTTTAGTATAGCGTAATACAGACATATTAATAAGACCATCCATCTGTTAAAATTTAAAATAAAAATTAAATAGGTATCTCAAAAACTGTTCAAAATAAAAAAACAATCAAATTTTAGTATTTCTAGAATTTAACGTAGAATTTAAAAAATGCAATAATATTTTTATGGTTTACCGGAAGTGATAACGCATTGAAAATAATTTAAGAAAATAGTGCCTTATAATTGATATACAAATTTTAAATCGATATCTTTTTCCGTTTTTCATAAACTTCTAATAAATAAGTTAGGTGAATAACCCTGTATACTTATGTATTATATTTGTAATTCACTTGTATTTTTTCAGAGCATAAATAAATATTATTAAATAATATCATTTGACATGTCATTTATTTATGAAAATTTTGTCCCACTATTTTTTATATTAAATTTTATACCACTGCAAATTTTTTGTAAAATGTTAAATCTGTAAAATTGACAGATCTCATAAACGTTTGACATCTGTCATTTTAAACATTTGTTATTTTTTGACAGTTTTAAAATTTTTTAAATTTATCCCACCATTTTTTACTCGTAAATAGTTTTGGTTTACCACGTCCGCAAAAACTACATTAAAAAAAACTTACCCTCGACACAATCTCGGCTTCGGCATGCCTAAAATAGGTGCCAACTTTATCTATAGTGACGGGCGTTACGGACTGCCAACCGTCAACTTTAACGGTCAGCTGGTGCATTTTCAACTTGTGCGAGTCCTGATGCCTGATCTTGTCTCTTTGCGTGAAAGTGAAGGGTACAATCTGACCGGGTTCCACCACAGTCCAAATGTTATCGGTGGTGTACGACGCGGTTTTGTTGTACTCCGTTATAAGAGTCGTGAAAGCCAGCTGCGATCCTGTTTCGTTCATCAAGGCGTAGGGAACGAAGGGGAGACGTTTGCGGTGGTTTTCCGACTTCTTCACGTCCTTCAAGAGGTAGTAATCTTTGGTCCAATTGTCTTTGACTTGGCTGTACAGTTCTATCAAAGTTGAGGTGATGTTGATGTTCAGTATATCCGCTTCGTCCGATTCTACGGTGATGTATAAACGGTTTCTAGTTAGGTCCAAGGAAAGAGTCTTTTTCCACGCCACGCGACATCTAAAACGGTCGAAATAAAAAACACAAATCATCGCAAAATAAAACACTCTTACTTCCATGGTTCTATAACTGGCTCCCACCCGGATAACACTCTGTTGTAATACGACCCGACAAGGGTACAATCCAAAGAACCCTGCGGGTATATGGGCATAAGTGGGTTCATATTGGGCATTACTTGAGATAGACACAAGTCTGAGAAGGAAAATTCCAGTAGAGGTACATCAGAATCTCTGCAATCGTCGATGATGCACAAGGTTACACAAGTGGCGCGAAACTAAAAAAAACGTTTAGTTCCAAACAGGGTTCGAAAAAATCACGATTAAAAAAAAATCAAAATCAACGATTTTTAGTTAAAAAATAAAAAAAATCAACAAAACACGATTTTTTTTTAATTTTTTTTAAATTATAAGCTTTTTTAATAAAGTGTACTATTAAAAAAATACTAAAAATAACTTAACTATACGCTAAAGAATTATCGGGTTTTCAAATGCGCGCGCCATCTGGTGGACTTAATTTAAGAATAATTATTGTCAACAATACATTTAAAACATACGAACTGTACATTTTTAATTAAATAGGTAGTTTTTCATAAACGACAAATTTTGTACAATTGCACAGCTAAATCGCGCATGTTATTTGTGTTTTACGTTGCAAGGAAAAAACTAAAAAAACTGATTTAGTACTCAATTTCGATTAATTATTCTTTATATCATTGATTAAAAAACTCAACGCTTAAATGCTTATATAGTTACGTTACGAATTATTGTGATTTTAATTGTAAATAAAATTCAAGAACTAAATTGTTGCATTTTGCCAAAGGATCCAATTCAGTAAGTACGATTGTTGGTGCAGAATTAACTAATGATAACTTTATCTAATATAATTTATATTTCAGTTTGGACATTTTTAAGAAATTACTAAAAAATAATTTTTGCACAAACATAACCTTAAAATCAACCATTTTTATATTTGAGTTCTCTAAAAAAAACCGACAACTGCATTTTAAACAACAAAATATACCTACGAATTCATGGAAACATAATATTATATATAATACATAATATAATCAACGCTTTCAATAATGCGAAAAGCTGTTTAAATTTAGACGACTTATTTGTTTGACGATTATTACTGAATTGAAATGTTTTTACGTTAATCATTACTAAAATATGTATTTATTGTATCTAATAGATACGATTTATATGCAATTTATTTCTTCATTCGGATTAACACTGTTTATTGGAAAACCGATAAAAACTCAACCCAGGATTTCCTCTCGAAATACACTCAACAACACAACAAATCGTGCCACGTTTTTTTTTCGATATTTTTTAACATTTCCCAGCTTTATTCTCAAAACACTCGTTTGTAACACACGCGTTTGACAGCTGATTATCAAAAGTTGTACTTTTGTTACGATGAACAGCCGAGTGGTGGCGATACTTCTTTAGCATATAGGGTTTAAAAATTTCCGGAAAAATTGGGCCGGCGGAAAAAAACCGTTTTTTTTCGAAAAAATTTCAGAAAAATTGACATTTGCAATTTTTTCATTTTATTCAATTCAATTCACGATGCAAAAGTCAATTTTTTAAAAAAAATTGCAAATTTTTACAGATATCTGTAAAAAAATGAATTTTGGACGCTGATTATAATCATAATATTATAATAAATCATATATGATAATAATAATTATTTCTTTTATTTTAATTCAGTAAGAATTATCTCCTGGTCCGCAAAAAAACATATTCGGTGCTGTATTAACATACAAAATTTAGATTAATTTGACATTTCGATTTAAAAATTATAATTTTGTAATTTAACTTTATAAATCAAACATTATTTTGTAATTTGATATTTTAAATGGACTAATTTTTGCAAAAAAGCCTCAACCGAAAGTATATTTAATGATTACGTTTATTTTCTTAGATCAATTTAATTCAATATTTAGTTTTATTTTTTTCTGTAATAAAGGATATTTTTTTTAAATTAAAATAATGTTAAGTAGTTAATTGCTACTTTTTTCAAATGTGTATATTTAAAAAAAAATATTATTTTTTTTTCAAAAAAGACAATTTTTCCAAGGCCTGGGAATAAACGGAAGAAACAGTTTTTTTCCCTCAATTTTTCCGACACTTTAAAACCCTACTTGACTATAATAATAATATATTGGCACTACTTTATACACAAATAAACCACCGACCGCAACCGTCATATATTTTATATTCCTTTATTATTTTATTTAACAAAATAAGCAGTTTTTCTATACATATGAATTTATTTAAATAGTGTCAAAATATTATTGTGCTTTAGTTTTAGATTTTCTAAGTGTTTTTTTTAAACTGATTTAAATCATTGATTAAAATAAAAAAATCACTTGATTTAAATCGTGATTTCGTGAAAACTTACCTCAATATCTTTAATAAATGGTTTTTTAACGTTTTTATCAAACATTGAAACGGCATTGCGAGTTAGCCAAAGAGCAGCATCATCAATAGTGTTATTACATGTTTCCAGTGCTTCAATGCAGTCACTAGAGCGAAAACCTAAAGCTGTCAAGGTAGAAATTTTACCTAAAAAATAACCACAATTACAGATTTATTACATTGCTTTTGTTATCCCTAAAATACCTCTCAAATTTCTGGATATTTCTGGCTCTTTTTCTGAAGTCGTGATCTGATTCGGCAACGATTTTATTATTTGCATGAACATACACATGTCGTTGTAAGAAAGTCGCACTTTAAGGAATTGCAATTGTATCTCAAGTTTATCCTCATGAATAATATCTATGTTCAACGTTACAGGGTCTATAATAGATAGAGCTGTTGTTTCCTCCATCCCCAAAACGCATGAGAACATTTCGCAATTATTCAGCGCGCATGATAAGGGTTTTTCCGTATTCGCCGGTTTATATGTTAAAACAGTAGTTGTCTAAAGAGAAATATCACAAAAATACACGTTAACAAAAAACTTTTCTCATCACTTACTTGAAATATAACAGCATTAGAGTCCCACTGACTGTTATCCTCCAAAATCACAATCTCCGAATCCGTTATGTTCATGTTCAACTCAAATATTTCCTCCTCCCTTTTGCCATCAACTTCATCAAGTGGCTTATGCTTCTGCGGTGTTATCGGTAGGGAATTTTCCTGGATATCCTGGAAAATGTACTCGCGAACTTGCTGCCACCAATCGAAAATCGCCATGAGTCGCATATTGTTCAGCAATATCGTCGATTTAGTTTTGTTGCGTCTTTTGCGATTGTGGATCTCGACTTGCAGCTCGTTTTTCTTGGAGTTTTTGTTCGGTTGTAGTATGTTCGTGAAAACGTTCACAGGAGATGCGGTTTCAATACCTTGGAATCTGGTATCGACAATAAGAATTTCCTGCGACATCAAATCCACGTCCTGACTGTTGTCACTGTACGTTTCCAAAACCAGTTTTGACTTGATGAAGTTTATGCAACTTATAGGCGGACTTTCGTGCGATTTAAGCAGCCTTAAGGTCACGTTTTGTAGGTCCAACTTGAGTGAGAATGTTGTCCAAACATCTCTGATATTAGCCTATACAAATGCTTTCATAAGCAAACGAAAGTGTGCAAGAAAAACAATACAATACCTCAGCATCAATGGATGGTTGTGTTACTATAACAGGGACCCTTTCCTCCCCAAGGTTATAAGCCAATAATCCTCTTATTAGTCTGTATTGAGATAGTTCTAGAGCACCATCTAGTGTGGACAGTTCTCCATAAACACTTTTGTCAGGAACTAAAAATTTACTATTTAAAGCACAACATAGTTTCCAAAAACATTAAAGTACAACAGCCATGAAAAATCTCTTAAATTTTATACAAAGCAAAATGTGTTACAGGACTGAATATAGATTTTGGAAAGGCTCTTGACACGGTAGATCCGCACATACTTGTAAAAAAGATACAACAAATGGGACTGAAAGAAAAAGCAATTGATATCTTTAAATCTTACTTAACTGGAAGAAAACAATATACAAGAGTAGGAGATGAAGCTAGTGACCAAGAGAGTATATACTATGGAGTGCCACAGGGTTCCATTCTGGGTCCTTATATATATTTATTATATATAAATGATCTTCAGTTCTAACATTTAATTGGAAAAATGATGGTCTATGCTGATAACACGGTTCTTTTCTATGAAAACACAAATGACAAAGAAACAGAACACCAACTATAAATGACTAAAATGGACTAATACAAACAAATTAACACTAAATAGTGCAAATTGTCATATAATAAACTTTGAAAATAAAACAAAAAATCACAACATTAGAATCACCATAAATTCAGAAAAAATTATAGAAGAAAAAAAATTAAATACCTGGGTCTAGTCAGCATAAAAAACATACTTTGACATACAAAGGGCTTGCACATATAAATATTGAAGAATTAAGGGAAATGGAAACAATAAAACTAATAAAAAAATATTGGAAAAATAATACTGTGATCAAGACTTAAATATAATCATATGATCTTAAGTACATGGATACATGACGAGAAACAATCACAAAATTCAAAGACCAAAATAGGACAAAAACGAATATTGACTGAAGGTGTCAGACTCTATAATGATATTCCAAAAGAGATCAAAAATACAATCTAATTAAATGTACTTTTTTTTCTTGTTTATTGCTGTTATTTATATTATTTATACTTCTTGTTACCATTTATTGCTGATATTTAAACATTTATTACTGTTAATATATGGGTGAATATTTCAAAAGTGTAATTCAATCGGTTCTGGCTTGTTATTTCAAAGGTTAATACACTTGATGTCTAGTTTAATTAACTATTTTTACTTGATTCCTTACTTATTTTAGTCTAAACAAGCACAGTAAAAAATATATTTTAATTTTTGTGTCGCAAACGTCATTACCGTGCATTGTTTACATTCGAAGAACAACAACATATTATTTTATTTACAAATTAAATCTTGCAATATCCTGTCTAACACAGACGAAGAAAATACAAAATATTACAATGCAAGCAAGAAGTTGCATTTTAAAATGTTAACTTTTCTTTTAATGCCGTTTAAACTTTATTCACACCCATGAGCGTCATTGCCGTGGCTACTTAAAATGTGTCTTATTTCATATTTAAATACGCGATACATTCCGAAAATGCCGGAAGTTTTCGAACGTCTGATATGAAAATATCCTGCCTGTCTAACGTCCACTAGCTATGTCAAACCATAAAGTTGTTACGACTAAGTTCGTCATTGTCGGGGTAAGTATTATTTCAAAGTTTATTGACATACAAAATATTTACATTAATACAAAGGAGTCTTGTATTAACAAAAAGCAAATGCTAACTTGAAAATTCCATTACATTTTCGAATAAACATTGTAAAACACTCTAACCTTAAAATCATCATTACCGTGCTCGTCATTGTCGTGTCCCTTACATGTAACCAATTTAAAATATTTAATTTCAGTGGGAAATTAATTAAAATGACAAAACCACGAAACAAGTTGACCAACGAAGATAAAAGATAAGCAGAACGTGAGAGACGCAGAAGAATAAGAGATGACCAAGTAAAAAAGACAAAAACAAAATTTACTTTTTTAGTCTTTATGTCATTGCAATTTTTTTTTGTGTTAACGAAAATGGTTCCGAAAATCGACAGTTTTAAAATATTCATATTTGGATATTATCTTCAATAAAAAAAATAAATGTAAAAAAATGAATCATTGTATAATAAAAACTTACCATTGTGACACACGTTGTTGTTCATGTTGGTCTCAATCTGCAACTTGAACTGTATTTTTTTCGTCAAAAACGAAGCGCCATTCTTGACGATTCTATTGCTGCCGAACTTAAAATACTCTCCCTTTATTTCCTTCTTCAAATCGTTGTCTTTAACGGCCGCGTATAAATCCATGTTATCCAACTCGACCACCATAACCTCCAGAAGGCATTTCTTGTCGGATTTTTTGGTGTCCACGCTTATGGTGCCCTTATCTCCGGAATGTTTAAAGGAGTTTTTTACCACCAGTTGACCCAAATCCGCTATTAGCAGGTCGGTGGATTTGGAACTCTCGGGAAGAAGAATGATAGGGGAGTTGGCTTGAAGATACAGAAGAACTTTTTGATGGTCGTCTTTTACCAATTGCCCGCTGGTTGCGACTCTAATGCTCTTCATCACGGATTGCAGTTGAGTGAAATGATTGAAGAACGTTAAAATTTTGGCCACAAATCGTTTGGTGTGCACATACATAACCGAAGACATATCGATGGATAATTTGGCGTCATAATCCTTATCGGCTGTAGGCGCATGTCTGAAATATTTAATAAAACTTTCTAAAAATAACATTAAGAGAATTTTTTTTTTAAGTAAATTAAAAATATGGTGTTAAAGACCGTATTTTTGTTAGTATACCCTAAAAATGTTGTACAAATCAAATGAACAGAAACAAAGATACAGCGCTTTAGAGTCGGTGAAAATTACCCCTTTTTTGATTATTTTGCTGAATTTTTGACGACTTTGAAGCGCTGTATTTTCGTTACTGTTCGTTTGATTTGTACAAAATTTTCAGGGTTCACTAACAAAAATACAGTCTTTCACAATTTTTTTTGAGCGTTTTTTATTATTAAATAGGATTTTCTCGAAAAACCCTTGAACACGTAAACTGAGATATAAGTTAAAGTATTTTTATCCAAAATTTTATAAAGATTGATAAAGGCGTTTTAGAATTGGATTTTTTTACTTGTTATGCGTTAATTTCGACGCGTAAATACACTCACAAACAAAATAATTGCTCCACACAAATTTTCGATGAATTTCAGTCGCAAATAACTTTTTTATTTGATTTCGGATTTAAACAAATATTAAAGAATATTGTAAATAAATTAATGGAGAATAGCTCAGATTTTAAAAATAGACGTACGTTTAGGTTTAAACAAAAATATGTTTTTACCATAAGTTTAAGACACTCTGTAGAGTGGCAAAGCCGTATATTGTTCTAAATTAAGTTTAATTGTCAAGTCATATCTATTTTTAAAAGTTTTGTTTTTGGTTCACCTTGATATTATTTATTTTTGTGAAAAATATGCATTTTTTAAAAAAACATTGCAATTTACAATATTTTTTCTGTATGAAGAACTAAGGTTGCTATGGTCCATCCATAGCCTATTGAGGATGCTATCAAATTGTTTTTTATAAATTAATGTGTTACTTTTAGGTGTCTTCTTACTTTTAAAAATGAATATGTCTCCAACTGATGCTGCCCTTTGTACTTTACTTCTTGTGAAGTTTAAAACACTTGCCACGTAATACTGTGACATATCCATTTTTAAAAGTAAGAAGACACCTTAAAAGTAACAAATTAATTTACAAAAAACAATTTGTTAGCTTTTGAAAGCAGTATATGACATGTCCAAGTATGGGATGATTCAACAAAACTGTCACTATCCTCCATAGGCTATAGAAACCTTAGTTCTTCGTACAGAAAAAATATTGGAAATTGCAATCCATATTTTCCACAAAAATTAATATATCAAGGTGAACCAAAAACAAGACTGTTAAAAATAGATGTGACTTGATAATTAAAACTTTATTTAGAACAATATACGGTTTTGCCACTCTACAGAGTGTCTTAAACTTATGGTAAAAAACTTATTTTTGTTTAAACCTGTATAATATTAACGTACGTCTATTTTTTAGTACGTTTTTAAAATGTGAGCGATTGTCCATTAATTTATCTACAATATTCTTTAATATTCGTTTAAATCCGACATCAAATAAAAAAGTTAATTGCGATTGAAATTCATCGAAAATTTGTGTGAATCGATTATTTTGCCTGTAAATGAAACACAAGTTAAACAAAAAGTTCAAACTTTCGCCACTATACGCGCTGCTAGTCTAAAAGCAGGCTTTGTTTTGCTTACCTGTCATAATGGAACTCCAAAGCATGTTTTCCGGAGGTCATGAATCTCTCCCTGTACAGTTGCCCGTGTAGGGTCAAATCCAGCAAAGACAAAGACCCCAATTTACCGCTGACTTGTTTACGTAACCCGCAAGTCTTGACGTCGATATCGACGTTGGAAATGTTCGCTTTCGCTATGTCGTACTCGGGTTTGACTATCGCGACAGAGAGCGATTTAACGAATATATTTGTTTCGGCGTTCTCCTTGGAGGAACCTGAAATAGAACGTTAAAAAAAACCGTGCGGTTATTTTTTGGGGGTTACCTTTACGCATGTCTTCTGCGGACGATAAGTTTACGTTGTAAGTTGAATAGGTTACGGTGTTTGAAGGTGAGGCGCTGAAAAAGTCTATCACGACCACCCAGGATTCAACGCTGACTATCAAGTCCAGGCAATTGAAGTCTATTTGGGTTGATCTTTGCATCTACGAGATAAAATGAACCTTGTTATATTACTGCTTTTACAAACCATGTAAAATAGGGTGTGTCATTTTTGAGCAACTTCTTTTTTTCAACTAAAAAACAGGCTAAAAATTTCAGGAAGGTGAAAAAAGAAGCTTCTAAAAATGTGAGCTCTTGTTTCTTATTTTTGTATCTTGACATTGGAGCATTGTAAAAACGAACTGAAAAATTATTTTGGTAGGAAATTGAACGCTCTACAAAAAAGTACTAATTTATTTTTTCATAGATTAAGCCGTTCTGAAGGTATTTTATTATTATTTTTATTTTATTTACTATCAAAAAAAGTTATTTGTGTTCAATAAATTTGTTCAATAATTATAATAGATTAAATAAAACAATGAATTTTTTATTGTATTCGAATTTTTAATCTTTCTTTTTTAATAATTTTAAAGTCGATAACTCTGATAAAAGATTATATCGGCTCAGTCGGTATATTACAGTGACTAGAGGCACGCTAACGTGCAGCGATTCGAAATGTTAAAGGCAACTTTAAGTTTGAATACCTTCAGAACGGCTCACTCTATGAAAAAATATATTGAAACTTTTTTGTAGAGCGTTCAATTTCCTACCAAAATAATTTTTCAGTTCGTTTTTACAATGCTCCAATGTCAAGCTACAAAAATAAGAAAAAAGAAAAAAAAATGTCCATGTTATTTAAATGGAAAATGGAAAGTTAGGAACAGGCACCACTTAATGTTAATATTAAGAGCTCAAATTTTTAGAGGTTTCTTTTTTCACCTTCCTGAAAGTTTTTAGCCTTAAAAATGACACACCCTAATGTAAAACCTTACCGAATTATAGTAAGAGGCGAAATTCGGTGCAGCAGGATCAACGAGCAAAGAACTAATCAAAACCAAGTTCTTCACGGGTTTTTGTCTGCTCAAGGAAGGAGAAGGGGGCGGGGTACACGGAAACCTCCCCCCACCACTCCCTTGCGGGTTCGGAGAGTAGACAGGCTGACTGGGCACGTTGATGCCGAACACTTTGGCGGTCTCCAGGTGATCGGGAAGCGAACCCGGTATGACGGTGGAAAATTCCGGTCTGAAGCCGGAAACGTCCGGGCAGGAGCGCGAGACGCATCCCGCCCCGGAAGGGTACTCGTCTCCGCTGGAGGAGATCACCATCGAACGTTGCTTGGAGTTTTCCGGTTGCAAGAGATCCTCCATGAATATCGAGCGCAGGGAAACCTGAATGTTGGTTTCGTATTTGTGGAATTTCTCGTAGTTAAAAACGAACTCTCTCAGCGATAAGTCCACTAAACCTTGCTCGCCAGTCGGGGAGTCGCCTTTAAGTTCTATTATCAGGATAGGTACTTCAAAACCAACTAAAAAGAAACCAATGTAACACCACATAGTATTTAAACTAAACTGCGCACCACTCAATGAGTCGCGACCAAAAAGTTCGTTCTTTTTCAAAACGACATAACTTTTTTGTTTCTTGAACGATTTTATTTTGGTCTGTGATGTCTCCTAGCCCCATCCTCTGGCAATTCATGATATAGATATGAAGCTCAAGGTTCTTCAAGTAAATTTCCTACAGGGTGTTATGTTAAATGGTGAAAATTTTCAATGACTTCATCCAAGCCCCGTTTGTAAAAAAATAATTTTTTTCTCGTTTTTACTTTGAAATAATGAAATATTATGTCTTACCTTGAAACGTTTTTAAAATTTTTCGAATTGGAATCGTATCAACGAAAATATGATTTTTTTTTCTAAAAGAGTACATTTAAGGCTTTTTTGTAGGCAATTTAACAGCCGGGAATTGTTTTCGAATTTTGATTCTTAGTGATTTTGGTTTTATCTGAAACTTAAATTTGACAACTGAATCACAAGCAGGAGGTCAAAATTATAAAAAAAAACATGTCACGAACGTAAATATCGGTTCAGGATTGGTTTTCGCAAATTTTCACCAAAATGTCATTTTAAAAAAGTTGTCTTTGCTTAGGCCCCTCTGAAAATAATGGAAGTTTGTTGCTTGTCGTTTGTTCAGAATTATTCAAGGAACAATCTTTCACCATCTTATCTCCTTGTTCTTAAAAAGACTGAGTGTATTGCCTACCAAAAAGCCTTAAATGTACTCTTTTTAAAAAAAAATCATTTTTTCTTTGCTAAGATTCCAATACGAAAAAATTGAAAACCTTTTCAAGGTAAGACATAATACTTCATTATTCCAAAGTAAAAACGAGAAAAAAATATTTTTTTACAAACGGGGCTTGGATGAAGTTATTGAAATTTTTGACCGTTTTACATATCACCCTGTACGAAATTTACTTGAAGAACCGTGAGCTTCATATCTATAGCATGAATAGCCAGAGGATGGGGCTAGCAGAAATCGCAGACCAAAATAAAATCGTTCAAGAAACAAAAAAGTTATGTCGTTTTGAAAAAGGACGAACTTTTTGGTCGCGACACATTGAGTGGTGCGCAGTTTATAACAACAAACCTTTTAATGCTAAAGCGTTCTGTGTACTCGGTTTGGTCTTAGAAACATTCGTGGCAGTTGGAAACATTTTAGCTCTAACATGGGGATCCATATTGAGCGTTGTAACGCCGATATCCTCTTCGCTGATGTCGGTTAAAATCGGTTGAGGTCGCGAATTTACCCTGCTTACGCCTTGAGCTTCTAATAAGGCTGGCGATGACGTCAGCCATTGCACAGTGTCCAAAACTTGTTCGTATTGCGAACGGGTTAAAGATACTTTAAGAGCGGTAACTATATTACCGTATATCTGAAATTAATTAAGAAATCCTCAGTAAATTCTTATATTACACTAGTTTACAAAATCGAAAAAAAATTCTGCCCACCATATCCCATTATAATTTTTCCATGTATTTTGACCCACTAAACACAAAAAAAAATTATGGAAGCGTTTTTGAAATATGAATTTCCAATTGTTTTTTTTTTCTTCAATTTTCGGAGGTGTTTTGACGTTTTTGAGTATAGCTTGAAATCTAATAGATCGATTTGGTCAAACAAGCCCTTAAATTGAAGGGATTTGAGCCCTCTAAAACTTTAATTTACATACTTTTGATATCGGATAAGTATTTTGACATCGAAAATATACACATCGAAAATATACATATCGTCCTGGGAAAGGGTTAAATCAAACAGATAACTCCAGTTTGGATTTTTTTGTAAACCTGACATTTTTACAAAAAAAAACAAGCTAATGTTGATAAATTTTATGAAAAAATGGCGAAGTTATGAATTTTTTAGTGGAAGACCAAAATTCAGCTTTTTGACGATTTTTATTTTATTTTTTTTTATTTTATTTTGTAATATGTTTATTCTTTAATGAAACCCCAAATAAAGTGCATGATTGGAATTTTTTTAGTTTTTTTACTTTCTTTTTTCACATTATTCAAAATTTAAATTTGACATGACTCCGCAAACGTGAATTCTTTTGTTTCTTGTGTTGGCATAGTGACATTTTACTGCTATTTTTTGATATTTCAACAAGGTATTTTTATCATGGTTTTATTTAGTTAATAAAAAGTGTAAAATGAGTAAATGAGTTCAAGTGCGTAAAAAACCTGGACAATCTACCAGCAAATGAAGGCTATGGAGCGGCGGTATTATGGCTTCTGGGATGCAGCCATGATGGGTGATTACATTTGGTCCCTTATACAAGAAACGGAATAAGAAAGCAACAAAAAACAAAAAAGGAGCCAGATTTTTTCAAACCTATGCTTATTACAACAAAATAAAACTTTCAATATCTTCAATGTTCAATATTTATTGTTCAATATACAATATATAATTTAATTTTAATATTTAATGTTTAAAATAAAAATCAATGTTCAATATTAAACTTTATATAACTCAATAAAATGAAAAAAACGTAAAAATTCTCGAAAAAACTGAATTTTGGTCTTTCAATAAAAAATTCATAACTTTGCCATTAATCCATGGATTTTTATCAACAGCAGCTTATTTTTTTTCCTTTAAGTATAATCTATACGTACAATAAATCAAACTGGACTTATCTTTTCAATTTCTCTCTTTCCAAGAAAGATATGTACATTTTTGACCTCGATTTTAGTAAAAAGTATCGAACTACTGAGCCAATACCAAAACTATACAAGAGAAAGTTGTAGATGGCTTAATTACCTTTGATTTAAGTGCTTGTTTGGTCAAATTGATCAATTAGAACTCAAAGTATACTCTAAAACGTCAAAACACCTCAGAAAATTAAATAAAAAACAATTGAAAATTAATATCTCGAAAATGCTTCCATAAAAAAATTTAAGTGTGATTTTCGCGTTTAGTGAGCCAAACTACACAAGAAAATAATAGTGGGACATGTTGGGCAAAATGGCTGTAAACTAGTGTTATTTACCTGTATTGATTGGGAATTATTGTCCAGAGATAGGCTTTCTTCATCGTCCAGCAATAAGTTTGATTCACTACTATTCCGCGTAAAAAGTGGTTTACTTATTTCCCTATCGATTACAAGTTGTATTAAAGTGTCGTGTAATATAGGTTTGGCTAAAGTTGAGCAGTTGTACAGTACTTCAGGTTTTGGTATCCTAAATGCATAAATAATTATTGTATATTGCATATTTTAGTTTTATTAGTAAATTAATCTTACATTGGTCCTGGTACTCTTCGTGGCCCCGTATCCAAAGAAAACAAATTCATATCTTTAACCTCAATATCGTAATGTTCCAATCTCGACTCATTATAATCAAGGTTATAACCGTTACCGTTCGTGTTGCTTGAATTCTTATTGCTCATGCGTATCTTACCCAGATGAGCAACAAAAACTTGCGTACTTTTGGACGCTCTGGGAAGAACCAAAACTGGACTGTCGAACTCCACATCCAAACTTAAAAAATACCACTTTAAAAACGCGTAATTTTAACACTTTGGATCTTACTTTATGTCTATAATAAAGTCGTCTTCATCGTTGGGACTGTATGGGGTTTGTGGGACAGTGTCCCGTGCTGAGCAATACCCGGAATTCTCCATAGAGCTGCTTCGTCTTCTTCTGCGAGGCGAGGAAGTGTCGTAGAAAGATAACGCGCTACTATACATGGAGGAAGAGAGTTTGGCGTTCATGTATAAGGATTGAGAGAGCAATGCTTCGGCTCTAAAAAGGACAGTTGTATAAAAAGCATGATTTAATCATAAAAATAAGTACCTCGCATTAACTAATCCCAAAGCCATATCAGTTGCAGCGGAACGAATCGATCGTGCCAAATTCGATAGATACTGTTTAAACTCGGTTGCACAAGATTGCAACTCCACCACAAATTGTGGCGAATGGGTGTACCATAGAGATGCCATTCTTATAGTGATATCCGCCGTATCTAAAATCCCGAAGGTAAAACAAAAATCCTACCGACTGCGCCACAACACAGAAAACGGAAAATTATAGAAGTGTATAGGATGACGCTACGTTTGAATACAGTTTTATAAATCTCGCCACGGTAGATTTGTAGTCGAGCGTTTCAATACTCTCCACAGTATAGAGGTCGTAATTTGACTTTTGAACTAGTATTAATATGAAAATTATTTTATGCTTGAAAAAAAAAATTATATTTGACATAATTGTGATTTTTTTCATTTTATTAATTAATTAAGCTGTGTTAAATATTTTTCCTATAGGAATAATTGCCAATGGGCCATTAATTCTCTTTGATCAACCAGATTTAAATATTGTTGTACTAACATAAACCAGTGGAGATAGTGAAGGTTCTACCAACAGACCTCATTACTAAAATTAAACTTTAATTACATTATGATAGTTCGATTTACTAACATTGAGTACGCCCACCTATATTACCTAATTTTGGGCTGCTGATTTAAAAAATGCCACTTAATTTGCTCCAGGACATCTAGGATTCGAAATAATTACGTAATAAAATGCTTTGCCCAATCATCTCAAAATTTAAGTTTTTTGTTAATATTTTGATTATTTATTAAATTATTTTGCCTTAAATTTATTTTGGATTTTCAGTATATTTTTGACGTTTTTGGTAAAAAATATAAAGGGACTCCATACAAAGTCATCGGTAGATAAATGTCAAATAGAAATTTTGTTTGTTCCATTGTAGCCGTATACTATAGTAGTATTAAATACCAACACTAAAACTATAATGTTTTTTTGGTAAAAATTATAATTTTTTGAAATTTTTGTGTCGTTTTTTTAATTACTAATTAAATTGAAAAAGCAACAAAGTAAATGGGTTTTGGTATAAGCATTACTCTTCGACTATTATTTGATATGTTTTTATTCACATCATGCCTAAAGTACCCAAAAATTTAATCTCGAATCAAGTCTTATCAAAATTTAATATCGAATTGTATAGAGGCGCCTTTATCTACTTTATCGTTCAAGCACACTAAAGTGCATCTATTAATTATTGACATTTAAAACTTTAAATTGTATTTTTACTTGAAAGTGATTTTAAGAACCAAAAATTAAAAAAGAGCAGGAAATGGAAGTGGCAGAGAAAGAGAAAGGAGACGAACATTTATGTCGTCGTTGTAAATTTGTTTTGTTTTTGTTGCGGTACCTTTACGCCCAAGAAAAACCAACGCAATATTTCATTACAAAATTTTATGAGATACACCTACTACTTTAATTCTGCAGGAATATTAAATGGACCTGATGTACGACGTTTAATGAAAGATCAAGCATTTAAAATGCTCTCAAAGTTGACGAGCTTGTCGCATATGGCAGTGTTAAAGCTGTCATTGAAAATGTTCTTGGTTCATTTCGGGCCTAAAATTGGCGCCAATTCATTGAAAAAATTTTTCGTTTTGCAAAGAATTAGCGTTAATATGTCATTTAAAATACATTTTCTTTTTTTTTCATCCTGATAAATTTGCCGAACTGATGAACATGGAGAACGATTTCACCAAGTAACTGCAAATCTAGAGCATTGGTAGATATCTATGGGTATAGCGGAAAGAAGTTGGATTTATTGCTAGGAGACATTTGCTGGAATTTGCAGCAAAAGATGTACGACGATGATGAGGATTAAGCACAATAATACTATAATCCAATTTAATATTTGATACGATTTAATAAATTTAAGGTAGAAAAAAGCAAAATTATGCAATGCATTAAACTTTGAGGGCTTAATTTGGATAAAAATACTGAAACTTGTTTACTTTGTTGCCCTTTCAATTTAATAATTTAATAAACGACAAAAAATGTCAAATAATGGTAGTTTCTTTACATAAAATGCATTAAAATTTTAGTTTTAGTATTTAAAATGTCATATTGTTAAGATAAATATGATCTATTTGCCGTATACCAATTACTTTAGTACATTTAAGATAAACTTAAGCTAAAATAATTTAATAAATAATTAAAATACCAATAAAAAACAATATTAGAAAGACTCCAGTTGCTATAACTTGGTAGAGTAAAGAGAAGTCGAAACCATTGCGATATTGCATTGCGCTGTTTTTTTATAATTTTGGGGACATTAAAGAAAATCATTGCTAGTAAAATTCGAAAAGCTTGAGTTTTTATGTCTCTGAAGAGAATAAAAATCCGAAGTTGCTGCCCCCTTTTTCAATAATTTCTAGAGGCATAAATGACTGCCCCATTTGACAGGGTCGAGTTTCTACATCTCTGTTGAATATAGAAAATCAAAATAATGTATCTTGTCGAGTTTAACTTTAACTAGAGTCGTGCATAGGTATAGAGTCGAAAAATTTAAAAACAAAGCACAATTCAATACAGTTCAAATAAAACTTTAAGATCTAGTATTTAAACGGGAAGTCATCCTATACACTTCTATATTTTTCCGTTAGCTGTGAACATACCTTTATCATTCAACTTCTCCAAACTTCGCACAACTTTAAAACTGAACGCGGTTCTTTCGTCGACTTGAGTTTGCGCCATCAAATATATCGGGTGCGTGGTTTCCAAAAGAGGGTCCCTTCCCACGCTGACTATCCTTTGATGCATGTGTCCCTCGGGGGTCAAATCCAGCACCTGCAAACCCCCCAGACTGCCCTCCACTTCCAAATTACCCGCGACGTTGGCCTGTATCTTGGCCTCGCTCATCGTGGCCGTGCAAATTTTTTTGCCGTACAGCTGACCGTCGCGGATTATCCCTCTTAAGAGGAGAACATTCAGGCGATGGAAATCGAAGGTCAGTTTGGTGCAACCCCACTTTGAGGCTCTAAAGGATTCCTCCTCGGACAGGGATTCTTTGGATTCGTTGCGACTAAACGGTACAGCTGAGGATAGGTTTGTGGGGCCAGTACGTTTTGATTTGGGGAACACGCGACGAACGAACCCGACCAACTCCACTATGGTTTCCTGATTTGCTAAATCGAGGAAAGGACGTTAACAGTTGTAAAAATACACCTATAATGGCATTAAAAATGCCTTATGGTTTAAAAAGCGTTACTGAAAAGCGTTACCGTCGGTAACTTACCAAAAAGCGTTACCGTCGGTAACTTACCAAAAAGCGTTACCGTCGGTAACTTACCAAAAAGCGTTACCGTGGGTAACGTTTATTGTTGCGTTACCGTGGCAACTTGTTTACCCTGGATAGTGACGCTATTATTCTTAGGGATGTTCTGGGTAGGGTTTAAAATTTCCGGTAAAATTGAGCCGGGGGAAAAACCGTTTGTTTCCGAAAAAAGGGAAAAATTAATTTTTGCATTTTTTCATTTTAATCAAAGGGTAATACTAAAAAAAAATGCAAACGTCAATTTTTACGGAATATAATATTATTATAATTATTATTATTATAATTATTCGTTTTATTTTAATTCAGTCTAGTCCACCGGGCCGCAAAAAAACATATTTGGTGCTGTTAAATACATAGTTAATTTTTTTATCTGGACTGCGGCAACGTTGCAAATTTAGGGGTTTGGTTGGTAAATACGAAAACAAAATTGGTTGCATTGATTAAAACAAACTAAACTAGTTATAAATGCAATTATAATGTAATGTGGTTATGTTTAAATTATTGTAGGTTACATTGAACGGTTGTGTAGTTGAGTTGTCAAAATTCGTAGTTAAAAATGCAATTAATTTGGCTTTGGTGGCGCGTAGATGAGTAAAATCATATAGTAGTTAAATATAGGTGACTACGGCCCAGGAGAGACAAAGTATTCCTAGCGGATAATAATCTTCGCTTTGAAAAGAATTTAAAATTGTATGTAAACACACGTGAATGTTGTCGAATCATTGGACTCCAATGGTGAATGGGTATTTTATTAAAGCTACTGGACGTTAATACTTGGAGTGGCTTAATAATAATTATAATGTATATATTGTCCAGGACTATTAATGATCAGTACTTTGCTAATTGAGAGAAGAAAAAGTTTCGTGATTATTGCTTATCTTTTTCAAACCAAATGGATGCTAAGACAGGAAAATTAACTACTGGATTTTTCACAAAAAGGTTGAACCTAACAGCAAATAATTTTTATTTTTTGTTTTCTATTTCCTTTATTTTTTAAAATTTCAAAAATTTTTGATCTGCTTAGCTGAAAATAATGTGTGATTTAATATTTATAAAACCAAAAAACTTTCATTTTTACTCCAAAAAAATGTCCATAAGGCAATGTACTTTTTCTTCATGGAAATGAAGTCCTTTTACTTTAGAAACTGATATTATTTTTGGCATAGTTATCTTTTTATATCGATATTATATAATAAAACAAGTAAATTATCAATAATAAATATTCAGAGTTGAGATGGCAGATGCTCGAGCGCTTTGCAAAGCGCTCATAAGCGCTCATAAATGCTCATAAGCGCTCATAAAATCTTTAGCATAAGTACCATTTTTTAAATACTAAAAACCCTTAAAAAAAATCAGGGTTCCCAGCATTGTTTTGTACTTTTTTTTTATGATTTAATGACAAATTTTTCAAATTTTATGACATTTTTTATGACAAGAATTTATTATTTCTAAAGTTATTTAATAAAATAAATGTAATTTTTTAACACATTCGCGGACACTTCCAGATTTTAGAGGTTACTCAAAAACACACCAACTTTTGTCTGCAATTGCAGACGTCTGCTTTAACAGACACGTCCTTGTATATCCCAAAATTTTATATTAAGGGACATGCGTCTGTAATTGCAGACGTTAATAAACTAAATGCCGGTTTCGGTAATAAGAAGAAAATCGTAAAAAACATAAACTTTATTCAAATAAATAATAAAAACTACAACAAAATAAACTTTTAATCCAAGTCTTTGTCATCTGAACCAGCAAATGGATCTTCTATACTAGTACTGCTTGATCTATCACCCTCAGGCTCTGATGACGTATTACGTATGACGTAATTTACGTATCCCTATAGGGCAATACGAAACATCATCTCTTTTGCCAATGATCTTATACGTATATTTATTCAAAAACCATTTTATATATTGAATATATATATATACTATATAATATAATATATATAATATTATTATATATTTATAATTTATAATATTATATATTTATGATTATTAAAATTTTATAACAAAATATAAAAAACCGTATTTAGCTTAGGCAGGAATATTTCCTTAGAATAAAAATAAATAAAAATATTTGAACAAACCCTTATTAAAAATATAGTACTTACCGAGAGTTAAAATAAAAAAAAACAACTTAAAATAACATTTAAAAACAACAAAATAAAATCGAAATTTACAGGGACACTTCATAACCTCTTCCATTGGCCGTTATGAAGCTACTGTCTGCTTTTGCAGACATGACGCTTTTCGTGAGAAAACAATCTGCGCGGGAACTATATATTTAACCTTAAAATTTATCACTTATAGGGACACTTTTCTGCTAAAAAACTTGATGTACAGGGACAATATGCTTCCATTCATACGTATTTAATAGTAAATAGCGACTGCTAATGCAGACATGCGTTTTTCTGTGGTTTAAAATTTGTCTGCAATTGCAGTCGTGTCCCTACACATGTGTCTGCAATAGCAGTCGTGTCCGCGAATGTGTTAACGGTTTTTTATATAAAAATAAATATTTTTTCTCGCATCAAAATAAATATTTCTGCTATAATATTTTTAATATATGTTACTTTAGTATTTTATTATAATAAGTATTATAATCTCAAAATAAATAAAACCACAAAGGTATACAAATCTGAAATATTGGAGGCTCAAACAATGATTAACATGGGTCTCAAAAAAGCAAAAAAAAATAGTATATATACCTATAGGTACTATTTTTTTTTGCTTTTTTAGACCTATGTTAATCATTGTTTGAGCCTCCAATATTACAGATTTTTTAAGAGTATACTCTTAAAAAATCTATAGTTATGTAGTTATTGTTAAGGTACTTTGATAATTTCTTATTTCCTTCAGAAATAATATTTCTTGTTATTTTTAACTCTGCTTCCTTACTTGCCAAAATAGTATCAATTTTTTCAAGTCCTTCTTTGTGGCTTCCTTAGTAAAGTAATATAGTATAAAAATAAATTTACCTTTCTCATTATTTATTTCAAATTTAAAATTCATTTCCTAACCTAACTTATTTTTCCTTCATAGTATGAAGTTCATACGTCAACAACCAATGCCATATTTAAAACATTTTATTGCGTTTTATTCTACAGGACCGGCTTTAAATTTTATTTTACAAAATTTCCATTTTATAAAAAAGATTAAAGGTGAGAAAATTGTTAAAAAATAATGAAATTTTATGATTTCTATGACAAAATGTGAATTTTATGACATTTTAGGACAATTTAACCAATTTTATGATATTTAAAAATTTTATGACAAACGGGAACCCTGAAAAATTAACTGTAGTCCTAAATCAAACCAAATTTTGTCTAGGACTGTAGTTAATACTCTTGTTTTATTTGACACTTCGATTTATAAAATTATAATTTTGTAAGTTAAATTTTGTAATTGGATATTTTTCTTGAATCAATTTAATTTAATTCAATGTTTAGTTTTATTTTTTTTCTGTAATAAAGAATATTTTTATAAAATTAAATTAATGTTGAGTTGTTGATTGCTACTTTAAACAGGTTTTTTACCCAATTTTTCCGTTTTTTTTCGACGCTTTAAAACCCTAGTTCTGAGTTATCAAAACGTGTTAACTTTTATGTAAGTTATAAATTGTTCCCCATAAGACATTTTTAATGCCTACCATTTTACCAAATTAATAAAAAACGCTGATTTTTTTGTAAGCATGTATACACTCACCAATAATATCTAGATTGTTGAACTGCACATTGGCAATTTGCATTGGTTCGTGGCCTGTCACCAAAACCACATCAATGGTAATCAAAGCTTCAGCATCCACCGTCGTTTGAGGCATGGCCCACCTGATTGGAGGAGAGGTGGCTAAGGAACTCAAAGCCTGACTCAACGCTATCGGTGAAGTTGTAATTCCCGCCCTCTGCTGGCCGGGATCGGGACTCGCAGGAGACGTCGGCGAAGTAGGTTCGCTGTCTCTCAAACTACCCGACATAGAGTCCATACTAAAAATAATTAATTATTATGTGCAGTTTTTAAAGCTTAATTTTCATGTATCCGTTTGTCCGTCATCCGTATGTCAGTTTTTCAATAAAATCGTCCGATAAGAAATGTTCTAATTTTCATGCATACGTTTTTTAATGACGTTTAACGGATTGATTTTGCGACAAATAGAAATTAAGTGTCAGTATATTCACTTACTAAATTTACCTAATGCTTAATTGTCATAGTTACAATTATGTCAACAATTGTAACTTTAACAGTTAGCTGTCTAATAAATTTAAAGGTAGGTAAATATACCTTATAAAAAGAATATACTAGCCCTAATATACATTAAAATGTATAGTTTTAAAAAAGCAGGTCCTTTTAGTTCTAGTTTTAATTTTTTTTTGTTTGTCCTTTCTTTTTTTACGTTATTCTTATTAAATAAAAACTTAACAGTAGAACATTATTCACATAACGAACGTAATATTTCCGTTTTACAATCTTATTGAAAAAATATAAAAATATTTGAAAATAAATTATCTTAAAATAACGTTAGGCGTCAAAAACAGATGTGTAGTGACGGATGAGTTAAAATTATTTAACCTTTCTTTGTCAGACGTACGAAGTTGAAACTTGACGGACCGATAAAATGTCATAATTTTCGAATTATAATTCGACCAATAAGAGCGCTCCCGGATGAACGGACTGACGGACAAACGGATACATGAAAATTAAGCTTAAAACGTCTTTTTTACCCGACGTGTTTGTGACTGGCGACCAGTAGCTCGAAATCCTGCCCGAAAGTTTGCAGAGCGTCGACCAATAGGAGGCTGTGCACCGTCAGCGTGACGTTCACGTCGATCATGCGCTTGGTGAAGGCGATTTTAACGCCGGCCACCTGCAACTCGGCAACGCTGCGCTCCCTGCTTTGCACCTCCAGCGACAGCTGATCCACGGTGAACTGCACCATGAGCAGTCGCGACATTTCCACGCTCAAAGTGTCCACGCTGGCCGAATCCTCCTCGTCGAGGTCTAGAGGCTGCGTTGCCGCTTCCTCGCTTAGCTCGGGCGACTGCGAGGGCGCCTTGAAGGGCGACGGCAACCCCGTGGCCGATATGATCTGCCACAGCATCCTCGCGCAGTTTATTTTGCTTTCGTTCACGTGCGCCACCAGCTTGGGTAGGTTCGCGTTCAACGTCAAACTCGGATACTGAGGGTCGGCGGTGTGTATGACTCTCTTCTCGATTTGCAGCGATATGTTGAAACGGTCGAGCACGTGCAACTTCGAGGTTCCTTTGTTGTGCGCGTAGCGCCAGTTGTCTCTGACTTTGCCGATTAATATTTGCAAGTCTGTTAGCTCGAGGAAATAGCTGTCGTATATTTTTTTGTGCAGAGATGCTTCGTTCAAGTCAAAGTTAACGTCTGCCTCGGTTTTGTCTTCAAAACCGAATTCATCGTCGGTTTCGCTTTGTGGAGGAGTCGAACATGGCGTCAAAAATGTTTCTAATGAAACGAAATAATAGCAAATAATAGTACAGGCAAAGTACTATGCTCCACACCTCAAAGTCCCACCACGTGACCACGTACGGAACGCAGTCTTTTGAAAATTTGGCATTTAAGGCTTTTCAGGTTATGTATCTGTCAAAGTATAGTCAACGAAAGAAATAATATTATGTTTAGGCTTTAAAAATGTATAAATCTTTATAACTTTAGAATAACAATGGATGGTTTAAGAATTTAAGAATATAAATACTGCATTTAATGAAATTCTAAAATGTATGGTGCCAAATAAGTAATATTTTTGTGCATTTGGTCCAAATATCTGGTTTTCTCCATAAAATAATTTTAACTAAACAGCATTTATTAAAAAAATCTAGCTTCTCTATTATGGAATAAGAATATCTGTATTAAAAGTAGGTTAATATATTATAACAAAAATATCATCTAATTTTGTAATTTTAAGGTTAGAAAAATTTATTTTGACCAAAATAAATAAGTATTTTGGATTATTTAAAAGACTGTATAATATGGTATTTAAAAAAGTGGTAGTTCTTTTTATCCAGCTTAAAGTGTACCTACATAAAATTTTGTCAATACAAATAGTTAAAAAACTTCGACTGAATTTGATCTACATCAAAAAATCATTATAACTTTAAAAATTTTAATAAATCACGTGACAAGTACTTGTCATGGGAGTATTAAATATTTTCACATTGCAAATTGTTTCTCTTCTTATAATCCAACTTAAAGTAAGTATGCCAAGAGGTATGCACAAGTTTTGTCGTTAGAAGTACAAAAGCTTCAATTTAATTTGAACTATATTTAACAATTATTTAGTTTACCTATATTTATTTATAACCATATTAACACACTCTTTCAAATAATCCACTTATTTATTTTGGTCAAAATAGATTTTTCTAACCTTAAAATACAAAATTAGATGATATTTTTTGTTCTTATACATTAACCTACCTTTGATACAGATATTCTTATTTGATAATAGAGAAGCTAGATTTTTTTTAATAAATGCTGTTTAGTTGAAAATATTTTATGGAGAAATGTAGACCCAATGCACAAAAATATCACTTATATTGCACCTTACACTTTGGAATTTCATTAAATGCAGTATTTATATTCCTAAATTCTTAAACCAACCATTGTTATTGTGATAGGTACTATAAAGATTTATTAACTTTTAACGCTTAAACATAACCGGTAACACTCTAAATATTATTTCTTTCATTGACTATACTTTGACAGATACATAACCTGAAAAGCCTTAAATGCAAAATTTTTAAAAGACTGCGTTCCGTACGTGGTCACGTGGTGGGACTTTGAGGTGTGGAGCATAGTACATCTCAAATCTACCAGGCAAAAAAGGGTAAGTCGTTATTTTTATCAAAATTTTTTTACAGTTTCTCTACCGAAATTGATAAGACCCGTAGGAAATTTTTGAAAAATGTACAGAAACATCGATTTTTCTCTTCTTATCAGTGACATTTTTTCTTGAAAATGCTATAACTTGGCCAAAAATGTTTCGATCGTTACATTTTTTTTTAAATTGTTTTTTCTAAAAAAGGCCAAAAAAATTAAGGTCAATATTTTGACATTGCCACATTTTTTTTTACTTTATATTTTTTCGTTTGAAGTTGATAATATGAATAACTTTCACCAAAAGTCCCGAGTTGGCTAAATTCGTCGTTTCGGAATTATTATTTTTTTATGAAATTCTAGTAAATTCGTGGTTCATCGCAAAAATTTTGTATTTTATCTAGGGTTAGGAAACTGGGGTGACCTTTATAAAGTGTAATTTAGAACATTTTGACATATTTAACATATTTTGGAAATGCTCTTAACTTTTTATTTTTTAATAAACACCCTGTGCATTTTTACATATTTCGATTCAAAATTAAACTCTGAATACATACATGCTATTTTTCAATTTTTGACGGGTCAAATCATTTTTTAATTAAATTTTCAGCTTCATGTTGGGCCAAGTAGTCTGGAAAAAATACTTTTTATTCTTTTTTTGTAATGATGGTTTTAGGAGATTTCAAAAATTGAAAAACCATACTTTATGCCAAAACTATTTTTTTTTAAATAAAAGAGGGTGGTTCGTTGGTCATAAAAGAAATCCACTTTTTTAAATTTGATCCCAAATATTAATGCATTTTTAATAATATTGCTTTCAAACTCTTAATTGACTTTGAATGTTTATTAGGTTTTAAAATATGTACAGGAGTAAATAAATTAAGAAGGTTTAAAACCTTTGTGTTTAAGAGATTTGACAGTTCGTTAGTTTGTTTTGCTGGTAAGTGAATATTAACATTTTATTTTATCATGAAAACATACGCTAAAACTTTTTATAAAATAAAAAAAAATAATAATTGAGGTGGTTAGAATCAAAGGAGTGTAAGTAATTGCATCATTTTTTGGTTTTAAAACTACTAAATGTTATATATAACCAAACCATAGTGTGGCCATTATAGGGAATAACTGGCAATAAATAAAAAAAACGAAATATAAGCTCAAATGAAATTTTATTATTTTTAAACCTGCGCATTAGTTCCTGGACCTTTTAGGCTTAATAATTATTTTTCTTCCTGATAGAGCCTTAGTCAAAAAGAGTTTCGCGATTGCCTCACTTATATCTGTTAACCGACCAAAATTTTTCGGAATTCTTTGTTTTCTAGATTTCTTCGAAATCGCGTTTTTATAAGTTTCTTGTACATTCGATTTATTACTTTAAGGTATGTAATACTTACTTTTTATTATTTTAACCAAAATTAAGTATACTTTTTTCTTCTTTTAAGAGCATTTACAGTGAAACCAGAAGTGACAAAAATATATTAAATATGTCAAAAAGTTCTAAATTACACTTTATATAGGTCACCCCAGTTTCATGACCCTAGATAAAAAACCTATTTTTGCGATGGACCACGAATTTACTTTAAAATGGCATTTTCATTAAAAAAATAATAATTTTGGAATGACCAATTTAGCCAACTCGGGACTTTCGGTGAAAGTTGTTTATATTAACAAAACAAAAAATGAAGTAAAAAAAATATGTTGGAATGTCAAAATTTTGACCAAATTTTTTTTTGCCTTTTTTAGAAAAAACAATTTAAAAAAATGAGTGAATTTTTTATATATTTTTTTTGTATAAACCATTTACCTACATTTAAAGAAAGACCCTACATTACTGTATAAGGAGCTAAAGTGCCATTCTACTGAAGTAAAATGTATTTTAAACATAAAATAAAAAAGTCTTGTTACTTACCGTCTTCCTCACTGTCTTTTGAAAGCTGTGTTTTGGGTACAACTTCCAAGTTAAGTGGATTATTCCGCAACTGTAACCTACCAAAATCTATCACTGCCATGGCGGAATTTTCGTTGCTAAATTGTTCAACAAAAATGATCTGAGGAGCTGATATATCAAACTCCAAATCCCAAGAGGTTCTTGCAGACTAAAATGTTACGTTTATTTACATTTTATTATTGAAAATCATACCTTACATCTCTCCCATCTAACATGTGCTCCCAATTTTTAAAGAGCTCCTTCTTTGTTCTAGACTTCATTTGCTCTATCCTGGATTGAGCCAAATCGCGCTGATACGGGCAACAAACGAATTCCGTCAACCACCGTACCGCGTTCGGTTGATAAACCACGTCCAAGCATTTTGATCGTATAGAAAGTCTGGAAAAAACAAAAATTAGCATGCAAATCATCGCAATTTCACGATGAATATTACTTGTAATCACTCCCTGTGCTCAAAGCTCTTTTCTCGTAAGACATAAAGAACAAATCGCTCATCTCCTCGAGCTTACCATCGCCGACGTTAAATCTGGGACTCTGCAAGCCTCTGGATCTGTTAACTCCAACGGTGGATCGCTCGAAACCCGGAGGACCGACCAAAATCGGGAACAAAGTGTTGGGAGTGGTTTTATCTTTCAAACTCAGCGAACCTAGAGACAGCTCCACCAGATGCGATTGGGTCCTCGGTTTGCTCAGTATTGTTAGAGAAAGGTTCTTGAACTCCAGTTCCAACATGGAATTACTGAAAGAGGTCGTGAAACGAGATGATCCCCAATTGCAGAGTAGGGTGATTCATTTCCGCAAAGTTTTTGTTTTCTTCGGTGCTCAAGCAAAATATTAATCTGCATATAGAAAAATAAATTCTCAACAAGTTTGAGCTCTTAATATAAATTTTAAGTACTTACTATTTAAATTTAAAGTTTTACCGTTTAAAATGCATGTAAAAAATATATATTTTTTTTCAAATTTCTAATGCTTACCCACCTTTGACAATATTGCAAATCGGTTTAATACACCTTATGGGGAATTTCACGCTCTTTAAAATTGCTTCTGAGTTTTTTTTGTAACTCGCATTGGTTCACCAGTAGGAGTCGTCAAAGGACATTTTTTGAAAAAAATCGGTTTTTTTTTTAATTTTTTCTAACAAACCGCAAAAAGTTGGGAGAAAAAAGGGCTGAATCATAAAAAAAGTTATCCAACCAATATTTAATGAATTTACAGCCATTTTTATAACTGAAAACGTAAGAAATTGATAATTACCAACTCATAATGTTATTTAGATTGATTTTTTCTATTTATTATCATTATATTTTCCTACACTAAGAAGTTTTTTAAAATTATTGATTTCTCACTTATAATGAATATGAAAACAACAGATAAATTCATAAAAAAACAATAAGAAAATTGTAACGTGGATTTTTCAATTTTTCAACATTTCTGTCATATAGCAAAAAATTATAAATGAAGATTATTTAATTTTTTGAAGCGAAATTTGAAATATGTTACATAACCTTCTGTATATTCCGATTAAAGTTTTGTTGTTTTTTTTTTGAATTTATGTGTTGTTTTCATATTCATTATGAGTGAGAAATCATAATAATTTTAAAAAAGTTCTTAGTGTAGGGAAATATAATGATAATAAATAGAAAAAATCAATCTAAATAACATTATGGGTTGGTTTTTATGAATTTCTTACGTTTTCAGTTATAAAAATGGCAGTAAATTCATTAAATATTGGTTGGATAACTTTTTTCTCACTACTTTTGGCGATTTGCTCGAAAAAAATATAAAAAAACGATTTTTTTCAAAAACTGTCCTTTGACGACTCCTACTGGTGATCCAATGCGAGTTACAAAAAAAAAACTCAAAAGCAATTTTAAAGAGCGTGAAATTCCCCATAAGGTGTATTAAACCGATTTGCA
This sequence comes from Brassicogethes aeneus, assembly GCA_921294245.1. Lineage (NCBI taxonomy): Eukaryota > Metazoa > Arthropoda > Insecta > Coleoptera > Nitidulidae > Brassicogethes > Brassicogethes aeneus. Next base: position 56,126,513 of record OV121135.1, read on the forward strand.
ATATTGTCAAAGGTGGGTAACCATTAGAAATTTGAAAAAAAAATATGTATTTTTTACATGCATTTTAAACGGTAAAACTTTAAATTTAAATAGTAAGTGCTTAAAATTAATATTAAGAGCTCAAACTTGGTGAGAATGTTTTTTCCTATATGCAGATTAATATTTTGCTTGAGCACCGAAAAAAAACAAAAACTTTGCGGAAATGAATCACCCTATTGCAGAGTCCCTTACCTTTCCTTCGTCTCTTCGATGAAAGTGCACAAATTAAGACACCCTTTGGTCAGCGAAAAGTTGAATTTTCCAAAGACCGCGTCTCTTTTCAGTATGGTATTATTTTCGGCGGAATCTGAAAGGACCTGGAATAGTTCTTCTTCGAGGGCTGTTTCGGTAGGAACCACGTTTTCGGCTTCGTTCGTGGTTGACGTGGAATACCATCCCATCCACTGTGGAAACCAACTTTCCAGCATGCTTCTACCGGAAGACTGGTTACTACCAGTATTACCGTTACTGTCAACTTTTAAAGACTTCATAGCAATCTAAATAATAATAATAAACCATGTTTATTAAACATTATAAAGGCCCTGCCTAACAATGGGAATAATGAAATGAAAAAACCTCGTTTGAATTTTTTTTAAATTATGAGTTTTTCTCACTTTTTTAGGATTTGTTCTATTATATTTTAAAAAGTGGTCGGGGCTCATGTTAAAAAATAATTTACAAATATGAATTTTTGAAAGTACCTTCAGGATAGTAAAAAAATAAATAAAAACCTTGTTAAAAAAAAAATAAAAAATTATGAGTTTTTCCCACTTTTTTAGGATTTGTTTTAATTTTTTTATTAAAAGTGGTCTGGGTTCAGGTGAAAAATTAATTTACAAATCTGAATTTTTGAAAGTACCTTCAGGATAGTAAAAATTAAGAAAAAACTTGGTTAAAAAAAATTTAAAAAATTATCAGTTTTTCCCACTTTTTAAGGATTTCTTTTAATTTTTATATTAAAAGTGGTCTGGGTTCAGGTGAAAAATTAGTTTACAAATTTTTTAAAGTACCTTCAGGATAGTAAAAAATAAGAAAAAACCTCGTAAAAAAATATTAAACATTAAATAAAATAAATTTTGTTTATTTTTTGGAAGGGTGATGTTGTGTCTTGGTTTTTCATTTTAGAAAGTTGGTCACCTTACTATAATAACATTTAAAATTGATAAAAAATGTTAACCATATTATTTATTTATTTTTGAAAATCATTTAATTATAATAATGTATATATAAAGTATAATATAAGTAGATAAATTCAAAGATAATCTTTGGATAAATTTACTTATTGGAGTATATAAAGTATAGTAAAGATACACTAAAGATTATGCGTATTATCTCTCATATAATAATATACTATTATTTGTTTTAAATATTACATTTAGTACAGTAATTATGAGGTGGTCCATAATTTTATGCGGCTTTGAACAAATTATAGCAAAAAAACTACAAATTCTATTGATTTTGTGTAATTGTAAGTAATGTTTTTTAAATTGCAAAAAAGTTGACAAAAAAAACTACTTTAAATATTGTATCTCAATGTTTAGTTGAAAATATACAAAAAAAAAAACGTTTATATAAAATTACCGGATCGAATTGCCAATAGGAAAAACTTTTTAACTAAAAATGAGAAACCAAAAAAAATTAAAATTCGAAAAATCAGAAATAAAGAAATCATGAAAATCCTTCAAGAGGGAAGTACCTTGCGTTTTAGAAAAAAAAATCATTCTTCATTGTTTAAAAAATGAGATTTTCATAAAAAATGTAATCAAATTTACAATAAGGTTGCTAATAGGAACAACTTTTCATAGTGCGTTTAACAAAAAAAAATTCCTCATAAAATTTTCCTCTTGTTAAAAAAATGAAATTTCGTTTAAAAAAATTGAATTATATGTACAGGGTGCTCCCCGATGGTGTTACCCCGTGATATTTAATAAAACTAAATGAGTTTGACCTACAATTTTATTGTGTTTTGATCTTTCATAATTAAGTAGATATTGCAGCTCAGGTTCCAGAATTTTAACCGCAATTTATTATTTTTTACAATGTTTTAAAAGTCTAAAACCTATCCTCCGTGACTGTTACTCTTTCTAGGTTAACCTATATGTTTTCAAATATTTGAGGTATACTAAAAATATCAGTTCACTAAGTAAATTAAATACATCCAAAGCAATCGAATCAATTATAAAATATTATTAAAAATTAAAAGAAATAATTTTTATAACCACTTATGTAGGTGTTACAAAAATTGATTATATCCTCCGTGAATCTGTTTTTGCTTTAAATATTATGCAACGGATGGCGCTTTAATCATTTTAAATAAGCAAAAACCCCTGTTTACGACATTATAGATGAAAACATACGAAATCATAACCTCCGTGAAGCTGTCTTCCGTGAAGCTCTAATATTCAAAATGTATGATTTCTTTAAATGATTTCTTAATTTCTGATTTTTTGAATTTTAATTTTTTCTTGGTTTCTGATTAATGATTAATTTTTTAAACAAGCAGGAAATTTTATTTTATTTTTTTGTAAAAGTTATAGCTATTGTCCCATAAAAATGTATTGGATTTTTTTTAATAAAAAAATATCCATTACCTATAGTTTATGTAATAGACATTTTTTAATTTTATCAAGTAAAATGTTTATTTTTTATTTTTGGGTCCTAAACATAAAATTAAAAACTATATTAATTTGATATTATCCAGTATTTTCATACCTGTCTTAAAACTTTCAATTCCTCAATATCTCTATCCCACTCCACACCATCCTTAACCTCCTTCTCGTCTAAACTCAGCGTCACATTTGGGGTCATCAATATCTTCTTGTAGATCTGCACGTATTGCACGTTCTCTTTGGCGCGTTTCAGCGCGCTCTCCCAAGTCGGCCTTGGCTTGCATATGGCGGGTTGCCTGCCGCCAGGGTAGAAGCAACTTATCGCGTACATCCACCACGCTCGCGGATCCTCGATCGCGCCCGAGCTCGGTCGGTAACGCCTGTAGCTGCGCAGAGTGGCTATCACGTCCAGACCGCGCATGCAGGCCACTATTTGATTGTACTGCCACTAAAAAGTTCGAAAAAAGTGCGATTTTTGTTTGTTGATGTGTTGTTTCGAGGTGCACTTACGTCAATAAGGGTTATAGGAACTTCCTTTAGTATTAAATCGCATACGATTCTTGGAGTGTCGGTGGATTTTAACGGTTTTTCGCTTCTGTTTCGTTTCATGCGCGCATGCGCGCTTACTGATGGTATGATATAGTTTCTGGTGTTTTTAAGGGTTTGGTTTGGGGACATTACATTCTAAAATTATTATTTACAAAAATGTATTTACACCCTAAATTTATAGTATTTTGATCAATATTCAATTTAAAAGTTTTTAGTGCAATTTAATACTATTTTTTGAAACTTAAAGTAAAATGAACTTTGTAATTTTAAAGAAAATAAACTTAGCAAATATTTTATTTAAGTAGACCTATACAAAGGGTGTACCGCCTAAAATATTTTTTTTTTCGTACGATACGAAATTTTGTCACTAAAAACAACCATACCGTTGAAAAAAACGATTTTTTATATCGATTTTTCCTTAAAAATTAATTTGGTAGCGTGACGTCACAATGTTACTCTAAAACGCCTTTACCAATCTTTATGAAATTTTGTATACAAATACTTAAACTCAGTTTACGTGTTCGAGGGTTTTTTAATTTATTTAATAATAAAAAAACGTTCGAAAAATAACTTTTAGGGATTTTTTTAACTAAATAAAAAAAATGCTGTTAAAGACCGTATTTTTGTTAGTACACCCTGAAAATTTTGTACAAATCAAACGAACAGTAACGTAAGATACATCGCTTCAAAGTTGGTAAAAATGACCCCTTTTTGATTATTTTACTGAAAAGTTTTTTATTAACTTAAAAAAATTCCCTAAAAAAGTTTTTTTTCGAGCGTTTTTTATTAATAAATAAAAGGACTTTAAGGATATATTCTCGAAAAACCCTTGAACACGTAAACTGAGATATAAGTTAAAGTATTTTTATTCAAAATTTTTGAATTTGAATTTTCGGTAAAGGCATTTTAGAGTTGGATTTTTTAACTTGTTATGCGTTAATTTTGACGCGCAGTGTATAAATGGTACAAAACTATATTTTTAGGTATAATAGGCGTGACAGGTTTTACAAATAAATATATCCTTTTTCTATGGAATAAAAAAAAAACCGAACATAACCAAATTCTTTATCAGATATATTTTTACTTGTTATAAAACCATTAACATATTTTCGTATACAGTTTATAAAATTATTTTTAAAATTTAATATTCGCACCTCTACTAGAGGTCCTCCAGTATGTAATTTTACTTGATTTAAATAATTAAAACATAACCTAGAAACCATTCTAAAAACAGATATTGGATTCATTCGTAATTCTTGATAAATCTATTATAAAATTGTGACGTCACAATCTATCTTGGGAAACGTAGGAAAATATTGTAATAATAAACTCCAAATATGCAATGAAAAATTGCATACCACATTGTGGCCTCATTATATGTAAACATTTTGATGATTTTTTAAAAATTTTAAACTAGAAAAATCGATTTTCAAACAACCATTTGTAAATGGAATAAACAACAAACTCCCAATGTTTGTTTGCAAAAGTTTGAGATCTTGTTCTAAATAGGTATTAAAAAAAATTGAATTTGGAAAATTCTATTTAATTATGCAAATTTTATAAAAAAAAAATTGAAAACATTTTGAGATTGAAAAAACAAAAACCCAAATTCGAAAAAATGTATTTGTTTATAAAATTTGCATTAAAAAATCTTTAGTTTTCCAAATTAATGATTTTTTTATTTAAATATTCTAATCTAATCTCAAACTTTTGCCAACATGCATTAGAAGTTTGTTGAATCTTGTTTTATTTACAAACGGTTTTATGCATATAGATCCGTTTTCCATGTTATTTAGTAAAAAATACTTGCTATTGTCAGTTTTCTTCGTATTGAAAACGAAAAAATAATTCAGTTAAATTTAAATATTGACTAAAAATTTGGCGTGAAATTACCTATAAGGACGTTTCAAAAATAAAAATTTGTTAATAATATCAAAGTTATGATGATTTAAACTTGTTAACTTCAGCTGCCTTGTTTAAAATGTTTCCACAAACACTTTTTGACTTTTTTTTAAATACACTAATTTATATATTACATTTTAAGTTTACATTTGAGAAAATTTATATATTACTTAACTAGAACGTTTTTTTTTTTAATTTTTAGACAGCTTTAATACAGAAATTGTTACTTAAGCAACAATGGATTGTGATTGTGACTTAACCAAAATTTGTTCACAAAATAAAATGATGTATAATTTTGAAAATAATATAATAAACAATAAAATAAAAAATTATCACAAAATTATACCTTTTTAATATAAATACCTATTATGAATTTCATATAAAAAATTAAAAAAAATATAAATATTGCTTATTTTAATTTGATAAGAACTTTATATCATTTAAATGTAAACTACCATTGTTATTTGATAAAATTTAAATGACACATTATATTTTAATTTTAAATAGGTACTTCAACATAAATTGCCAAAACAAATATAAGTTTTGGCAGCAAGAATATAACAACAAAACAACTTTCTAAAAACACATAAAATTACCTCTAGCTCCTCTCTGTTGTTGGTGGCAAACAATTCATCTTTGTTCAAGTCAATCCAATACATGGCAAAATTTTGCAACTCCAACAATTTAAATGAGTCCCCTGTTTTTGTCCAATGAGAAAAGGTTGGGGACCAATTTGAGTCGCAGCTTTGCGCAGAAAGCGACTCGATTGTAAACCCAAACGCAAAAGATTTGCCTGGTATGCTACAGCTGTCTTCATACCTAATGTGGACATCTTTGATTTGAAGCTACAAAAATTATGAATATATAGTGTTTATATTATTTTTTCTCAGTTTACTTACCTGTAAATTTTCTACAATATCAGAAACTATTCCTGTGACAGCTCCGAGCCACGAAGAGTAACTAGAGGCATAATATGCATTATCCTTAGACTCAGTCTCCAGTCTCCATCGTGATTCTACGCTATCTAGAGCTGACAATTTTAATTTTTGTCTTGCTCTTTCTTCCTTCTCAGAATCCCACTAAAAATATTACTGAATACATCAAATACTCTAACCAGATATAACTGTTTTAATAATGTAAGATACCTAACTTTTTACACATCCCATATAAAAAAAGCTGATTTCTAAAGCAGTTTTATGACATACCTCATTTACTGGTAAAGGATTGGCCACTAAGTACAGTTTTTCTATGACAATAACCCATGGAGCCGATCTTATTTGCCTTACAGGTATTTGAAGTTGAATTTTACCAATAAAACCGTTTTTAATTTCAATTGGTAAACCCAAATTGTATAGGGCATCCTTACGAAGTGGTAAGTTTTCTAACTCAACTTTCCCTATAATAATGAAATGTGTAATGGGTACAATATGAGCAGAATATTAATAAATATATTACCAGATAATAGGGCAATGCTGAGTTGGTCAGTATTAAGACTATCTACATATTTTCCTAAATAATTATTCAGTACCCAGGCCACTAGACCTGTCAACATGATTGAGGTAGTTTAAAGTTCTCACTTTGTTAGACATAAGATTTTCACCCAGAAACAATCAAAACTAAAAAACACACATATAACTCGCTATAAACTCGCAAACATCAAACAAACTCACGTGAATTTGTCCGAAAACTCAACCCACTTAAAAACCGACACAATATTTTCACCAACATTTATCAGCTGCCGTTTTGGAAAATATTAATTATATTGCACGGTAACTTCAACAAATGCGTTGCATTTTCGAAAACTACGTTTGTTTATCGATTCTGCAAAAGTCCAATAATATTTTGAAAATAGAAACTTTTGACAACAATGGCCTTGAACACATGTGTTTTGCTTACCAACTTAATAAAACAGCAGTCACACAAAAAGAATACTTCAGTAATACCAACACTTTTTTAAAATTGCGTAAAATGGAAAGTTGATGGCCCACATGTAATTTTCTATTAATATAAACTTAAATATTAATTATTTTTATACTTCCACACCAAAATTAGTTGTTTTTTGATGTTATTTGAATTAATATAATTTTCATGGTGCGTGTTTGGTGGCGCCACCGTGGCGTTGCGGTGACTTTTGGAGTGAAGGCTCGCCCATCCTAAACATTGACGTTGGTGTCATTTTTTAATTGTTTTGTGCCATAAATTATATATTTTTGTATTAATAATTACCGCACACGTGTAATAAATGATTGCTGGTGTGTGAATTAACAAAGTTTGTGCTGTTTAAGTGTTATCTTCTTTCATTATGGGTAAGTTTTTTTTGCCGGCATTTTTGTGTTGTTTAAAATGATTATTATCTTAATATTGTAATTAATTTTATTATTAAAGGTGAATTTGTTTGTTGATTATGTTGTTTGACTTATTATTGATGTGTAGGTTTATGGGGGGTTAAGTAAAAGTCGATAATTATTGATTTTTTATTCACAAATTGTCTGTAGACTATTCTGATTAGAATTAAAATAATTATTTGTATAAATGATGTAAATATCGCAGTAAATAGATGTTTAAAGCAGGTATATTAAAAAAAATCGATATAAATTGGTGAGTAATGAGTTGGGGTTGTTTTTATTGTATTCAATCTCAATGGGGTGTATAATATGGGGCCACGAAATTATTATCTTAACTGGACGTCCTTGACACCAATTTAACCTTAGAATTTGCATTTTTTAGATTAAAAATACATAATAATCATGTGTTTTATTCAAAGTCGTTTCTGAACAAACTGATATTTAAAATATAGGTATGCTATGTATACATAGTTTGGGTTTTGTGGATTTAAATGTTAATGCCTAAAAGGTGTAAACAATAATACCTATACAAAGAAAGTGCTAAAGCCTTGATTTTTTTGTCTCTAGTTATAGTTTTAAAACTGTTCAAAAACTGTTATAAAAATGTCAACTTAAGCTAGCTAGGTACCTATGTCAACTAAAGTAAAGGTGAATTTATAAATTAAAACACCATGTTTATTATAAAAATTTAAAAGGCATACTGGATTGTAATAGGTGATATATTTTAACCACAAGAAATGAACAATTTTCCATTCAATTGCATTTTACCATAAACTATCATTTTACAAATTATCAATCAATATTTTTTTACGAGTTTACCGCATATACAAATTGTAGATATTTGGTATGTAGGTATAAATATATCTATTGAAATGTAATTAATACTTTATCCACCCACTTTATAATACACCTTTAAAAGATAATTTACAATTTGTATAAAGTGTATAAAAATAGAAATGACGCTCTGTTACGTCATTAATACACATAAAACGGTTTGTAAATAAGTTCAGGGTCTTATAATTATTTTGAATATTCTCATGGAAAATTAAAAAATGTGTATTTTTACTGGTGTTTTGTCTGGCATACGTTATATTTTATTTTTTAGCCATTCAGTTATTTACAAATATTTACTGCTATAAACTTTATAGAGTTGCAAAACGTAGATTAAATATTTGTAGCCATTGATTATCTCTGGTTAATCCTATTTACTTAACAAATTCTTGTTGGCATTGAATAAAATCCCATAAAATATCTCAATCCATGTAATTTTTTCTAACAAAAGCAGTAAATGGTTTTAAAAGCAGTGAAACCAATCGATGAAAATATAAACGTTTTGTTGGAAAAGTGTGTCAATGAACCACAGAGAGAATTATATAATCCAAACTTAGTCATAAAACGCTCCCAATTAAAATTACACATTACTACTTGTATTTAACAACTCTACCAACGTCTTTTGGGTGTGCGAAACTATGAATCACTATGCTGTAGTAAGACACTGTTATTAAATTTAAATACCTAGTTGTTTAAAGATGAATGTTTATGTTTTACATTACAATACCTTACCATTATAGCTAAAAGTTTCACTTACTTTTGTTCTTTTAAATAAGATTTGTGGTAAAATTAACTTATTTTTGAGAAACTAATCAAGTTTATTGGGATATTAAAAATGTTAGAGGAATGATTAATTTTGAAAACTAAATAATAACACAAGTTAGAATGCTAAAAATAAAATTGATTAAATTGTTTTGTTGACTAATTTGACTACAAAATAATAAAGAAGTTAGCGGTAAATCATAATTTAAAGTCTATTATTAACATTTATGAACGTTTAAAGGTTCGTTTACACTATATTTAAAATCTGGCAACACCGTCCAAGAACAGCAACGCTTACAACTTATTTAATTTTATAATAAACACTGCGTAAAGTTTGTTAAAACAAATTGTGTTTCACATTTTTGAATATTTGGTTTTGAAGTTAAACTTTGAAGCTGGCAAATTTTCTTTGGCGGTTTTAAAACAGTTATGGGTACGTTTAAGTTCGTTAAAATAAACAGAATGTTGTAGAAATTATAATGAGTAAGGGTTTATCCCAGCTTTTTTTTATTTAGACAAACTACTTAATACCTTAAATCTGCTTTTAAAGTGGAGCTTACATAGTCTAACGTTTTTTTGGAAACTAACCAATTTTTATAAAAAAATTCTTTATAATTGTGCCAAGAATGTTTTAAACCCAAAAAGTTTATAAAATTCGTGGTATTTCTCTAGCTTTATGTTTATAAACATAAAAGCAAAACATAAAACAAGTTTAGGAACAAAAAAAATCGTATTTATCACAAGTACACATAATCCATTTCTTTTGTTATAATAAGAATTGAAAATTATAATCTTAATCATAAACCTACATAAAGAAACCTATAAAAAAAAGTATATACATGCATTGTTTATAGTGACGTATACGATTAAAATTGATTAACACCTTTTGTTTTTGTCTCAAGCAATTTCTAATACGCTCAAAAACCTTAAATGTCCATTAAGTTGAGGTATCATCTAAATTATAGTAGATTAATACATATTATCGCCGAGGATACATTTCACAGCCTAGGCAGTAGATTGTGTGCGAGGCAATTAATAGGCTTTCCTCGCCAAGTGTTATATATACTTTTTTTTAATTGTTTTTGTAAAAAGTAAGAAGTATCGCTAGTAGCGCCACCACACGGCTGTTATCATCGTAACAAAAGTAGAACTTTTGATAATCAGCTGTCAAACGAGTGTTTTTGAGAATAAAGCCGAAAAATGTTAAAAAAGATCGAAAAAAAAAACCGTGGCACGATTTTTTGTGTTGTTAGGTGTATTTCGAGAGGAAATCCTGGGTTGAGTTTTTATCGGTTTTCCAATAAACAGTGTTAATCCGAATGAAGAAATAAATTTCATACAGTCCCTGTAATTATAAATTGTATCTATTAGATACAATAAATACACATTTAGTAATGATTAACGTGAAAAGTGTAAACATTTCAATTCAGTAATAATCGCCAAACAAATAAGTTGTCTAAATTTAAAGAGCATTTAGCATTATCAAAAGCGTTGATTAAGAATTCTTTAAAGTCTCCACTCAACGGTAAAATACCATTTTATTATGTATTATAATATATTATAATATAATATAATAATAATAATAATTATATAATAATAATAATTATATATATTATATTATATATATTATATGTATTATTATATATTATATAATATTATGTTGCCATGAATTCGTAGGTATAGTTTGTTCTTTAAAATGCAGATGTCGGCGTTTTTTAGAGAACTCAAATGTAAAAATGGTTGATTTTAAGGTTATGTTTGTGCAAAAATTATTTTTTACTAATTTCTTAATACTTTCCGAACTTAAATATAAATTATATTAGGTAAAGTTATCATTAGTTAATTCTGCACCAACAAATGTACTTACCGAATTGGATCCTTTGGCAAAAATGGCAAAATGCAACGATTTAGTTCTTGAATTTTATTAACAATTAAAAACACAATAATTCACCATGATCCCTTAGATAAAATACACGCACTAACGTAACTATATAAGCATTTAAGCGTTGAGTTTCTTAATCATTGATATAAAAAATACTCAATCAAAATCGAGTAGGTACTAAACCAGTTTTTTAGTTTTTTCCTTGCAACGTAAAACACAAATAACGTGCGCGATTTAGCTGTGCAATAGAACAAAATTTGTCGAGTAAGATTTCTGCCTCCATCTCTTTTGTGAAAAAACTACCTATTTATTTAAAAATGATGTACAGTTCGTATGCTTATATTCATAACTCGCTAATACATAGACATGCAACAATATAGAAGACATCATTTTATAGTAAATTGTACGCTTTTCAAGAAAGGTGTCAAGCGCGCGCGGAATTGTGCTTAGGCACTGATCAAGCTCACCTAAGCTACTTATAAAACCTTACCCAATACGTTTTTTTAATATAAAGACGCTCGGGCAATTTTATATAAACCAGTTTACATTATGGAATTAAAAAAAAATTAAAGTACTTAAATCTCGATATGGTACGAAGTTAGCACTAAATGTGTACTAATTTAGTACACTACGTTGTTTAGTTTTTAGGATGATGATTACTTAAAAGATAAGCTAGCACACATGCCCCTTTTAAACATTTTTATTTGGGTTAATGTTTATTTGTTTTAAACTTCTATCACCAAATAAAACATTTTTATGATATCTGTATTTAGAAAGTTTTACAGTAATTGCTAGACAAAATTTTAACTCATTGTTCGTGTTACAGGGCATATCAATTACAATTAAAAAAATCCACTTTCAATTTCGGTGTTGCCGTATTTATTTATTGACAGGAAGATCGGCTCGCTATTAAAAACACTTTCTACAATCGCCCGTACATTCTTATTACCATTTCCTGGTTGAAAGGACTCGACTATTGTCTTTGCACGGCCCAACTAACGATATTTCATTCTTTGAAACAGCGCCGGATTTAGTAAATGATTCATTCAAGACCGATTTAATTTATGTCGAAGAAAATTAGCCATAGCCCAGTAGAATTGGGCGAAAAATCTTTCCCCTTGCAATCTTTTTTATTACCTCTTAATTTAATTAATTTACGTTAATTTTGTGTATTATACAAATTTTGCCTCATGTAAATCTGTATAAAAATTGCCCTATGCAAAATTTATGCAGGACTAATATTTCTCGAGATATGAAAAAATTCACGTAAATTTTGTAAGAGGCCATTTTTGTGTAGATTTATATAATAAATAATTTTTTCTACTCCCACCTTTAAAACGCCCCTTATCGTGACACTAAGTGACCTTTTAGATACACATTGACAAGTTGTGGCTTTATGGCGCTTTAGTCACGGGCTGAAGTTAGCAACAGGTTTTTAGTCACGGGCTGAAGTTATTTTTAAGTTAGTTGACAGTTGTCAAATGTCATACAATCGTTAAAATAAAGTGCCTTTCTTGTAAAATAATACTAAATGTGAAAATTATTTTATTATTTCAATACAAAAATACAAAAGTATTAAATAGTTTCTCAACGCCAATATTTGAAAAGTTTATATGAACATTGTACTGACCTTTTAATTTCGCCGGCAGTAAACTATAACTTAAATTCGGGCACGGACTCCACTGTAAAGTGCTCATAAAACATTTTCTTTACTTTCACTGTGAAATTCACTGTCAATTTTCAAGAAATACATTTCGATTTATAACCTTTACAATTTTGTTTATAAAAATTTGACACTTGACGGTGCTACACAGATTCCCATATTGCTTCATAGATGGCGCTCTATACAAATTTTTGATTTACATCATTTTAAGATAATAAGTATTTGTCATAGAAAAAGTATAGTATGCACCTCGTTTACAAACTTTTCTATACACTCGTATTTTATAATTAAATTCGTGTATAAAATGGCGTTTATCAAACTTGATACATAATATACTACTATAATACACTAAATTAACGTTAACCTACAGTTTACACAATAATCGAAAAAAACTAATTTAAAAACATGTAAAGTGTTGCTGTTCTCGGACAGTGTTGCCAGATTTTATTACTTGCAAAATAATTTAGTGCTAATTTTCATAAATCTTCTATCTGCCGGTACTGTCTACAACTAAACGAGCAATATTTCATTCATTCAATTTATTATCATTTATGCTTGATTTATTCCAGTCATCGCCATAATTGAAAATAGCAAAGACAATAGCGTAGTGGGCTTAGAAAAGAAGCTAAACACTGACATTTTGATTTTTACTTAATATAAAGTTTATTCATTGGGTAAGTCGATAAATGTGGCGCCAAGACTTTTGCCAATAAAATTCCGACAAAAACGTAGTCACTATAATCGATGTGAATGAAAATAGAAATGGACTTTAATGTGTTTATGTTTTAAAATACTTATGCAGCATGCCATTTTCACATATAAATCCTTTAACAAACTATAATTGCCTCAAAAGTATTTAGTGGTAAAAACGTTTATTAAAAAACAAACATCTTTACCTGGTAAAATTATATAATCTTAAACGTCATTTTTGACAGGACCGCCCTTAAAACAAATTCAAGACATCCATGTTAATATTTGACTGACTTGTTTTTGTTTGCGGTTTCTTTCTTCATTATTTTGTGGTGTTTAATTTAAGCATTATTTTCGAGATTTAGTACAGCGGTATAAAATGCGTGCAATGAACGGTCAAACATTTGACAATTTAAATTGCCTTATGCACCCGTTCACGTCAACCATACCATTATATACCGTTGGATTCCTGTGAGAAAGCAGTCTCTTCCATCGTAGGTACCATGTGTTTAATAGTAAAATATAATGTACTAGTTTTAAAAAGAATTTAGTATACATTTTGTAGATATTAGATACAAACAAATTAATTATAAAAGTAATATTTTGTTATTTATATTGTGACTTCGTGAAAAAGATAAAGGCAATTTTCTAAAGAAATGTATTAATAAAATGATGTATGCATATTTATTTTAAATAAATTCAAATTCGAAGAAACGGTGTACACAATTCTTACTAAATGCGATGTTGCCAGCTTAGTTTATTCCTTCCACTACTTAAACAGATGAATTTTTCACATACATTGATATCTCCTGGGGGAAAATACCACGTTTAGTTATTTGGGACAAACTTTTTTAAATATCGAAGAATAAGCCAATCTCTAGAAACAATATTGATATAAATTCTTTAATCTTTTAAGGTGGATTAATTTGTAAATAATTTAACTTTATTAGATAATTTTTTTAATCCCAGATATAAAATTGAGAATTTTTTTAATTGCCAAAACTGAAATATTTAATATGTGCTTAAAAATCGTTTAATTTTGTTTTAATCTTTTAAAAACTTTATATGCAAAATGTCCTAAGTGGTCCTAGGGGGAGGGGGTCTAGCAAAAGTGACCATTTTTGACAAGGGGGGGGCGTCCGAAATTCGTTATTTTGACTTTTATGAAGAACTTAATTTTAGCACATCACAAATTTGATTTTTGCGGAATTTTTGATCTTTTTTTTGTTAAAGTGGATCAGGTTAAAACTTAATTAAAAATCTGAAACTTTTGGAGTACCTTTAGAAGAGCCAAAAGTAAGAAAAACCTCGTTTGAAAAAAATATGATTTTTTCTCACTTCTTTAGGATTTTTTCTGATTTTTTTTTGTAAAAGTGGTCGGGGCTCAGGTTAAAAATTAATTTAAAAATCTGAAACTTTAGAAGTACCTTTAGAAGGGTCCAAAAGTAAGAAAAAACCTCGTTTAAAAAAAATATGATTTTTTCCCACTTTTTTAGAATTTTTTCTGATTTTTTAGTTAAAGTGGTCGGGGCTCAGGTTAAAATAGCATATTAAAGAACTAATGTCATAAGACGTCATTTTGTCGCACGCGGACAATTTATAAAACGAGCGACGAAGGAGCGAGTTTTGTAATGGACGAGTGCGACAAAAGGTCTTATGACATGAGTTCTTTATGCTATTTTATCTATTTGGCAAAAATTCACAGTCATTGGTTTGACAGTTAATGTCAAAATCGATTCGCCATGCCGTCCTTAATTTACTTATTTACAATAAACGGCTTTTAATCTTAGAGAAGAAAAAAAGGATTTTCTTTGGTGTTAAACAAAATTTATTGCCAGAAAAGTCTCGTAAGTACTAGAAAAATCATAAAAATATTATAACCAATATGCAAAATATTATGCTGTTAAAAGTATAGCCAACCTATAAAATCAAAATTTTGGGTGGGATAATGTATCTCATTACAGCACCGAAAAGCGGTGTTATAATGAAGTCATTATGAACGCAAAATAGATAAAATTAATTAAAAAATCTGAAACTTTGTGAGGACCTTTAGAAGAGTCAAAAAGTAAGAAAAAACCCCGTTTGAAAAAGAATATGATTTTTTCCCACTTTTTTTGTATTTTTTCTGATTTTTTTAATAAAAAAATTTGAAACTTTGTGAGTACCTTTAGAAGAGTCAAAATGTAGAAAAAACCTCGTTTAAAAAAGAATTTGATTTTTTCCCACTTTTTTGGATGTGGTCGGGGCTAAGGTTAAAAATTTAATTTAAAAATCTGAAACTTAGGAGTACCTTTAGAAGAGTCTAAAAGTAAGAAAGAAACCCGATTTAAAAAAAAAATCCTCCTTTTTTAGGATTAGGAACTAACCAAAATAAACTAAAACCATCTTATAATAATTTTAAGATGGTTATAATACATTTTGGTTAGTTCAGATGGTTTTAGAAAATTTCAGACAGTTTTAAGGCATTTTATATATAAACCATCTGAATATTTCAGTATCATTATAACCATATTCTAAAAGTCCAAAATTCATATACAAGGTGTTCCAAAAGTAATGGGACCAAGAGCAACAGCATACTCAAAACAATCCTTATTATTCAAACTTGCCCATCCAAAAGATAAAAATAACCAAAATACAGGGTGTCAACAAAAATATATTGTCTATAGACAGCGGAACAAAATAAGGGATGTCATTGGGACAAAAAATTCCAAAAGTAATTTTCAGGAGGTATCCCGCAAAGTAGGAACTAAGCTTTTCTGATGAGCCCAAAAAGATTCATACAAAAAAATGGCTGGTCCGTTTTTTTTTAAATTGACTGTACTATATAGTGGAATGAACTGTGAGCCCTATAGAATGTTAGTCATCGCATCACCGACTCGCGGCTCTCGTTTTCCTTTCAGTCAGTGCGCTGCTTAGTAAAAAGTGAGTGTGCGAGTTCTAAAGCTACTTAAGTCGATATCCGTTTTTACTTAATCTACCGCTATTGCCATAAAACTAAGCAGTATTGACAGCGCAGTGCATTGCCTTTTTAATTTCATTGTGTTATTTTTAGCAGTTGTTAAATTTTCGATATTTTGATTCGATGCACGCAAATAAAAAACGAATGGCTTTCTAAAAATACCCACCGTCTACATCTGCTATTATTTAGACTCAAGCTCAGTACGTTAAACATTCTCGAAAAATTGTACAATATACTGATAATACACCAGATAACGAATTTTTATACTTTAACCTTTTTTGCAAACCTACATCTATTTTAAATCGCGGTATTTCTTAACGTGTTTTGATAAGTGCGCGTGTTCGGCTTAAAATAGTGTCAAAATGAAAAATAAAAGTAACAAGTTGGATTCCAAGCTACAAACTAAACAGTTAATCATGTCGGAGCAAAGCAAAACCGAAAAACCAATCGACAAGAAAAAGCTGGAGAAACAGGAAAAGGAACGGCTCAAAGCTTTAAAAAAAGGTACCCAGGCTACAAAAGTTTTAACAATAATAACATTTTTCCTGTAAGACCAATAATTATAATTATTATAAAACCTGGCAATTAACAAAGAAATGCAAAATTATTTTTAATATAAAAAACATGTACTTATAATGGTTAAACACGTTTAAAATGATAAAATAATAGATTTTTAAGTAGTTAATGATACCTCAAAATGTTACCTATATTGTGTAATTTTTAAATACTCATACTCATAATAGTATATTAAAGAACTAAGTCATTTTGTCGCACGCGGACAATATATAATGGACGAGTGCGACAAAAGGTCTTATGACATGAGTTCTTTATGCTATTTTATCTATTTTGCAAAAATTCTATAAGAAAAATTAATTTTATACCTTAAATTTAATTTGGTCGAATTTTACTTTAGATAGTTGATATCACAGTCATTGGTTTGACAGTTAATGTCAAAATCGATTCGCCATGCCGTCCTTTATTTACAATAAGCAGGTGTTAATGTTAAAGAAGAAAAAAGGATTTTCTTTGGTGTTAAACAAAATTTATTGCCAGAAAAGTCTCGTAAGTACTAGAAAAATCATAAAAATATTATAACCAATATGCAAAATATTAAGCTATTTAAAGTTATAGCCAACCTATAAAATCAAAATTTTTTGTGGGATAAAGTATCTCATTACAGCACCGAAAGCGGTGTTATAATGAAGTCATTATAAACGCAAAATAGATAATAGTATATTATGTATCAAGTTTGATAAACGCCATTTTATATACAAATTTAATTTAGGCACGAGCGAGCTTGCGATCGAGTGCTTAAATTAATGAGTGTATAGAAAAGTTTATAAACGAGGTGCATACTATACTTTTTCTACGACAAATACTTATTATTATCTTAAAATGATTTAAATCAAAAATTTGTATAGAGCGTCATCTATGAAACAACAGGGGAAACTGTCAAATGTCACATTTTTACATTTTATAAACACAATTATAAAGGTTATAAATCGAAATGTATCTTGAAAATTGACAGTTTTTTACAGTGAAAGTAAAGGAAATGTTTTATGAGGACTACAGTAAAGTCCGTGCCCGAATTTAAGTTATAGTTTACTGCCGGCGAAATTAAAAGGTCAGTACAATGTTCATATAAACTTATCAAATATTGGCGTTGAGAAACTATTTAATACTTTTGTATTTTTGTACTGAGATAATAAAATAATTTTCACATTTAGTATTATTTTACAAGAAAGGCAATTTATTTTAACGATTGCATGACATTTGACAACTGTCAACTAACTTAAAACTAACTTCAGCCCGAGAGTAAAAACCTGTTGCTAACTTCAGCCCGTGACTAAAGCGCCGTAAAGCCACAACATGTCAATGAGTATTTAAAAGGTCACTTAGTGTCATGGAAACATGTATGATAAAGGGCGTTTTAAAGGTGGGAGTAGAAAAACAAATTTCAATTTCAATTATTTATGTTAAAACAGCCGTTTTTTACAGAATATATTCTTTTAAATGTATGCACATTTTATCTATTGATATGAAAAATATAAAAACAACAATTACATCATTATCTAATTTAGTTTAATTATAGATTCAATTTTAAAATATATTTTTTATGCATAAAAACAATGTTTTTGAATTAATTGATTGCATTTTATTCTGTGCAAATAACTATGTTTAATATCTAAATGTGAGTAATATTTTTTTTAAATTTTCAGCGATAGGAAAATTCTAATCATTAAAAGTTAAAAAAAACTGGGCAAAGTGCTTATTTACTTTTTAAAGTATTTACATGGTTGCCAGTTGTACATATTTCGTTTCCCAAAAATGTCAAGCTAACGCCGTTTTTCAGTTATTAACAAATATTTTTTCTAATAATATGACAACGCTGTACCGTCTAGTGAAAGACGCGCGCGCGGAATTGTGTCCAAACCCGCCTTAGCTACTTAAAAAACTTGAATAATATATAATATTTTAATATATAATATTTTATTTACGGTAAATAACCATTACAAATTACAAATATATATATAGGAAACATACATATTATATAAATCAATTTACAAAATCACAGAGGTTATATGGAAGATTTAAATTTATATAAACTATTATTAAAGAAATCTATATCTATCTTATTTGCCAATCTACACATTCTGTTGACAGGTGAATTAAAGCCATAGTTTGTGGAGTACGTGACTTCCCGGAACAGATAATGATTCCTTACGCGCCTTTGAGGAACATGGAACTGAAGTAAACTGAGTAGTTCAGGGCAATTTATGATATTGTTAACCAATTTAAACAGAAAAATTAGGGCTGATTTGTCGCGACGTTGCTCAAGGGATTGCAGACAATAATAGCATTTGCTTAGTTTAAATCATAACCCGTATGGTCTAGAGGCTCTCTCAAAAATACTTCCTACTTGGCTGTCTAGTAGGCTGATAAGTCAGTATTTTTGTGATGGTCTACAATTGAGCAAAAAGACACTATTTAATCGCATTTAACTTTAAGTCCTAATTTTATTTGTTAAACCATAAAAACATACAATTATAATAATAATTATTAAAAATTAAAAGTGAGGTTAGATTGATCTGACACTGGTCTAATTTTGTTATTGTTCCAAACGTGATTTTTACACTACCCGATTGGTCTAAATTATTTTTACAGCCTATGCGATAATCAATCCTTTAGTGTTGACATTAGTAATGTTTAAGTTATAGAACGCTTGAAAATTATTTTTTTGTATTGTCAATTTAACTTAATATAATGTAACAATAAAAAATGTTGTTCTTATATAAAATTCATATTTCATTGCATGCTGAATTAAGAATGTGGCAACAAAGCTGCGATTGTCCCTCCTCCCTTTATCAATGCGCATGTGCAAAGCTTACGGACTTTCTGTGACAGTCATTTCCTGGACCTAGGTTTTGTTTCCATAATATATTATAACCGTTTTCAGATGTGCAAGATTTATTCCTAAATTTGTTTTTTTTTTATGATGAACATTTATATTATTTTTTTCTTAGTGTAAAATTTCTATTTCTGCTAAAAATTAACTTGTAACCTTGTGGTATATAGCAGCGATAATTCAAAATAACATTTATAGTATTAGACGATAATTCGTTTCAAGGTCTACCACAAGTTGTTATTGCAAAAAATACAAAATTCTACTTACCTTATTTTACGAAAACATTTTTTTCATTACCATAGGTGGCAAAGTCCATTTATTTCAATACGAAATGGATAAAATGCAGACTAAAAAAGTTCACTCCTATTATAGACATACGTAGATTCAAATGGTTGCAGTTTAAAAATAATAAAATTTAATTGAGCACATTGTCTCTCAGCCCACAGGAAATTATGTAATTACTTTTGACCTTACTGTACACGTCTATGGCTGTGCGATCATCACCCAAATAATATAAATAAATAAAAGTCTACATAAGGCAGGCCCAAAAATAAATAATAAGATGCAAAGTTGTTTATTATACCTCCAGAAATTTTGAAAAAAATAACCAATAAATAAACACTAATACCAAGATCCTAAAAATAACAATAATAATAATACTTATTAATTATATAATTGGGTGATTGGTTTTAGTGTACCTTCCACTAGGTACTTCACAGAGAATATTTTTCATCATTTATAATATATAAATATATTAATAACCCACCGTGCTAAAATAAATAAATAAACTGGACAACCTGTTGATTTATTAGTAAACTTTTTCGTCAAACCATGGATAGTGTAATGTTGCTAAATTTAGCGCTCTTGCGCAATTGGGTCGTCCATTTTAAATAATTTGCATGTGTTAGTGAGAACATGTAGACTGTGTCAGCCTCACCTACGCTTTGAAAAAAAACATTCTTTTCTACTTACATCATCGCAAAGAAAGTTAATTAAGATAATCGTCAGGAATAATAAAGATTTAATTGAAGCAGTGATTTTTTCAAGGTCTATAAGTTATTTGTTTTATTAGATCATCTTGCTGTTAAAATAGTTAACAATAATTGAGTCGGTGAGTTTAAGAACAGTACAAGTCCAAAATTTAAAATATTGACAAATTATTTTATAAAAGTTTTAGAGTTTAAAATGCATTTTTGTTAGGATGTTTCAACCAAAGATAATGGTTTAAACTATTGTACAAAATATGGTTATTATATTTTATAAAATAGTTAAAATATTTTCAAAAAACTGCATTTTAAACAAAAAAAAATGATTTTATAAAATAACTTGTAAACAATTTAAATTTTTGACTTTTTTGTACTGTTCTTGATCTTACCGATTTAATTAAATTTGTAAATTTACCTTTGGAAAATTTAAATGTTCTGTGATTTAAAACGACCTTAAAATAAGACAAAATTGGGGTTAATTTGACAGATATGTACATAACCTCAATTATTTTAAAACAATGTCTTACAATTACTAAATAATTTAAACAAAAAATAATGCATATTTTATGTAAAAACTAAATTCTCAGCTTTTGAAAAATAATATCACATCTAAAATAAAAATTGCCACAAGGCTAAAAAGTTGCATTTTTCACTTTAATTGAATTTTTGTAGGTCTTTTGCTATATACCTAATAAAGACTGAAATGATTGTATTTTTATGAAACATTATTATCAGTCAAAAGGAAAAAAGTTAAAAAAAAAACTTATTTAAAAAAAATCCGCTGCCCAGCGTCAAACTAAAAAAAAATATATTTGGTGAATGACCTATAAAACTAAAACAAACTTGCATCGAAAATTGATTGAAATGGCCTACTTGAAAAGGGCACATGTTAAAAAAGGTTAAGTGTTTGATTAGTTTAAATAAATTATGTTGGTATAGTAATTAAGTTACTTTCCTTATTTATAGCTTTAATTGAGTTAAAATTTGTTGTGAGGAAATAACTACATTATTTGAAATAAAATTAAGCCAATTTTTGTTTCTTTTTGCTTTGTTTGCTTTTCACTATTTAAAATTTAAATGCAGTTAGTGCCTAAAGAAATAAGTAGGTGTTTAAAATTATTGTTCGACTACCATCCAAAAATATTTTAGTAACGGGCTGAATTTAGTTGACTTGTCAAATGTCATACAAAATAAAGTGAGGTTAGAACGGTCTGCCAGATGTAAGATTTTATTTATTTATTTTTGAATTTTTTATATGTATACATATCTGTTTTCTCAAATATTTGCCTTTAACATTTTCACTATTTTTAATGGATTTTTAATGTTATATTAGTTAAAATCTTCGGCGTAACTTTCGCTTTTTGCGAATAATTTTATTATATAACTAACGAGGATTTAAATCCATGCTAAAAAATAAATTGTTCGGATTGAATTTTAAATTTATTCATTGTTATGTAATGAATCCGAATAAAACCTGATTTTTTATCAATGGTGAACGGATTTGTTTTATTATTGTGTATAAAAAACCAGTCCAAAACAGGTCAAATTAAAATATATAATGAACTAAACCGAATGAGTTAATATTATATTAAAATTATAGTAACATAATATTTGAGAAATATTAAAATTTCAGCTATGGAAATTAAACCTCTCATTATAACATTTGAGCGGATGTGGTTAAACGATTTTAAAGGGAAATGGTAGATTACAAAATCATAATTATATTTTCTACAATGAATTTACCTTTTATTTATTTATAGCATGCTGTAGTAATTAAAGTTGTCGTGAATACTTTAGTTTAATAAACAGTTATCTTACTCTTTTAATATAAAAACTATATAAACAGGTGTGAATTGTATGCTGTATTTGAGCATACAAAATCATAGTAGTCGATGATATGGTTGGCAAAAACTATGAAATTACAAAAACTATTTCTCGATGTAATGAAACGCGTTTTTCAATATAATTTTCTTAAAAACCTGACTGATACAAAATAAAAAAATATTTGTTAATTTTTACCAAATATTAACCAGATTTTATTTTAAGTTTACCTACAACCAACTGTAATCTGTTAACTAATTGAATAAGTAATTTGTAATTATAACAAACATTTTGTAGATTTAATAACAAAATCCTCTATCAATAATTCAACCATAATTCTTGTAATTTTCAAAAAGGACCTTATTCTTACAAACCTCTTTGTAAACCCAGTAGCAAAAGAATTTTAATAAGAAATGTTGCTTTATTAATAAATTTCCTAAACAAAAAAAATAAACACATACCCACATAAATGAACACAAAAATAACATACACAAATTCTGAAATCAAATTATAAAGAAATTTGGTACAATATAGTTATCAGTACTACTACAACACTTACTGATGTATTTCGTAACTTTAACCCACTTTACTGTATCCCCTTATTTCAGTTTGAAAACCAGTGATTTTATGTTTTTTTGGATACTTTGCACATTCGTTAAATTGGTATAAGGAATCCGAATAACAATAATAACAGGTTTCTGGTAATATAATATAAACACTCTGGACAGTTGTTACGAACACACAAACCCTGGTTTTCTACAAAAAATTAAGTTAAAATTTTAATAATAATAATAAACTTTATTGTAAAATAGCAAGAAAAAATACATTTTACAAATGGTGAGTTCAGCAACATGTTGTTCTACCACTCAAACCTATAAAAAACAATATAATATAAAATAATAATATAAAAAAACAATATAATATAAGGTATACAAATACTAAACTTAAATTATGAATTGTGACATTTTAGCAAAAAACATTTAAGGGATGATTTAAAAGTAACGACATTGTTGGTAGAATTAAATATTTCAAAAAATCTATTCATAATAAGTAGTTGGCGCCAAATATTCAAAACAACATTCATATTTGGAAGTTTTATGAATTTGGATAGAAAAATTATTCTTATATCGAGTATTTTGGTTGTTAGTTTCACAAAGTCTACTCAGCAAATTGTGGAGGTATTGTGGATTTTTAAATTTTAGGACATTAAATACTAGACAAGAACACTGTAACAAAAAAAGTGGAATTACATTTAAGGATATTTTTTGATACATAAATAGGCGTAACATGTCGTTCCTTATAGTATAAATTAGTGTAAAAGTAGTAAACTGAAGAACAGTAATTTAGAGTTTTAGATAAATTCCATTTAACATTATTATTTAAAAAGTACTTAAAGCTATATATTGACTTTAAGTTTAATGTAAGCATTTTTTACTAATTTACAAATATGTTTATCAAAAATAAGGTTTTTATCTACTACAGGGCTCCCACACCTCCTAAAACTCATAAAATTCCTAAAATTTTACTTAAATCTTGAAAACTCCTAAAATTCTCCTAAAATGGCAATCAATCTCCTAAAACTCCTAAAATCCTAAAAATTAAATTTAAATATTCCAACCTGACTTGCGTTTAATTAAGATAGTGCTAAAAAAAATTCTGTTTTAAAAAGTAATTTAAAAATATATATTTTTAGGTTCTATTCCATTAAACTCTTTTTAAAATGATATAATATCACAACCAAAATTTTTCTTAAAAAACAACAACGATATTTTCGTCAAAAATATACCGTGTTATACAAACGTGTATATCAAACAAAAGGATTTTTAAATTTCTTTTAAATGACAGCTAAAATAGTAAACAATCTAAAAAATGTTTTGCTGTATTTTGCAAACTTCATATTTTGTTATGAGATTTTTAAGTATTAAGATACACATTACAATTGAATCGGTGAGAATAAGAACAGTACAAGTCCAAAAATTTAATTTTGACAATTTATTTTCTAAAATCAATTTTAAAGTTTAAAATACATTTTTTTTCAAGCGGCCATGATATACAACCTTATATGCCTGTATAGAGATAGTTGAAGTGCGTCTTTTTCATTAGAGGCAGACAAAAAACTCAAAAAAGCCTAGGGATAGAAGTAAATCCATAGGTGTCCCAATAGACGTCAAATAATAAAATTAATTTAGCATATCATACAAAGCAATCACGATGTATTAATTATTTTAATTATAATCGCACGGAATATTTAGGGATTATTTATTAAATTTTAATTGAACGAAATAAAGAACAACTAGTTTATTAGTATAATATTATGATGATAGACGAGTCGCCAATGTCGGAACTCCAAACAAATGTCAGTACGTCAAAATTAATTCAAGCGCAGCATTTTGACAGAGCAGTGTTTATTTTTAGTTAAGGATATTTATCGGCATTGTAAGTAACAGTTATAAGTTTTTTTAGTTTTTATCAATAATTTCTAATGCTTTTAGCCAAAATTTTATACCACATGAGTTTTGAGTAGATAAAATAATTCTATTTCTTATCCTATTTATATTACGCCCTTGAAAAAAAATTGTATATGTTATTTGGAGTAGAAGCTCTTTTTGTGCTTCGTACAGTTGCCAGCCTCAGCTACGCTTCGGCCGTCAATCTCTGTACTTACCACAAAAAGAGTCACTTCTACTCCTTATGACATAATCTACTATTTTGTGAGAAGATAAAAATTATTTTACAGAATATGAATATTATATTTTATAAAATAGTCCAACAAAAATGCATTTAGAACTATAAAACTGATTTTTTGAAATATTTTATCATTTTACTTTTGGACTTGTACTATTCTTAATCTTACCGATTTAATTACTGTTAGTTATTAACTAAACGGTTAACATATTTTTTCTTAAAATATAAATATAACATATGATTTTGGATAGTTTTTAAACCAAATCTATCGACGCTTTTTTTTAAATAAAATTAAAAGTGTGGTGAAATTTATACTTGTATATATATCGTCCCCAAATTCACGGAGTGGCGTATATGAAGATTTAAGTTATACAAAAAAGCAATTTTCTGAAATAAACGTTTAGCATTTTAAACGTTTATTCCAGAAAATTGTTTTTTTTGCATAACACAAAACTTCAAACACCCGTATCGGAAGATTTGTGTTATGCAAAAAAGCAAATTTCTGGAATAAGTGTTTAGTATGCTAAACTTTTATTTCAAAAAATTGCTTTTTTGCATAACTTAAATCTTCATATACGCCACTTCGTGAATTTGGTGACGATATGTACCTCAGATATATACAAAAGTAGTAATTTTACCTCACTTTTAATTTTATTTAAAAAAAATTCGTCGAGCGATTGGGCTAAAAAACTAGTCAATATAACTTATTTTTACAAAATAAGTATTAATTTTTTTCTTATTTTTGAAGTAGTAGGTATAGAGTTGTTTTTATTTAATTAAAGAAATTCATTTCCATACTTTATTTCTCCTAAAATTTTACAAAAGAACCTCCTAAATTCCTAAATAAAATTTGTATATTTGCCGTGGGAGCCCTGCTACTAAAACACCCAAGTTTTTCACAAAACAAATTTTTTATAACAGTGTAGACCGTTGTTCATTTTTTAATCTAAAGACGTTTCTTCCAGGGAAAACTCTCTGCCAGGTGTGCAACAAAAAATGTTCGGGCGAGGTGCTGCGCGTCCAGGACAAATACTTCCACACGCACTGCTTTAAGTGCAAGGTGTGCGCGCAGTCGCTGGCGCAGGGCGGCTTCTTCAGCAAAGACGGCGCCTACTACTGCACCTCCGATTACCAGAAGAACTTCGGGACGAAGTGCGCCGCCTGCCAGGACTACGTCGAGGGCGAGGTGGCCACCGTTTTGGGCAAAACCTATCACCAAAAGTGCTTCACTTGCAACAGGTGCCGGCAGCCTTTTCCGTCCGGGGAGAAGGCCACCTACACTGCCAACAAGGAGGTGCTATGCGCGAAGTGCGTCAGGCTGCCGGTAAGGGATGCCACGCCGAAACAACAGAGTCCTACCACCAATAGTGCTGGAGGAAATGGTAAGAGTTTCGTCGCATTGTTCCATTTTTAACAATCCCTATTTTGAATTTTATCCAAAACAACATATTTTAAATACTTTAGCAAGAAGAACAGCTTAACAAGTAATGTTACGAAATATTAAACTAATTCTTATAATCTATATACTAAAACTATAACAGTTAAATTATACCACCATTACATTTTTACTTCAAAACATGCTATTTTGGATAGTTTAGTAGTAGCAATTTAGCTTCCTTACAAAATATTTCATAAACTCTATGAATATAGACTATTGTCTATAAAATTAAAACTTTATTCTCAGTGTTAGACATTTTAGTAAAAGAATTAATAAATATTTAAGACGCTGTATGAATATAGAGCCTTTAAAATCAAAACTATTTCAGTATTACCTTTTCCAAAAAACTAGTTCTTTGTATGAGTATTACTTTTTTTGTAAATTTGACCCCAAAACAAGGTATTTTAGTAAAAGAAACAGTTAATTTTGCCTTTCTATGTAATGTTTCACAAACCCTAAGATTATAGACCCTCTAAAATCAAAACTTCTTTATTGACCATCCCCTTTTTCTAAATTTGGCCCAAAACTAGTTATTTTAGATAGTTTAGTAAAACTATAAATAAATTTAGGATTTTTTACAAAACATTTTAGGATATATTAGAATATAGAGCCTCTAAAATCAATACTTTATTTCATCATTTGACCCAAAAATTAGTTATTTTAGATAATTTAGTGGGCTTTCAAAATATTTAACAAAATGTAATAATATAGATCCGATAAAATCAAAACTCTTTGTATCAGTATTGCAAATTGCAAATTTGGCCCCAAAACAAGGTATTTTAGATATTTTAGTAAGAGAAACAGTTAATTTGGCTTTTCTTCGTAATATTTCACAATCTCTAAGAATATGTACCCTATAAAATCAAAACTTCTTTGTTTAATTTAAGCATTACCTTTTTCTAAATTTGGCCCAAACACTACTTATTTTATAATGTTTAGTAAAACTTAAAAATAAATTTAGGTTTTTTTACAAAAAATTTAAGAAACTGTAAGAATATAGAGCCTCTAAAATAAAAACTTTATTTTATCATTACCTTTTCCAAACTTGACCCAAAAATTAGTTATTTTAGATAGTTTACTGTGAGTAACAGTTAATTTAGCTTTTCTACATAATATTTCATAAACTCTAAGAATATAGACCCTCTAAAATCAAAACTTCTTTATTTGCCTTTTTTAAATTTGGCCCAAAACTGGTTATTTTAGATAGTTTAGTAAAACGAAAAGTAAATTTAGGATTTTTTACAAAACATTTAAGGAACTGTAAGAATATAGAGCCTCTAAAATCAAAACTTTATTATTACCTTTTCCAAATTTGACCCAAAAGTAAGTTATTTTGAATAATTTAGTAGGAGGAATAGTTCATTTGGCTTTCTTACAAAATATTTAACAAAATGTAAGAATATAGATCCCATAAAATCGAAACTTTTTGTATCGGTTTTACCTTTTTTGCAAATTTGGCCCCAAAACATATATATTTTACTAAGAGAAACATTTAATTTGGCTTTTCTTCGTAATATTTCACAATCTCTAAGAATATAGACCCTCTGAAATCAAAACTTCTTCATTTAAGCATTACATTTTTCTAAATTTGGCCCAAACACTAGTTATTTTAGATTGTTTAGTAAAACTAAAAAATAAATTTAAGAAACTGTAAGATTATGGAGCCTCTAAAATTAAAACTTTATTTCATTATCACCTTTTCCAAATTTGACCCAAAAGTAAGTAATTTTGAATAATTTAGTAGGAGGAATAGTTAATTTGGTCTTTTACAAAATATTTAACAATAATCCGATAAAATCAAAACTCTTTGTATCAGTATTACCTTTTTTTGCAAATTTGGCCCCAAAACAAGGTAATTTAAATATTTTAGTAAGAGAAACAGTTAATTTATCCATTCTACGTAATATTTTAAAATATCTAAGAATATAGACCCTCTAAAATCAAATTTTTATTACGTTTTTATAAATTTGGCCCAAAAACTAGTTATAATAGTTAGATTTTAGAAACAGTAAGAATATAGAGCCTTTACAATCAAAACTCTATTTCAGTATTACCTTATCCAAATTTGACCCAAAAAACTAGTTATTTTATATAGTTTAGTAGGAGGAATAGTTAATTAGGCTTTATCACAAAATATTCAACAAAATGTAAAAAAAGTTACTACTAAACATTTCTTTGTATTAGAATGTGCTGGATGCAGGGAGGAACTGAAGGAGGGCCAGGCGTTGGTAGCATTGGATCAACAATGGCACATTTGGTGTTTCAAGTGCGGTTCGTGCGGTACGGTTTTACATGGGGAGTACATGGGCCGCGACGGCATGCCCTATTGCGAACGGGACTACCAAAAACAGTTCGGTGTTAAGTGCGCCTATTGCAATCGGTTTATTAGTGGAAAAGTGCTTCAGGTTAGTACCCCCACAACAATTATACTAAACCATAAGTAGTATTAGTTCCATGGTATAAAATAACATCATAACAGGTGATGAAAGGGTCAAAATTTATGAAAGATCATCAAGGAGATGCCATTTTAAACACTCCAAATTTTAAATTTAAGTGACAAGGTAATTTTTTAAAAATTGGTTTTAAAAAATTTAGAATGTTGGAAATGTAATTAAGTAGTTTAAACTACAAGCTTAAAACATTTAATTTAATCAATTAATCTGAATTTGGAATACCCCAAATCCCCTAAAACGATAATTTTGTAATTCAGGATGGTCAAAAAGTAAGGTAAAACTTGGACAAAAATCATTTTTTTTTAACATAAATTATATCAAAGATTTTGCAAAACATTTCTTTTGGTATTACACTAACTACACATTCGCCTAAGTTTCTAACTTTATCTTATAAAGTTCACAAATTAAAATAATCATATATTATTTCACGAGAACTATGAATTTAATCGGTTAAACTAGGCTCAGTAGTTTTTTGTTTGGTTTTTCTTGGAAAATGTTGAATGCAAAATAATTTAATAAAATCACGAGACCGCGTAGCGGTCGAGGGGTTTTTATTTTTAATTATTTTGCATGAAACTATTTTCCAAAAAGAAAAATCAAATAAAAAACTTACTGAGCATAGTTTGACAGATTAAATTTATAGGTGGAGTGATATACGTCTAGATTATTTCTCGAATTAAAGGAAACTATTTGACAATTCATAAAATCTGACGTATGTGTCAAAATTTATAAATATTTTTTTAAAGAAAATTCCATTAATTTAAGGTATGTAATAAGTAATAATTCATATTTCGTAAACTAGATAACTTATTTTTTATTGTTTTTTAAAAAATGTTTGTTAAAACTTGTAAATAACACCATAAAATCGTAAACAAAAATCCAATATGGAGGCTAAAATTTATTCGAAAATTCAAGGCTTTTGATTGGTTCATATTATAATGAGGGAAATAATGTACACAAAATTTAAAAAAATCATAACTTCTCCATTATTGTGTTCGATTTGACGTGGAATGACCCAGTTTGTAATTTATAACTGACGATATTTATAAACATTTGTTTTAGAGTTACTATGCTATTAATTCATAAATGAACCAATTATTAAAAAACTATTCACTGTTATTAAGAAGTATTCTAACATAAACATATTTAGCTTTTAATTTTGTATTTCCATGTCAGTAACCCATTAAACTTTGGCCGCACTTAAATTTAAACTCATAAAAACAATGCCTGTGTTTCTTAATAGCATCCTCATAATTTTTTTAATAATTTCATGCGGTATAATACTTAGTTTAATAATGAACGTTAATTTACTTCTTTTTTTCTGTGAGAAACTTATTTAACATATTATATTCCAAATAGTTACACGTAAATGTTTTGTAATTTAATTAAGTAAACAATTAAAAATATTATGTTACCACTAATAAAGTGTGTTACATTGTTTGGTTAGGTTTAACAAATGTTAAAATTTGTTAAGTTAATTAAACAGTTTTTCGTTACCATTCTATAATTTTTTTAATATAAAAGGGTCGCAGTATTATCTATTTTTTTTTAAATTTATTTATTAAAGATCATAACATGATAATTAAAAATGTAAAATGCTAAAAAAAAGTCGCCTTGTTGTATACTAGTTTAGTAGAAAATCATTCAGATATATAATATAGATAAATTTAGCATATTTAGACTTGATTTTAATATTTCAAACTAACTCTCAATTTGGGATAGTTTAGTAAAATTACTAAAATCACAACTTTTCCAAATTTGACTCTAAAACAAATTATTTTAGATATTTTTGTAGGAGGAATAGTTCATTTACGTTTCTTACAACATATTGAACAAAATATAAGAATATAGACCCTCTAAAACCAAAACTTTTTCATTTTAATATTACCTTTTCAAAATTTGACCCCAAAAGAAGTTATTTTAGATATTTATATAACAAAAAATTTAATTTAGCTTTTTTACAATAAATTGAACAAAAACTGTAAGAAAATAGACCCTCTGAAATCGAAACTTTTATTTCATTATTACCCTTTTCCAAATTTGACCAAAACAAAGTACTTTAAATAGTTTTGTTTGAAGAACCGTTAATTTAGAATCATTTTACAAAATATTAATTATAATTTAAAAATATAGATCCTTTAAAATCAAAACTTATTCATTTTATACTTTTTTTACAAATATGATCCCAAAAGAATCTATTTTAGATATTTTAATGACAGAAAAATTAAATTTAGCTTTTTTACAATACATTTAACAAACTGTAAGAAAATAGACCCTTTAAAATCAAAAGTCTTATTTCATTATTACCCTTTTTCAAATTTGAACAGAGGAAAGCATTTTATAAAGTTTGGTAAAAATAACTGTTAAATTAGTTTTTTACAAAATCTTTAGTATACTTTAAGAATATAGATAGACCCTTTAAAATTAAAACTTCTTAATTTCAATTTTACCTTTTCAAAATTTGACCCCAAAAGAAACTATGTTAGATATTTTAATAACAGAAAAATTAAATTTGGCTTTTTATAATACATTTAACAAACCAAGAAAATAGACCCTCTAAAATCAACTCTTATTTCATTTTTACCCTTTTCCAAATTTGACCAGTTAATTTAGCTTCTTTACGAAATCATTGGTATACTGTAAAAATTCATTCATTTTTATATTACCTTTTCGAAATTTGACCCCAGAAGAAGCTATTTTAGATATTTTAATACCAAAAAAAGTAAATTTGGCCTTTTTATAATACATTTAACAAACTCTAAACTGCAAATAGACCCTTCAAAATCAAAACTCTTATTTCATTATTACCCTTTTTCAAATTTGACCAAAACAAAGTATTTTAAATATTTTTGTTTGAAGAACCGTTAATTTAGCTTTTTTACAAAATCTTAATTATATTTTAAAAATATAGACCCTTTAAAATCAAAACTTGTTCAATACTTTTTCCAAAAATGACCCCAGAAGAATCTATTTTAGATATTTTAATAACAGAAAAATTAAATTTAGCTTTTTTATAATACATTAAACAAACCAAGAAAATAGACCCTCTAAAATCAAAACTCATTATTACCCTTTTCCAAATTTGACCAGTTAATTTAGCTTCTTTACGAAATCTTTGGTATACTTTAAGAATTTAGACCCCTTAAAATTAAAACTTATTCATTTTTATTTTACCTTTTCAAAAATTGACCTCAAAAGAAGCCATTTTGGAATGTTTTAATACCAGAAAAATTTAATTTATCTTTTTTACAATAAAATCAAAACTCTTATTTCATTATTATCCTTTTTTAAATTTTAACGAAGGAAAGCATTTTAAAAAGTTTGGTAAAAATAACTGTAAAATTAGTTTTTTTTACAAAATCCTTAGTATACTTTAAGAATATAGACCCTTTAAAATCAAAACTTCTTAATTTCAATATTACCTTTTCAAAATTTGACTGCAAATGAATCTATTTTAGATATTTTAATTACAAAAAAATAAATTTAGCTTTTTTACAATACAGTGAACCAAAAATTGTAAGAAAATAGACTCTCTAAAATCGAAACTCTTATTTCATTATTACCCTTTCCCAAAATTTGACCAAAGCAAGGTATTTTGGTGAAAAGAACCGTTAATCTAGTTTTTTTACAAAATCTTTAGTATACTTTAAAGTTTGACCCCAAAAGAAGATATTTTAGAAATTTAATAGCAGAAAAATTAAATTTAGCTTTTTTACAATACATTCAACAAACTGTAAGAAAATGGACGCTCTAAAATCAAAACTCTTTATCTCAGTATTACCGTTTTCCAAATATGACCCCAAAACAAGGAATTTTAGATAGTTTAGTAGGAGGATTAGTAAACTTAGCACTCTCAACATATATTTAACGAACTCCGAGATTATAGACCCCCTGAAGTAGTTTTTTATTGCTTTGCGTTAGGCTGGCGACAATCACCATTTTCACCCGACTTGCGCCCGGTGCACCAAGTGCGGCGACCCTTTCGGCGACGGCGAAGAGATGTACCTGCAAGGTGGCGCCATCTGGCATCCGCGCTGCGGACCAGGACCCACCGAGAACGGGCAAATTTTGAACGGAACCGGGCAAGAAAACGGAAACTGCACCGATACGGATCTTTCCGTTCGAGACTTTGACCGGAACAGCACCTCTGGTGCCAGCGAAATGCAGGTAAGATAATCACTCTTCAATTAAAACATTTATATGGGTGATTCTACAAAAGTTGGGCAACTTTTGACCGCATTTTGTTTATATAGTTTTCGGAGAAAATTAAACAGAATTTTGGTATGAGAACATAGATAATGTAATAAATATACTGTTCCAGACCGGGCCAGTCACTTTTTCAAACAGTTTCTGAAATATCTGTGTTTTCTAAATTTGAATGCAAGTGAAGTGGCGAGTATACCAGGGTACTAATTAAATACATAATTAGAAAATATAAGATTTATTGCAACTTAGAGCATATGATACATTAAATATCTTAAAATCAAATAATACCACACATCAGTGGCGGCTGGTGGATTTCGGGTATACCGATATCTCAATTATTAGATATGGGACCCACACCAAATTTATGTGAGTTTATAATGACATTAAATAAACAAGTTCTGCGCAAGCAGAATTTAAATTGAAGTTTTCGAACAAAAGATAACCGAAACATCGAACATGGAACTGACGACACGGTACTGATGAATGGGATACAAATTTGAGATTATAATTCGGAATTAAGTATTTTACTGATATTTTTTATTAGTGGATGCTACTTATCAACAAATCACATATAGCCTTATATAAATTTCAATGAACTATACAGGGGTGTCCCGAAATTAGGGGGCCAAACTTAAACAGTGCATTCATAGAAAAGTAACACTTTTTTGTTAAATAAACATGTATCAAAACGGAGCTACGGCCCCCTGAATAGGATCCTAAGAGAATAGTTTTTTTAAACTATTCCTAGAGCGTTAAACATGAAGAAATGAAATTTTGGCACTTTGGTAATTTTTAGATTCTGAATGAAGATCTAAGATCAAAACTGTTAAAATTTAATCACAGGCGTAACATTTGGGGGGGAAAAGTTATAAAAATAGCCCCAACTTTTTTCCGAGATAATATTTTAATTTTTTTTTTATGAAATTATGAAAACTTATAGTTTTTTAAGAAAAATAGGTAGTCTTGATTTGAATCGCTCAGATGCACCAGTTTCGAGAA
Source organism: Brassicogethes aeneus (assembly GCA_921294245.1). Taxonomy (NCBI): domain Eukaryota; kingdom Metazoa; phylum Arthropoda; class Insecta; order Coleoptera; family Nitidulidae; genus Brassicogethes; species Brassicogethes aeneus. Next base: position 56,160,738 of record OV121135.1, read on the forward strand.
AAATGCATTTATAAATTACTCTGCCTATCATACACATCTCATATTTTCGTTAAAATTTTGTGTTAAAATTTGGAAAATCGCTCCATAATAAAAAATAACAAAAATCTAGCCAAAAAATATTAACTAAACTATATAAAAATAAAAGTCAGCAAATAACCCAAACGTCACGTTTGTTCCAAAGCTTTTTAATGAAAATTGATTATAGATCCAGATTCAGAATGTCAAAATTACCAAAGTCCCCAAAATTCATGTCTTCATGTTTAACCCTCTGGGAATAGTTTTAAAAAAATGATGTTCTTAAGCTCCTATTTAGGGGGGGTTTAGCTCCGTTAGGGGGCATTTTTTGATATATGTTTATTAAACAAAAAAGTCTTATTTTTCTATAAAGAATGCACTGTTTAAGTTTGGCCCCCTAATTTCGGGACACCACTGTATATGAGTAATTCTTTTATAAACCGAACACCTTTTGACCGACACATCTCAGATTTGGCTGAAACTTTTTTTACGGATTCTATGTCGAAAAATAAGAGATACGTGTCCGAGGAATTTTTTTTCTCTCGCAAATTTTCGATAATACAAGCTATCGAAAATTTGAGAATATCGAGTTTTTTGGCTTGGAGACTCATTTTCAAAAATTTATAACTCTGGTTCTATTTGAGCTACAAACTTCTTTTTTCAATTTATTTGAAAAGTGAGGTTATGTCAAAAAATAAATAAAATAAAAATTGTATATCTTTTTATTATCTACAACTTTTATATTTGACTTTTTTTGATCCGAGCTATAGTTTTCTTTTTATTAACAAAAAACTGTTTTTTTATGTGTCGCGCAATACAAATTAATGTTTTAACAATGGTAATAATAAAGGTTCCATATTTTGAAAACATGTTTTTTATGTAAAATTTGACGGAGAATACGATAAAAATACTAAAAACTTAATACGAGGTGGGGGCCATTGTTAAAAATTGATTTAAACAATGAAATTGTTAATAACAATATGAATTTGTTAATAATATTTATTAAAAATATTTTTTATCAAAATTCAGTCCTTTAGCTTTAAAATGAAAAAAAAAAGAAGTTTGTAGCTCAAATAGAACCAGATTTATAAATTTTTGAAAATGAGTCTCCAAGCCAAAAAACTCGTTATTCTCAAATTTTCGATAGCTTGTATTATCGAAAATATGCGAGAGAAAAAAAAATTCCTCGGACACGTATCTCTTATTTTTCGACATAGAATCCGTAAAAAAAGTTTCAGCCAAATCTGAGATGTGTCGGTCAAAAGGTGTTCGGTTTATAAAAGAATTACTCATATACGTAAGAAAATAACTACTCACCACAGTACTGAAATTTTGACTGGAACTATACGTGCATTCACCAAAAATTCGCCGCTTGCATTGTTTTCAAGATGACTGTCGTGCAAAGGGCGGGCTCTGTAGGTAATTTTTTACCAACACTTGAGTTAAAACGAGGATTTGACGTTTAAACTTTTAACATTTTTAGACACAGAACTGAGGGTAGAAGTGTGTACAAAGATTATCATTTTGTTTTAAATTGCTATTATTCGAATCTATGATAAAATATGAAAAATACATTATTTAATGTTTTATAGTTTATATTGTTTTATTTTAATATAAACTACACTGTTTAAAAGTTTCACTATTTTATTTAAATATGATAATTGTTTCGCTACATAGTAGCATCTTCAGATCTGAAGATGCTACTGTGTAGCGAAACAATTGTCATATTTAAATAAAATAGTGAAACTTTTAAACAGTGTAGTTTATATTAAAATAAAACAATATTAACATGGAGTTTCATCAAGTAAAAGTCGAAACAATTAATTGTTTTATAGTTTGTAGTGAAATTGAAAAATTTAAGATAAATTGAATATAGTTTAAAATAAAACCACTAAAATATTTGATTCAGGAGTTGTGACACGCCGAGGTACTGATGTTGAATATTTATTATGTTTTTCTACAAATGTATTTTTGAAAAAAATACAGTTAAAAAAAACCTGGATCTTTTGTAATATGCTAAAATATTTACAAAAAATATTAAAATGCCTACTCTATTGACTGATGACATCAAGTTGTCCAACTTTTGTAGAATCACCCATATATACTTTGTATTTGTATGCTAGATATAGTTCTTTTCATCATTTATATGTCAGTATTTTTGCATGGTATTTTTTTTTAATTTTTCAGTTTTCAATACGTTCTCGCACACCTAGTTTGAACGGTTCATTGTATAGTCCGACAAGCATGTCTAGAAAGGTTTGTTTTATTATTTTTATTTATTTATTTATTTCTATTTATTCCAACCTTATTTTGTTTACTCATTCAGTTTTAATTAAACTTTGAATACGCTTAATTATTTGTTCAATTACTCAACTAGTTTTTATGTAGGTTACACTTAATTGCATCTAATAATATGGTATTATTATGGTTCAAACTAAAGACAAACTTGTTTGTAGCATTTTAGTTACCGCACACCCGTCCCCGGGATTAATTTTAAGGGAACCAAAGTCAGGTTTAAACGACGATATTTCCAGAATATACACTTTTAGTTACCTAACCGACGAGCCCACTTTGGGCTACCTAAAGCGTCCCATAGACCCGTACGATAAGACGCCCATGTCGCCGCATTTCCACAGACCAACGTGTAAGAATGTAGCCTGAATTACAGATTGCCTTCCTTCCTTCCTCCCGTAGTCGTGCCCGTACGATTTGTGCGTCTTGTAAAAAGTCAATTTATAGATTTCCGTGTAAAATTCCGTAACCATGCGCGATGACACCTAAAATGTTTGACATTTGTTTTTGTTTATATTCTGCGTTTTACCCATTGTGTGTAAATATGAAAGATAATCATTTATATATTAGTGCAGTGATCACAATTTTAATTGCCCAGGCAGCTGTTGTATACTGCCCCAACTATGGAGAAAGGCAGTAACTGCTAAACAAGAAATTTAGGGAAAATTAGCATAAACTACATTTTCATAAAAAGCAGTAGGTATTTAACTGATTTATTTAACTTAAAAGATAGTTTACTGCATTTCTTTGTTGAATTAAGATATAAAATGTCCATAGCTTTATCATAGCACAAGAAAACGCATTTGTAGTTACTGCCTTTCTCCATAGTAGGGCAGTATAAAGAAAAAAAAAACATCGAACAAGACGTTGGAAGACTCGCCCACTTTACCAAGACCGGGAAACTACGGGGTTTTACAAAGCAACGTTTCCAAAAATGAAAGACATTGATCATAAACAATATCTAAATATCCTATTTAGAGACACAAATTATTTAATAAACCTATCTTAAATAATACTAAACAATCATGTATTTTAATTATTTTGTGCCTACGCGTTGTCACCCTACAGCGCATGTCCATAACAAGCACTGTGATTGGTCATGTCAAAGACCTTTACGGTGAAAGATAAAACTTAAAAATTTCTACGGGAGGAAGAAATGCCGTCCTTACGGTACGGGAATCTATAACTGGCACTACGATTTAAATAAACATTTTTGACGTAATTGTCACCATTACATTGCCCGTTATTAATTTTAATTAAACTTAAAAATTATTGATACTTTAAAATATTAAAATAACTTCAAAATATGATTTTGTTAAGAAAATATTTTATTCTTTGATTTTTTATATTACTATAATTGCAAAATATTATCACGTATTAAAAATTCCTATACGGGAAATGTTAATGGTGACAATTACGTAATTTTCATCTTCTACGGGAGGAAGGAAGGAAGGCAATCTATAACTCAGGCTTGTCTATTTAACTTCGTTAATGTTCAATAATGAGAGCGTCTTTTAGCACAAAACTCGTTCAGAGGAAGTCAAGGGGCAGGTTCGGGGAAGAGATTCGGTTCGAGATCGGCCATGAAAATCCTGGTCGATTCGATAAGAAGCGAGACCCCGAGGCCCAAATCGCCGCATATGAATAACGAAGAACCGATAGAACTGGCGCATTTTCCTGGGGCGAAACCGCCTCTGGCCGGGGAAGCCCCCAAAATCGAGCGCGACGATTTTCCGGCCCCGCCTTATCCTTACACAGACCCAGGTTTGTCGCATAGAATACAAATGTTTTCAAAAAATCAATTAAAACATTTTTTCCATTCAGAAAGGAGAAAACGATGGTCAGACTCTTACAAAGGTGTGCCGAGCGACTCTGATGAAGAAGAAACGGTGGACGGGTTGACAGCTAAGGAAATTGAAGATAAGAAATTAAAGAAAGAAGAAGAAGAATTAAGCAAAATTGCCAGTGGAATTGGAAAAGTTTTCCTGAAAAATGTACAAGAACGAGAAAAGGTTAAAAAACTTAGAGCTGCCCATATAGACCCTAGAAATGCATCAAGGTAAGTCCTTCTTTAATACCAAAAAAACATTTTCTTGTCAATAAAAAGTTGTTTCAAAATAAAGTCCAAAGAATAGTTAATTTAGCTTTTTGACAAAATGTTTAACAAACTGTGAGAATATAGACCTAAAATTAAAACCTATATTTCAGTATTACCTTTTCGAAATTTTACCCCAAAACAAGTTATTTTAGATAATTTAGTTAGTTAGTTAGTTCATTTAGCTTTTTTACAAAATGTTTCACAAACTGAGAATATAGACCTTCTAAAATCAAAACCTATATTTCAGTATTTCCCAAATTTGACCCCATAATAAGTAATTTTAAATAATTTAGTAAAAAGAATACTTACTTTAGCTTTTTTACAAAATGTTTAACAAACTAAGAATATAGACCTTTTAAAATCAAAACCTATACTTCAGTATTAAATTTTCCAAATTTGACCCCACAACAAGTTATTTTAGAATCCTTTTTTTATTATTTATTAAGTAAGAGGAGTAGTTAATTAAGCTTTTTACAAACTTCAATATTTATCTTATCTTCTTTCCAAAATTGACCGCAAAAAAGGTATTTTAGATAATTTAGCTTTTTATCTAAATATTTAAGAAACTTAAAACTTAGTTACTTATTTCAGAAGTACCTTTTTCCAAATTTTACCGCAAAAAGGTATTTTAAATAATTTAGTAGAGGGAATAGTTTTTTTTTATTTTTTACAAAATATTCAATAAATTCTGACAAAAAACAAAAATGCAAATATCAGGATTACCTTATTTCCAAAAATTGGCCCAAAACCAAGTAATTTTAGATAATTTAGTAGAAGGAATATTTAATTTAGCTTTTTACAAATTGCCTGATAAACTGTAAAAATAAAGACCCTCTAAAATCAAAACTATTCTGTATTACATTTTTCCAAATTTGACATCAAAAAGGTATTGAAATATTGAGTTAAAGGAATAGTTTATTTCTCTTTTTTTCACAAAATATTTAATATTTAATGGCAATATAGACCCTTCAAAACAATTAATTGTTTCGACTTTTACTTGATGAAACTCCATGTTAATATTGTTTTATTTTAATATAAACTACACTGTTTAAAAGTTTCACTATTTTATTTAAATATGACAATTGTTTTCGCTACACAGTAGCATCTTCAGATCGTTCAAAACAAAAAAATGCCTATATCTTTCCAAATTTGGACCAAAAACAAGTAATTTTAGAGGAAAAGGTAATTTGGCTTTTTAGGAAATATTTAACAAACTGAGAAAATATAGACCCTCTCAAATCAAACCTATATGTCAGTATTACCTTTTTCCAAATTTGACTCCAGTTATTTGTATTATCTTCTTTTTATATTGACCGCAAAAAAGGTTTTTTAGATAATTTAGCTAGAGAAATGGTTAATATCTTTTTACAAAATGTTTAACAAACCTTCTAAAATCAAAACCGATATTTCAGTTCTACCTTTTCCAAATTTAACCTCTAAACAAGTTATTTTAGAGAATTTTGTAAGAGAAATGGTTAATTTGGCTTTTTACAAAATGTATAAAAAACCGTAAAAATGTAGACCTTTTAAAATCAAAACCTATAATTCAGTATTACCTTTTACAAATTTTAGCCCACAACAAGTTATATTAGATAATTTAGTAGAAGGAATGAATAGGTAATTTATATTTTTTACAAAATGTTTTAACAAACTGTGAGAATATAGACCTACTAAAATCAAAACCTATATTTCAGTATTACCTTTTCCAAATTTGACCCCAAATTAAGTTATTTTAAACATCTTATATCAGGATTACCTTTTTAAAAAAAGGCTTTTTCGAAATGCCAACATTAAATTAATGTCATTAACTCTCAACCTATTATCTAGGAGTCCTAGACTAGGACCCCTTCAAAACAAAAAAAATGCTTATATCGGGATTACATCTTTCCAAATTTGGCCCGAAAACAAGTAATTTTAGATATTTTTAGTAAGAGGAAACAAGTTATTTTTTAGATAATTTTGTTAGAGAAATGGTTAATTTGGCTTTTTACAAAATGTTTAACAAACCGTAAAAATGTAGACCTTATAAAATCAAAACCTATATTTCAGTATAATCTTTTTCAAATTTTACCCCACAACAAGTTATTTTAGATAATTTAGTGGAAGGAATGAATAGGTAATTTAGATTTTTTAAAAAATGTTTTAACAAACTGTGAGAATATAGACCCACTAAAATCAAAACCACATATCAGAGTGCGTTCCAAATTTGACCCCAAATTAAGTTATTCAGAGCTCCCACACCTCCTTAAATTCATAAAATTCCTAAAATTTGGCTTAAATCTTAAAAACTCCTAAAATTCTAAAATTGCCATCAATCTCCTAAAACTTTTAAAATTAAATATAAGTAGGCCAACTTGACAGCGTTTAATTAAGGTAGTTGTGCTAAAAAATTTCTTTTTTAAAAAGTAATTTAAAAAAATATATTTTTGGGTTCTAGTTTATTAAATTCTTTTTAAAATGATATAGGTATCACAACCTACATTTTTCTTAAAAAACAACAAAATATACCATAAAACAAAATCCATGTAGTAGCTTCTAGACTTCTACAAAATTTTCATTTTTAGCCATATTTCGTTAATTTTCGTCAAAAGGATTTTTAATTTTCTTTTAAATTATTGCTAAAATAGTAAACAATCTAAAGAATTTTTTGCTGTATCATGCACTTTATATTTTTTCTATTATGAGATTTTTTGGTAACAATAACATTACAATTATTGTTAGTTATTAACTAAACTGTTAATTTTTTTTTCAAAATATAAATATACCTAACATCATTAAACTTTGCTCTACTTTTTTAGCCATATCTATCGACGCTTTTTTTTAAATAAGATTAAAAGTTTGGTGAAATTTCTACTTGTGTATATACCTTAGATATATACAAAAGTAGTTATTTTACCTCACTTTTCATTTTATTAAAAAAAAAACTCGTCGAGCGATTTGGCTAAAAAACTAGTCAATATAACCTATTTGTACAAAAGAAGTGATATTTATTTATATTTTTGTTAAAAAGAATTACTTATTTTTTTCTTATTTTTTATGTATAGTGTAGAGTTGTTTTTATTTAATTTTTCTCCTAAAATTCTCCAAAAAACCTCCTAAATTCCTAAATAAAATTTGTAATTTAACCGTGGGAGCCCTGGTTATTTTAAAACATCTTACATCAGGATTACCTTTTTAAAAAAGGCTTTTCCAAATGCCAGCATTAAATTAAATTCATTAATTAATCGTTAATTAATGTCATTAACTCTCTACGTATTATCTAGGACCCCCTTCGGCAAAGCAAGAGCCATCTTATAGGTTTACGCTACGACAATCCTATCGGCGCCTCCCCTTCGCGAAACCTCGACCATCCTCGGCCATACGACGAAGACGACTTCGATCGCTCGATGAGCTGCAGATCGTCGATGGGTCGTTCCATGGGTCAGATTACCAACTACAATGGTAAGTGAATGTTGGGGGATAATATCGTTGAGTATTTTTACTAATAATTTCGTGGTTTAATTTATAATAACAAAAATGAACACAGTAACAGAGTTTTTAGCGACAATTGGCTGTAATTAAGGTGGAGTATACATAAATGTGTACAGTGCAAAATTTAATTATCAAGAAACCATCCTGTTTTTATACAATAGTTTAGCATATACATTAGGGTGTCCCTTATTTTTATTTTTTTTACGCATACCCTCTAATTATATTTATTACTTGTTTATATACTCCCAGTAAAAATTTCAGCTCATTCTATAAACGGAAACCCGTGCCGACTTGCATCTAAACCCTCCGTTAGCCAACGTTAGGCGCGCGCGGTATTTTGTAACACGAAACACTTTAAAAAGAAGATATACTTCATGACTGTATTTTTGTAATGATTTTATTAAATATGATTACTAATTAATATTATTGCTTTTGTTTCTATCATTTGTTTCAATAATTTAGTTGATTTTATCCCTTAAATATATTAATATACTAATTAGTATTGCTAAAATATACTCTTATATGAAATTTCAGCTTTTCTTGATGTCCTCCCAAAAATATTTCAGACCGTTCAATAAGTTTTCGGTAGTCATCTCACAATAGACTCTTTTAGTTATTTAGAGTAAAACCCATTAAGTTTATCAATTTCAGAGTTTACGGCCTATTCACCAGACCCCTTCCGGGTAACTAGCCACTCCCTGTAAAAGTATACATTTTTATCAAAGTATACACATAAATAAAATTATATTTTAACATTTGTCAATAATTTATAATATAAGGCACATAATAACAAACACAAAATGACTTACGATCGAAGACTTCGCGACCAACCGTGTTACAAAATACCGCGCGCCTAACGTTGGCTAACGGAGGGTTCAGATGCAAGTAGGCACGGGATCCCGTTTATACAATGAGCTGAAATTTTTACTGGAAGTATATAAACACGTCATAAATATAATTAGAGGGTATGCGTAAAAAAAATAAAAATAAGGGACACCCTAATATACATGTACTGTAATTTACAGTACAGATATATCATCTGCATGATTTTAATGTAAATATATATTTCACATTTTTTGAAAAAATACAATTTATATTCAGTTACATAAATAATGGTTTTCCGCATGATAATTGCAATATTATTTATTTTGTTTCACATATAAAGATTTAGCAAGTTTTCAGCACAATTTTAAAGTTTTTTTATGATGTACATTAGTTTTGCTGAGATGTTATGGTGGCGAAACTTAAATGTTATGGTATATGCTATATTTCATGTATTTTAAACCATAAAGTTCTTTTTTTTATCTGGACTGCGGCAACGTTGCAAATTTAGGGGTTTGGTTGGTAAATAAGGAACCAAAATTTGTTGCATTGATTAAAAGAAACTAAACTAAGTGAGTTGTCAAAATTCGTGGTTAAAAATGCAATTTATTTGGCTTTGGTGGTGCGTAGATGAGTTAAATCATATAAAAAAAGTAGTTAAATATAGGTTGCTTTACGGCCCAGAAGAGAAATTATTCCTAGCGGATAATAATCTTCGCTTTGAAAAGAATTTATATAAAAAAAAATTAAAATTTTATGTGAACACACGTGAATGTTGTCCAATCATTGGACACCAATGATGAATGGCTATTTTGTTAAAGCCACTGGACGTTAATACTTGTAGTGGCTTAATAATAATTATAATGTATATATTGTCCAGAACTATTAATGATCAGTAACTTGCAAATTGAAAGAAGAAAAAGTTTCGTGATTATTGCTTATCTTTTTCAAACCAAATGGATGCTTTTTTCAAAGACAGGAAAATTAACTACTAGATTTTTCAAAAAAGGTTGGACCCAACAGCAAATAATTTTTATTTTTTTGCTTTTTATTTCCCCTTTTTTTTAAATTTCAAAAAATTTTGATCTGCTGCCAAAAACTTTTTACTTCAAAAATGTCTATGTACTTTTTCTGCCATTGAGGCATTTGGCATAACTTCATCAAAATTAAGTTTTGCCCTTAAAAGTTTTTTTACTTTAGAATCTGATATTATTTTTGGCATAGTTATCTTTTTATATCGATATTAAATAATAATTAACAAGTAAATTATCAATTTGACAGTGTCAGAGTATTTAATGAAGGTCTTCAGCAGAAGTACAATTTTTTAAATACTAAAAATACTAAATGAAACTGGCATAAGCTACCAACCAAATAAAAAAAAATGAACTATATTTTATAATTTAACATTTATTTTGCGCCACCCTTTAGTTACATTTTGTTATTATTATTTGCGTATTTAGCATGCCGCTTTATAAATTGCATATTTTATTTTCGTTGCGTTTTTTTGCGTGTTTAACAGTAGTCTCATCTTTACGAAGCGTTCCGAAACCTGGATACGGTCTTAGATCATCCACATTACCCGCCAGAAATGGTTATGTAAGTATAAAACATACAGAAAGAAAACAAGAATGAAAACCAAAACGTTAAAACTTTGAGAATAGTTTTTATATATTAACTCTTAAAATCGCGAACTCTTATTAAGTATTAAGATAGTTAACTTTTTAATATCATTAGAGTCATTCCAAATAAAAACTCCAAATTGGGTGCGCTGCTTGATTTTTTATTTTGATAAAAAAAATTGAGGATGATCTTTTAGGTATCAAATATGAAAATCCGTTGCCGTTTTAATTTTTGGATTCTTTATTTTTAATCGACACCCTTTATAAATCTGAAATCGTGTCAATTTCTTACTCTCTTATAGTGGGCCAGAACTTTTTTTTTGTGACAAATATTGAAATGATTTTAATTTTGTTTTACTGTTCAGTAAGTGTGTTTTCGATATAAATTATTATTATCCAATTAGTTAATATCATAAAAGAATGGTAAACCACTAAAAATTCATGATAATTTGCCAATTTTTGTGATTTTTGTCTGGCTCCTGTACCTATTCTACTAAATCTAGAAAGTTATTTTTTTCAGGTATCAAGTACTTATACAATAGAAAACTTAACTATTATTTATTTTAAGTTTCTAGACTATCATTTTCTTTATTAAAAAAATTATTGAAACTTGATAATTCTTAAAATTAGTCAATTTTGCCCTCAGAAATCATTATGTTGAGGAAAAAATAAAAATCTGAAACTTTCAGGAAATGTAGTCCCCACCTTCATCTTTTCTGTCCAGTTACTCTTGTTTTGTTATTTTTATTCCTTTAAAAGATTTATTATTATTAATTTTTTTAATACCCGTTTAGTAGCGATATTGTTAGTTTTATTTATAATTTAAAATTTAGATGGCTTTCATGTTTGGTGGAGAAGTGTCAGAACTGTCAAAAATATTTCAACCATCATACCAACCATATTTAAAATCACCAAAGGAATACCACAAATAATAATTATAAAATATTTTTGACAGTTCTGATATAGGTAATTTGGTAGTTATATGTGTTATATTTTATGTATTGTATAATCATATATATAAATATATATAATACAATATATAATTTACACAATCTGTAAATACTAATTAAATTCTGAATCTCGAACACTCCGTCATTTATTACACTTGCAAACTTGCAAACTTTTTGAAATCATAATTTAAATACGCACAAATAATATTTATGAAATATTTTTGACAGTTCTGACATTTCTCTACCAAACATGAATTGACAAAGTCAAAGCCATCTAAATTTTAAATTATAAATAAAACTAACAATATCGCTTTTTAACTGCATTAAAAAAATTATTATATCTTTTACATGGATAAAAATAACAAAACAAGACTAACTAGACTGAAAAGATGAAGGTGGGGACTACATTTCCTGAAAGTTTCAGATTTTAATTTTTTCCTGAACATAATGATTTTTGAGGGCAAAATTGGCTAATTTTGAAAATTATCAAGTTTCAATAATTTTTTTAATAAAGAAAATGATAGCCTAGAAACTTAAAATAATAGTTACGTTTTCTATTGTATAAGTACTTGGTAACTGAAAAAAGCAACTTCAGGATTTAGCAGATAGGCACAGGAGCAGGACAAAAATCACAAAAATTGGCAAATTATTACAAATCTTTAGTGGTTTACCATTCTTTTATGAGATAAACTAATTAGATAATAATAATTAATATTGAAAACATACTTACTAGGCAGTAAAATAAAATTACAATCCTTTCAATAATTGCGACAAAAAAAAAGTTTTAGCCTCTTATAAGAAATTGACACGATTTCAGGTTTCTAAAGGGTGCCGATTAAAAATAAACTAAAAATTAAAACGGCAACGGTTTTTCATATATGATACCTAAAAGATCTTCCTCAAATTTTTTCATTAAAATAAAAAATCATGCAGCGCACTTTTAAATTCATTTTTGGTGTTTTCATTTGGATTGACTCATTACTATTATCAAACTTTTAACGTTTTGGTACATAAAAAACACACAAACGCAACATGCATCGAGTCTAAAAGCATTCATTACAGACGCTTACGCTTTACGCTACATATATGATCGAGTACCAACCTCAAAAAACATATTTGTTGTGTGTCGGCCATTCATAATTTGTTAATTTGTTGCCTTTCTCTCTCTCTCCCCGCACGTCGGACGAATCAGTTGTAAGCGCCCTTCGTCACGTTCCTAAGCCGGGTTATGGTCTGGCGCCTCGATCGCATACATTCAGCTCATCTGCCGGTAGTTACCCCCAAATCCCTGTAAGTTTCTCACTTTCTGTCTCTCTTTTAGCAGCTTATGTTTCGTGCTTCGGTGACTGTGTTTCTTTGAGTGTGTTGTGTTTTTGAAAGGGGTCATGGTCCAGTCTAATCGTCAAAGATTTATTAAAAAATGTAAAACTGAAGTTGCTAGAATAGCTTCATTAACAATTTTAAAGTATTTTCGGGTTTAGACTGTGTTGAGAGAATGTTTCGTCTCTTTAAGCTGGAGATATCTTCAGGAATCAAAGTGAAATTGAAACTTTCAGTTTCAGTTAAAAATGCAGTAACTATTAATAAATCTAAAAATAAGGCACCATTAGACTGGATCATGGATTATGTTTTAAATTTGAATTTTGGACACTATTGCCAATGCTATCCGCAATAAACAGAAATACAATTTTATTTGGTCTTTAACAAAAATGTGAAAATTATGGCCCTTGTTGTCTATACAATTTCCAATAGGAACCTTTAATAATTTGAGAATCGATAATATTAATTTTTATAATAAACCTATATCCAAAACTCAACAGATTTTATTAAAATTTGTGGTTTTTTGTTATTATATGAGATAAGTAGATGCATTCTTTTTTCTACTCCCACCTTTAAAACGCCCTTTATCGTACATGTTTCCATGACACTAAGTGACCTTTTAAATACACATGGACAAGTTGTGGCTTTACGGCGCTTTAGTCACGGGCTGAAGTTAGTTGACAGTTGTCAAATGTCATACAATCGTTAAAATAAATTGCCTTTCTTGTAAAATAATACTAAATGTGAAAATTATTTTATTATCTCAATACAAAAATATTAAATAGTTTCTCAACTCCAATATTTGAAAAGTTTATATGAACATTGTACTGACCTTTTAATTTAGCCGGCAGTAAACTATAACTTAAATTCGGGCACGGACTCTACTGTAAAGTCCTCATAAAACATTTCCTTTACTTTCACTGTAACTTCAGCCCGTGACTAAAGCGCCGTAAAGCCACAACTTGTCAATGTGCATTTAAAAGGTCACTTAGTGTCATGGAAACATGTACGATAAAGGGCATTTTAAAGGTGGGAGTAGAAAAAATAAATTAGCTATAATTTTTATTTTATAAAAACAGTTTTGTGATTTGTCCCGTCCGTACGCTTGAAATGGCCGATCTGTCGGCTTAACCTCACATTTTACCAATTTTAAATGTTACTATAGTGGCCTTCTCGCAATTTAAAACCCTATTGGTTCAAATCACAGTGAATATTGAAATCGACCAATCACTGATGCCCAAAAACGTGAATAATCAAACTCATTTATAATGTTTATCATTAATCCCGAAAAAAAAAAACAATATTATGAAATGGGAGTATAAATTCGTTACTACTACTAACAGAGGCGTCTCTATGGAACTACACTATCCTTTTAAGATGAAAAATAAGCCAATAATCTAAAAAAAAAATCTCTATTTTTTAAATGTTTTTTTTAAATGACAGTCGATTGACCTAAATTGTATCTTTTCACAGTAAAATTGCAGTGTATGTAAGATTATTAAGAAAATTAATGTTATTTTAATGTTTTATTGATTCTCAAATTATTATAGGTTCCTTTTGGAGCCAAAAAGTCAAATGTTGTTAAATCTGGCGACCTCGCGGGCCATAAAAGTTTTATAGTACTAAAAATTAGTTTTAGAAAAGAATAAGTATACACTTTTTTTTTTAAATTAAGGGGCATATTCATTTTGTTAAAACCAAAGAAATTAAAAATGTTTTTCTGTATTTTTCATAACTTTTACAATTTTTTTTATTTAAAAATAAAACAAACGTGTTTTCCTACTTTTAGAATATAAATTTTTTATTATTGCATGTTGTATAAAAACTTTAAATTTCATAAGGTTCTAAATAAATGTTTCCATTATTATTATTATTTTGTGTGCATTTTTACAGGGTGTCTCCAAAATTTCGATATACCACATACATTTTTTTAGACGAGTTGTTTTTAATACTAAGGATTTAAGTTTAAGAAATAGTAATAAATAATCCATACCTAATAGATGGACAGGTTTAACAGCTGTATTTGTTTTAATCAAAACTTGGTATAATTAACAATTTTATGTTTTATTTAAAATTTATATTGACAAATAATAAATCGTTATTTTTTTGACACCCTGTATAGTTGTTTTTTATAATATTAAAAACATCATGGGCCGAAATGTTTCTTTATCTTTTTTTTTATTTTTTAACAATTTTTGTATAGGAACTTATCTACTGACGTCCATTTTTTACTGTATTCTTTATGTTCTTTAATACTTGCATGTGCCCATATCTCATTGGTTGGTAGTTTGGTGGTGGTGTTAGGAAAGGGCAGAATGGATTTTTTTTATATTTTTCTCCTTTAAAATCATTATTGTTTTGTGTATGTTGTGTGTTTTTTGTACATACCTTGTATCGGCTAACTCTAGCGCACGGTCATTGTTATAATAAAATTGTATCCACAGGGCGATTATTCGTTTAGCGGTATGGGCGCCAAAACCCATA
Source organism: Brassicogethes aeneus (assembly GCA_921294245.1). Taxonomy (NCBI): domain Eukaryota; kingdom Metazoa; phylum Arthropoda; class Insecta; order Coleoptera; family Nitidulidae; genus Brassicogethes; species Brassicogethes aeneus. The sequence goes on from OV121135.1 coordinate 56,175,809, forward strand.
GCACAGACTTCAGCTGCGGAAAATCCGACAGTAAGTATCAAATTTTTGCTACACCACAGATTTTAGAAGTGCATATTTATTTTATGCTTTAATCCTATGCCTTTATTAAAATATCAAACTAAACATAGTTTTGAGTCTGATTCAATTGTTATCAGCTGTATGCGCAGATATTTTGATGGTTTTTACTGCGCATACTGGTTGGAGTATTAAAATTTTAATTGTTTGTAAAGTAGCTTTACAACATTAAAATTTTAACATTCTACACGTGTAGTTTTTGAGATACCATCCTGTAAAGTTACAGCTGCTTAATTATATATTTTGAGCTTTTGCATGTCGACTACTTAACTCAAATTATTACACTTTCACTACAGACGAGGCAAATAAATACATAATGAAATATAAAATGTAAAATACTTGGAAGAATCTTCTTAATTTAGTATGATAACGTATTACTAAGCAAGTATGTAAAAAATAATGCTTTTTCTTCAGTTTCCACTGGATCCATCACCGATGTTGAAAGGCGCGGTCTGGTATGTAAATAAGGCTTTAGTTTGTAGCACTTTTTTCAGTTTCTACTTTCTATCATACTTTTTATTATTTACTAACTTTTCATGAATGGTAGAGTTTTTATACTATACTATACTATATTTTAAATCTTAATTTATTAATAATTATATTGTAAATACAAAAATTATTTCTATCTTTCGTGTGCATTTTTGTAATAAACGTTGTTTTCCTAAGGGTTCTGAACATTGTACCGTTAAACTTACTTTTCCTTTTATATGCATGAGATAGATATAGATTAGGGTGTTTAAAAAAATCTACTATTCTTTTAGTTGCTAGGTATAGGTTTTTAAAATTGCCGGAAAAATTGAGCCGCCGGAAAAAAACTTTTTTTCACAGGGTAATACGAACAAATGCAAAAGTCAATTTTTCTAAAAATTTTCAAATTTTTACGGATAATAGCCGTACACTGATACCAAGAAAAAATGAATTTCCGTTGCTGATTATTATTATAATAATTATTCGTTTTATTTTAATTCAGTAATATTCTACCGGGCCGAAAAACAAAATATTCGGTGCTGTTAATACATAACTTTGGATATATTTTACGCTTCGATTTATAAAATTATAATTTTTAAATCTCAATCAAATCAAAAAATTAACTTAGATCGTCTTGAGGCACGTGTTGTTTTAATTTAAAAAAAATAAAAAAAATTTCCCAGTGTTTTTTTATGAAAACGAAGCTTTTTAGGGGGCGTCGCAAAAAATTTAATTTTTAACGACCACCCTAATGTGCAGTACATATTTTTGTTGAAAAGTAACTGTTCTACAAAAAAGGCGTTTCTAGTTTTTTTTATCAATATAAGCGTTTAAAATTTAATAGCAACTAAAGTTCAAATTATTCGATATTTTAAACAACTTTATAAATGTGTTCTTAATAATATTACATTATATTACAACATTTATATAAATGAATTATTCAGGGGAAAAGTTAAAAAAAAAACTTGTCATATTAAGATCTATGTATCCTGTATCGAAGTAACCAAAATAATAATTAAAAATTTGAAAAAAATATTAATAGGCTTTTTTGAGGTGCCTAGCAACCAAATTTTCTATATAAGAAGTATAAAAAAGAGTAATAGATTTTTTAAATTACCCTAGTATGTATACTAGGATGTCCGTTATTTACCAAGTTGGCTGTTTTCACTTGGGAATCGTTTAAATTGTTACTTTACAGCCTAAAACAATTTGGAACAATACTTTTTGGAAATTGATTTTTTTCTTATTTATTCAATAACTTACCAAATATTGTAGATTTTACATCCATTATGATTCCCCTTTGAATAAAGAATTTTTGATATTGGTGTCAAAAATGTATTTCGTAAATTTTGATCAACATTCATTTTTACCGTTTTTACCAATAATTTTGATTAATTTACCGACTACTCAATATTAATTGAGTCATTATTTTAATTTAGCTCAAACGCGTGTGTTACAAACGAGTGTTTTTGGGAATAAAGCCGAAAAATGTTAAAAAATATCGGAAAAAACCGTGGCTTGATTTGTTGTATTGTTGGGTGTATTTCGAGATAAACAGTGTTAATCCGAATGAAGAAATAAATTTTATACAGTCCCTGTAAATATAAATTGTATCTATTAGATACAATAAATACCCATTTTAGTAATGATTAACGTGAAAAATGTAAACATTTCAATTCAATAAAAATCGTCAAACAAATAAGTCGTCTAAATTTAAACAGCATTTAGCATTATTATAAGCGTTGATTAAGAATTCTTTAAAGTCTCCACTCAACGGAAAATACCATTATATTATGTATTATATATAATTTTATGTTGCCATGAATTAATAGGTATATTTTGTTGTTTTAAATGCAGTTGTCGGCGTTTTTTAGAGAACTCAAATATAAAAATGGTTGATTTTAAGGTTATGTTTGTGCAAAAATTATTTTTTACAAATTTTTTAAAAATGTCAAAACTTAAATATAGGTAAATTATATTTGGTAAAGTTATGATTAGTTAATTCTGCACCAACAAATGTACTTACCGAATTGGATCCTTTTGCAAAACATGAAAATGCGATTTAACGATTTAGTTCTTTAATTTTATTTACAATAATTATTAAAAACAATAATTCGCCATGATCCCTTAGATAAAATACACACATTAACATAACTATATACCTAAGCATTTAAGCGTTGAGTTTCTTAATCAATGATATATCGAGTACTAAACCAGCTTTTTAGTTTTTTCCTTGCAACGTAAAACACAAATAACGTGTGCGATTTAGCTGTGCAATTGAACAAAATTTGTCGAGTAAGACTTCTGCCTTCCTCTCTTTTGTGAAAAAACTACCTATTTATTTAAAAATGATATACAGTTCGTATGCTTTAAATGTATTGTTGACAATTCTTAAATTCACGCAATGATTTTGAAGTCCACCAGATGGCGCGCGCGTTGCGAAAACCCGATGCTTCTTTAGCGTTTACCGAAATTATTATATATATGCTAAATCAGTTGATATAAATATTTTTTTTTTAATTGTTATGCTATAAACTATCAATTTAAACGATACAAAATGAAAACAGCCAACTTGGTAAATAACGAACACTCTAATATACAGGTTCTTGTGTCAAAGAAGGTTTCATCTGAACTAGTTAAGTGTTAAAAGCACGTTAAAAAAATGCTTCATCAATTTTTCGACATGTTTAGATAACGGAAATGCCCGTGTCGACAACGTACGCAGGTCACTTGGGGCGGTATCCGATGAGCGTGGGGGGGAGCGGCGTAGGCGGCGGGTACTCGTCACAAGTGCGACGCTCCCTGCCCAACATGGCGCACTCGATGCTGATCAACGAGCCCGCCAAAATTTATCCGTACCATCTGCTGCTGATCACTAACTATCGCTTGCCGGCTGACGTAGACCGCTGCAACCTGGAGGTAATGACTTTGGCTAAATTTTGAGCTTTTTCTCAAACCTAGCACATTTTCAGAGGCATCTGTCGGATCAGGAATTCGAGGCGATATTCCAGTGTTCTAGGACGGACTTTTATCGACTGCCAACTTGGCGTAGGAGCGAGTTAAAACGAAGGGCCAGGCTGTTTTAATTTCAGCCAATTTTTCATCTTTACCTACCCACTTTTTAATACCCAGTAATGTCTTCAAGCTTCTAACAAAGTCAAGTCACCGCTGACCATTTGGTGGCTCACTTTTTCATTCATTCACCCTGGCGGCTTTAAATAATAATCGAGTAGGCTTACACTGTCGCGCTGTTGCCGGTTTTACATGATTTTAATCAATTATTGTTTTAAAGTTCCTTCTTTTGATTATATTTTTTTTGTTTAGTAACGCAGTGGACTGGTTTTAAATTTTGCCATAGATTGATAAGTTTTTCTGTAATTACGTTAGGTTATGAATTTATTTTTCTGGGGGAGTTTCATGAAGTTTAACTTGATCACTATGGAAAGTAAATTTCAAGAAACACCCGCTCTGTTGGCGATATATTTTTGTAAACCAAAATCCAAAACGTAAATGAAATTAAATATGTATGTACAATAATTGCTATGGGAAATAAATAATATATTTACTATTTTTTAGAAATAAGTATAACAAATTATGGTTTTAAACGGACAAAGTAAAATTTTGTCTGTTGTAAAATCATTAAACTAGGCATTAGATTGCTTAAAAAAATAGTTTAAAATTGCTTTGGGCTAGTCTTTTAATTATTTGGTATAATTAGAATTTTTATTTAAAGATAACGGTGTATATTTTTATATTTATTACCTTAATATAATATATTATTCAAAGTATATTGTATTTGTTATAAGGTTGTATTCAATTGTGATTAAAATGAAATAAAACAACTTACAATAGTGCTATGTCATCTAAATAAAATCAAAAACCACAATTGGCAGCATTTTTTTAATTACTTTTACATGTTGTATTTATTTATTTGGTTGTTTTAATTTTGTTTAAATATAAGTATATAGAATTTAACGTAGTTTTTTAATTGTAAAAACTGTTTTTTGCTTTTGTTTAAAGCACAGCTCCAATCAAATAAATTACTTAAACCTTAAAAAACTCTTAATTAAAAACCCCTCCTTTAATTTATAGCTTTTTAACAATGTGGCGAATTAAATACATAGGTAAGTTACTTACTGTAAGTAAAGTTTTGAGAAAATCTTAAAAATTATTCAATCTGTATCTCAGAGAGAAGCAATGTTTGAACAATAACTCTATACAAAAAACCCTGTACACTATAGTAATTCTTTAAAAAAATGTCAATTATTATAATAGTAATTGCCAATAAAACAAAATTTACAGTATGAAACCTTTTAAAATAAAAATCAATATTACAATCACCTTTTATAATCTGTTATTACAATTTGGTTGCCATAGAATTAACATCAATATTTTGAAATATGACTTTTTATTGATCAAATAGTTAAGGTTTGAAGATTTAAGAAACAGTTAAAATGTCTATGAATAAAATTCATACGAAATTAAAAGATAATGCTTGCATTGTTTTTCCTCCTCCACCCTCAAGGTAAAATATAATTTTTTGAAAAAAAATATAATAAATAGTATTTTTATTATAAATTAGGTTTACACTAGCAGAATGGCACCTTCAAAATAAGTTCAGAAACAGAATCTGCTTTGATCAGCAAACTTTAGCAGATAGCGTTAATGCAGAATGTGAAAGAGTAAGTCCATCATAATGTTAATCATAAAATAATTTTAGAATTTGAATCCCACCTCTATTACGCACGGTGGACTAAAATCTCCGAAAAGCGGCCAAAAATAGAATCAAGACTTTTTGCAGTTGAGATCATCTAAATTGATTTTCTTATAGAAAAAATATTGAATTTTTACGTGGTGTTTATAAAATTTAAAAATGGTCATTAATAAAAAAGTTATAGCCTTTAAATTTACCAAACTTGGAATCAATAAAAATATTATTCTTTAAAATTATTATAGTAAATAGCTGTAACTTTAAAATTAATAAAGATTTTTTAATAATTTTATTTTAAATAAAGGCCAAGACGTTTATCTCTTTATAATTTTATAGTTAAAAATTGAATATCAAGAAACAAGTTATATATTCACACTAATACAAAATGCTTTTATTTTCTAATCGAATGAAGCTACCTCCAAATTGTTAAGTTTAGTTACTACAGAAAAAATACTTCTTGATAATATCCAATATTATTATTACATTAAACTTGTGTTAAAATTCCCTAATGTTTTTTCATCTATATGAGTTCGTAATGACTTCATTATAACACCGCTTTCGGTGCTGTAATGAGATACTTTACCCCACCCAAAATTTTGTTTTTATAGGTTGGCTTTAAACAACATACTAGTAAAATAATATTTTGCATATTGGTTATAATATTTTTATGATTTTTCTAGTACTTACGAGACTTTTCTGGCAATAAATTTTGTTTAACACCAAAGAAAATCCTTTTTTTCTTCTTTAACATTAACAGCCGCTTATTGTAAATAAGAAAATTAAGGACGGCATGGCGAATCGATTTTGACATTAACTGTCAAACCAATGACTGTGATACCAACTATCTAAAGTAAAATTCGACCAAATTAAATATAAGGTATAAAATTACTTTTTGTATAGAATTTTTACAAAATAGATACAATATTTTATATACAGGGTGTTTCTTTTAACTTGAGACAGCTCAATATCTCGAGAAATACGCATTTCACGGAAAAATGTCTTAAATAAAAGGTTAATGTGACCAAAGGGGACATTATTTGGTGCTACCGCTAGCCACCCCCTACCCCTCCTTAAGGGTGAAACGGGGGGTAACTTTGGAAAGTCAAATGGAATGACCCGATTTTTTTCACAGAGTTTGGTAGTAGGTACATAAAAAAATGAATAACTTTTATTTGAAAGTTTTTTTCAATTTATCAACAGATGGCGCTGTAATTCAAAATTTAAGAAAAAGGGGTTTCCTTGTAAAATGTATTATTTGAAACGTTTGAAAAACAAAAATTAACTTTAAATCAACAATAGTCGGCTCTGAAAACAATTTATAACAAATGTACGAAATGTCCTCCTTCCATTTCGACACCAAGTGGAGCACCAGCGTCCCTGGTCGGTAAACGTTTGGCGCGGTACCTTAAGCGAACGATTAATCGGACCCTTCTTTATTGCATTAAATGGCGAAAAGTACCGGAATTTTCTAGAAAACGATCTGACGGACCTTTTGGAGGATGTACCACTAGCACGGCTCCAAAACATGTGGTACCAGCAAGATGGTTGTCCTGCACATTATTTGACAATTGCTCCAGAGGTGTTGGATCGGGAGTTCAATGGCCGGTGCACCGCGGTGGATCGGTAGACGTGGTCCAGTAATTTGGCCTGCTCGATCACCTGATCTTACGCCACCAGACTTCTTCCAGTGGGGTTATTTGAAAGAAAAAGTTTACGCTGCAATTCCTACAACTTGGGAGGACATGGTGGAGCGGATCAGGAACGCCTGTGCGGCGATACCGCCCGATATGTTGGCGCGTTGTGTGCCAGAATTCATTACACGCATTCAAAAATGTGTTGAAATGGAATGACGACATTTCGAACATTTGTTATAAATTGTTTTCATAGCCGACTATTGTTGTTAATGTTAATTTTTGTTTTTCAAACGTTTCAAATAATACATTTTACAAGGAAACTCATTTTTCTTAAATTTTGAATTACAGCGCCATCTGGTGATAAATTGAAAAAAGTTTTAAATAAAAGTTATTTATTTTTTTATGTACTACCAAACTCTGTGAAAAAAATCGGGTCATTCCATTTGACTTTCCAAAGTTACCCCCCGTTTCACCCTTAAGGAGGGGTAGGGGGTGGCTAGCGGTAGCACCAAATAATGTCCCCTTTAGTCACATTAACCTTTTATTTAAGACATTTTTCCGTGAAATGCGTATTTCTCGAGATATTGAGCTGTCTCAAGTTAAAAGAAACACCCTGTATAGCATAAAGAACTCATGTCATAAGACCTTTTGTCGCACTACTCCTACCTATAGGTACTTAATAATTAAAAAAAAAAATAATTTAAAAAAAATTTAATTTTAACTTACTTAAAATTTTAAGCTCTATATAATCGCCGCTACTGATTCAATAAAATTTTACAGAATCAAAACTTAATATATGAACTTAGTCTTAAAAGTTCATGATGATTTTTTAAAGATTTTAATAAAATTAAATTTTTAACTTATGTTAGTAAAATTAAAATTTTTACAGGATCAATATATATTATAATAAAAATATGGTGTTAAAATTTCATAATGATATCTTTTCAAATTTTTTTAATGTATTTTGGACACTTTTTTGCAATTCCAGTCCACTGTGCCACGTCTGGTTTTCTTTAATGAAAGAGTAGCAAAAACCCTGCCTACCAGTACACTTTCCAGTTATAATTTGTGGTTTCGGCAACATTATTGTTTTTTGTCAAAATTAATGAAAACCTTTCCCATTAATGAAACAATAAAAAAGATATTTCATTGTCGATCATCAATCATCTCTAGATTACCGAAGAAATTGCAGAAAGGACCTTAACGAACAAACTAGATACAGATCACAAACTACACGAAAAACTCACCGACATAAAATTCGTCGGTGATGAAATAAGAATACAACGAAAAGAGGTTGTCATGGAAGTGGACGCTTTGTTGGTGTACATGGAAAGAATCAAACATTCCTTGGACAACCTTAAACAAAATGCGGAAGTTATTTGCAAGAAATGCCTGATTTGCAGGGAGGGGCGGCTGGGAATAGATCTGGTAAATATCTTTGAGGATCTTTTCCAGATTTAATCAATTTGCAGATGTTTGATTTCTAGTGTCATGATGAGATAGAAGACGACCTGAAAAAGGAGATAGACGTCATCCAAGGTGCTCAAAACATGCTGAGAAGAGCTCTCGAGATGGCCAACGAGCAAGTACGCCGTTTGAGATCCACAATTTACTTCATGGACCGTGACCTGGAAAACAAAGATAACGTGCTGAAAATTGACGAAACCAATTGCTCTTTGAAACACACCAGCATGCATTTGAGTATGTACCACGGATTCGCGCCTTTAGACTCATCGTAAGTGGTCTATTTTTGATGTCTTGTTTATTGTCAACTTTTTGTGGTTCAATTACAGTACCATAACTCTCGAAGAGTGGAGTCTATACACTCAAGAAAACCTGGACAATGCGGCCAAAGAAATAAACAGCGCCCGTCAGTTGAGATCTTACATCGAAATACTGCTAACCCAAGCTATTGAAGACTTGAAGGAACAATATGACCTGACCAACGCTGCGTTCACTAAGAGAATCGAGGAGATAAAGGAAACGAAGATGAAGTTGGAGATACAACATGCAGAAGTATATTTTATTTAAACATTCAATTTTCTTAGTTTCTTTAAGGAACTTTCTTAACCCATTACTGGGAATATTCATAAGAAAAGATTGAACCTACACCTCGCTTATATTCTGGGTTGGTAAGCCAACAAAGGCGAGATGTAAGAACACCGACTAACCTGATGTACTTACATCTCGCCTCTGTTTGCTTACCAACCCAGCATATAAGCTTAGGGAGTCCTTTGTTTTGAGTGTGTTCCACTACACCAAGTTGCCTGACACTGATGAGACCCAATATAGGTCTGTCGGTATTTGAAGTTGGTGAAACGCACTCAAAACAAAAAACTTTGGCGAGGTCCCTGATAGCAAAATTTGATTCTAAGAATCTTCTAAGAAGATATGACCCGGAATAATGGAATATTCTTAAAATCTTCCCTTATTGCTAAGAATGTTCTTAGGGACTTTTAAAACATTCAATAGATACCCTTTTAATGATGCAATTAGATTATTAGAAGCTTCTTAAAACCTTCCTAAAAAGCATTCTAAGAACATTTTAAGAATACGTTTTTGGAATGTTCTTAGAAGGTTTCTTATGGAGCTTCTATGAAGCTTTTGAGAATATTTCCAAATATGTCAGATACCCACGTTCTAATATGTTGGATTCTACATTCGTAAAATTCTTCAGGAGGCGACAAATAGGCCTCACTGTCATAATATGACAGTGAAATTTATTTGTCGTCCCCTTAAAAAAATTTGCGACATATTAATATATATTTATTTAAAAATATTAAATAAACAATTTGACCTCTAAACCATAAGTTGTATGACATTATTTCATAAAAAGTAAAATTGGAAAATTTTGTGGGATAAGTCAGATTAGATTGAAGTTGAAGATAGTTAGGATTATTATACATACAAATGTTAATTCAGATATAAAAAATCGGTAGGTACCTATACAAATTAATAAATATTTATTTTTAACATGAAATAAAATATAAAAAAACAAAATATTTCCTTATAAAATAATTCTTCATAAAAGAAAAAACCAAATAGTTCTTCAAAAAAAAAACATTTTTCATTGTATTTAAGTTGAATAGAAGATTTTATGTAAAAGCCGGATAATTTAGATACCTATAGTAATTTTGTTATCGAATATTGTTTTAATTTGACAAATAACTATAAAAAAATATTTTGGGTTTTGTTTTTTACTTAGTATTTAATACAAAGTTTAGGTATCTTTATACCTAGATTATGGTATATTTTACTATTATTTAGGTACCTAACCCAGACCGCAAAATCACATTCCCTGCACATGTCAGGAATATTCCTGGCATAATCAAATGTCCGCTTTTTGGTTAACCCAGGCATCATAAAAATAATATTCCATATATCTGCCTTCAGAAGACTCAAGGATTGTTAGGGGAATATTCCTTGATATAATTTGGGGATTATTCCCAGCCCTTATTGCCTCTTATGCCCAGGAACTTAACTTAAGTATAGCCATTCTTGAGTTACTGAGTAGATCAGCCACTTTAATCATTGTTTGGCTGTGCCATCACAGACGCACATCTCCAACTAATATTATTCTATCGGTATATATAGTTATCAAGCGTGCGTAAGCAACGGTGAGAGGTATTGCAACTAAACTAATGAATATTCACTGGGAATGTTCTTAGATGATGCTTGGAAGTTTTAGAGGATCATTCTAGGAATATTCCTAGAATAAAGCGGATTATTCCTAGGCGATAGGGAATATTCCTGGAATATTTTCGAACCTTCATTGCAGTCTGGGAACTGAACTGAATATGCTTAACAGAATATTTCAGGAATACCTAAATGAACTTTCTATAGCATTTACTTCCTCAACATTCTAAGCATATGTTTAGAGTGGATTAATTTTTACCACTAAACTTTGCACCTTCTAAGAACCTCCCTATAGGCCAGTGAGAATATTCTTAGGAGTATGCTATATTTCTTTTAAGCATGCATGCTTAAAAGAACATGTTCTTTAGAAGAAATATAGCATGATCCTAAGAATATTCTCACTGGAAGGTTTAAAAAACATTCTTAGAACATGACTAGAAGAAATATAGCATGATCTTATGAATATTCCCACTGGAAGGTTTAAAAAACATTCTTAGAATAAACTATGCTATCAGGGGTGAAGGTTCAATTTTTTCTTATATTTTATTTAACTGAAGGTACCAATCAACAAATTGCTGGTTTTAGATTGTGAGGCAAGCCAATGAGATGACGAGGACCATAACACGTCTAGAGATATCCATAGCGGAGAAGGAGGGTTTCATGGCCTTGGCACATACAAGATTGGGGAATAGATGTCAACGGGCAGGGGTTGAATTATGTAAAGATATGGTGGAATTGTCGTTGTCTAACGAGGTTTCTGAGTTGAGAGGCAACCTTTCTAGGCTGCAACACATGATTGCTGAGGTTTTGAAACATATATTATACATAATATTTTTTTATTATTATGCGGGTTTTATTTTAGGCTCAAGCTTCATTGCGTTATCTCCTTAAAACTCAGATACAACTGGAGGAAGATATCAATATTAAAACAAACACACTTAAAATCGACGAAGTCGATTGTATGACTCTTCGACAAGCTATGGACTATCATGCATACTAATGTTTTTAGTATTTTACACATTTTTAATGAATATATCAAACGATTAAATGTATTGTTTTATTCCACATAAAAAGCGTTATAATTACTTATCTACATTTAGTTCTGGATGCATTTGTAGTAATTACTAATTAATATAATTATTAGAATAATAAAAATGTTCATAATTTTAATTTGCATTTGTTTTGTAACAAATTCCACTTCAATTAATCCAAGTAAGTATTACCTACAATTTAACTTAACTTTAAAACTAAATTAAATATTTTTGTTTACCAAGGCGAAAATCGAAAAATGTTCAAAAGAAACTATTTTCTTACCAACTATGGAGGACCTTTATATATGAGTGGCATTAATAGTTATTTAAGACCTATTTTTCCAAATTATCCAATGACTCAAAAACCATTTTTACTAAAGGATGATATGCGTTATTATTTCCAAATATATCACCCACATTATGGTAAAAATTTTAATAGAAGTACTACTACTACTACGACAAAACCAGCATTAGATGAGAAAGATAATGAAGATAAAGTTGTTCCCATCGTAGATGAAAACACTACTGAACCAAACTATAATGAACCATCTGAATCAAACGACTATTCATAGTATTAATATTAATAATTATTGTAATGAAAATTACTAATTATAATAATCATAGTATTAAACCTTTATATCCACAATATTTAATACCTTTTTTGGCTTGCGAATTAACCGTTAAAAAATTATCAAATACCTACTGTTGAAATTACCATTATTAAATATTAACAAAATAGTTAGCGGCCGTGGCTAATACATTCATTTCATTATTAATAATTTCCACCTGTGACTGTTGTTCGACGAACTCTTTTTTTCGGTTGAACATTCCCGTTTGTAGTAAACTGCTCGACTGTACGGTGAAATGAAGTACGTGATCGATTTTTTTCCGGAAAACGCTGAGCGTAGATATTAACAGCATCATCAAGATTCCTGCCTGCTTCTCCATAAATTGAAATCATTTCTATTTTTTCTTCCACTGTTAAAAAATCCATTATGAATAACTGCTTAACGAAAGGAGGTCTTTTTGTTTGCAAATTAATCTTCGAACTAAATTGATTAAATAATGCTAAACTACTTATGTATAAATAGTTTCTTAATACCTCAATAATAATTATTATTTATAACTAAATACCATTTTTTAATACCTCAATTAGGAATAAATAATTTAATTGACAAAATAATGTTTTTTTACCTTAAATGAGGTATTCTTATTAAAAATAGTACAATAATCCTTTAAATTTTTTGTAATAATTTGTTTGTTTTTATATATTAAGTAAAATTTTGTCTATAAGTAAAAAAATAAATGAAAGTATTACCATAATCAATTTCCGTTTTTCTGTTATGTCGCGGTTTTGTTATGTGGTTATAAAGAATTGTATTTGTACTTTCAAATTATAATTGAGTTAAATAATTACACAGCTGATTTAAATAAAAAACATTTTATTTTTAACAAAAACATAAAATTAATTAACAAATATTAACTAAAAACTATTAGTTTTTCTCAAAACCATCATTGAAACTTTTGGTTATGTAAAACTTTTCTTTCACAAATTTATGTTCGTGGGTTATGGGGACTTGTTGCGACGATTTGCCTTCAATTGCCTCATACTTTGGTTTACCCCTGGAATCTGAAGAATTTTTAACTTTCCTGTAATACCTCTTGGGTTTACTCTTCGCATTCTTGCTTTTTTTTGGCTTCTGCTCGTATTTGCTGCTGGTCATGTAAGCTTCACTGTAACTGTAGTTATCTTTATCGTTGCTTTTGGATTTTTTTAATGATTTTTTATTTGGTTTCTTCGTTTTTGACGAAACGTGTTTCGATGATCTTCTGTCGTTGTCTTCGTCATCTTCCTCTTCTTCTTCGTTGGCTTCTTCACGGGTTCTGTAGCCTTGGTGATCGTCTTCATCATCTTCATTCTCGAATGAGTATTTTCCTGAAAAAATAAACGCATATATTATTAAAATTTAATGTATGTTATGAGTATTTGTTACCAAACAAATGATGATATTTATCATGCTTTTCATCATCTTCCTCTGCTTCTTCGCCTTCTTCAAGATTAGATCTTCTATCATCATCATCGTCATTCTCTTCGACTTCTTCCTCTTTATCATCCCTGACTTCCTCTTTATCATCTTCCTCCACCTCCTGATTTTCTTCAACCTCCACGCTCTTTGGAGTCACTGGATTCGTAATCCTTTGCATCTCACTTCTGGCTGGTGGATGAAAGTTCGAAAAACTCACAGGAGGTGGCGTTAACTTCTGAACGGGCCTATGATTTACCAACGGAATATTTTGCTGCTGCCTATTTTGATATAATGGCAAACTCGGTTGATGCTGATGATGTGGATGATGATAAAAGTGATTTCTTTGCGCATTCTGTTGTTGGTGAGGTTGATGAACAGGCTGATAAACAATTTTACCATTGACATATAAGTATCTGCTTGGTACGTACGGGTGTCCCCCATGGTGCTGTACGTTGTGCGTTGGTTGAACGCTGTACAATGGATGATAGTTGACTTGCGCGTAATTTTGAGCGTGGTTTACCAAAGAGCTGTGTTGTACTGGACTTACTACTGTCTCTGCTGATGCTATGTAGCTGTTTTGCTCCTTTTTTTGCTCATCGGCAAAGTCATTATTATTATTATTATTATTATTATTAACGGGTTGAAAGATATGTTTTACATGAACGTTTGAAACAGCGTTGGTTGGTGTTTGTTCGTACTCGTATAGAACATGTTGTGCTGCTACTTTAGGTGCCTCAAAGGCGTTTTTAACGTTCGTGGATGATAACTGCTTTTCAGTCTCAAAAACAGGTTTTATTGCTGAGTTAGCTTGTGGAAAAAACTTGTGTGTGTTTGTGTAGAAATTACCCAGGTTGGGATCTTCAGTAGTTTGGTATGTTAAAGCTTGTGGTTCTGGTAAATGATAGACTATCCCTACAGGTTTAGCATCTCCAGGGGACTGAATGTCAATTAGTGTTCTCTTAGGTTTATTGAAAAAACTGCTATTTTGTGCAGAAGTAGAGTATAATGTTGCAAAAACTATTACAATCTAAAAAAAAGTAGGTACATATGTTATTATTTAAAAATCTAAAATATTTCGGAAAATTACATATTTAAATATGATTTTCTATATAGTACTTACAAACTGTCTCATGATTGCACACGTAAACTTAATTCTACTAACGTTATATCCTCCATTGATTTTCTATTTATATTGGTGAATTATTCTAAAAACAAACTGTTAACCGCAAGTATTTACTATAAAATTAACAATTATTTTTTTATGTAGAGAGAAATTTCAATTCATTTATATTTTAACACTTTAAACTGAACGTACAAATATTTAGTGATATACTGCTCAACGAATTTATTATTATTATTATTTTAGACAGTTTGGTAATATCTTTACCCTGATAGCACAGTTTATTCTAAGAATGTTTTTTAAACATTCTAGTGGGAATATTCTTAGGATCATGCTATATTTCTTCTAGTCATGTTCTAAGAATATTTTTTAAACCTTCCAGTGAGAATATTCTTAGGATCATGCTATATTTCTTCTAAAGAACATCCCTAGTAGCAATTTTGTCAAAGACTTGGGCCAGAATGGGTCAAGATACTTTGTACAGATTTTTTATCAAGAATCGGACAAGAATTGTTCCAGATTCTTGGCCAAGATTATTGGGCAAGACTTGGGCCAGAATGGGTCAAGATACTTTGTACAGATTTTTTATCAAGAATGGGACAAGAATTGTTCCAGATTCTTGGCCAAGAATTTGACCAGAAATCTATAGAGTAGAGGTTCTCATTCTACAGTAGCATCAGAGCTCTACCGAGGCACACTTTTTTGGGGGGGGCGGAGACGATAAAAAACCAACTTATTTTTTTATACAGTATGTCCATGGATAGAGGGCCCAAGAGGACAAATGGACTAAAATTTTCATTTTTCGACCAAAAGTCATTCCTTATAAAAAGTTCTGCTTGTTTAAAAAAGTCTATTGCCATACTTTAAATTTGAAAATATTATACAGGGGGTCAAAAAACAAGAAAACATGAAATACTCTCAGGAGTAAACTACCTTTATTTTTCGTTTTGGAGCAAAATGACAAATAAAAAAAAGATTTCAAATTGTATTCAAAGACCATTTGTAAAATTTTAACTTGGTATTGGGAAAAATAAAATTTGGAATATTATTCCAAATTTTATTTTTCTTAGTTTTAAAATTTAATTTCATATTTACAAAAATGACACAATCAACAATAATCAAGTAACGTCAAATTGACAATTTGCATTCTATCATTGTTCATTTTGGTAATTAATGTAAATTTACACAAAATGTCCGGGTTAAGAACCCTATACATAGGTAAAGGATACGTGAAATGAGGTAAAAAAGTATAAATTAGAAATTAAATTTTAAAACTTTATAAGAAAAAGAAAATTTGGAATACTGAGTTGAAATTTTACAATTAGTCTTTGGATAGGATATCCTTATAATATTATTTGTCATTTTGCTCCAAAACGAAAAATAAAGGTAGTTTATTCCTGAGAGTATTTCATATTTTCTTGTTTTTTGACCCCCCTGTATAATATTTTCAAATTTAAAGTATGGCAATAGACTTTTTTAAACAAGCAGAACTTTTTATGAAGAATGACTTTTGGTTCATTTGTCCTCTTGGGCCTCTAGTATAAAAAGTATACGCTACAAATATAAAAAATGGAACCTACTAGGTAGGTAAATAAAAAAAAATCAAAATAAAATCCAAATTTAAGCTACTAGGTTAAACATAAAAAATACAATTTTATTTACGGTAACAATTATAGGAGGTTACAATAGGTTAAAAATTATAATATTGTAAATTACAATTTCTAATATGTATGGTTTAAAAATTATATTTTATTTATTGTGATGAGTAGGTTGGTAGGGTAGGTAAACCCTACCAACCTACCCAAATAGATTTTGCCAACCGTGTTTGGATTTGGAACCAACTGCCTACACTTTGGGGGAGCGACTCCCCCCCTTAGGTCCGGCCCTGAGTAGCATCATTCACAATACTCTACTCTATTAAATGAAATAGTCAAAATTCTACTATTTGAATTACTACCAGCATTTTTTACTAATAAAGTAGTCGTTTTCACTTTAAAATGGTTATATTTTACTACTTAAATAGTTAAAGTTTGACTAATTTAAGATAAGTCACCATCTTTGACTGTTTCGAATAGTTAAAAGTACCTAATTTCTTTAATCGTTTGTTTAATATTATGAACAATATTTATAGACAAATAAAATTATTTTTTATAAAAGTGACTGATAGTGATTGGTTATGACATCCGCTTGACAAGCTTGACAAGGGACAGATCGGAGTTCAAACCCCGGCTGGGTCACAACTTTTTTAAATTTAAATCTTCTAATTTGACTATTTCATTCAGTAGAATTTGACTAATTATTAGTGACTGTTTTTTCGCTTTGACAATTATAATTGTCAAAGCGAAAAAACAGACTATAGTCATATATGACTTATAATTATTTATTTTAGACTAATTCATTTTAAGAGAGTATACTAGTCGAGAAGTGAGTTTTCTGTAGGAAATGAATCGAGTTTTTCCGTTTAGAGCTTATTGCATTGATTTTTTCAAAAATAAAAATTGTTATTTCTAAAAATTAAAAAAAAAGTGTGTGTCAGCTCTGACGCGTAACTAGAGTTTACTCTTTATGAACATGAACGATTATAAAATACATATTTTTTGTACTTGTGGACGTACATTAAACGTCCGTCGACATACATCAGACGTCCTACGGATTTCCATTTAAGGTTACTTTGTCACAGTTTTGGACGTCCATTAGATGTTACTAACGGACGTACATTTAATGACATTGTAAGCAATGGACGTACATAACACGTAAACAGCGGGAGTGCTTATTTTACTGCAGCGGGTAAGTTAAATAAAAAGTCGTTAATTTCAATAAATTTTTATAACGATAATGTTAAAACATTTAAATTTAGAGCAGGCTATAAAGCCTATAATTTAACATTAATAAACGTGTTAAAACCGTATAGGTATACTTGGTATACTGTTTTAATGCGTTTTTTTTCAAAACTTACATTGTATTACAGATAGGTACTATTTTCCACCAAATACTGTACAATACATTCCACAGTATTTGGTTCCACGCAAGTCCCACTTTGACATTTGAATACAAAAAACTGAGGTTAGGCATCTGTCAGTTTAACGCTTATTTCGTCTTATTCTCTGAAAATAATACAATAAATGTGCATAAAGGTCCTAATTTAGAACACAAAAAATACATATATAATGTACGTCCATGGGATGTAGTGTGCTGTATGGGAATCCTAGACGTTAAACGTGTTTTTTTCGTTCTTTAACGTCCGATGACCCAATGATGATTTATGGTTATTTTATGCAGATATACCGCCATATTTACTACTGTTCTAACTTTAATTGCCATTAAATAGAAAAATATCGAATAAAAAGTAAGGGCTATTTTTGTAACTTTGCCCCCCCAAATGTAACGCCTATGATTCAATTTTAACAGTTTTGATCTATTGAATTTTCTAGTAGGCTTTAGGACAAAAGTGACGTTTGGGTTATTTATAATATTTAGTTATATTTTTTATAATTTCATAATAAAAATTTGAAATAGGTATTAACTAAAAAATTGGGGATGTTTTTGTAACTTTGCCCCCCCCAAATGATGAAATTTTAAAAGTTTTGATCTTAGATCTAGATTCTACATGTCAAAATTACCAAAGTCCAAAAATTCATTTCTTCATGAACGTTTTAATGAAAATATGAGATAATAATAATGAGAGTAATTTATTTATAAATGCATTTTTCTCGAAAATGGTGCATCTAAACGATCTAAATAAAGAGTACCTATTTTTCGTAAAAAACTATAAATTTTCATAATTTCATAAACAAAAATTAAAACATTAACCTAGAAAAAAGTTAGGGCTATTTTTGTAACTTTGCCCCCCCAAATGTAACGCCTATGATTCAATTTTAACAGTTTTGATCTAAGATCTAGATTCAGCATGTCAAAATTACCAAAGTACCAAAAATTTATATCTTCCTGTTCAAACCTCTAGGAATAGTTTTAAAAAAATGACCCTCTTATGCTCTTATTCAGGGGGCCGTAGCTCCGTTAGGGGGCATTTTTTTATACATGTTTATTAAACAAACAAGTGTTATTTTTCTATAAAGAATGCACTTTTTAAGTTTGGCCCCCCAATTTCGGGACAAGAATTTTGACGTATACGTCAAAATTCTTGGCCAAGAATCTGGTCGAATTCTGGTCACAGACTTGTCGCAAGTCTGGCACCAGTCTGGATAAAGAATTTTGATCAAGAGTCTTGGTCAAGAATTGTCCAATTCTTTACAAAGTGCTTTTCCAAGTATCTTGACAAAGAATCTTGTCCAATTCCATTGCTACTAGGGATGCTTAAAAGAAATATAGCATAATCCTAAGAATATTCTCACTGGCCTATAGGCAGGTTTTTAGAAGGTGCAAAGTTTAGTGGTAAAAATTAATCCACTCTAAACATATGCTTAGAATGTTGAGAAAGTAATTGCTATAGAAAGTTCATTTAGGAATATTCCTGGAACATTCTATTAAGTCTGTCAGTTCAGTTAGGTACCTATACTTAGTATTAAATACTAAGTAAAAAACACAACCCAAAATATTTTTTTATAATTATTTGTTAAATTAAAACAATATTCGATAACAAAAATACTTTTACTATAGGTATCTAAATTATCCGGCTTTTACATAAAATCTTCTATCCAACTTAAATACAATGAAAAATGTTTTTTTTGTGAAGAACTATTTGGTTTTTTCTTTTATGAAGAATTATTTTATAAGGAAATATTTTGTTTTTTTATATTTTATTTTATGTTAAAAATAAATATTTATTAATTTGTATAACTACCGATTTTTTATTTCTGAATTAACAATTTTATGTATAATAATCCTCAACTTTACTTATTAGGAAATAATGTCATACAACTTATGGTTTAGAGGTCAAATTGTTTATTTAATATTTTTAAATAAATATATATTAATGTCGCAATTTTTTTAACACACACGACAAATACATTTCACTGTCATATTATGACAGTGAGGCGTATTTGTCGCCTCCTGAAGAATTTTACGAATGTAGAATCCAACATATTAGAACCTGGGTATCTGACATATTTGGAAATATTCTCAAAAGCTTCCTAGAAGCTCCATAAGAAACCTTCTAAGAACATTCAAAAAACGTATTCTTAAAATGTTTTTAGAATGCTTTTTAGGAAGGTTTTAAGAAGCTTCTAAGAATCTAAATGCATCATTAAAAGGGTATCTATTGAATGTTTTAAAAGTCCCTAAGAGCATTCTTAGCAATAAGGGAAGGTTCTAATAATATTCCATTATTCCGGGTCATATCTTCTTAGAAGATTCTTAGAATCAAATTTTGCTATCAGGGTAGGTGCCTAGTTAGGTAAAAACTAAAAACCCTTATGTCGTAGTTTTTTATTTTAATACATTATAATTTTTTCTAAAAAACGTGTACTAGGTAGTTAATTTAAAAAATTTAAAAAAAACTTCTTTTTATACTAAATTAACATCAAAATTCTCAAAAATAAATTATTTCACCCAAACTAGGCAATAAATTATAGACGAATCCGTAAAAATCATATTATTTGAAAGTACATACAGATAAAATCACGATGTCCATTCTTGAATACGAAGCACGTGTTGCACTCATTTCGTTACGCGGAAATAATTTATTAGTAATGAAAAGACGACATACAAATGGCAGATATAGAAATAACAGTATTTAATAAGACTGCCTTTTTCAAATCCGAAAGGGTATATAAACCTTTGGATGAATTTCAGATATTCAGTAAACTTATTTAGTTTAGAATATATTGGTTGAAAATGTTTCTTAAGCAAGTAAGTACTTAAATGAAGTAATTTTATCATTTTAATTTTTTTCAATTGATTAAATTAATTAAATTATGGGATATTTCGAAAACAGTTTACAATTTTTTTTTTGCTAAGTTTTGGTAAACTAGAGAGGGTGGGAGACTTATTTAAACATATTTTGGACACCTACCTCTTTTCCCTATTTTAAGGGGTGGGGTGTAACTGAATTTTTAATATTTAATATTTTGTTAAAAAAATTTTTCTTCAAATATTGTATGTTTTTACAAAATACAAAAATTATACTTGAAAAAATAATAATATTAGTTTTTTAAGAAAAAAAATATTTCTGGTCTACTAATATTAATATTATGGACTCAAACTTTCACAATAATTTTTTTTGTCACCCCAAACCATATTTTCGATATACTTTAAAAAAAAATAGTTGATTTTTTTGGCCTAATAACTATAGTATAGTTACCTATGTATAGTTTGCCAAAACTTTAAACCGTTTTCGAAATATTTTCTTGTAACACTTAAAAAAACAACCCGGTATAAAAAAAAATTATTGTGGATGGTTTTACTTTTTTTAATTTATTATATTTAACAGAATTTGGTTGTTTTTAAAAATTTTGTTTCTTTTAGATTGTATTTGTAGCCTTCGTGGTTAGTTCTTCGAGGTGCTTGACAGTTACAGTTAAAAGAGGCATTAACGACGGATCGTTTGGAGGTTTGGGAGGATGGGGAGCATTGGGAGGTTACGATGGAGGACTTGGGGGGCCAAATTCTTTGGGAGGACACTTTCAATCGGCCTCGTTGGACTATCTCAAACCACAATACGTAAGTACCAAGACAGCACGGGATATTCTAAGAATATTCTCTAAATCTACTTACTTAATAGATTGAGAGTATTCCTAATATTCTTGTAATATTCAGGGGATTTTTGTGTCTATAGGTTACATTTATGGATAATTCATTTCAGTATATCCCAGGCACATAAATAATGTATCTTATTCATTTTGGCATATTCTTTAGTCTAATAATTAGACTCTAATTAGTCTAACTGAATATGTGAGATTAAGAAGATTAATTTGTTAATGTTGTTTGTTTGTGTCATTTTTCTTATGATTTTTCGGACACTTTTGAAAACTCCACCTTTTGTTAAAGACGATTTTTTTTATAACAATGAATTCTTATAATAATTTATTTATATTTAATAGTACATTTTTTATAATATATGCTACTTTTATTCATGCTACATATATCAAAACCATATCCCAAATATACCAGTAATAGCCAAAAAACATTTTTTGGGAATATTTATATGAAATTTTGGATCATATTCCAAGAATATTCTAAAAATATTCAGAACTGCACATTCTTAAGAAAATGTTCCAGGCATATGATATTTGACTATCGCTTGAATATTCCTGATAGCAAAATTTGATTCTAAGAATCTTCTAAGAAGATATGACCCGGAATAATTGAATATTCTTAGAACCTTCCCTTTTGCTAAGAATGTTCTTAGGGACTTTTAAAACATTCAATAGATACCCTTTTAATGATGCAATTAGATTCTTAAAACCTTCCTAAAAAGTATTCTAAGAACATTTTAAGAATACGTTCTTATGGAGCTTCTAGGAAGCTTTTGAGAATATTTCCAAATATGTCAGATACCCACGTTCTAATTAATATGTTGGATTCTACATTCGTAAAATTCTTCAGGAGGCGACAAATATGCATCACTGTCATAATATGACAGAGAAATGTTTTTGTCGTCCCCTTAAAAAAAATTGCGACATATTAATATATATTTATTTAAAAATATTAAAAAAACAATTTGACCTCTAAACCATAAGTTGTATGACAATATTTCATGAAAAGTAAAATTGGACAATTTTGTGGTATAAGTCAGATTAGATTGAAGTTGAAGATAGTTAGGATTATTATAAAGATGTTAATTCAGATATAAAAAATCGGTATACAAATTAATAAATATTTAATTTTAACATAAAATAAAATATAAAAAAACAAAATATTTCCTTATAAAATTATTCTTCATAAAAGAAAAAACTAAATAGTTCTTCATAAAAAAAATTTCATTGTATTTAAGTTGGATAGAAGATTATATGTAAAAGCGGGATAATTTAGATACCTATAGTAAAAGTATTTTTCTTATCGAATATTGTTTTAATTTGACAAATAACCATAACAAAATATTTAATACTAAGTATATACGTATATACGTATACCTATACGTAGATTATGGCATATTTTACTATTGTATAGGTACCTAACTGAACTGAATATGCTTGACAGAATGTTCCAGGATTATTCCTAAATGAACTTTCTATAGCAATTACTTTCTCAACACTCTAAGCATGTTTAGAGTGGATTAATTTTTACCACTAAACTTTGCACCTTCTAAGAACCTGCCTATAGGCCAGTGAGAATATTCTTAGGATTATGCTATATTTCTTTTAAGCATGTTCTTTATAGGAAATATAGCATGATCCTAAGAATATTCTCACTGGAAGGTTTAAAAAACATTCTTAGAACATGACTAGAAGAAATATAGCATGATCCTAAGAATATTCTCACTGGAAGGTTTAAAAAACATTCTTAGAATAAACTGTGCTATCAGGGGTATATCCCGAATATTGCCAAGAATTTTAGTTAAATATTCTTGAAATATTCCGAATATTCTTGTAAGAATATTCCGAAATTCATGTATATATTCTGAGAATCTTTAAAGCATATTCCAATGTTCAAAAAAAATATGCGGGGAATATTCTAGTAATATCTAATGTTCTTTGGGTACCTTATACGTTTTAAATACTTTTAACATCATATAAATCTCTTTAGGTACACAGGGTGTCCCCAGCAGAAATCGCGTCCGCCATCCAAGCTGCAAAAGAAGCTTCAGCTAGCGTAATGGACTCGCAACGCCGCGTGCAAGAAGCCAAGGAGGACGTTCTCCATCAACAGCACATCGCCAGTCAAAAGCAAGCGCAAGCTGCGCTCGCCCTGCAGAAAACCGAAGCTGCAGCCGCCGTGCAGCAGCAAGAAGCCAAATCGGCGGCAACAGCGCTCATCCAGGCTCAACAGCGATTGGCGCACGCCAAAGCGGAAGTGGCCGAACAGCAGCGCATCGCTTCCGCCAAGGAGTCGCACGCAGCTGCGGTCATACAGAAGAGTGCGCATGCGGCAGCTGCGGACATCCAGAAAACCGGTATGTCCCACACTATTTAATTTTGTAGCCAAAGAAGGCAAAATTGTCCAAACAAAGGTACTAAATTTAAAAAATGTTTTTTAAGACATTGAAAAAAAAATACAATGTTCAAGATCTTAACTTATTTGGGTATTTACTAAAATACACGGAGAGAAATGTGTAGTAAATTTTAGATACTAAATACTATTTTTTATTATACAATTTTAGTAAAGATTACAACACCAATATTACTAAATCATAAATGTATAATATATATTTTAATTTTTAATATGTTCGTATAGTAAATTGATTTTACTATCTACAAATAGTAATATTTACTATATGATTGAATCAAATGTAAGGTGTACATCTAATATTATAATATATTACACATTAATAAAAAATATAGTAAAAATAAAGATACTTTTATGTTTTAGGTAAATAAACAATATATTTAAATATAATATACAATATAGTAACTCATGACATTTTAAACATTCAATTTTCTTAGTTTCTTTAATAAACTTTCTTGACCCATTACTGGTAATACTTATAAGAAAGAACTGAACCTACTTGGTTGCATAGTATGTACCGATTGCGGCAAAGGCCACGTCGCGACGCGTCGTTAGACGGTGTGGATCACGTGATGTTCTTACATCTCGCCTCTGTTGGCTTACCAACCATGTTATATAAGCTCAGGTATTTCTTTGATTTGGGTGTGTTCCACTACTACAAGTTGCTCGACAGTGTCGTGTCGACACTGATGATATCCAATATAGGTCAAAACACCTGTCTGTCGGTATTTGAAGTTGATGGAACGCACTCAAAACAAAAAACTTTGTCGAGGTGTAGGTTCAATTCTTTCTCATAACATTTTTGTATATTAAAAAGTACAATAAATATGTTACAATTTTTAATTGTTAACATATAAAAATATTCGATTTTAAAATATTTTATATTTAAAATGGCAACATAATATTTTAAAATTTACTATACTTATTAGTAATGGAAAAATCTAATTATAATAAGAATTAAAAACAAAATTGGTTGAGAATAATAATATTTTACAATATACAAGATAGTTGTGTCAAATAGTAATATAAATTATAGTAAAGGGTATTATAATTATGGTAATCAGCATTATACTTTTCTCTCCGTGTATGTATAAACTTATTTTTTACAAATTCATTAAAAAATTTCTTAGATGACATTGCAAGGAAAATATCCCATCTCCAGTCGTCTGGAAGCGCAGCTTTAAGACAAGTTGCCGCAGCTAAGCAAGGGTCTTTGACAGCTGCTTCAGCTGCGGTCGCAGCTGCAGCTGAGAATGGCAATAACAATGGTTACGGAGGAGGATACGATGGGGGCCATGGTGGACCATGGTCGTATGGGCCGAAGGTAGTACATTTGCAGCCATGGGGTAAATGAAAAAGGAAAATTGTAAATGAGTTTTTTGACTTTTATTATATTAGTTATTTTGTATCATTAAATAAATATATTGCATGTTGAATCAAATACTTGTTTTAGTTTAAATCGCTAAATAAAATTACGAAGTTACCTATGAAAAAAAGATTAAACTTATCTGTCACATGTCATCTGTCATCTGTCACATGTCATCTTTGATATCTTCTTAAATGTCGATCACGTTTTTTAACGAATTTTTCAAATAAACAACCGTTACCTATAGGGTATTTCTACGAAACCTTACCCCACCTTGACAAAAAAACAGATGTGTTATTTAACAAAATAAAAACTATATCTGAAGTCAAATAGTTTAATTGCGACGTAATTTATAACCTTAAAATATTCGTACATTGTGATGGTAAGAAGCTAACATAAAGAATAAACACGGAAGAGTTTCAATACTCGATAAAATGTTCAAATGTCGCACCCGTTACAGTTTGAGAAAATTTTAGAAAATAAAGTATACAATGCATTTAAAATACGTGCTTGTTTAAGATTGCTATTCAAGTTTTACACAAAAAATTATTACTATAAGCTTTCATTCAAAATTTTACAGTATCAACTGATTTTCTAAGGTCGCGCCCCTTACGCGATTCATGACGTTATAAAATGTTTTCTATACAAGTTTTTATTGATATTTTGTTTGAGTTAAATATCCAATTTTTTATACTATTTTTGTATATTAACGTATCTTGACATATATGAACAAACCCTTTTTTATCATGAAAAAACGCAGTGTCAGTGTCGCACCCGTTACAATGGAAATACCCTTAATTAATGTAGGTATGTGTTAATTTTTTCTTTAGGAAATTGATTAATTAAGCAAAATTTCTTATCAAAATTATTTTCAATAAAGTTCCCAATTTTCAACAAATACTTTTGTTAATAGGTCTACAAAAAGGATTGTAAAAATAAGATCCTTTTTGAAAATAACAAACTCAGCAAGCTGAGCCACCTACATGTATAGTAATTTTAATGATTATTTCTCATATCTCATCTGTTATCTGTCAAATGTCATCTGTCAATAAAGTATTGTTATTAAATCGCCATTACGTTTTTTAATGAATTTTACAAATAAACAACCGTTACCAATAGCTATCAAAGCCCAGTTTTCTTGATAAAAGCGTTGGTGTTTCTATAGAAACATGTATACATTAACTTTTTTTTAAATTTGACCATGACATTCAAATTAAAACTTTCAAATTCAAACAAATTTAAGGTTGATTTTTTATAGGTATTAAGAAAAGTAACAGGATTTTCTTGGATTTGTTTTATAGGACTATTAGTAATTAGTTAAATGTTGACGTGTTTTTGGAATTGATTAAAAAATAATTTGTTTACAATATACATAATTTGTTACAGTTAAGGCATTGATTACCTTCATTCAACGGTTAAATTTAAATCCTGATATACAGGATAGAAGCTTAAGCTTCCATCCTGTTTATCAGAATTTAGTGGTGAAAACGTTAATTAAAAAGATTTAAATGGTAGCTATTTTTGTTCCAATTTTTAAGCATTTTAATTACCTTGGAATTAATTAATTTGATGCCTACAGTTTTTCAAATATATTGAGGTGGTCATGATAGTGCGCTCTTCAACATCCCCGGTCGATATCATCTGTAGATTGTCATAGCAACGGGTGCGGTTGAAAAATAGGGGGAACTCTTCTACGTTCTCATCTAAACAATACTCTTTAACACCCCTGGCATAAAAATAAATAATAGTGTTACTCAAGATAAAAATAATAGTAATATTGTTAAATTCACTTAAATAATGCTTGGTGTCATTTTAAAATAATTATAATGGTTAAAGTACGCCTTAGTTTGTTATTATTTTTGTTAAAAATATTGTTGGTTGCATCGGAATGGATGAGCTCAAACCCCACTGATTTTAATATTGGTGGTGTTCTGAGTAGCAATGATAGCGAGAGGTATTTTAAGGAGACCATCGATGTGAGTTACGAATGATTTTACGTCTTATGAATAAAATTTGTTTTTTATATTTTTTACTTTAGCACTTGAATTTCGATAGTCAGTACGTTCCAAAAGGGGTTACCTACTATCATACCGCAATTTTAATGGACCCGAATCCTATCAGAACTGCTTTAAATGTTTGTAAGCATTTGATTTCCAGCCAGGTAAGATTTTTTAAATATAATCCATGAAATAAATTGTGTTAACAATAGTATATTGTGAGCGTGAAATTGGAATCTTCTCTTTTGACCAATAGTCGCCTACAATATTTTATTCAACCACCACAAGAAATTTAAAGCCAATTGTATTTGATATTTTATCTGACATCTGCTGGCTGTCAATCTACTTTTTTCCAATTTTGACTTAAAGCTGTCTCAGCCCGTGGGCGAAGTAAAATTTCGCCCACCGGTTAAAGTTAAGAAATAGAATGGGTGTTGAATACAATATTAATATAACGTAACAGTATGTTTATTTAAGTAAAAGTTTATATAGTACAATATTAAAAATTATCCCGGCGCATTCGCCATTTTTGCAAAAATTATTATTTCATAAAAAACCGTTTTATTTGTTAAATCCAGATGTTTTTTTATTATTATTTATATTTTAAAATTAACTTTAAGTCATTATAACTTTGTTATTATCAAATCCTATTTTAGGACACATGTTCATAGAGAAAAAAAACTTTATTTACTCCCATTCATGATATTAGGTTTTTTCCGTATAAAACACTAGTTTACAAAATCGAAAAAAAATTCTACCCACCATACCCCATTAAAATTTTCCCATGTATTTTGACCCACTAAACACAAACATCACACAAAAATTTTTTTATGGAAGCGTTTTTGAAATTTGAATTTTCAATTGTTTTTTTTTTCAATTTTCGGTGTTTTGACGTTTTTGAGTATAGCTTGAAATCTAATTAATCGATTTGGTCAAACAAGCCCTTAAATTGAAGGTATTTGAGCCTTCTAAAACTTTATTTTACATACTTTTGATATCGGATAAGTATTTTGACGCTAGCGAATTTAATAACTTAAAAAATTCGTTTTTATGGCAAAAATTGAGGTCGAAAATTTACATATCGTCCTGGGAAAGGTTTAAATCAAACAGATAACTCCAGTTTAAATTTTTTTTCATCAAGCTTACATTTTTACAAAAAAAAACAAGCTAATGTTGATAAAAATACATGGAAAAATGGCGAAGTTATGAATTTTTTAGTGGAAGACCAAAATTCAGCTTTTTGACGATTTTTATTTTTTTTCTTTTATTTTGGAATATGTTAATCTTTAATGAAAACATAATTAAAGTGCATGATTGAAATTTTTTGAGTTTTTTACGTACTTTTTTCACCGAAAACATTATTTAAAATTTAAATTTGACATGACTCCGCAAACGTGAATTCTTTTGTTTCTCGTGTTGGCATAGTGACATTTTACTGCTATTTTTTAATATTTCAACAAGGTATTTTTATCATTTTTTTATTTGGTTAATAAAAAGTGTAAAATGAGTAAAAGAAGTAGAGACTTCGAGTGCGTAAATAACCCTGACAATCTGGGCGACGTAAGTGATGAGCACGGAGAACGTTTTCACAAGCAAATGAAGGCTATGGAGCGGCGGTATCACGGCTGATTACATTTGGTCCCTCATACGAGAAATGGAATACAAAAGCAACCAAAAAACAAAGGAGCCAGAATTTTTTTTAAACCTATGCTTATTACAACAAAATAAAACTTTCAATATCTTCAATGTTTAATGTTTAAAATAAAAATCAATGTTCAATATTAAATTTTATATAATTCAATAAAATGAAGAAAAAACGTAAAAATTTTCGAAAAACTGAATTTTGGTGTTCCACTGCAAAATTCATAGCTTCGCCATTTATCCATGGATTTTTATCAACAGCAGCTTATTTTTTTCCTTTAAGTATAATCTATACGTAATATAAATCAAACTGGACTTATCTTTTCGATACTTATCTTTCCCAGAAAGATATGTATATTTTCGACCTCGATTTTTGTAAAACAAAAGGACTTTTTTAACTTCAGAAAATCGCCAGTATAGAACTACTGAGCCGATACCAAAACCTTTGATTTAAGTGCTTGTTTGGTCAAATCGATCAATTAGAACTCGAAGTATACTCGAACGCGTCAAAACACTTCAGAAAATTAAAAAACAAATAATTGAAAATTCATATCTCGAAAACGCTTCCATGAAAAAAGTGTGATTTTCGCGTTTAGTGAGCCAAACTACGCAAGAAAATCATAGTGAGACAGTGGGCAAAATGGCTGTAAACTAGTGTAATTATATCCATTTTTCTCAGTGGTGCGAGTTCTGGGAAAAAATTAAATATATTCACCTCCTAGTACCTAGTAGTACAATAGACTTTTAAAAGATGCCAGTTTTTTTAAATTGTATTAAAAGTTAAACAATGCAATAAAACATTAATTTTATTTTAAGGTATATGCAGTTGTGGTGTCCCACCCTCTAAAAGGGGACCTCTCCCCTGCTGCAGTTTCATACACAAGCGGATTTTACCATATTCCAGTAATCGGAATATCATCAAGAGATTCTGCATTTTCGGACAAGGTACCAAACATCTTCCATAGACGAGGTGTGTTCAGAAAATAACGGGAATTGTTAAATTTCGCGGGTTCGAAGGGTCCCGTTGTCATAAAATTTTCTTTATTATGTTGGTATACATGCCCCCGAAGTATGATAAAAACTTTAGCTGTTTTCATTGTTTACTTTGTCTGTGGCAGCCGCTAAGTTTAGACGTGTTTTATGAGCTCGGCGATTTTTCGTTCGTTAAAAGAAATGGATCAAAGAATTTGTGTCCAATTTTGCTTAAAAAATGAAATAAATTCTGTGAAATGTTAACAAAAGCCTATAGTGAGTCTGCTATAAGTAAAACAAGAGTTTACAAGTGGTATAAGAGTTTCCAAGATGGCCGTGAAGACGTTCAAGATGACGAACGCCCCGAACGCACAAACACATTAACAACCGATAAAAACATGGAAAAAGTGGAAGAAATGGTTTTAAACCATCAGAGAAGTCGCTGATGATGTTGGTATATCGATAATCCCATGAAATTTTTTCGAATGCTTTGGGTATGAAACGCATGGCAGCAAAATTTGTTCTAAAATTGTTAAATTTTGAACAACATTTTTGGCCAAAAACAATACTGTAATGATGCCCCAGCCTCCATATTCGCCAGACATGCCTCTGTCTGACTTTTTCATATTCCCAAAAATAAAAAGAAAGTTAAAGGGCCGTCGTTTTGCAAGCATAGATGACATTAAAAGCGCATCGCTGAAAGAACTAAAGGCTATCCCAAAGATCGAGTTTTAGAAGTGTTTCGAGTATTGGAAGAAGAGCTGGCACATGTGCATAATATCCAATGGGGATTATTTTGAAGGCGACAACATTAATGTAGACGAGTAAATAAATATTTGTTTCAAAAAACGAAAATTCCCGATATTTTCTGAACACACCTTGTAAATACTAAAAATGTTAATTTTTACCTTTTAGAATATCCACGTCTCTTTTTTGAGAACCGTGCCTCCTTACTCACACCAAGCAGACGTTTGGGTGGAAATGTTAAAATACTTTAACTACAAAAAAGTGATTTTTATACACAGCTCCGATACCGATGGAAGGGCTTTACTGGGAAGATTCCAAACCACGTCGCAAAGTTTGGAGGATGATATCGATATCAAAGTACAGGTAAAATACGGCAACAAAATGTTTGTTGTACTATAGTATTTTACATAAAAAATATAACTTGGTGTAGGTGGAGTCCATAATTGAATTTGAAACTGGGCTTGAAAACTTTGAGAAACAGCTAAGTGAGATGAAAAACGCTCAAGCCAGAGTCTATCTATTATATGCTGGGTAAATACTATTTATTTTAATAAATAACTATGGGTAAAGTAGACAGTATCGGACACTTTATAGATATTGGACAATTAACATTAATACTGAATAAATAGTTAGTTATAATTGTATACAGTCATCTAATGATTTGACTTTAAGGTATCTCAGTCGGTAATAATATAGAACTACTTTATTTTGGGTCCAATATAGATTTTTGTTTTTTTTGTTAAGAGCAGGGCTGTGTTTAAATTACAATAAAAAATATTTCTAAAAAGTGTACAGATCAGTGTGTGGTATAAATGTGTTCCTCATGGTTTAAACATTGTCACTTTAATGAGTTTTAATTTTAATTCTAAAAACAAACAGTAAAATGGCCAGTGTCCAATTACTGGTTGGTAAAAAATGTAAATTTCTATTATTGGACATACGTCCAATATCATACTCTATTTGTATCCCGGACATTTACCAGCCAATTTTTATGTAAAATTGTCCCCTGAATCCGAAAAGACCGCCAAAAACTATAAAAGTTAAGCAGTTTTTGAGATATAGTCAATTCCATAGTATATGTAAAATTTATTATATTTTAAAAACTGTCCTACTTTTATAACTTTTGACGAAATTTTTGGATTCAGCAAATTATATATTATAGGAATTGACTGCTAAATGTCCTGGATACAAATTGCTGTTGACGAGAATTATTAGTGGCTGCTTTTTCGCTATGGCATTTTTGACTAATTCATTTTAAGAAAGTATGTAATATAGTGATTTCTTCGTCACAGGACATCTTGCAGAATAACAGTGATTTAAATACAGTGCATGATAGAGAACATAAAAAACTAATGGCAACAAAATTAATAAATTCGGAAAATACTTTTAACATACCACCCGAAAAAATATTAGATATATATAAATCATCCTGTTCCGGCCTAAACTTTATAAATGCTTCACAAACTAGAGATACCACAATTAATGATATTTGCAACAAATTATATCAGAAGTCAGACCAAGGAATTAGTAGTTACCTTCATAATCCAGAAAAGGGATGAGGAATCCGAGAAAGAAATATTTAAAAATTTATGTTATTTGATGTAAAGTTGTTTGTATAAAAATTGTATGTCCAATAACTATGTTCAATGTGTCCAATTACTATATAAAATGCCCAATTAGTATTTATAGTATTATTAGTATTTGCATGTTTTTATAAAACTATTATTAAAAATTTAAATATTCTTATTTTTAAGTGAACGTAAATAAAGTTTAAACAAACTATGCTTTTTATATATTTATAAGAAAAAAACTAAAATCTTTTTATATTTTAGCAAAAATGATGCCGGTGTAATCTTCAGAGATGCCGCTGCATTAAATATGACACATGCTGGATACGCCTGGATCGTCACAGAGCAAGCATTGGATGCAGATAATGTCCCTGAAGGTATAATAGGTTTAAAACTAGTAAACTCCACAAATGAAAAAGCCCATATCAGAGACAGCATGTAAGTACAAAACCTTTCCATCTTTCCCCTCTTCAATCTTTTCTACACGTAGATACGTTTTGGCATCAGCCCTAAGAGAAATGAATCAATCCAAGGAGATAACCCAAGCACCGAAAGATTGCGACAATTCTGGATCTATATGGGAAACCGGGAGAGAGTTATTCAACTTTGTGAAATCACAGGTTCTATTAAATGGTGAAACTGGAAAGGTGGCTTTTGATGATCAAGGTGATCGAATCAATGCTGAATATAATATTGTGAATGTGCAGAGGAAGAAGAAAATGGTTGTCACTGGGAAATTCTTTTACAATAGGGTAGATTTTTATGGTAAAATATTTAGTGTCTACAATATATTTTTTTAGAATAACAGCAGGATGCATCTGACAGTAGACGAAAAGAGCATAATATGGCCTGGAAGACAAACCACCAAACCAGAAGGTTTCATGATACCAACACATTTAAAAGTTCTGACGATAGAAGAAAAACCCTTTGTTTATGTAAGGAAATTGTCGGAAAATGATAATTGCACCTCTGAGGAAATACCTTGCCCTCATTTTAACGCCACAAACGAAGGCAAGTGCTTTGCTTATTAAACAAACTCTGAACAAACTTACAATATTTTTCAGTGGATGCAAATTACTGCTGCAAAGGCTACTGCATGGATCTCCTTAAGGAACTTTCAGCGAAAATCAACTTCACATACAGTCTGGCTCTATCGCCTGACGGTCAGTTCGGGAACTACATCATTAAAAACTACACCACAGGAGGGAAAAAAGAATGGACGGGCCTTATAGGCGAACTAGTAGGTGAAAGAGCTGACATGATTGTGGCGCCTCTAACTATTAACCCTGAAAGAGCTGAGTTCATAGAGTTCAGTAAACCTTTTAAGTATCAGGGTATTACTATTCTAGAAAAGAAGCCGTCAAGATCATCCACCTTGGTTTCTTTCTTGCAACCTTTCAGCAATACCTTGTGGATTCTGGTTATGGTCTCAGTACACGTCGTAGCTTTAGTGCTATATCTTCTCGATAGATTCTCGCCTTTTGGTAGGTTTAAGTTGGCCAATACGGACGGAACAGAGGAGGACGCTCTTAACCTGTCAAGTGCCATTTGGTTTGCTTGGGGTGTTCTATTAAACAGCGGTATAGGTGAAGGTACGCCTAGGAGTTTCTCTGCAAGAGTTTTGGGCATGGTTTGGGCAGGATTTGCTATGATAATCGTGGCCTCGTATACTGCCAACTTGGCTGCTTTCCTCGTGTTGGAAAGACCCAAGACCAAACTTACTGGAATCAACGATGCCAGGGTAACTTTTCAATGTTTTGGGTTGATCGCATAATGATGTATTTGTTGTTTAGTTGAGGAACACGATGGAGAATTTGACTTGCGCTACAGTTAAAGGTTCTTCAGTTGATATGTACTTTAGAAGACAAGTTGAGCTGTCTAATATGTACAGAACTATGGAAGCAAATAACTATGATACTGCGGAAGCAGCTATAAATGATGTTAAACACGGGTAAGTGGTATATCTATAGTAAATAATGACGCAACAATAAAATGTGCACTTTTCAGAAAACTGATGGCTTTTATATGGGACAGCTCCCGCTTGGAATTCGAAGCTGCTCAGGACTGCGAATTGGTAACAGCTGGTGAACTTTTCGGTAGATCTGGTTACGGTATAGGCTTACAAAAAGGTTCACCTTGGTCTGACGACGTAACACTGGCTATATTGGACTTCCACGAAAGTAAGTGACTAAATTTTGATGGTTTGTTTTTAATTTATCTTTTTAAAGGTGGTTTTATGGAAGGATTGGATAATAAATGGATACTTCAAGGGAATTTACAGCAGTGCGAGCAGTTCGAGAAAACTCCAAACACGTTAGGGTTGAAAAACATGGCGGGGGTGTTCATATTAGTTGGAGCAGGCATCATAGGTGGCATAGGGTTGATCGTTATCGAGATGGCCTATAAAAAACACCAGATTAAAAAGCAAAAACGCATGGAGTTGGCCAGGCATGCTGCTGACAAATGGAGGGGAGCTGTTGAGGTATTAAGAGTACTTCAAAGGGATTATTGTTACGAAATTCTTCCGGGGGTTTTGAAGTTCTAAATTCAAATTCGACCTCAAAATTCCTCAATCACAAATACTAATTTTTCTCTCCAAAATGTTTTATTATCTTTGTTCATCTTAAACCCTGATAGCACACTTTAATCTAAGAATGTTTTTAAACCTTCCAGTGAGAATATTCTTAGGATCATGCTATATTTCATCTAAAGAACATGCTTAAAAGACATATAGCATGATCCTAAGAATATTCTTACTGGCCTATAGGCAGGTTCTTAGAAGATGCAAAGTTTTAGTGGTAAAAATTAGTCTACTCTAAACATATGCTTAGAATGTTTAGAAAGTAATTGCTGTAGAAAGTTCATTTAGGAATATTCCTGTTAAGCATATTTAGTTCAGTTACCTATATAATAGTAAAATATACCATAAACTACGTATAAAGGTATATACCACAGACCTACAGGTCTGTGGTATATACCTATACTTAAGTACATAATTTTTTTTTATTATTTTTAATGTGCCTTCAACAGGCACCAGGCCCAATTACAGAAGTACACAATGACAAACACAAATAAACAGCCATACCCTTGGTGGGATTCGAACCCACGACCTCTCGGCTTGTAGTCCGCAGTGCTAACTACTACACCACCGAGGGCGGTGTAATTAGTATTAAATACCAAGTAAAAACACAATCCAAAATATTTCTTTATAGTTATTTGTCAAATTAGAACAATATTCGATAACAAAAATACTTTTTTATACTCCTATTACGGAATTTGACCCTTCTAATATCACTTTTATGTATATATTTATTTATTCTTAATACTGTTAATTTGCCATTTGTAAACTATATAGCATTTTTGCTAAATAAATATATTATTATTATTACATTATTTTATCTATGGAATGACATATATTTCGTAAAGTGTTACAGAATGAAATATTCTATCATCTGATGACAGACAAAATTTTCCATTTTTACTTTTTATGAAATAATGTCATACAACTTATGGTTTAGAGGTCAAATTGTTGATTTAATATTTTTAAATAAATATATATTAATATGTCGCAAAATTAATTAAGGGGACGACAAAAACATTTCACTGTCATATTATGACACTGAGGCGTATTTGTCGTCTCCTGAAGAATTTTACGAATGTAGAATACAACATTTTAGAACGTGGGTATCTGACATATTTGGAAATATTCTCAAAATCTTTCTAGAAGCTCCATAAGAAACATTCTAAGAACATTCCAAAAACGTATTCTTAAAATGTTCTTAGGATGCTTTTTAGGAAGGTTTTAAGAATCTAATTGCATCAATAAAAGGGTATCTATTGAATGTTTTAAAAGTCCCTAAGAACATTCTTAGCAATAAGGGAAGGTTCTAAGAATATTCCATTATTCCGAGTCATATCTTCTTAGAAGATTCTTAAAATCAAATTTTGCTATCAGGGAATCGTTACCTAGGTTTCGATCGTCAATTTTAGGTCGAATTTGAATTCAGCGCAAAAACATTGCTTAGATTTTGTAGATCTGTAGTTTTTTGTAAACACGTAGATACAATACCTAGGAAACAAACAAGAATTATAAAAGATAATGTTATTTTTTTTAAATCATAGATAATTTATGTTTTTAGCTATCATGCCAGAGTGTAAGTAACCCTGTTAGGAAACAGGTACCAACTGATAGCACTAAATAGTACTAAATAGCTTCACTGGCACCTATCTTCTGCTGTATATTCACAAATTAAGATATAGACAAAAGTATAATTTCAGTACACTTACTTTCATGCAAACTTTTTAGACAGCTAGGACACAATTTCTCACAAGAAAATCTCCCTTGTACGAATATAAACGAAACTTCTTCAATTTTAGAAACGAAAAGCACTAAGAGCCAACACCATGCCCCAAAGAAGAATAAAATCGAACGGAGTGAACGACCCAGCTACGATATCATTGGTAGTAGATAAATTCCAGAGGATCCAGGGGCCCCCTGAGAGGGCGTGGCCAGGGGACAGCGACATAAGGCTAAGAAGACTCGACGAGCAAGGAGGGGGGGTACAACCCGTACCAAGATATCTGCCGGGGTACACAGGCGATGTGTCACATTTAATTGTTTAATACAGAAGGTTTATGCGGGTTAAATAATAATTATAATAATGGTTAAAAAGTTGTTTAAAAAATATAAATGTTAGAATAATGATAAATAAACAAATTAATGTGTCTATTGTGAGAAGGAAAATGTTATAACATGTTCCCATCTTACCATACTCAAATAAAGCAACTACTAAAATAAAATGTATAATCAGTAACCAAAAAAAGTAACCAAAATTGAGGCCTGTCATAGCAAAACCGACAATCTCCACTTTTGGTCAAAAATTAGATTTTTGGCGGAGACTGTACTTCAACTAATTATCTATAAGATGATAAAGTTTATGTGCTGCAAAAGAAGCTAAATCCTGCCTAAAATCCTATTTTAAAAATGACATTTAGTGCAAAGTCGACAATCTCCACTGATAGATTTGCAGCAAAGTATACAATCTCCAATTCCACCATTAGAAATTAGTAATTTGTGTCACCTGACATCCTAACATTTGATGTTGATAACGTATTTTAGAGATTTAATTTTGTGTTTTTTTACTGGAACATACTGTTAAGTTCCATTGCAGTAAATTGCACTAAAAATATATTTAAAATAGGTATATATACGTTTTATTGTTTTAAGAATTATAAAAAAGTTATCTTGTAATAAGACGTAAAGGTAAAGCAAGAATAGGCTGATAATGTCAAAACATTGCAAGTAAAACATTACGGGGCAAAGTTGGAAGAAGATGAGTTGTTGTACTATAAAAACTTTTTTGCACAAGGCAACCTGGTCCCAGATTTAGAAGAAACTCCAGATTTATGTGGTCCAGTTCAGAATTTTCCCACATGATTGTATAGTTAAATTTTATAACCATTAAAGGAAAAAATACAATTATTTTTTTGTTTATTTTTTTAATCTCCTTAAACGTTTACAACAAAATGAGCAATCTCCAGCAATTCATATCAAAATCAGCAATCTCCAATTTATAATTATAGATTTCACCTATACTGTGCATCCTGGAGACCTTGTAGTTGGCTACTAGACTAACAACAACAATATTTCAATATAATATATAAAAAAAATTACAAATCTAGAATATAAAATACCAAAATCAATTATCTCAATTTACTCAGTTTTAGTCTGACGGGAGATTGTTGACTTTGCTCTGACAGGCCTCAATTACACTTACCTTCTAAGTTATACAGGGTTTTTATAGGTTGACACATGTTCTTATATTTTTGATTAGGTTCAAAATATTAAATATAAAACTGATTTGATATTTGATTTAAATTCAATATATTCAATAAATATACACTCTAGTTTAAACAAAAAGTTGTTTCATTTTAAAAATCGTAAATTAAAGGCATTTATAGTTAATGTATAGGGTTTAATATTCTTATAAATATTCGAAAAATAAATAATCATACTTTAAAAGTGAAAAACTCAGTCAGTTTAAAACAGCTGATAAAATAACAGCTTAGATTTTAAATATGTACAAAACAGACTGTTTTAAACAGTAATTCAGAGTTAAAATTTTTACTTAAAAGTGAGTAAAACTTTAACTCTGTCCCTGGTGCAAAATTATAAAATTAGCACAAAACTCCAATATAAATAAAAAATATTGGCATCCATACATACTCCGCAACAAAAAGCCCACTAAAATTTAAATGAGGAACGCATCCCTATGACGTCAGAATTGAGATTAGATTTTCATTATATAATACCACCTTGGATAAAAAACTTCTAGGATATCACATATTCCTGAGACCGAAATAATACGATACAACTAAATTTACCTTTATACAAAAGTTGATAATAACTCAGGAATATGTGGTATTGTATTTTGCAATAATATCAGAAAATTGCCGTTAAACTGACAGATAGCTAACCTCAATTCCACGGGCTGCATTCGTCATTCAAATATCAAAGTAGGCCTTTTTTATGTGGAGCATATATGCTGCTATAGTACCTATTAAAAGAGACCGGATTTCAGGTAAAAAAATAGTATAATAATTACCTATTATACCTATCTTAATGCTACAGAGCTATTTTTATAGTAATTGACCTATAGGTTTAAAATAGTTGCCATTTATACAAGGTGTCACGAAAACGGCGCACTAACGGTATTTAAAAATCGAATTAAAGTTCTTTTTTATCTAGACTGCGGCAACGTTGCAAATTTAGGGTTTTGGTTGGTAAATACAGTTGTCAAGTTGGTCGCATTGATTAAAACAAACTAAGCTAGTTATAAATCTAATTGTGGTTATGTATAAATTATTGTAGGTTACATTGTGCACTTGTCAAGTTGAGTTGTCGAAATTCGTAGTTAAAAATGCAATTAATTTGGCTTTGGTGGTGCTTGGATGAGTAAAATCATATAAAAAAGTAGTTAAATATAGGTTGCTTTACGGCCCAGAAGAGAAAGTATTCCTAGCGGATAATAATCTTCAAGAATTTATATAAAAGAAATTAAAATTTTTTGTGAACGTAAATGTTGTCCAATGGTAGATAATGTGAACATAATGTGTGATGTAATATTTATAAAACCAAATTCGTTACTTTTTTAATCCAAAAATGTCCAAAAGGCGATGTACTTTTTCTTCCATTGTGGCATTTGGCATAATTTCATCTAAATGAAGTTTTGCCCTCAAAAGGGCTTTTACATTCGAATTCGTTGCTATTAATTTTGACAATTATCTTTTTATTTAAAATTGACAAGTAAATTATCAATAATAAATATTATAGTCAATTTGACAGTGTCAAAGTCATGGAGCCTACACAAGGAGTCCAAACTGCATGTAAACAAGAATCTTCCTAGGTAAAGTAGGCGCTGGTGTCCCATTTATTCTGAAACAATTGACTAATTTGTACCGAAACGCTACCAAAAGAGCAGACGTCAGGACGCATTAACAATCAGCGCCGCTGGTGGTGAAAAAAAGACTTAATTTGTGCCATTTAGAGGGCAGGTTTTGTCAATTTTCCCTATTAAGTTCGGGCTCCTTGTGTAGGCTCCATGGTCAAAGTATTTAATTAAATTCTTTAGCAGAAGTACCATTTTTAAATACTAAAAATACTAAGTCAAACTGGCATAAGCCACCAACCTAACAAAAAAAAACAGATAAAAAAAATGAACTGTATTTTTTTATCTTTTAAGAATATTTATTTATATAAGGAATAAACACAATTAATGACTTTTAAAAAATAAATCGTTAAAATTTTTTAATAATTACAAAAATATGATGTTTTTTAAACTTAAATGCTTAAATGAACTTTAATAGTGATAGTCGGAATTTCTTGTTATTTTTTATATATACATACTTAGTGTTAGTGCGTCATGTTTTGGACACTCTGTAGACTAAAAGTTTTTGGCTTGAATGTTCGTTTTTTAACAAAAATTTAATTTTAAATCCGATCTCTATTATAATAACAATGTTTGCCACAAAGGAATTAGAGTGGATTTTTTTATTTGGACACATTTAATTAGGTTGGTATGTATGGTGGCGGAATCGAGCGATGACGACTAAAAATCCTTAGAGTAGGGAAGAAATGGGAGGCATAATTAGACCGCTAGAATGGCATCGCCAAACCACTCAGTAGGTATATTACTTACCTTTAAAAAATTAAATATTCCTCAGTGAAAATACAAAAAAACTCAACAAACTCAGTTAATCCCGCTTTTCAAACATTTCGGGGTGAAAACGTGCACCAAACTGTCCCACCCGCAGTCAGCCAGCTGACCTTTCCTGTGCGCGTTCCAATCCAACCCGTACACGAACTCCGAATGGTGCTGTATAGTCTCGACGGGGTCGCAGCCCTGCTTGAAGTCCCAGACGCGCGTGGTGAAGTCGTAACTCACCGAGGCCAGCACGCTCAGGCAGTGCGGACTGAACTGCACCCGCCTCACCGCGTACTCGCACCCCTTCAGCTGGAACATCGGCTGCAGGTAGTTGCGGATGTCCCAGCCCCTGATGAGGCCGTCGCTGCCGCTAGTCGCCAACAGGTTCTCGTCGTATTTGCACCAGTCGAGGCTGAGGACCTCCGCGTCGTGCACGCGGAAAGAGGTGGAGGGCTGGGGGGAGAGGCTGTTCCACAGTTTCAGGCTCCCGTCGCCGGATACCGAGGCGAAACAGTTGGGGAGATGAGGGGAGAACATCGCGTTGTAGACCAGTTGTGAATGACCTAAAATTAACGTTAAATCTACAGCATTCAGGATTTAGTTACAAAGAGGAACAAATTTCCCCTTAATAATATTATGATAAACACGGTGTGCGGCACACCGTGTGCCTAAAAGAAGTTTAGTCACATAAAAATGCCGCCAAAAACGAATTGCAGTTTCTTGTTCGAAATTTCGAAGTTTTTAGAAAAAAACATGATTTGTTTTTAATTTTTGTTTATCTTAAAGTCTCCCTTTGACAGAGTACACATTTGTACACCGATTTTTATAATATTGGAGTATATTGTTAAGGAGACTTGGAGAATACTTTTTTATACTGTGCATCATTTGATATTCAGGGTCATTTAACTTGAAACTTGAAATATCTCAGTTAGTACACAATCCACACAACAAGGTCTGTTCTATCTCGTACTAAAAATACAAAAAATCACTGCAACACTGCACAGTTTAACGGCGGCCATTTTTGTTGTTTACAATTTTTGTGCTTTGGGTTTGTGCTCTGTTTATACAGATTAATAATCGTTTTAAACGTTGTGTTTCTCATAGTAAGCCTTAAAAGAGTCCTTAAAGTGCTAAGAACAACCATTTTACTCCTCTATTGTAAAAAATAAACTTTATTTTATCAGGGCTGTCATAAAACTGTCAAATGTCAATTTTAAGGTTAAATTATAACCCACAAATTACAGGAACGCCTAAATGCAGGAATGGGCTTCATCTTAATATAAATTTTGCGTAAAATAAAACCAAATCAAACCAAACCGGTAACAAAGTTCGAGATAAAGGGCAATGCACGAAGGAATAATCGTCTTCAATAGGGTGGTTAGGCTTCAATAGGGCGGTTACGGGGGGTTGGGTTGGTTGGGTTTGGTTTGATTTGGTTTGTTTTATTTTACACAAA
This sequence comes from Brassicogethes aeneus, assembly GCA_921294245.1. Taxonomy (NCBI): domain Eukaryota; kingdom Metazoa; phylum Arthropoda; class Insecta; order Coleoptera; family Nitidulidae; genus Brassicogethes; species Brassicogethes aeneus. The sequence goes on from OV121135.1 coordinate 56,217,525, forward strand.
AATTATATTAAGATGGAGCCCATTCCTGCATTTAGGCGTTCCTCAAATTACACCATAGTTGTACAATTTGCTTATTAATATGTCGTGATCTAAGGTCTAAATCTACAGCATTCAGGATTTAGTTACAAAGAGGAACAAATTTCCAATTTTTCTGCTTTTTTTAAACTTTATTTCCCCTTAATAATATTATGTACATTTTGTCAAAAACATTTTTTCCTATTTGCAATAGATGGCGCTGTAATGAAAAAAAATCAATTTGGTTCGATTTTTCTTCTTATACGATTCTGCAATAATTTTTCTATAAAAATATCACTTTTTTGGAAATATTTATCTTATTAAATTAAATCTGATTTTTTTAAGTACCCACGATTTTTTAACTAATATTTAAGTTTCCTTTTGCGCACAATGGTCACTTTTTACCTGCCAACATTAAATCCTTTAATTTAAAGGATTATTGTACTATTTTTAATAAAAATACCCCATTTAAGTTAAAAAAAAAATATTATACTGAGGCAAAACAGTTGAGATGAGGGGAAAACATCGCGTTGTACACCAGTTGTGAATGACCTAAAATTAACATTAAATCTAAAGCATTCAGGATTTAGTTACAAAGAGGAACAAATTTCCAATTTTTCTGCTTTTTTAAAACTTTATTTCCCCTTAATAATATTATGTACATTTTGTCTAAAACATTTTTTCATATATGTAATAGATGGCGCTGTAATGAAAAAAAATTAATTTTGTTCGATTTTTCTTCTTATACGATTCTGCAATATTTTTTCTATAAAAATATCATTTTTTTGGTAATAATTATCTTATTAAATTAAATCTGATTTTTTTAAGTACCCACGATTTTTTAACTAATATTTAAGTTTCTTTTGGTTTAAGTTTTATACATTATTTCATTCGGTGATAATTATCAATTGCGCACCATGGTCACTTTTTACCTGCCAGCTATAAATCCTTTAAATTAAAGGATTATTGTACTATTTTTAATAAAAATACCTCATTTAAGGTAAAAAAAAACCATTATTTTGTTAATTAATTAATTTAATCCTAATTGAGGTACAAAAAAAATTGTATTTAGTTATAAATGATAATTATTATTGAGGTAAAAAGAAGCTACGCGGTCTCGTGATTTTATTAAATTATTTTGCATTCAACATTTTCCAAGAAAACCAAACAAAAAACTACTGAGCCTAGTTTAACCGATTAAATTCATAGTTCTCGACGAGAACTTCTCGTGATATAATATAAGATTAAAACCATTATTTAAAGTAAGTTTTAAAAATAAAATAACTGTACCTATATGCAAAATTAATAAAAATAATGTTGGAAATAATTTAGTTGTTTTATTAGAGAAAAAATATATAAATGCGTTTTTACTTATAGGCTATAGCCTATATAAGTTATAGCCTATAACTCAAAGGTACTCACGGTGCTGTTCTGAGAGGTGATTTTTGGACTTTCTGTGAAACCTAATTTTTTTTATATTCTTGTTAATTAGGTCATAACTAAAATTTTAAGAGCAAAATAAAAAAAATGTGACGGTTAATTTTGTTTTAATTGGATGTTTATTAAAAATATGTAGGTATGCACACTTTCAATTCTCCAATTAAAACTTGTGATTCTGAGAGAACAAAAATTATAGAATACAAATCAAACGTCAAATAAATTTTTAATAGATCTAAGTTTCATGGCAACCTTTAAGGATATATTAATTAAGGGAACATAAATGTATACGTCAAAGGTTAGATTAAAAGTTTGAACGTTTATTGCAACAAAACAGTAAAAAATATTAAAAAAAATTGTAAAAACCTTTTTTTTAGTTATGCAAATATTAAATATTTAAATTAAATCGCTAGTTTTAATTGGATAATTGAAAGAGTGCATAATATTTTTAATAAACAGCCAATTAAAACAATTCAAACCGTCAGTTTTTTTTTATTTTGCTCTTAAATTCTTAGTTATGACCTAATTAACAAGAATATAAAAAAAATTAGGTTTCACAGAAAGTCCAAAAATCACCTCTCAGAACAGCACCGTGTACTATGTTCCACACATCAAAGTTCCATTACATGACTGATAGAAATAATTAAGGTTATTTTCTGTTAATGTCAAATTTATTTCGTCTTATTTTCTAAAAATAATATAATGTATTTTTTGTTTATAAAGGTGTTAATTTAGAACACATAATTATAAAATTGTATTATTTTCAGAAAATAAGACAAAAGTACTTTGACACTGACAGAAAATTAACCTTAACTTTTTCTATCAGTCACACTCAAAGCATAACACCAAATATTCGTTTAATACCTGTAAAAGTCCCCAAGGAAGACTGCCTATTAGGATCCCATAGCTTTATACTCCGATCCCATGAAGCACTCAAAAACAACTGATCCTGCCTGGTCCTGGCCCAATCCACCGAATACACCTCCTTCTTGTGCTCCCAAAAAGTCACGGGGGGGACGTTAGGCGTGCTCAAGTTCCACAACTGCAAGCCCCCATCCCCTGAGGCACTAACCACATGATCCGGGTTATTTTCACTCCAAACAACATCGAACAGACCGTCGGTCCACTGACTACTTTGCACCTCGACTATTTTGTTATCGTTCAAGTCGAGAATAAACAACGTTCCACCCCCGGTTAAACCAAAAAATTGACTTGTTGCTACCACCAGACGGTCAGGGTTGAAAGGGGAGAATCTTACGCTGTACCCATGGCGATTCGGCGTTATAAATGAAGCCATTGTTGAATTAGGCTGGTTTCAGTATTCGTTGCGTTAAATTCATCATTAGTTTACTTATTTTTTGGCTAAAAACCTATATAAACACAGTTTGACAACAACTGTCAATTAGACATAACCACACTTTTACTTTATTAGTTTTTTCGCTTTTTAATTACAAACAAGTGGTATGTTTTTCATATATCCAAAATACTTTTACCAGAAGTTGTTTCATGAGATACGAATCAATAATATTCAATATAAATTAAAATAAACATTTTGGTAGTTCTTTCGCGTCGTTCATTTAAACTACTATGTGTCAAATGACATAAAGTGAGGTTACTTAGAGAATAGTAAACAATTAAAAAATCAGTGTTCAAACACAAGTTAAACAACTATTATGAACATAATAATTACAGTTTTACTACGCTATGGGAAGAGACTCCAAGTAAAAACAACATTTCGTAGAAATAACAGTTATTTTAACTTAAATATTGCAGCTCAACGCGTAAATGGGAAAAGGATAGAAGGGATCGTTTAAAAGAAGCTTTTGATCAGTTAGGAAAAGTTCTTCCTAATTATAATCCTTCTCAAACGTTAGTTAAAATTGAGATTTTAACCAAGGCAGCTTTGCATATTAAAGATTTGGAGGATAAAGTTAAGAATTTGGTTTTGCCTGATACTAATAAAGATGAGATTGAAAGTAAGAATAATATTTTAAATATTTATAATATTTATTAAGTATTATTGTTTTTAAGCTGATTTTGTACGAAATTTACAAGAACGTATTAAAAAACTGCTTACTAGAAATGAGCAGTTGTGTAACTTATTAAAAGACGCTAATATTACAATACCAAAAGCTTGTGGTCTTGTTAAAAAGTTTAGAGTTCCTCTAAAATGGTCCAACAGGATAAATCCAGAAACGGCACAGTTATTAAGCAAAAATGAGGCGGAAAGTAAGATTTTTAATAAAAAAATATAATTTTTCTCCATTTTCCAACTATTTTAGAAGGAACACGGACTAGGAAAACTCCAAGAAAGAAGTTCAGGCAAACCACAAGTATAGCACCAAAACATAAGAAAATTTTAAGGAGCCGCTTTGATGAGAGAAAAGTTAAACCAGCAAAAAGAAAAAACATAGCAGTTGTTCCACAAAAACTTTTAATTGTAGTTTCTCAACCAACTATAAATCAACAATGTTACATAATAACAAATCCACCAAGGAATACTTTGGTTCAAAACAACTACACAAGTACTGGTAAGAAAAATTTATTTTTTATTATAAATTTAAATTTAAACTGTAAAATTTGGATTTCCCAACAAAAAAGGTTTTTGTGAAATTTTTTTGTGCGGTATTTTTAAGATTGACATGCAAAAAAACTCACCTAAAACATTATTTTACAAATTACATATATTGTGTTTTTTAGTCAATTCAAATACAATAATCTTCACAACATCTCAATTAACAAGAACAAATTCCAAAGTAACGACTTTAGGACCAGGTACTTTAATTCTCGCTAACGGTTCCATCCTCCCCGTCATTCAAAATCAAAATTTTATTCCCACCCCCACTATTATAGCTAATAACATTAACCCTCGCCCCAACATACAAAATGTTATAGTCGTATCGAGCGTGAACACACCTAAAATAACGCCAATTGTAACAGTTGCGCAACAAAAAGGTGTTACTAGTTACAAACCTGTTAGGCCTAAAACGTGTTTCACCCAGACGACGCAAGTGAATAAGGTACCCATACCTGCCTCCAGGTATGCTCATAACTATGTTGTTTTTGATCATCCTCCACCGGAGGTACCGAATAATAAGAATAATATTAAAAAAGGTAAAAGTGTTGTTAAACGAAAAATTGTGGAGCAAAAGTCAGAGGAAAGCCAAACTGACATAAACATAGAAGGAAATGATGAAATTCCCTCTAAAAAGTCCAAGATTGAGATTATCAGCAATGAGGTGATAAATCAGGGAAATGCTTTGAACAAAGACAAGACTTCAGTAGCAAGTACTTCCAAAAACATCGCTAATGAAGAAATACAACCAGAAGTTGATAAAGTTGATAAAATATCAAAGCCAAATTCAAACACCGCATTGGTAAAAGATAACAAAGAAAATATATCTGATGAACCAAACAATAAACCTGACACAAAACTATCCATAGATGCAGAAAAAATAACTCAATTAAAGGAGAAAGTAGACTCCAATGAATTACCAGATTTGAACGCGAATGAACTCAATTTGCAGCATTCAGAACTTTCAAACGATTTATTTGCTTCACTTCAAGTTCCCACAGGTTGTCAAAATCCTGAGTCCACCTCGCCTACGGCCGCCTTTTTGCTTACATTCCCTTTGGTATCCACCTCGAATGGCGTTAAAGTAACCGAAGTGATCGACGAAGAAAATTCTGAAAGAGGCACGCCGAATTTACTGCAAATCGGTACGATGACAAATACTAGAACCACTGTTTCCCAGAGCGACGCCCTCACTCCCAGTTTGTTGAATCTAGATAATTTCTCCTTTTTTACCGGCAAAGAGTTTGCTAATTACTCTAACAGCTATACAACTCCAAGCAACATATTTTCCAATAGTTTTAAAAGTACTACTCCCAGTATTATCAGTACGAGTATTTTTTCAAACAATTATACTTTTACTTTCACAACAGCAAGCAGTATAGTAACTCCTAGCGTATTTACCAATTCCACTAACACAGATAATAAAAAAATAAAAAGATTCTTTGACCCTTTACCGTATAATATAAACGAAAAGATAATAGAAAACCCTAAATCTGCAGCCTACTCGCAAATGCCAAATTTATTAAGCGACAATATTGTTCCTATCCCTAGCACAATAACTTTGCAACCCAGTCTACCCCCTCCAAGTATGCGACCGAAAATACCGTCGTCATTTGACGTCATGCAACCCATCATACACTCCACGCTGAGTATGCAACCTAAATTACAAAATGCCCCCCCTAAAACATCATTCAGCCTTGGTTTACAACCCCCAATAAACAATTTACCTCCTATCACTACTTTTACTACTAGTTTTCCACCAAAATTGCATAACACACCCTCTTCAACTTCCTTTAATATGCACACGTCGCAAAGTATGCAACCAGCAATACATACCTTACCGCTTACCACCTCAGCAAGTATGCAACCAAAATTGCACCCGGCACCCCCCACCACAACGTTTAATGTCCAATCGATGGTTCCGCCCACTACTATGGCTAGTATGCAACCAAAAACACACGTCTCGCCGCCTAAATTAAGAAATATGCAACCCACATTACACTCACAATCTTCCAGTACATCGTTCAATTCCTTTAACACTTTTCCCATCACCACTACAGTCAGTATGCAACTCAAATCACACGCTGTAACCCTAGCAACGTCGTTTAACAGTACGCAACCACCACCGACTACCACAGTCAGTATGCAACCAAAAATACACATCTCCACAAACCTATTTAACGCTCCACGTACATCGTTTAACGTTCAGTCGATTGCGCCTCCAAAATTATTGCAAACCGCGCCCCCCAACACTCTTTTTAGTAATGTTCAGTCTTTGGCTCCTCCTATGCAGTCAAAAATACATCCGTTACCTCCCACATCGTTTAATGTTCAATCGATAGCGCCTCCCAGTTCGCAACCCAAATTACATTTCAATGCGCCGCCAATCAATCAATCTACTTTCAGTATGCAACCCAAATTGCACCACGCACCCCCTACCACATCCTTCAACGTGCAATCGATAGCTCCTCCCACTTCGTTTAACTTGCAATCTATAGCCCCGCCCCTAAATACTTTCAGTATGCAGCCCAAGTTGCATAACAACGTTTTAGCACCTCCCACTTCTTTCGACATGCATTCGGTAGCTCCGCCGACGTCTAGAAGTATGCAACCCATACAGCACACGATACATCCGCCTACGTCTATAAATATGCAACCAGGATCGCTGCCGATTAAGGCCGTTCTGGATCCACCTCAGAAGGAGATTAAAAATTATCATCATCACAATAATAAAGCTTATGCCAATGCGCAAATGGGTAATGAGTCCAATAGTGCTAGGACCAATTGTACCTCGTACAATCCGAAGTCTAGTAATAACGCTGTCAGTTCTTATAGCTACTATGGTGATAGTAGTAATTTTAACTCGAATTGTTATAAGAACATTAACAAAAATGACAATAAGGGTTACTATTCCATGCCAACATACGATAATTATGAGAATTACAAGAAATGCGATAATTTTTCGGATAATTATTATGCCGCAACTCAAAATCCTTCAAAAGATAAATTCAACAGCCCTCCAAAGTCCAAACAACCAAGTCAAAGTAAACCTCCAATAAACTGGATGACTGCTCCAGATAACAAAATACAAACAGATTACTTCTTGCCTCCTTTATCAAAGGAAAACGAATTCACGGTTTACCCAAATAACTCATTCGCCTCAAACTCACAGACAACATACTTTAATACTAATACGATGTATAGCACCAGTGAAATAACCATGAACGATAACACCAGAAAAACTATAGATCTCCCCATAAATCCATCTTTGAGTAACAACTATCAAAGGACAGACTTGGAAGAGTGGTCCCCGGCAAAAATGCCTCAATTTTTGGACCCCCTTGTGGGCGATTTGGGACTCAATCACATATACGAACCCAAGACGGATAAAAGAGTTAAAGATACCAGCAGGAGAAGTAAGAACGTTAACTACGATAATCAAACGAACTTTTTGTCGGTTAGTCAGCTTGTGGATAGTAATAAAAATGAGAATGTGCCGGCTAGAACTACTACTAGGAGGAATAGTGGTAATAGAGCCAAAACACAGCAGGTTAAACAAAAAAGAAAGTCGCAGGAAGCCAAGGAAATGCCGAGTAATGCTAATAAGAGTGACGGGCTGAAAAATACACAGCAAATGAATAAGTTCGTTGCTAGTTTTAATAATCAGGATATTTTCTGTGAAAATAGCAATAACAAACCAAAGAATAGCTCTAGTAATTATACAGCCGAGGCTCTTATAGGCCACACTAATAATATAATTAACGATGCGAATAAAAAGCAAAATTACACCAACAAAACTTTAGTACCTCCACCTTTTCTTACCGATAACATTATTACCTATTTCCCCCCTGTTGAATTTACCCAGGAGAATACTTATATTCCACAAAATCAAGCCTATAATAGCAATACTTTTACCCATAATTTTGGAACATTCCAAAACACTTCATACACAGCAAACAATTTTATTCCCGCCACAAACACAATAACAACAACATACATCCCTACAAACAATTTTGTTCACGATACACACGATTTTATCTCTGATAACTTTAACAACATATTCTCCACTCCAGTCAAGGAGAAACCTTGCCCTAAACCTAACAGGAACGTAAATAGTAACACGGAAAAAAACCTAAATCAAAACTGTACGAATACCTACAAGAAAGGCAAAAAGAAACCCCCTCATGATACGAATATAAACAATTTTGACATCCAGTTCCTCTCCATGCCTGGTAACCGCAACTCCCCCTTGTTACCCGATGATTTTCACACACACACCACCTACATACCCCCTCCTACAACTTACAAAACCATCAACCCCTTCTCCCACAATAACAACAAAACATCTGACATGTCTTCTACCCCCCTACTTCCGCTTCCGCCTGTTCCTGGCACGAGAAATAGCAATCAACCCGAAATACTTCCCGTGAACTCTAGTGGTACTTCGTTGACGAACTTCAATTTAAGTACCATATTCCCAGAGATCAATAAGGTAAGTTTAAGTGTGTTTATGGGTAAGAAAAGAGTTCTAACAGTTGTTTTAGGGGCCAATACCGGAACTGTATTCCAGAAATAAAGATCAAGGATCTAATAGGAACTATAATCCCAGTACTAGTACTGCAATACAAGTAAGATCTTTAAATCTTTAAGTTTTAATATTTTTTTGTATTTTGTATATTTTAGGCCCCCTTTGTTGGTAACAAGTCATCCTTTAATTTTAATTATAATAATAATTAAATTAAGACTTTTAAAAAGAATTGTACCTGATGTATATATTTTATAATAAATAACTCGTCAAAAATGCATTTTGTATTATCTACTCAAAAACAAACATCATACATATAATTTAGCACGGTTTATGTAAAAAAAAGTTATTTTGATCTGGTTTTTTTAAGTTGGCATATTTCTCTTTCCGCAATCTGACAGCTTGTCTCGTGGTGGGGACAATGTGACTCGCTTGAATCGCTTAAATAATCACCATTTCCTGTTATATTTTCTTCATTATCATCATTGGATGCCTCGTCATCATTTATGGCTTCGTATTCAGTTTGACTTATATCCTACAGTGAAATTTGAATATTTTACACCCTAAGCAAGTATCTCTGTCCTACTTACGCTCTCACTACTGCTGCTGCTGAGGGCTAAAGACATGGAAAAGTTCAGTAAATTTGGTGAGCTCAATGATACTCCAAGCCCTAGCAAAGGCCTACTTTGAGTTTTACCATTTTCAGTATTATTTTCTGATTGTTTGTTTTTAATGTACGTAGCTGAGGATGAAGCTGAGCTAGACCCTTTTGCAGGATGTAAAGCTGTGTTACTTTTCTTGAAGCTTCTAAGTAAAAAGAAACTTGTTAAAGAATCAAAAGCTTCTGATAAAAATTATTACGTGCTTTCTGTGTTGGTACTTTTCTGGAAAGCATGGTCAGTAAAAGGAATTCTGTCTGGATGTTCTTCATTGTTATTTAGTTTATAGACATTCTTAGCTTGGGATCTGGTTGAATCTGATTTTTTGCAAAATTTTCCTGCTAGTCTCTGTAATGTAATTTTTATGTTATATATTATTAAAACTATGTTTTACCTCTTTGGATTCGTTGATCTGTGAAATATATCTATTTTGTATGGCTTGTAACTGGTTTATGTACCATTGTTGATCTCTACTCTTTTGGAAATAGGTCGGAGCTCTTACTTGAAATCTAAAATCATTATGTTTACCCTTACCACAACACTTTTTAAACCTACCTTAGCACAATAGTATCCAAAGGAACATTTAAATAGCCCTCACTGACCAAAAGATCAGACCGTATGAACCTATTGTACCCCCAGCATTCCCCAACCTCGAAATCTGAAGAAAACTCCCTAACAACATTTTTTGTTGAATCCCCACCCGCCTGATGAAGCATTTCCACTTTGTATTCATACTTGGATGATTCCGGATAACCAGAGCTTAACTCCAAGAAAACAGATAGGTAGTTTCCTTTGACAATACCATTACCATCTGGGTATATTTTCAGCCTCCATGATAAACCATTTGAGTGTAATGGTGGGGAGTAGACCGGCTCAGATTCTAGCTTGGCTTTCGAGAAGTTGTGCATTATGAAAGTGCTGCTTTCATATGGGGGAATCATTTCACTATAAGAGTTCATCAAAATTACCTAAAATGATCTAAATAACACATCTACCTGTGGAAGTCTGCTGGGACAGGTGCAGTAACACAAGAAGTCATGGGTTTTTCCTTAACTGATTGTATCTTTTTGCTTAAATCGGAGCTTTTTCCAATCAACTCAGATCTGGTGGAGTTGTGGAGTTGATGCTCTGTTTCGTGTAGTAATTTTTCCAATTGTTCCGTTTCCTTTATAGAATATCAGAGTTAAATTTTAATGGTTGAAAATTATTGTTAATATTACTTGTGTTAAAGTCTCCTTCTGCTTCATAAGGGTGATGAGTTTCGTTTTTAATTGAGTGTCAAGTTTATTGACCATTAGCTCTACCGCGGTTCTTATTTCTCGCACGCGGTCATCCTTAGCTTTCCGTACTGATTCTACGTTTCTATCCTAAACACGTCAAAAGTTTTCAAGAGGTTAAAATAGAAAGAATGTAAAAAAATTAAATATTTTTATGGCGACTTTTGTGGAAATTGTTCTCTGAAAAAGTAAAAATAAGAGTTTTGAAAGTCTCATTTCTTAAAAACTCAGAATAAGACTTAAGTCTTAATTATTAAGTCGAAAAAAGTCAAAATAAGACTAAGTCGGAAAAACTCAGAATAAGTCTTAGTAAGTCGGACTTAGCAAGATTTGGGAGTCTTCTGGAAGAGTTAATAAGCAGAGAAATAATAGATACAATAATAACTATCCTGAATTGTTCAGAGAGGTTCTATTTGGTTATTGTAAAACAGAGATAAACTTGTAAAATAAAAACGAAGAAAAGTATTCATGAACAGTTTTTCTGTGTTGTTATAAGCCAAGTTTATTGCATAATTACCTTTATAGTAACATATATGTGTAATAATTACAAAACATATAATTTTTTACATGCGATGCGCTTGACTTGCTTTCATTGTTGCCACTGTAAGTTTTATTTTAACAGTTTCTCTTTATACAAAAAAAAAATATATGCAAATATTCATCTGATAATTGTTCCAAACAATTGTTCTAAAACAACACATGTGTACTTCTGGTGCAATATCGATTTTCTCAGCTGACCAATTAGATCACAGCTGACCGTCATGTGATCGCATCTTCCAGCGTTTTCTAGACGTACCCAGTGTTGCCGTTTGCGGGTATTTTCTTCATGTTTGCGGTAAAACCGGGTCTACAATTGTCGCAGGGGTCCGATCGCAGAACATAAGCTTGCGCAAAGGACTCCGCAACGTGGCGATGGAGCAAGGTTCTTTTGTCAGCTGGGTGCTTTGCGCAAGCTTATATTCTGCGACCTGCGACAATTGTAGACCCGGCTTAACATTTTGAAGCGGGTGAAATGAGGTATTTTCTAAATTTCGATGAAAATACCAGTGGCGGCTGGTGGATTTTGGCACACCCATATCTCAGTTATTAGACATGGGACCCACATCAAATTTATATGATTTATAATGACATTATATAGACAAGTTCTGCGCAAGCAGAATTTAAATTAAAGTTTGCGAAAAAAAGTTAGTATTTAAGTGTGCCCCCCCAGCCTCCTAATTCAAATTAAAGTGGTACAATATTTAATTTACTGAAGTTTATCGACAAATTTCAAATTTTATTAAAAAATTTCAAGTATTACAGACTTTATACCATTTCTAATTTTTTTAAAATTTAGTTAAAAAAGTAATAAAAATTTAAAATGGTATAAAACCTGTAATCCTTAAATTTTTTTAATAAAATTTGAAATTTGTCGATAAACTTCAGTGAATTAAATATTGTACCACTGAAATTTGAATTATCTTAATTTGGAGGGGCACACTTAAAAGCTAACTTTATTTTCGCAAACTTCAATTTAAATTCTGCTTGCGCAGAACTTGTCTATATAATGTCATTATAAACTCATATAAATTTGATGTGGGTCCCATATCTAATAACTGAGATATGGGTGTGCCCAAAATCCACCAGCCGCCACTGGAAAATACTATTTAAAGAAATGTTCAGTAAATATAATTGTATATTTACCAAATATGCATAATTATCGAATGTTTTTTAATTTTTGGTCGGGAAATTTCATTGAAAACATTGCTTATGTGTTGTTATAAGCGTTATAACACAAAAACAATGTTTATAAATACTTTTCTTTGAGAATAACCAAATACAACATCTCTAAATAATTCCGGATATTTATTTTAATCGCTATAGGTACCTAGCATTTCTCTGCTAAAAATCTTATTAAGTTTCATTAATTCTTCCAGAAGACTCCCAAATCTTGCTATTAGTCTGACTCACTAAAACTTATTCTAAAGTCTTTTTCAGAGTTTTTAAGAGGATGTAAGATTTTCAAAACTGATATTTTTACTTATTAAAACTTTTTCGGAAAAAAATTCTACAAGGGGAAGCTTTAGTCATAATTGTGGAGCAATCAGACAAAAGCAGATAAATCCAGTTTTGTTAAAAAATGAGTTAAGTATGAACTAACAGTAAATGAGGTAAGGTTAATCCATTGGTGAACTCAGAATTGAGCCAAACCAAGTAGTTGATATAGAATACCGGTCTCGAAACCTAACAAATCAAGCAAAAGCAGATAAATCCAAATTAAAAAATCACATTATTGTTATTTTAAATTAACTTAAATTGCATTAACATTTTTCAGATTAATCCTGGACCACCCTGTATAGGTCAATGGATAAAACGGTTTTTTTATTCCTATTTCAAGCAAATGGAGATAAATCCTGTCAATTAATTGAATTCAAGCAACACTAGATAAATCTATTTTGGTTTTTTACTATAACACATGATGCAGGTGGAAAAAAATAAAAAAATGAATTTTAAGTTCTTATAGCACTATAGAATATAGAATTCATGGGTTGTTCTTTGTGAAAATATTGCAGAACGAAAAATATTTGTTTTTCGCTGATAACTCGAAACTGCTTAAAACGGATTTATCTGCTTTTGTCTGATTGCTCCACAATTAACTTGGTAGTTACCACTTCTTGCACTATACTTATCAACTCCATCAACCTTCTTCTCAACTGTCCAACCTCATCCCTAATTTGCGTGACATTTTGCTCGTAAACCTCGTCCAGAGGTTTGAAAGTATGACCGCAATGCTCACCGCCCCAAAGAGCACATTGATGGCAGATGCAGCATCTGCAGGTCCAGCAGTACACTGACAACTTCTCCAAATGCTTGGTGCACCTGTCTTTGTTCACTTCTTCGGCTCTTCTGTCGCTGGAGCATCCCCCATTCAACGAGTCCAGTTGTTGGGTGACTTCCTCGACCCAGCGGCAGTTCACCAGTTCGTGCATGTGCAGGGAGGCCCTGCAATGGGGGCACTGCGACCTCTGTTCGGTCAGCCATTTGCGTATGCACATGTAGCAGCACAGTTTGGAGCAGTGCGGGCAAAGGTGGGCTTCCTTCAGTTTTTCCATGCATATGAAGCAACGAAATACTTCCGATAACGTCTGAAATGCTTCGTTTTATGCGGGTTTGCTTTTTATGATGGAACTTACAGTTTCTGATGGGGAGACGTCCATGATGTAAAGTACCAAAATAACTTTTGATTTTTAAAAGGTTATTAAACAATGCTTGTTTTGGCATGTCTTGGAGCTTAGCAACAAACTCAAATCATTGTTAAAAAGACATATTTGTATTCCACAGAACTGGTCTAGGGAGGGTAAGAAATAAAACAAAATATAAATTTTAAAGAGTTTATTTCTCAACATCAAGCATCACTCAAGAATAATATTAGTAACATCTATTAATAGCTTTATATAACATACACAGCCTAACAAATTTAACAATTCCTTTACTTGGAATGTAAACATTTTTAGAGATAGAGCGAAACTTTTAGTCAATATTATTAGTTTTACAACATGCCATACAATTTGGCGATGTTTTTATTATTATTAAATTATTTTAATAGGAAAAATTATAAGTTAAACTATTGCTAAGTAATTGAATTAAATTAAATTTAAACTACATAATACGTTGAATTGGCTTAAGCAGAGTGGGGTTGAGTATCTGGCCTAAAAATTCAAAAAATATTGGTTTTACGTATACATGTATGCTGCAGCATATCCACGAATTGAGAAAAAATTGAACCTACACCTCGCCAAAGTTTTTTGTTTTGAATGCGTTCCACCAACTTCAAATACCGACAGACAGCTGTTTCGACCTTTATTGGGTCTCATCAGTGTCTCATCTCGCCTCTGTTGACTCAACAACTGAGCATATAGGCTCAGGGAGTAATTTGTTTTGATTGTGTTCCACTACACCAAGTTGTCCGACACTGATGAGACCCAATAAAGGTCGAAACAGCTGTCTGTCGGTATTTGAAGTTGGTGGAACGCATTCAAAACAAAAAAACTTTGGCGAGGTGTAGGTTCAATTTTTTCTTATGACTATTACCAGTGATGGGTCAAGAAAGTTTCTTAAAGAAACCAAGAAAATTGAATGTTTTCCACGAATTGAGTTAAAAAGATTACAACTTGGCTTTAGCAAATCACAGCTTTTATAATCTTGAAGAAAAACAAAATTATGCCGTTTAAACCAAACTTAAAAAAAGGTGATGAACTCAAACGTTTATATTTTTGAATCAAATAAATTTTCATAAATTCGTTGTACTTTCTAATGAATCCAAATTTACCACCATTTGTGTAGTTTAATCCCAACATTGTCGATATTAAAACAGTGAACAAATTACCATACATGCCCAAAGACAATATTTCAGTGTGGTGCGCTATTACCTATCATGATGTATTTTATTAATGGGAATTTAGATCAACAGTTTAGAGAATTAAAAATTTTTTAAGTGAACAAATTATAATAATTCAATTGACTTTCAACACTTTTCTCGCAATGTTCGCAATTGGTTTGGAGAGAAAAATCGATTAGTTAAATTAACTGTACTATGGATAGAGTCCATTTAAGTAATTAAGCCCAGAAAAACAGTTTAAAGAATTAAAAACCATTAAAACATTTTGCATGTCATTTTAATTGTTGTTAACTTAATCCGTGGACATACTGTATATTGGTTTAATTTTTTTAGGATTTATTAAAGTTTTAACATGGTGCAGAGCTCTCAAATGTCGTAAAATCCTAAAATTCAGCATTCTGTCCTAAATGTCCTATTAAATTGGTCTTGTCCTGAAATGTCCTAAAATTTGTCATTTTTTGTTTTGTTAATATTTAAAATTGTGCCAGTCACATGATTTCGTCATGATAAAAACATGCCTACTCTATGGTTGACTCCTATCAAAACAAAATTAACAATTAAAAAACTATTTGATACTGTAAATAACTCAATTATTAAATCGGACCTACAGTCGTATTAAATCCACATCAGTGATACAAAACTACCCTTTAAGACATGGTATAGTTTTACAATTTGATCTTTTAACTTTGGAATTTTGTAATCCATGTAAAAATCAGTACCCGGAAAAAAGATATTCATATGGGAAATCAAATGCTCTACAAAAATAGTTTCTTAACATTTTTGGCTAAATTCACTCTATCAAAAGTTATTCAAGGTTAAAGTTGAAGATAAAACGAAATTCTTGTTTTTTCCTCTGTAGATTTATTTTTTTATAATTTTTTTATGGATGATAATTTTATTTTTTTTCTTTATAAATGTGTATTATACAACTAATCAACAATTTCCAATAAAAAAATAACATGACTGTTATTATTTAAATGAATAACAGTGAAAATGATATTTTCTAAAGAAAACAGCTTGTTCAAGCGAAAAAATTCCAATGTGTTATATTTTTTTTAATTTTTAGTAATTGTATCAATAACATAAAAATTATCATCAATAAAAGAACTCAAATTTTTAACTAACCCAAAACAAATCTACAACGGAAAAAAACAAAAATTTCGTTTTGACCATCTTTAACCTTGAATAACTTTTGATGGAATTAATTTAACCAAAAATGTTAAGAGACATTTTTGTAGAGCATTTGATTTCCCATAAGAATATTTTTTTCCGGGTACTGATTTTTACATGAATTACAAAATTCCAAAGTTAAAAGATCAAATTGTAAAACTATACCAATTTTTAAGGCATGATTGTAAGGAAACGGTTCATCTGACGGAAAATTTCAACCAAAACTTTTTTGTAGAGCATTTAATGATAGACCTTTTGTTGTCAACCCAAACAATATTTTCGATATACCTACTTTACAAAAAAAATAGTCGATTTTTTTGGCCCAGTCTAGTATACACCACACTAACCCAAAGCACAAGAATTGTAAACAACATGGACGCCGTTAGTATGTAACTTCGTAATTTTTAGTATCCGCGAAACGAGATAGAACCTTGTTGTTTTTGACAAAATAAAATCCGATGCTTAAGAAATCAAACTATCGGAAAAAATCTTAAACCAAAAAAAAAACAACGTAAAACTCACTTTTTTGGCTCCTTCTCCGGCCTCGTGGAGTCCGGCTGGTTTTGCTTGGAGTTCTTCGACGACGGCCTGCGCTGGCTCAGGAGCGACGGCGACCACACGAAACCTGCGCAATCTTAAAAAATTACGACTACAACTTTCCGCCGATCCGTCGTTATTCTTACCTGTCGACGACGACGGTTGCACGCTGTCGATGTTGTCGCCCAACGGCGGCGGCGAGGACGGCTGCAGGGCGGGGAGGGGGAAGTACGGCGCCTGCGCGACGCGGCGCTTGTCTTTGGCCGCGCACTCTTTCTTTCGGTTCTGGTCGTGCTCGGGGTAGCAGTTGATGGATCTCAGGAAGGATTCCAGCGGACCCATCACCGACTCCTGCGAACATATTTTTGTACAAACTGGATTCTATTAATAAGGTTTAAAATATACTTTTGTATTTTGGGTCAATGGTATTGTTTCAGTCCAAATGCCAGGTATGGAAGAGGGCCCAGCTGCTGCATTTTGAGCTTCCATCTGACCCTTGAATCTCTGTTTAAGTATCTTTTTAGATTCTTGGTCATCTACAATTAAAACAAAATCTTTTTAATTTAACATCCTAAATTATTTTAAAATTATTTAAAAATTAATTGTGGTTTTAACTTTCTAAAATAAGTTTTACATTCTCAAGAGTGTTTGACAAAGTATAGAACATAATGTTTATCATTCAGCGTTTTGACCATGGAGCCTACAACTGCATGTATAAAAAATTTAATGATTTTTCAAAAAGAGGGCGCTGGTATTGTTTCTTTCAAATGATGATTTATTGCCCAAAAAATACACCAGAAATAAAGTATCATTATTTTAAAACTAAAAACGACTGACAAACATTTTTTTTCGTATTTTCATTTACTTGTACATTAGTACATCAACAAAAATAATCATATTTATACCAAAACACGAAAAAATGTGATTCACTCTAAATTTTGGTAAAATCGCAAATCGCAATAAAAAAAGATTCGATTTTTTATACAATTTTTAACTAAAAATAAATAAAAAAAATTTAAAACTAAAAAAAATTAAATTTTTTTACAAACAAAAAAATATTTTTTTAACCAGGAACAAATTAATAACAAAATATAAAATAAAAAATTCAAAAAGAAAACTTAAAAAAAAAATTCAAAAAAAAACCTTAACCAGTTGCATTTTTGAAAAATTAAATTTAGCAAAATCTTGACAACAAATTTCACCCCAACTTTCAGTTTTTTGAGAAATAAAAGAACATAAAAACCGTTATAAAAAAATATGGATAAAAAATAGAATTGGAACTTTGAAAAAAATGTAAAAACTAGAAAGTAAAACAGATTTTTTCGATAATTAACTATAACCTCATATTTTCGATAAATATAATGTGGCGAATGAGTCTTGGAAAAAAATGTAAAAAACTAAAATAAAAAGAAAATATAAAGGTGTGGCGACTGAGGAACTTAAAAAAAATGTTAAACCAAGGAAGTTAAAAACGACCGAGACACTTGAAAAAAATATAGAGATGGGGAGGGATGAAAAATCGAATAATTTTGTAAACAAACATTTTTGTTTGCATTTTTATTTACTCGCACTTTAGTACATCAACAAAAATTTATACCAAAAATCGAAAAAAAATAATTAATTAAAATAAGATTCGATTTTTCATGCGATTTTTTTTACAACTAGAAAAAAAATAATAAAACCAAAAAGATTCGACTTTTTATACAATTTTTTTTTAAATAGGAAAAATTAATAAAGAAATTTCCTTTTTGTAGTTGAAAGTTTTGACAATTTGAACAAAAAAAATAATTAAATTGAAAAAAGGGGCCTTCAAATACAAATTTCAATCGACTTTTTAAAAAAATTCAATTTAGCAAAATTTTGACAACAAATTTCACCCCAACTTTCAGTTTTTTGAGAAATAAAAGAACATAAAAACCGTTATTAAAAAATAAGTATAAAAAATAGAATATAATTGGAACATTGAAAAAAATTAAAAAACTAGAAAGATAAAACAGATTTTTTCGATAAATATTCACGATAATCACAAAATAAAAAAAGCAAAATAACCGTTATTAAAAAGAATATTTTTGATAAATATAATGGTGTGGCGAATGAGAGCCTTGGAAAAAAATGTTAAAAAACTAAGATATAAACTAAAAATATAAATGTGTGGCGACTGAAGAACTTGAAAAAAAAAATAAAACCGAGGAAGTTAAAAACGACTGAGGGACTATAGAAATGGGGAGGAGGAATGAAAAATCGTTTTTGAACAAAAATGTTTGTATTTTCATTCACTAAAACGCATTAATAAAAATAAATCATATTTATACCAAAAATCGAAAAAGTAATTCAAACTAAATTTTGGTAAAAAAAAATTGACCGTTTCTGAAACAATTAATAAAAACCTGATTTTACGAAACAGTTTAAAATGCCTATGCCTTTGTTCTTAATAAAAATAATTTTTTTTCAAGCGGCCATGATATACAACGTTATATGCATGTATAGAGATAGTTGAAGTGCGTCTTTTTCATTAGCGGCAGACAAAAAACTCAAAAAAGCCTAGGGATAGAAGTAAATCCATAGGTGACTCAGTAGATGTCAAATAATAAAATTAATTTAGCATTTCATACAAAGCAATCACGATGTATTGTAACGAAGTTACTTTTATTTTCCCATATTTACCGCCGCTTGTACACCCTGTATATAGATTTTCGTACAAGTGGACCTGCGACGTCATGGTTCCACTTCCACGCTATTCAAACAAGTGGGGAGCTGCGCCGTTTGGTTCCCTGATGTCGCCATTGCGCACCCGAGATGATATAAAAGGCCGAACAGAGCAATTAAAACTCTCGCTTATATCCCGTCAGCCCGACCCCGAACACCCGAGCTAAGTTCTTTTGTTCCGGCTCTTAGCTCTCTCTTTGTCTCCCGTGTTCCGGCTATCTTATATCCCGTCAGCCCGACCCCGTACACCGAATTATAGTAAGTAATGTTTTCCCGCTAACAGTTATAAAGTATTTTCCCGTGCCCGAGCCAACGTTCGCCCCGTACCGCTCGGTATCTGCTCTGCCGTAGACAGTGCCCAGCAGGCGAATCGGCCGGCACCCGAGAGCCCGTCCCGTGAGCGTCGATATGCTAAAAACCCGTCAAAGGCCCGTAGTATTTTCTTCCCGTAATATCTAATTTCATTTTATTTTACAGCATTGGTTTATTTGATTGCATTTCCGTATTAATATTTGCTAGAAGTGTGACCTTCAGTTTTTATATTCATTGTTCCCGTTTTTTTATTAATTTACTTTTGTTGTCAATATTATTTTATTTAGTTAATGCACTTCTAATATTATAATCTTTTCATATTACTTCAGTTTGTTCATTTCTTTTTATATACTGAGTGTTCTACATTTCATTATTGTTTAAATTATTATTTGTTTTGTATATAAAGAGTTTTATTATTATTTCAATATATGTATTAAATTAAACCATTGCATTTTAATCATAAAAGCTAATTGACCCCTGGAATATCCTTTCTCCACTGTCTAAAAGCAGGCCCAGGTACGTGGTGCTTCTCCACTTTAAATAACGAAGCTGGCGCTCGAGATTTTATAAGAAAATCCTTAAGGTAAGCTCGCGCCATTTTTCACTAACGTTACAAAATCCCGAAACAACGTTACAGTATTAATTATATTAATTATAATCGCACGGAATATTTAGTGATTATTTATTAAATTTTAATTGAACGAAATAAAGAACAACTAGTTTATTAGTATAATATAATGATGATAGACGAGTCGCCAATGTCGGAACCCCAAACAAATGTCAGTACGTCAAAATTAATTCAAGCGCAGCATTTTGACAGAGCAGTGTTTATTTTTAGTTTAGGCTTTGTTATCTATGGTTTAGGATATTTATCGGCATTGTAAGTAAGGGTTATAAGTTTTTTTACTTTTTATCAATAATTTGTAATGCTTTTAGCCAAAATTTTATACCACATGAGTTATAAGTAAATAAAATAATTCTATTGCTTATCCTATTTATATTACGCCCTTGAAAAAAAAATTGTATATGTTATTTGGAGTAGAAGCTCTTTTTGTGCTTCGTACAGTTGCCTGCCTCAGCTACGCTTCGGCCGTCAATCTCTGTACTCACCACAAAAAGAGCCACTTCTACTCCTTATGACATAATCTACTATTTTTTCCACTTACCGTCTTGCTTGGCGGAAGCCTGCGCGGCGTCTGGCGCCGCCCCTCCCGCCGCCTCGTCTTTGCTGGGCAGATGCTGCGAATAATGTAGGAACGGGAACTGCAGCTGGTTGAGGCGTTCCTCCATGGCGAGCGGCAGGGCGTTCGCCATTTGTTTCGGTTTCAACCCCGGTCCTCCTATCCTCACCGTGGTCCTGGGGCTGGACGCGCGCATCATCAGGCGCTGCGCCATGGAGAATTCCGCGTACTCTACGTCGTTTTCACCTTTATTCAAAAAAGCGATATTTTAACTTTAAATTTTCATATATTATATCACGAGAACTATGAATTTAATCGGTTAAACTAGGCTCAGTAGTTTTTTGTTTGGTTTTTCTTGGAAAATGTTGAATGCAAAATAATTTAATAAAATCACGAGACCGCGTAGCGGTCGAGGGGTTTTATTTTTAAATATTTTGCATGAAACTATTTTCCAAAAAGAAAAATCAAATAAAAAACTTACTGAGCATAGATTAAATTTATAAGTTGAGTGATATACGTCTAGATTATTTCTCGAATTAAAGGAAACTATTTGACAATTCATAAAATCTGACGTATGTGTCAAAATTTATAAATATTTTTTTAAAGAAAATTCCATTAATTTAAGGTTCTATGTAATAAGTAATAATTGATATTTCGTAAACTAGATAACTTATTTTTTATTGTTTTTTAAAAAATGTTTGTTAAAACTTGTAAATAACACCATAAAATCGTAAACAAAAATCCAATATGGAGGCTAAAATTTAATCGCTGTTAAATAGTTCTAGTGATTTAATCGCTTATTTAAACGAAATTTATTCGAAAATTCAAGGCTTTTGATTGGTTCATATTATAATGAGGGAAATAATCTATTTTATTAAATTTGTTTATTTTTTATTACCTAAGTAATATATAATATATTATAATTATAATAATAGGTATACAGTAGGTAACCTAGTACTTATTATATGTAGGTAAATTATTACAAAAAATATTATTTCTTGCATTTGGATAGCGTTTAACGAAAAGAAACCAAGCGCCAAAAACTTTTTCTGGGCTTGGTAAAATTATTTGTAAAATAACTCATTTTTAATAATGCTCAAAAGATTTATCATCATTGTAAACTTTTCTCAAAAGGATTAAGAGGGTTCCCAAATCATTATTAATTATTAGAGCAGTTATTTTGCAAATAATTTTGTTTACACCAAAAAGTTTTTGGCGCTTGGTTCCTTTTCGTTAAACGATATCCATTTATTTTGTGGTAATACAAGAATCAAGGTATTAAAAAACAAAAATCTAGACAGGTTTTAATTTTCTTATCACTTATACTTATTCCTAATTCTTATTATTATTAACCGTTTAAAAACTTTTACAGAGACAGAGAAGACAAAATCTGCCTTTTGCTTGTGTCTTTCTATTTTTTAAACTTTATGTATCTTGTATTTGCTAATGTGAAATTTAAATAAGATAACAATGGCTAGTCAAGCACCAAAATGTTTAAGTTGTTTATTTTTATTGTTGTTTTTTGAATTTCATTTGTGTTTAAATCATTTTGTCCAATTTTGTCCAGAACAATTGAATGTAAATTAATGTGTTTTTAATTGTAAATGAGATTCAAGAACTAAATCGTTGCATTTTCATGTTTTTCCAAAGGATCCAATTCGGTACGTATATTTGTTGGTGCAGAATTAACTAATAAAAACTTTACTTAATATATTTTTAAGAAATCTAACAAAAAATAATAGTTGTACAAACATAAACTTAAAATCAAACATTTGAGTCCTCTAAAAAAACGCCGACAACTGCATTTTGAAAATATTAAACGACTAAATATATCTTTCATGGCAACAAAATATTATATTTAAATATAATATAATACCCGTTTTTGTTTTTTTACCGTTGAGTGGAGACTTTCTCAATCAACGCTTTTAATAATGCATAACGCTGTTTGAATTTAAACGACTATTTGTTTGATGATTTTTACTGAATTGAAATGTTTACAATTTTCACGTAACTAGCGATGCTTCTTTAGTTATAATGACATTAAAAAAATAAAAAAAACAGGTAAAGTTAAAATCGGTTTTTAATTAGTTTAAGTATAACAATTTAACCTAGTTAATCAACATTATTTTCTAGAAAAAATGTTTAAAACAATTAAAAACGGATTTTTAAGATTTAAAAATAGCGATAAAAATTTGTTTCTCCAAAATATATATAAATATTACCTCTATGTCTTAAAATGTGTTTCACTGACATTTGAAAGTTTTTGAAGTTTTAAAATATTTTATTGGCAATAGGGTCAGAAAATGACAAAAATTTACAAAAAAAATTTTTTTTTAATAATTTATTAATTTTTTTATATATGTATAATTGATTATTTTTCGTGTTCTGAACTTTTTATAAAATTTGATAATTATGAAAAAAATTATTTTTTGTAAATTTTAAAATAGTTAAAAATTAAATTTTTAGGTCGATTTGTTTCTGGCTGGAACAGTTTTTTCAACATTTTGATAAAAATAACGATGGCCATTTTTATCGTGCTCATTTCACGAACTTTAACCCAATATATAAAAAAAATTACCTGACATAGTTTCCAAGTCCACATCATTTTCATCATTGGATATTTCTCCACCTGTTCCCTGCGTGGCAGCATTCGAATCCGGTTCATATTCGTTTTCTATTTCGCTTAGTTCCTAAAACAAAAAACATTTAAATTAAATAAACATCTAACTAGTATTTTTGAACGCACACTCACACTTTCGCTGCTGCTGCTGCTAGTAATGGTCATCGACATGGACAAATTCAGCAGATTCGGCGAACTCAGGGAGACACCGAGCCCGGGAATCCCCGGCATCAGTCGGGGATTCCCGGACAGGTCCGCTCCCAAACTCGGCCCCTCCTCGATCTGAACTATCTTTTTCGACGCGGAAACGGCCGGGGTTTTGACGGGGGAAACCGAAGTCGAACTGGCAACAGAGGCCGAAGAGGCAGTTGCCTCCGTTGGACCTGTGGTCGAGGAGCAGGGACAGCCCCCAACGCTAAAAAAAGAAAACGAGCCGTGGTTTCTCTCAATGGGGTATTTAAATTTTTTCTGACCTATACTTTTTATGGTTTTATTCAAGGCGTTTTGTAATATTAAACATTTCTGTGAAATCAGAATTTCAATTGAGTTTACCGTTTTCGAGATATTTACAAAAAATATAAATTTTTATGACGTCACAAACCTCGCCATGTGACCAACATTCTAAGATTTCTATTGGTTGAAAATTACCCTGTTGTCAAATTGTCTTGTTAATGATTTCATTCGGTTATGTCAGAAAATACCCGAAGAGGTTATGTACAAATACTGTCACTGTCAGTTGAGTGAAAGATGGTCACCAAATTCATTAAGTACCTATCTTCCTTATTATGAGGTATCATATTATATTTGATATTTTAGAGTCCAAGATATATCTAAAAGAATATAAAGAACTAGGCATTATACTAATGAAATGCATTTACGACAAAATATGATTATAATTATAGGTACTTACTTTATTTGTTTAAAAGCTCCAATGTTCAATGTAACCAACCATTCCACAAGATTCCTCTGCTTTGGAGTCCGTTATTAATAAATCACTTATCTAATATCAATTACAAATAACATAACAATAACATTGATTTTCAATAATCTAAATTTAAAAAAACATAACCCGAAAAAAAGAAACGTCAAAAAATCAATTCTTCTTTTTCTTCTTCTCAACTAAAATTATAGATCAAGTGGTTTTAAAACTAAAATATTATAACGTGGCGCCATCTATCGTAAGAATCTTAAACTAAACACACTGGCAACCATAGAAAAAGCTGGCAACGTTGTCAATAGCCTAGTGACGTAATTAGGAGATTTTTTTTTGTAAATATCTCGAAAACGGTAAACTCAATTGAAATTCCTATTTCACAGAAATGTTTAAAATTACAAAACGCCTTGAATAAAACCATAAAAAGTATAGGTCAGAAAAAATTTAACTACCCCATTCCATTTCGTGTCAAAAATCGACTTACATCGTGGGATTTTTAGCTTTGTACATCGCCTGTATGTGCTGCAGATCCGCGGGTAACGGGTACGCTTTTTCCGGTAAGCTTCTTTGCGACGTTGTCGCTTCCATGGATTCGGCGTTTACGGCCCCGGTTAGGGTCATGTTGTATAGACTTTTTACCAGAACCCCGCCCATATCCACCGGCTGAACGTTGCCCAAGGTGGCTGCAACCGCGTTTCTAGAAATTTCCGCTGCCAACCTCTAAAGAAAAATGTTACAGGTGAAGTGTCGAAATTAATTAAAAAATCGAAAAGTAAGTCACCCAAGAAGACTAAAGTGTATTCAAATCCAAGCTGGACTAAACAAAAACGCCCAGACGCATGATAACTCGTTCTTATTGGTCGATTCTGATGGTGTGACTCGAATTGTGAGTTCTTATTGGTCGATTCGGAGGATTGTGTTTACATTTAGTCCAGCTTGGATTTGAATAGACTTTAGAATCAGAATTTGTGACACAATGTGATGTCTTGTCGCTCAGCTGAACATTTAAAATACAAACTGATACCAAAATAACAATTATTTATATTTTTTATATTGTTTGGTAACTGCTTCATAGGAAATATTATTGGACACCGTATAAGTAGTCTTTCTTGACAATTGAAAAAAATAAATAAATAAATAAAAAGCGTATTAAAATCAGTACGCATCATTAAGTTACTTAAAATAAAAAACAATAAATACATTGATTTTTTCGGGGATTTACCGAAATCTCTGCATTCGCTGGTTCTGAACTGTTCAAAGATTGCGCAGAACTGTAAACGTAGTAGTTTTAGGTTCTCAACTGGTTTGAAACTAGTAAAATATTAAAAAAAAAACGTTTAACGGTAGCTCTCAAAATCGCCCGTAGATGTCACTTTCAGTATTTCTGTATTTTGTTGATCTTAACCTCCAATTTCTAAAAGAATTTGCACACTAATTGTTGTATTCTACAAAAACACCCATTATGTGAACCCGAACAAACCAAATTGCCGCACAATTCGTCTTTTTTCATTAAAATAATTTTAAATAATTGGAAATACTAAAATTTAATAGTGTAAAGCATGCCCAGCAATTAATAGTATATTGTCGGCCATTTCAGGCGCGCGAAACGCACGAATTACAAAACTGTAGATAATTTCTTATACAGTGTGACCCATTTGTTTGCGACTCACCCCTGTAAAATCTTTATTGTGCGATTTTAACCGGATTTGTTTTAAAGTGTAGATCTTGATAAACTGTATTTTTGGAGCAAAAAACGCCATATTTGTACAAAATACAAGGTCTACTATGTCAGTTTTTAAGAGTTCATATTAGCGACTTTTTTAAACAAAATCTAAGCACGGCACTGGATTCACCACCCCTCAAAAGGACCCTATACTAAATTTTATTGAAAAATTTTAAGTAGAAAAATGCACAATAATAACCACAAAAAATTATTCCGTCAAGTTATCCATGAAAAAAACCTGTTACTTTTAGTTTATTTTTGTTTTTTTCATGGATAACTTGGCAGAATAAATTTTTGTAGTTATTATTGTGCATTTTTCTACTTAAAATTTTTCAATAAAATTTAGTAGGTATAGGGTCGTTTTGAGGGGTGGTGAATCCAGTGTCGTGTTTGGATTTTGTTTAAAAAAATCGCTAATATGAATTATTAATAACTGACACAACTTGTATTTTGGAGTTTTTTGTTTCAAAAATACAGTTAATCAATATCTACACTTTAAAAAAAATCTATACATTAAATTAAAAAAACGCAAGAACTATTTTATAAAAGTAGAGATAATTTTAATAATGGGAAGGTGTGGATGGGACAAATGTCAATTATTAAAATTATTTCTACTTTCATAAAATATTTCTTGCGTTTTTTTAATTCAATGTTTTAAAGCTAAGAAGTGCCTCTGTGGTTTGAACGATTATTAATCTGTATAAACAGCACAAGAAATAAAAACAAGATAAAAAAGGCCGCCATTAAAGTCTGTGCAGTGGGTTGCCTAACATCGTGATTTTAGTATGCGCGAAACGAGATAGAACTTTGAAAAATAACTCGTAAAACGTTAAAATTAACATTTACACGCGTTATAAATTAATCTTACCTCTTTGGACTCGTTTATCTGCGAAATATACTGATTTTGCACTGTTTGTAACTGGTTGATGTACCATTGTTGATCCCTGCATCTCTGATAGAAAGTTGGAGCTCTCACTTGGAACCTTTTGTACGGAAAAAAAAGACAGTAGAAACGAAAATTTTATACAAAATAAAAATTACCGTAAGACGAGCGTGTCTAAAGCAACGTTGAGGTACCCCTCGCTCGCCAGTAGGTCCAACCTGAAGAACCTGTTGTAACCCCAGCACTCCCCAACCTCAAAATCGGAGGCGAACTCCCTTACGATGTTTTTGGAGGAGTCGCGACTCGATTGGTGGATCATTTCCACTCGGTACTCGTATCTAAAGTGAAAGTGATGTTTTTAACACAAAAACGTACTTTGGAACGAGAAAACGGATCTAGAGTTAAACTTTAGGGCCTTTTTCTCGTTCCAAGAAAACATTTTTACTGACTTTGAGGTTTCCGGGTATCCGGCGCTTAACTCCAAAAAAACGGAGAGGTAGTTCCCCCGGACAACTCCGTTGCCGTCCGGGTAGACCTTTAGTCTCCAACATAGGCCATTGCAGTGCAATGGGGTGGAATATACAGGGTCAGCTTTGCGTTGCAGCTGAGAGAAACAGTGCATCACAAATGTGCTGCTATCATAAGAAGGGACAATTTCGCTGAAAGAGAATTGGAATTAAAGTTAAATAAAGAAGTACACACTAGACTGGGCCAAAAAAATTAACATTTTTTTTAAGAGTACCTATATCAAAAATATGGTTTGGGGTGACAAAAAAATTATCGTGAAAGTTTGAGTCCATAATATTAATTTTAAGAGGTCTATCATCGCAATTTTATTTTTTTTTTCCTCAGCAAGTTTTAGTCTCAGAACTCCCAAACCATTGAGTTTAACAAAATTGACTCGGAAATATTTTTTTAAGAAAATTAAATGCTCTACAAAAAAGGTTAAATGAAATTTTCCGTCAGATGAACCATTTCCTTAAAAATTGGTATAGTTTTACATTTTGATCTTTTAACTTTGGAATTTTGCAATTTATGTAAAAATCAGTACCCATAAAAAACCGATAAATATTCCTATGGGAAATCAAATGCTTTACAAAAAAAGCCTATTAACATTTTTGGCTAAATTCACTCAATCAAAAGTTATTCAAGTCAAAACGAAATTCTTTTTTTATGGACGATAATTTGATTTTTTTCTTTATAAATGTATATTATATAACTAATTAACAATTTCCAATAAAAAAAACAACATGATTGTTATTATTTAATAGGTAACAGTGAAAATAATATTTTCTAAATATGTGTTATTTTTTTTTAATTTTTAGAAGTTTTATCAATAACATAAAGATTATAATTTGATAATTATCATCGATAAAAGAATCCAAGATTTTAACTGACCCAAAAAAAATCTAGAGCGGAAAAAACAAGAATTTCGTTTTGACTTCAAATTTAACCTTGAATAACTTTTGATGGAGTGAATTTAGCCAAAAATGTTGACTTTTTTGTAGAGCATTTGATTTCCCATAAGAATATCTATCGGTTTTTTTTTTCGGGTACTGATTTTTACATGAATTACAAAATCAAGATCAAATTGTAAAACTATACCAATTTTTAAGTCATAATTGTAAGAAAACGGTTCATCTGACGGGAAATTCCAATAAAACCGTTTTTGTAGAGCATTCAATTTTCTTCAAAAAATTTTGTTAAACTCAATGGTTTGGGAGTTCAGAGACAAAAACTCGTTTAGGAAAAAAAATCTAAAATTGCGATGATAGACCTCTTAATATTAATATTATGGACTCAAACTTTCACCCAAATAATATTTTCGATATAATTTACAAAAAAAAATGGTCGATTTTTTTGTCCCAGTCTAGTACACTGTTATAAAAATCAGATTTGTTCACATGAGTTTTTAGATTGTTTATTTTATTTTGTAAAATTTTGACATAATTTTTGGTACAAACCAGGGTTTGTAATTATTTTAACAAAGAACAATATTTTACCGAAACTTTTGTAAAGGTATTATGCAAGTTTGTAAGCATTTTTTTAATTTCATCAGTAAATGTTGTAGTAGTACTTGTGTCCCAAATTTCTTTATAATTATCATCAAAATTATTTTCATTAAGTTCCCAATTTCCAACAAATAATGTTGTTACTAGGTCTACCAAACGGTTTGTAAAAATAAGTTGCTTTTTAAAAATTTCAAGAATTATGGTTAAATTATTGACATCGAAATTCTATGATAGAATTTTGTTATTAAATCTACAAAATGTCTGTTATAATTACAAAATACTTATTTAATTAGTTGATTACAGTTGGTTGTACATTTAACATAAAATCTGGTACATTTGGTTAAAATTAACAAATGTTTTTCTGTGCACCAAGTGTATCAAGAGATTTTATTAATTTTACAACTTAAATTTATTATTAATAACCAGGAAACAAAGTTAACATTAAAAAAACACATAATATCTTACCTTATTTGCAAGGTCAACAATGATCTTCAAAAAAAAAAATAATACGAAGAAAAACCTTGAAATTTACCAAATATGGACAACTAACTAATCTTCTATTTCCGTACATTCTTAATTAGTTTTTACCTTATTTAACGCACACTGCGTAAAAATGACGTAAACACGATAAATAATTAAAAATAATATATATATTAAAAACTTTTGCTTACCTATGAAAATCAGCTGGAACTGGAGCAGTGACAAAACTGGTCATAGGCTTTTTTCTTATAGCATGAATCATCCTCGATAATTCGCTGCTTTTTGAGATCAACTCCGAGCGTGTGCATGTATGAAGTTGGTGCTCTATTTCGTGGAGCAAGTGCTCTAGTTGCTCAGTCTCCTAAAATAAAATATTCAAAGTTTTTTCTAGATGATACCACATAATCCTGAGACCGCAATAATGCGATACCTTTAATCAGAATTCTAAAAAATCATGATTAAAAAAATCAAAAATCAATGACTGATTAAAAAAATCATCAAAAAATTATTTGTTCGATTTTTTCAATTTTTGTAATTATAAGATTGTTTTATTAAAATACTAAAAATAACTTGACTATAATATTATATTGGCACTACTTTATAAACAAATAAACCACCGTCCGCAACTGCAGTATACATGTTCTATATTTTTTTGTATATTCCTTTATTCTTTTATTTAACATAATAAGCAGTTTTTCTATGCATATAAATTTATTTAAATAGTGTGAAGATATTACTGTTTTTTTAGATTTTAGAAACTTTTTTAAAAACTGATTTAAATCATTGATTAAAATAAAAATATCACATGATTTAAATCGTGATTTAAATAAATATAACTAAATTTACTTCTACAGTGTGACCCATTTGTTTACAATCCACCCCTGTAAAATCTTTATTTATTGTGCGATTTTAACCGGATTTGTTTTAAAGTGTATATCTTGATAAACTGTAATTTTGCAAGCACAAAACGCCATATTTTTACAAAATACAAGGCCTACTATGTCAGTTTTTAAGAGTAAATTTTTAAGAAATCATATTAGCGATTTTTTTAAACAAAATCTAAGCACGGCTTAAAACGACCCTTTACTAAATTTTATTGAAAAATTTTAAGTAAAAAAATGCACAATAATAACTACAAAAATTTATTTTGTCAAGTTATCCATGAAAAAAAACATTGAAATAAAATTAAACTAATAGTAGTACTAAGTTATTGTGCATTTTTCTCCTTATAATTTTTTAATAAAATTTAGTAAGGGGTGGTGAATCCAGTGCCATGCTTAGATTTTGTTTAAAAAAATAGCTAATATAAACTCTTAAAAATGTACTCTTAAATCTCGTCTTTTGACCAATAATCGCACACATTATTTTATTCAACTACCGCAAGGTAACCTTACTTTTTTTCCAATTTGAACCTAAAGCATGGAAATTTTAAAATAAACATCATTTTTTTATGTTATGTTGAAATTATACTATTTAAAAATAACTTTTTATGTATATAGGTATATTAATGGGTATATTTATGATTTTTTCTTTTTTTTTGTTTTATTAAATACATATTTATTTTGTTTCTAATTTATATTTATAGCCAGTTTACCTGTCATTTTATGGTTAAATGTAAGAATGAGTTGTAACAAAAAATGTTACAAGTTAAATTTCGCCATTTGAGATTTTTTATTTATTTTCTCAATAAAGACGTTTATTATTATTATTATTATTATTATATTATACTATATATACAAACACAAAGTAATGTTTTTTTAGAATTTAATGTTTTAACCTCACTTTTTCTCAATTATGCCTTATTATTAAATATATTTTAACATTCTTAAATATGATTTTAGAATTTCTAAATTTGACTTGTTTTATTTTTAAATTGGTTTTGTATCGTTTTTAAATTTGTTTTTTAAACTTTTTTAATTGTGATTTTGACATTTTTAATTGTTTTTGGATATTTTTTGTTGTCTTAAGAATTATGAAATCAATGAAAAAAGTTTATTAAAAAATATAGATACAAAAAAATAAATATATAATATAATATAAAAATTAACAAAATTCTTTAATAGTTAAAAAAGACATTTACTTACTTGAGTCAAGGAATCTTTCTGCCCCATCAAAGTTAGTAATTTGGTTTTTAGTTGTGAATCCAGTCTTGCAATCATCAATTCGACAGCATTTCTAATCTCTCTAACCCTATCATCTTTCGCCGATCTAACAGATTCGACGTTTCTTTCCACCTCCTGCACAATACTGATCAATTCCATAAGTCTTCTTCTCAACTGAGCCACCTCGTCCTTGATTTGGGTCACATGCTGCTCGTAAACCTCATCGAGAGGTTTGAAAGTGTGACCCGAATGCGTTCCACCCCATAGGGCGCACTGATGGCATATGCAGCATCTACATGTCCAACAGTACACAGACAGTTTCTCAAAATGAGAAATACACCTAAAAATATATATTACATTTTGATTATTTTTATATTACAAAAAAGTCTTACTTGTCTCTGTCATTTTCATCAGTTCTACTGCCATTAAGACTGACAGCTTGCAAAGTGTCCAATTGTTGGGTGACTTCCTCAACCCAGCGGCAGTTTACAAGCTCATGCAGATGCAACGAGGCTCTGCAATGGGGACACTGGCTTCTCTGCTCAGTAAGCCATCTTCTAATGCACACATAACAGCACAACTTGGAGCAATGGGGGCATAAATGCGCGTCTCGCAGCTTTTCCATGCAGATAAAACACCTGAATACCTCTGCCAAAGTCTGAAAAAATTCAAAATTTGACGTTTATAACAATTAAATAATTAAGAAGGCGAAAAACAAATGAATTTTGACTTACCTCCACGCTGTGATCGTCATTTTTTTGCCCGGATTTGTTTCTCGAAGCCATTTTCGCCGAAGAACTTCACTGCTTTTGTTGTTACACCTGAGTCATATTAAGTTCGCGGACCGTCTGGCCATGCCTTTGTTGTTGGCGAGGTTTGCAAACAAAGGATGGCGAAAAACAACAGTTATTTACGTAAAAATTGTTGTTGACTCGTTTAACAGCTGTCAAAAATTGTTTATTGTCAAATTCGGCGCGTTCGGCTAGTCGTTGGTAGATGGCGCTGTTGGTAGTTCAAATGTTACCAAAACCTATATATATAGTTACAATGAACCGATGATACGAGGGTATAAGGATAAATATATTTAATTTTTCGTTTATATTGATGTTTTAAATTTTGCCTAATTACATTTTTATAATATGGTAATCGATACTAGATACTGCATTCTAGATCGCTAGTATACATGAATGTCGTTTATAAAAATCAAGTAGGTACGTTTTCATTTCGGCTTTTATTTGATTATGTTGGTAGATAATGTATTTTTTCTACGACCACTAAAAGTAAAGTAACATTTCGTAATGGAATCGTTGCTTAGAAAACGAATCTTTCCATTGGCAAGGCAAAACACGAATGTAAAGTGACATTTCTGTGTGAAAAGTGACAGGTCTGTGTGAAAAGAAATTGACAGCATCGTTTGACATTCGTTTCAAAATTTGTATTGTATTTGTAACTATGTGTATGTCTAAATATCATTTAGAACACAATTAATTGTGTTTGTATAATAAATTACAATTTTAGTGCCTCTATTTAAATTGAGAAGGTAAGTTTATTGATTTTAAGTAACTTATACTTTAAAAATTAAAAGAATAAGATAAAAGTACACGTTTTGAGATTATTTTGTTTTGTATTTGAATATAGTAAAAAAGTCGCTTTTCAACACTAAAACAAATAAGTAACTATTTTAAATATATTTAAAATAGTTTGTTTTACATATGCATATGTTTTATACAAAATGACGTTTTTGTGACAGAATATGGAAACGTTTCCATATAAAAAATACCCATATAATAATTAGGTATACCTACTTACGAGTAAATGGTATACCCTACATTTTAGAGCTGTTTTAATTAAATTTGAAGCTTTAAAACCGGCTGTCATCTAATAAAAGCGAAACAAACGAACGAACTCGTAATAAATGCGAAACAAACTGTGATTTTTATTTTCTCTAAAGATTCCTTTACAGCGTTGTTCACATAAAACACAAACGTCAAAGTGGCTTTGTTGTTTCAAATAATTGAGTTACTTCGAAAATAATATCGTGGTGCCTACACACATCGCTGACTCTTGCTCCAGTAAAATTTTCATTTCAGTTAGTGGAAATAATGGAAATTCAATTAATGCAGGAATATCAAATGGCACAGATCTGTTTTGAAAGGGAAGAGATAAACCTGCACAATTCAATATTGTTCACCAGATAAGTATGAATGGGTTTTTTTAAACAAATGTGAGTATTTTGTAAGGATTTAAATCCTTCAACAATTGTTGAAAAGATTAATAAGGGAATTGAATTGTTAAATAATATACAAAATATGCGTCGCATATTATGCGAGTAATAAATGATTAAAAATATTTTCAAATTTTTCTAATTTAATATAGGTACAGTAGCGGACACAGAATTTTAAACGTTATAATTTGGTTGTCCATGTATAAATCTGTAAATAGCAAAGAAACAATACAGTCCATTTTTGCTTTCGCTGTCAAAACGACAAGACTAGTGATAACCGGAAGTAAGGTTAGTTGGCCATAAAGGAAGTTAAGATTTTAATATTAAGTGGACAAAAGCCGTTCAAAATTCCGTGTCCGCCACTGTATAACATTAAATCTAGATTAAAATTTTAATTTAAAAGTCATAACGTTCTAAAGATACATTGGCAAATTTGAAAAAAGAACATCAACAACACGTGTTGTTATAATAATGTCGTTCTGACTGTGAATTTTCCAGTCGTTATTCAACAACACGTGTTGTTATAATAATGTCGTTCTGACTGTGAATTTTCCAGTCGTTATTTACTTGCTGAGACAATTTTTTTGCCCCCTGTGCCTTTGTAAACAAGCCTTGCAGTCGCCGAGTGTTTATTTTGTTTAGGTTGAACGTGCTTAAGTGATTTTTGGTTTAGATTCTTTATTTTTTAATTAAAATACAGTTACTTATATATTTATTTGCAATAAAGAGTTATTGAATTATTTCTATAAATGCAATAAAAAATAAAACCCTTATAAACTATAGTTTTTTACATTTAAATATAGTTATAACGTAATAAATATTATTAATATTATTTTTATTAAAAAATATTATAATTCGCTACTTCTAGAAGTAAATAATACACAGTTCAACACGATTTTCCTCCTATGAAATTTTTTAACAGATTTTAAAAGTAAAGGTTAAAAACGTATACCCGTTTCACGAAATCATTTAAATTTTTTATGCAGCAATTCTTATTATTTTAACCTATACAGATTTTTTATTCTCTATTTTGTTATAAATAATTTTCTTTCTTAAAAAATTGTATTTTTTTTAATTTTTGTTTTTTTTTAATAAAACAACTGATCTTGGTCTTTTAGTTTGACGATTATACATTGCTGGTATCACAACCTAAAAAACACCACTTGATATACAGGGTATTTCTCATTCGTGGTCCCTTGGAAGTTTCTGGGGAACGGAAAAAGATATCGATTTGAAATTTTGTAAGCGTTTATAATCTATTTAAGTATATTTCAAACAAACAAAATGCCACTTCCGGTTTTACCGGAAGTTAAATCAACTTTGTTATTTCATATAGAACACCCGATATATTTTTACATTTTAAAATTCTACATAAAATTCTAAATAAAATTACTAAAACATGTCCTGTACCTTAAGTGAAGTTTTCGAGTTATTAATTTTTTTTGTTAAAATTTGACAAATGCGCGTCAATCAAAAATAACCTTTAACGGATATAAGTTATAGACTATTTTTGATTGCCGCGCATTGGTCAATTTTTTAGGAAAAAAATAATAACTCAAAAACTATTCTATTTAGGTAGATGGGTGAATATATTGAGATGTACCCCAAGTGAAAATGATTATCTTTTATTTTTGGTTGTTTCACTGTTAGTCTAGAATGGGGTTTTGGGAAGCCACCAGGTCTAGTAAAAACATAACATAAGTGGTTCTGCACTAATGCAAGAATTTTAAGAAATCATACATTTTGAATATTAGAGCTTCACGGAAGATAGCTTCACGGAGGTTAGGATTTCGTATGTTTTTTTTTAAACATCCCTATATTTGAAATAAGTTATTGTATCTTTTGACACCTTAATATTTTTTAGAAATACAATTGTACATACCTACATAAAATATTTATTAAAAAAATCTACTATCTGAGATATTACACTTCACGGTGGATAGGTTTTTAAATATCAAATTAATGAATTTAAACTTTTGAATTATAAAACAGCAACACTCTTATCTTCATATAAAATCACATGCATCTACTCGTATAATGTCGTAAACAGAGGTTTTTGCTTAAAATTATTTCTTTTAATTTTTAATAATGTTTTATATTTGATTAGATTGCTTTGTATGTGTTTAATTTACTTAGTTAACTGATATTTTTAATATGCTTTTACTACCTCAGATATTTGAAAACATATAGGTTAACCTAGAATGAGTAACATTCACGGAGGATAGGTTTTAGACTTTTAAAACATTGTAAAAAATAATTAATTGCGGTTAAAAAACATTTTACAGATTTTTTTATAAGGAGCGAATTACTATTAAAAAATAATTCAAAATTGTCAAAATTAAACATTTTCCTACTTTAAATAATATAAAAGGAACTTTAGAAACTCGGTTAGTTTCAAAAAACGACAAATTAACAATCCTCAAACCCAAATAATTAAAACCTTAAGAAAACCCTTCAACAAAAACCCTTTACAAAAGAAAACTTGCGACAATTAAGATCCACCGCTTCGATTAAGTCGTGCGTATGAGGATTAAAGAAACAGCAAAGTCGCCGGCGGCCGAAAAACTCTTTTCCTGAAAGCTCGGCGATGATCCTGTCGCGAGCGCTCGTGCTCGGCGCGATCGCGCACGAAACACAGGTGGTTTGTGCTCGGCCGAATGAGAGGCAGTCAGTCCTGCTACATGGTTGTGAGCAGCGGCTCCCGTATCGATTCGACGGCGTTTATATAGCCGCGCTTCAGGCAGGAACTACTCAGTTTCAGCAGCATTTCAGGGTTCGGGGTTTTCAGTTTTTTCGCTACGCGGCTATGGCCACGCTCTTCTCGATTGTTTGCTAAGGTGAGTTGATTTAGAAATTTGGTGGTGAGTTGAGGTTAATTTTTCGGTTTTGTGTGCATATAGGGGGTAATATTTGTTTATTTATGGCTCTAATGTTATTAGGTAGTAGTATACAAAAGGACTGTTTTGTATGTTAAATGTATTTAATATATTATACATGTTATATGTAATATTTATTAATTATATTTTTGATTAAAATACAAATGTTAAAAATATAAATCTACAGGATGTTCTAAAACCATCAGTCAGATAATATTTGTGAGTGTGACGAATAGTTTTCAAGGAAAGGTTTAATACGTTATTTTTACAACATAATTACTATTCAAGCGACAAAAAGATTAACGTAATAAAAACAAATTAAATAATTACGTAAAAATAACGTTAAAATGACTTCATGTCTTTAACATTTATATTTTTGTCTGTTTAATTTATATTATATAAAATGCGTAATCTAGAGTAAATATATACTACAGGATGTTCTAAAACCATCAGTTAATATATAGATAATATTTTTATAGTGTGACGAATAGTTTTTAAGGAAAGGTTTAATAAGTTATTTTTACAACATACTTACTATCCAAGCGACAAAAAGATTAACGTAATGAAAACAAATTAAATACCCAATATTAAGTAAAAATAACGTTAAAATTACTTAATGCCTGTTCTCTCTCTATAAACCATTAACATTTATTTTTTTCTTTGTCTATTTAATTTATATTTCAAAATGCGTAATCTAGAGTAAATATATACTACAGAATGTTCTAAAACTATCAGTCAGATAATATTTTTTAAAGTGAGACGAATAGTTTTCAAGGAAAGGTTTAATACGTTATTTTTACATAATTGCTATCCAAGCGACAAAAATATTAACGTAATAAAAACAAATTAAATACCCCATATTTACGTAAAAATAACGTTAAAATGACTTCATGTCTTTAACATTTATATTTTCTTTGTCTCTTTAATTTATATTTCAAAATGCGTAATCTAGAGTAAATATATACTACAGGATGTTCTAAAACCATAATGTAAGATAATATTTTTATAGTGTGACGAATAGTTTTCAAGGAAAGGTTTAATACGTTATTTTTACAACATAATTACTATCCAAGCGACAAAAAGATTAACGTAATAAAAAAAAATTAAATACCCCATATTTAAGTAAAAATAACGTTAAAATTACTTCTCTCTCTATAAACCCTTAACATTTATATTTTCTTTATCTCTTTAATTTATATTTCAAAATGCGTAATCTAGAGTAAACATATACCACAGGATGTTCTAAAATCATCAGTTAGATAATATTTTTATAATGTGACGAATAGTTTTCAAGGAAAGGTTTAATACGTTATTTTTACAACATAATTACTATCCAAGCGGCAAAAAAATTAACTTAATAAAAACAAATTAAATACCCCATATTTAAGTAAAAATAACGTTAAAATTACTTCTCTCTCTATAAACCCTTAACATTTATATTTTCTTTATCTCTTTAATTTATATTTCAAAATGCGTAATCTAGAGTAAACATATACTACAGGATGTTCTAAAATCATCAGTTAGATAATATTTTTATAGTGTGACGAATAGTTTTCAAGGAAAGGTTTAATACGTTATTTTTACAACATAATTACTATCCAAGACAAAAAGATTAAAGTAATAAAAACAAATTAAATATCCCATAATTACGTAAAAATAACGTTAAAATTACTTCATGTCTGTTCTCTCTCTATAAACCCTTAACATTTACATTTTCTTTGTCTCTTTAGTTTATATTAAAGATGGTAATAAAGTTTACCTAAGTAAAATAAAGTAAAATTAATAAATATAACTTAAAATGACAAAACCAAATTTATTTAGCATTAAAACTCAAACGCATCCTATCTTATTAATACAAATAGCTATGATATAGATCTAGATCATAAAAATCTATACCCTCTAAATATTATAGTGCCTAAACTAAATATACGACTTATGTACAAAACAAATTATTCTGAAAAAGTTACATAATTATATAGAACACTAAAAAACATTCTATTAGAATAACTTCGCAATGATTGAAAGATTATGTGTTACATTTTTCTAAAACATAATTATATAAATTTTTTATAAATAATTTAATATATATCATATATATTTTAGTTATATTATTCATTTTAAGTAATAAATACTTTTTTATACCACTTTAAATCCTTAAAAATTTCCCAGGCAACTAAAAATAATTTACGGTTATAGTGGTTTTAATATGACGGATGGGTAAAGTTTGGTTTAGAGTAAAAATATTTACGTTAAATTTACCTTTTAAATCCCTTAAAATATTGTAACCCATAAGTAATTCTTTTTGGTAACAATTACATTAAATAAACATTATTAAAATACTTTAGGGTTGTGAGACTTTAAGGTTAAATTTATAATAAAAACTTCTAAAATTACTTAACAATATTTTTACTTTTATTACAGTTTTTAAGGTTAATTTAACAACATATTTACATAATTTAAGTAATACATAAACAAAGGTCAACTATTTTGATTGATGCTGCTTGGGGATTGTTTAGTGTACGTAATGTGTATACAAATTTGTCGGAAATTTACTAAAATTAAAAAAAAGTTCTTTTTCCTTTGTCTGTTATAAAAAAACTTTATTTTCATATAAATTTTAAAATTTTTCTTAAGCATGAAAAACATTAAATTAAGTAAATTTTGTTTTAAAAAATGGCGAATGCGCCGGGATAGGGAGCTAAAATCCAAATTTAATTATTTATGTTTTACAAACCGACTCCCCAAAAATGAAATAGTCAAAATTCTACTATTTGAATTAGTATTAGCATTTTTTACTAATAAAATAGTCGTTTTCACTTTTACTACGTAAATAGTTAAAGTTTGACTAAATTAAGATTAGTCACCATCTGAGAGTTAAAAGTAACTAATTTCTTTAATCGTTTGCGGCCAACAACAAAGTATTGTTTGAATTAAATGCATATACCTAGGCTCCATGGTTAAATGACCCATAAAAACAAATAAAGATGCAAAAATTTTAGCTCAAAATGGCAACACAAATAATATATTCAACTTAATATTATGAACAATATTTATGAACAATATTTATTGACAAATAAATGATTTTTATAAGAGCGGCTGACAGCCGAATGGGTTATGACAACAGCTTGACAAGTGACAGACCTGAGTTCTATCCCCGGCTGGCTCAAAACTTTTTTTAAATTTAAATCCACTAATTTGACTACCTATTTCATTCAGTAGAATTTGACAAAATATTAGTGACTGCTTTTTCGCTATGACAATTTGTGAAATATGACTTTGACTAATTCATTTTAAGAGAGGATAATATTAAAAATTATTTTTTTTAGTACTCTTAAAAAGCAATTTTTCACGGGATTGGTTGGTGAAGGTCCACGGTTTTGAGAAATTTTTGAATTTTTTTAGGTCCAGACCTATTATAATAAAGAATTGCTTGTTTTTAAATAAACACCCTGTACATACATGATCGTTATGCAGCATAACGATGCACTAAATAATTTAAAACGTTTTCACGATCGTGTATAACCTCTTTAAGGTTGAATAAAATCGAAAATTTATTTTTAAAACGAACATGTTTGCTAAAGCAGAAGTTTCAAGTTAAAATTATCTTTTCACTCAAGTGTGGGTAACCGATTCGAGCACCAAATTTACCGTAAAAGGATTTCAATAAAACAAAATTGTAAACATGTTTTATTTTCTTTCAAAAGAATTTCTCAGTCTTTTTGAGATCCACAAAATATCATAAAATACAACTAAAAAAATATTCAAAATAAAACTATTTAAAGCCCTATTTAGGCATTTAACCCTGGCGCATTCACCATTTTTGACACTTACACTGGTTTACATCTAAAATGTACATTTTTTTCTAATGTGTTTTTTTTTCCATTTATTTTTCGAATGCAGCTTTATAAACGGCCAACCTAAATATAGTCGAATCGCCGACCAATGTGCCTCTAGTCAACTAGTCGGCGATTCGATTATGTTTTGTTTGACAACTTTGGCCTTACTCTCTTAAAACGAATTGGTCAAAAATAACTAATTATAAGTCATATTTGACTAATTGTCATAGAGTCATTCCAAATAAAAACACCAAATGGGGTGCGCTGTGTGATTTTTTATTTTGATGAAAAAATTTGAGGATGATCTTTTAGGTGTCAAATATGAAAATCCGTTGCCGTTTTAATTTTTTGTTGCTTTACTTTTATTTGGCACCCCTTAGAAGTCTGAAATAGTGTCAATTTCTTACTCTCTTATAGTGGGCCAGAACTTTTTTTCTGTGAATATTGAAATAATTTTAATTTTGTTTTACTGTCCAGTAAGTGTGTTTTCGATATAAATTATTATTATCCAATTAGTTAATCTCATAAAAGAATGGTAAACCACTAAATATTCATGATAATTTGCCAATTTTTGTGATTTTTGTCTGGCTCCTGTGCCTATTCTACTGAATTTAGAAGGTTCATTTTTTTCAGGTATAAAGTACTTATACAATAGAAAACGTAACTATTATTTTAAGTTTCTAGACTATCAATTTCTTTATTAAAAAAATTATTGAAAATTGATAATTCTCAAAATTAGCCAATTTTGCCCTCAGAAATCATTATGTTGAGGAAAAAATAAAAATCTGAAACTTTCAGGAAATGTAGTCCCCACCTTCATCTTTTCAGTCCATTTAGTCTTGTTTTGTTATTTTTATTCCTTTAAAAGATATATTAATTTTTTTAATGGCCGTTTAGTAGCGATATTGTTAGTTTTATTTATAATTTAAAATTTAGATAGCTTTCATGTTTGGTGGAGAAGTGTCAGAACTGTCAAAAATATTTCATAAATATTATTTGTGCGTATTTCTTTGGTAAATTTTGTATATAACATAATATGTCATATTATGTTATATATAAAACTTTTTAAAATCACCAAATACAAATACAAATACAAATACAAAGGAATACCACAAATAATAATTATGAAATATTTTTGACAGTTCTGATATTTTTGGTAGTTATGTTATATTTTATGTTATACTCGTATATACTTTATAATGAAGTATTTAATTGGCTAATTGGTGTTTAAAGAAGAAGAATGTAAAAAATATATTCAAGATCCTTATGGTTTATATCGTATAATAGTATAGTATATATAGTATAATAAGTGAAATTAATAAAGAGTTAATTTAAACGTATAAAAAATGCGTTAAGCAGTTTTTTGTCGGTTTCTTTCACAATTTAAACCAAGTTAGTCTTGTTCTATTATTTTGATCCCTTTAGTAAGGCACTAAATAGTAAAAAGTGTTGGAAAAAATTTACACAATCTATATTTCTTTAAATTTTAGTTTTTAGGTAACTGGTTAAAATAAAACATGTTATAATAAAGGGGTTTATTTAGAATATTTTTTGGTTTTTGCTTATTTTTAACAATTTAAAACTTAAATATTTTCTATAAGAATGAGGTACAAAATTATGATATGTTCTTGCATTTTTAATTGCAATTAAATTCATGAATCTCGAACACTCCGTCATTTATTACACTTGCAAACTTTTTGAAATCACGATTTAAATACGCACAAATAAAATTTATGAAATATTTTTGACAGTTCTGACATTTCTCTACCAAACATAAATTGACAAAGTCAAAGCCATCTAAATTTTAAATTATAAATAAAACTAACATGTATTGCAATGTCGCTACAAAACGGGCATTAAAAAAATTAATATATCTTTTAAAGGAATAAAAATAACAAAACAAGACTAACTGGACTGAAAAGATGAAGGTGGGAACTACATTTCCTGAAAGTTTCTGATTTTTATTTTTTCCTCAACATAATGATTTCTGAGGGCAAAATTGGCTAATTTTGAGAATTATCAATTTTCAATAATTTTTTTAATAAAGAAATTGATAGTCTAGAAACTTAAAATAATAGTTACGTTTTCTATTGTATAAGTACTTTATACCTGAAAAAAATGAACCTTCTAAATTCAGTAGAATAGGCACAGAAGCCAGACAAAAATCACAAAAATTGGCAAATTATTATGAATCTTTAGTGGTTTACCATTCTTTTATGAGATTAACTAATTGGATAATAATAATTTATATCGAAAACACACTTACTGGACAGTAAAACAAAATTAAAATTATTTCAATATTTGTCACAGAAAAAAAGTTCTGGCCCACTATAAGAGAGTAAGAAATTGACACTATTTCAGACTTCTAAGGGGTGCCAAATAAAAGTAAAGCAACAAAAAATTAAAACGGCAACGGATTTTTATATTTGACACCTAAAAGATCATCCTCAATTTTTTTCATTACAATAAAAAATCATGCAGCGCACTTTTAAATTCATTTTTGGTGTTTTCATTTGGATTGACTCCATAGCGAAAAAGCAGTCACTAATAATTAGTCAAATTCTACTGAATGAAATAGTCAAATTAGTAGATTTAAATTTAAAAAAAGTTTTGACCCAGCCGCGGATTGAACTCAGGTCTGTCACTTGTCAAGCTTGTCAAGCTGTTGTCATAACCCATTCGGCTATCAGCCACTCTTATAAAAATCAATTTTATTTGTCAATAAATATTGTTCATAATATTTTAAAGTTGAATATATTATTTGTGTTGCTTTTTTGAGCTAAACTTTTTGTATCTTTATTTGTTTTTAAGGGTTATTTAACCATGGAGCTTAGGTATTGCATTTAATTCAAATAATACTTTGTTGTTGGTCACAAACGATTAAAGAAATTAGTTACTTTTAACTCTCAGAAATAGTCAAAGATGGTGACGAATCTTAAATTAGTCAAACTTTAACTATTTAGGTAGTGAAAAATAACTATTTAAAAGTGAAAACGACTATTTTATTAGTAAAAAATGCTAAGTAGAATTTTGACTATTTCATTTTTAGAGAGTAGAGACCCTTAATAGTTTAAAACTACATATTAAAAAAATCCGAAAAAAGATTATTATATTAACTTATTGACTTATTATTTTAAACTTGCGAACTTTAATAATAAAACAATTATTTTTCTTTTTTTTTCAGATGCATGAACCGTGTAAAGAGGAACTGGTGGAAAAGCGTTAAAACTAAGTTAAGATATTCTTAATAGCAAATGACTTGACTGTACGTACAAAAATTGTACCAAATGAATAAACTAAATAGCGATTGCAATGGTCCAATGCAAATGGGTGATATTTCTGTGATAGACAACAAATCCTGGAAAAATAACGAAGTTAACAACGGCTATCTTAAGCAAAGAGCAGGTAACAGGTTAAAAAATTAAACGGCTTGATTGTTTGATTTTTATTTCACCTGAAAGTACTTAATTTTAATTACAATATTTTAAATTAAAAAAATAATTGTAAAACAACATTTAATAACTTTAGAAATCCATTAGACACTC
This sequence comes from Brassicogethes aeneus, assembly GCA_921294245.1. NCBI lineage: Eukaryota > Metazoa > Arthropoda > Insecta > Coleoptera > Nitidulidae > Brassicogethes > Brassicogethes aeneus. The sequence continues at coordinate 56,261,532 of OV121135.1, forward strand.
CTAAAAATATTTACATTGTTTTTTTATGTTTTTTTTCAATATTTAAATATTCTAAAATATACAGGGTGTTAAAAAAACAATGTTACATCCATTTTATCAATTTTACCGATGCTTTTTTATTTTTTTAATTTTCCTCAAAAAATTACTTTTATCCGAAATCGGCAGTAAAGTAGTCAACAATCGGCAGTAAAGTAAAAGAAATCGGCAGTAAAGTTGAGCTTTACTGCCGATTTAATACGAGTATTGTATGCAACCCATTATACATTATACAAGTTAATTTTATTAATTAGATTAAAAAATCGCCGCGGCCGGCAAATATATAATAACCGTCGCAACAAACACTTTCTACATTCAAATGACATTTGATTTGATCATCAAATGACATTTGATTTAATCATCAATATTAATTATTAGTATTATTAAATGTGATTTCGATTAAATTTAATATGCACCTCGGCATTAAAGTCATTTTTTATCACTCACGTGGTTAATAATTTCCACATTCGTGATAAAAAATATGACTTTACTGCCTTGATACATAAATGACTATTTAAACCATGCAAACCCCATTTATACGAGAACACCCTGTACATAAATATTAAGTATAATACCTATAACCACAAAGTATAATACCTATAACCACAAAATAATTTAAAAAACTTTTCTTAATGAAATACATTATATAAAAACTTACATCAACATTTACTTCCATTTTATTTGTTTCCAGCTGCTGAAGAATCTCTTTTGGGTAGCGGCGCTGTAAGCACGGTAGTTCAAGTGGCGGGCGGCGGTACTAAAACCATGGTGGTGCCTGGCACTAAGCCTGCTAAAGAAAAATGCCTGGTAGCGACAGTTCTCGCCCTTATTATATTCTGTGGTGTCCTAGTGTTAATTATTGTTGGAAGTAAACAGACGCCTTGCCTAGGTAAGTAAAATGATTAAATTATGTTTTAGTCTAAAACACCATAAATATTTTTGAGGTTGAGTTATTATTAGAGGACTTTTTTTATACAAATTTACTGGCATCCTGAATTCTGCTCAAATTATATCAGTAACTTCAGACTTTTACGTTTCCAGAAAATTATGCAATTTAATCAAAACGCATTTTGAAAGTCTGCTCCTCATTTGATGTAAAATTTATATAAATGCGATGTTGCCACTCTGTGGTTTTTCGTTTTTTGAATATCTAAAATAACCTGAATCCTATAAAATATTCATCTCGACATCAATAACAACCTTACGTCATTGAATAAAAGATAATTATGGTATTGGGAAAATAAATTAACCAACATAAGTGTGCACGTAAAATTTATGTAGGAAACAGATAAAAATTATTGATATATTGGTAACTAAAAATAACTTGTTTTGTTGGTATACAATTTATTCAATATTTGTTTTACCTATTTTGCGTTCATGATGACTTCATTGTAACACCCCTTTCGGTGCTGTAATATGGTACTTTACCCCACCCAAAATTTTGATTTTATAGGTTGGCTACTTTAAACAGCATAATATATTGCATATTGGTTATAACATTTTTATGATGTTTCTAGTACTTACGAGACTTTTCTGGCAATAAATTTTGTTTAACACCAAAGAAAATCCTTTTTTTCTTCTTTAACATTAACAGCCGCTTATTGTAAATAAGTAAATTAAGGACGGCATGGCGAATCGATTTTGACATTTACTGTCAAACCAATGACTGTGATACCAACTATCTAAAGTAAAATTCGATTTTTATAGAATTTTAGCAAAATAGATAAAATAGCATAAAGAACTCATGTTGACAAAATGACGTCTTATGACATTAGTTCTTTAATATAATAGCTATTATTAAATTATTTTTTCTACTCCCACCTTTAAAACGCCCTTTATCGTACATGTTTCCATGACACTAAGTGACCTTTTAAATACACATTGACAAGTTGTGGCTTTATTGCGCTTTAGTCACGGGCTGAAGTTAGCAACAGGTTTTTAGTCACGGGCTTAAGTTAGTTTTAAGTTAGTTGACAGTTGTCATATGTCATACAATCGTTAAAATAAAGTGCCTTTCTTGTAAAATAATACTAAATGTGAAAATTATTTTATTATCTTAATACAAAAATACAAAAGTATTAAATAGTTTCTCAACGCCAATATTTAAAAAGTTTATATGAACATTGTACTGACCTTTTAATTTCGCCGGCAGTAAACTATAACATAAATTCGGGCACGGACTCCACTGTAAAGTGCTCATAAAACATTTTCTTCACTTTCTCTTTGAAAAACTGTCAATTTTCAAGAAATACAATTCGATTTATAACCTTTATAATCTATGTTTATAAACTGTAAAAATGTGACATTTGACGGTGACACACAGATTCCCCTATTGTTTCATAAATAGCGCTCTATACAAATTTTTGATTTAAATCATTTTAAGATAATAATACGTATATGTCGTAGAAAAAGTATAGTATGCACCTCGTTTATAAACTTTTCTATACACTCATTAACTTAAGCACTCGCTCGCAAGCTCGCTCGTGCCTAAATTAAATTCGTGTATAAAATGGCGTTTATGAAACTTGATACATAATATACTATTTTGACATTAATTCAACTTTAGAATATAATATATTTTTTTTTTAATTGAATAATGTCAATTAGTTTGCACAAACAAACAGTTGGAATCAAATCTAATAAACCAAAACACCCCACTGAAAAAATTAAGAAAAACTTTATTAATTCAATACTCCAAATTTACATCCTTCAACTTTAAATTATTGTTGAGTTATTTTACCGATAAATAAGTATTGATTTTCGAAATATAATATGACATGCTCTTAAAAATATAATGATATCTTTACGTTCTAATAAAAATTTATGTCATGCCATTTAAAGGAATTTTCGTTTGAAAACAGCGTTTTTCATATCGTGGCGTATTGATCTTAAATTGAAAAAAAATAATATACACTCACCGGCAAAAAAACGGCCACCAGAAATTGACATCAATTTTAATGTTGATTTTCTGGCAAACCGCTCATTTAGTTTTGATGATTTTTAAACCTAAACGATGATATAATATACATATATTTAGACTTTAATTTGTGCATATTCTGAAAAGTGAACCTACAATAAAAAAATCAAAATCAGATTAAAATTGTGGCCAATTTCTTGGTGGGAGGTTTTTTGTGGGTGAGTGTAGTTTAAATGAGGTTCGCGAAATTAAAACATTTTAAACGTTTCCTTTTAATATCCTTCGAAGGATATTACAAAGTGATCTTTAAAGTAAATGCTTGGAGAGTGCAATTGCAATTTTAAATGTAAAAGCAATCTTTCGTCAAAGTTCTTAACAAGCCAGCATCTGTGGGGGAAAACGTATAAAATAACTTCCTGTAGCTCAAATTAATTGAAATTTTGCATACTTCATTTTATTGAATGTCAGAGTTATTTATAATAGTATATTATGTATCAAGTTTAATAAACGCCATTTTATACACGAATTTAATTTAGGCACGAGCGAGCTTGCGAGCGAGTTCTTAAATTAATGAGTGTATAGAAAAGTTTATAAACGAGGTGCATACTATACTTTTTCTACGACAAATACTTATTATTATCTTAAAATGATTTAAATCAAAAATTTGTATAGAGCGCCATCTATGAAACAATAGGGGAATCTGTGTGTCGCCGTCAAATGTCAATTTTTTTTATTTTATAAACACAGATTATAAAGGTTATAAATCGAAATGTATTTCTTGAAAATTGACAGTTTTTTACAGAACTTTAAAGTAAAGAAAATGTTTTTTTTATCAATTTTTTAAAAATTGCTATTATTTGAATCTATGATAAAATATGAAAAATACATTATTTAATGTTTTATAGTTTGTAGTGAAATTGAAAAATTTAAGATAAATTGAATATATTTTAAATTAAAATCTCTCAAATTTTTGATTCAGGAGTTGTGACACGCCAAGGTACTGATGTTTTGAATATTTATTATGTTTTTCTACAAACGTGCTTTTGAAAAAATACATTAAAATTGGGTGGACAAGTTAAAAAAACCTGGATCTTTATGTAATATATAAAAATATTTACAAAAATATTAAAATACCCACTCTATTGACTGATGACATCTAGTTGCCCAACATTTATATATTTAAATATCTACAGCACTTAAAAATAACAAAAAAATATAATACAACTTAAAAAAAAAATATAGGAAAAAGTACTAAAAACTAAATTTGCGATAAGATTTTTTTAAATAAATGTAAATAATACAAAATATAATCTAAAATACTAAAATATTTTTTTTAAATAATAGACTTTATTATTTGCGGAAACGTTGAACATTGCGACATATTAACACCGTTCCACCACATTTGAATATCACTATAAACCTTTTCAGATTTTTCGTTCAATTTTTTACATAAATTACACAAAGTGTTTTTAAAACTCCTTTGAGTTACATAGTGTTTTTTCCAGTTAAAAAAGTTCATATAGGCAGTAATATTACTATCTATTTTATTAATGTAGTTTACTAAATCGGGAACTGTTTGAAATTTGCTAACGTCTATCACTGAATGTGGGGGAGCTATAGCACTATAATTCGCACCACCGTAAACTATGGGTATCACGTTTTTGTCAAGTATATTGAAGAGTTTTTCTGTTACATAATCGTTGCACACGGTGTTTTCGAATGAAAGGTAAAATTTGTAGTTTTTTTCGAGATAATCATAACATTTATTAGAATCCCTAGAGCAAGTTTTATTACCACACCTCCCATAAATATCTATGTCTACATATTTTTGCATCTCCTTAACCAATTTTTCCCTAAAACCCTTTGTTTTGCAATGTGATACAAACCAGGCTATTTTGTGTTTCCTTTTTTTAATCGATTCAACTGATGGTAGCGTATAGCTCGTATCCTTTTTAACAACACTTCCATAAGGACGAATAAAATCGGAATCCTTCCTAAAGGTCATCGTCCAATTGTAAAACTTTCCGAACTTGTCCAAGTTTTTAGTGTTGGCCGCAGATTCCAAATTGAAAAAAATGTACCTTTGGTGCGGCGATCTTTTCTTCGGTTTTTTCTTAAGAGAATCATATTCGTAACCGTGGAACATTAAAGCGTCGAATTTTTCGATCGGCATGAGTAATTTATTGCTTGTCGCATAACAATTTCGCACTGGACAATCTTTAAAAATATCACCTGAGCCAAAGTAAAAGTTTTCGTCATTAAAACATTTTGTGTAGTAGAGAATAACTTTTTTTTCACTGCCCTCCACGTGTGCATCGAAATATTTAACTTTCGAAACATGAATTTCTTTTTGCGTATAAAGCAGAAAAGTAACGATTGAAATCACCATGAAACATATTAATTTCGTTTTAATGTTCATTACACTTTTTTTTATAAAAAAAAACTAAATAGTTTGGGCGTACGTATAGGTGCAAGTAAATAATATTTACTAAATATTGGTCTAATTTTTAAACTGTTTTAATATACCCATGTATTTAAGAAATGTTATCTAATTTTATAGGATATGTTCTTATCGTATTTAATATTATATTTGAATAAGGATTATAATCCTTATTCAAATGTCAAAGTGAGGTTTTTTGATGTGAAGCATATGCTGCATAGTACATATTATTAATTTTTATATAAGTACGTTTTGGTATATTTTTTATTTGAAGAGCTACAAGGTCGGTTAAATTAAAAAAAGTTTTCTAATTACAAGTCCATTAACATGACATTTAAAAACTGAAAAAAAAATCTGCGGTTCTTAAATGATTTCAAAAAAAAAAAAAATACATGTAAAAAAAGTGCTATAACTTCGTCATTCCTGGGAATTAAAAAAAAAAATTTACGTGTAAAAATACACAATTATCCACATTTATCCACAATTTGTGTTTTTTTCAGATCGATCGATTTTCTTTAATCTTAACAGCCGCTTATTGTAAATAAGTAAATTAAGGACGGCATGGCGAATCGATTTTGACATTAACTGTCAAACCAATGACTGTGATACCAACTATCTAAAGTAAAATTCGACCAAATTAAATTTAAGGTATAAAATCAATTTTTTTTATGGAATTTTTGGAAAATAGATAAAATAGCATAAAGAACTCATGTCATAAGACCTTTTGTCGCACTCGTCCATTACAAAACTCGCTCCTTCGTCGCTTGTTTTATAAATTGTCCGAGTGCGACAAAATGACGTCTTATGACATTAGTTCTTTAATATACTATTATAGCCCTAAAAATATTTTTGTGAGATATTAATTATTTTACAAAATATAATTTACATGTGTCTCGTTTTTTTTTAACAAAATACACTATATAATTTTGTTATTGGAGCAATGAAAATCCTTATCTCATCAGAGAAAATCATACCCAGAATCCTAAAATCTTAATCTCTAGGCATGAATTTTAGGAGATTGCATTATTGGTCCCTTATTTATTAATCAAAATTTAAATGGTCAACTTTATTTTTAAATGTTAGATGAAACAATACAGCCACTAATAATAAGTGAACTAGAAAATCAAAGAGGAGAGTATGATGAACTAGCTTTGTATTTATGATTTTTTAGTTAATTATACTTTTGTTTAAATTATTTTGTGTTCTCTAGTTTTATTACTACAACAAAATGGTTTAATTTGATATTAATTGTTTAATTTTATACTTATAACGAGAAATTGTAATAAATTATAATATTTTTCAAAAATTAAAAAGTATTGGTTTTAGAACTATAATTAGCAATTTTCAAAATCTTTTCGATGATGTATCACAAAGAGGGTTTTGATACCATTTAAAAAAGTTTCAAGTTAAATGACTCACCCTATATAGGTTGTATTTACCAGTGTTGCTTTAAAAATTTAATTACCCTTTAGCCTTTTTCTTTTTAACATTGCATAACATTTCGTTATTTTGCTCTGGTAACTTGTCCTGAACCGGCGCAGACATTTATGTACAAAAGAATATGTTAATCGACAATTTTGTGTCCCCATTACAAAAATAATTCTTTTAGGTACAGTAATTACAAGTTCAAACCATGTAATTATTTTAATTGAAGAAAGAAAACATACAATTCTTATACAATCAATCTTGCCTTAAAAGAACTTTATTAATACAGTGGATTATACACTGACAAACATTTGGGTCATTTCACGACAAATTTATAAAATTCAATGGGGTTGAGGTATGCAATTTTTTATCGTACGAGTTTGTTATTGTTTTTTTTCCTACTTTTCTTAAACAATTTTTGAGAACGCTACAGCGTTTCGAAAAACAAGTTTCGAAATGCTTTGATGACCTTGAAGAGACGATGTTATAACATAATGTGTAAAGAATTACGAATTAATAAAACATCTGTTTCTAGGTTATGTTCAATATCTGTTTCTAGGTTATGTTCAATATTCTACAGTATTTAAATCGTTTGAAAACGAGTTCATAGGGACTAGAGATGCGAATTTTTAATTTTAAAATAGTTAAACTACTCATATTGTACAGTGGAGAATTTAATTCAATGTAAAAAAATATTTTTTGATTAAAATATATGGATATTAATCAATTTTATAAAATTGGGTTATACAGTCCCTGTAAATATAAATTGTATCTATTAGATACAATAAATACACATTTTAGTAATGATTAACGTGAAAAGTGTAAAGATTTCAATTCAGTAATAATCGTCAAACAAATAAGTCGTCTAAATTTAAATAGCATTTAGCATTATTAAAAGCGTTGATTCTTTAAAGTCTCCATTTAACGGTAAAATACCATTATTTTATGTATTATATATAATATTATGTTGCCATGAATTCGTAGGTATATTTTGTTGTTTAAAATGCTGTTGTCGGCGTTTTTTATAAAGAGAACTCAAATATAAAAATGGTTGATTTTAAGGTTATGTTTGTGCAAAAATTATTTTTTACTAATTTCTTAAAAATGTCCACACTTAAATATAAATTATATTAGGTAAAGTTATCATTAGTTAATTCTGCACCAACAAATGTAGGTACTTACCGAATTGGATCCTTTGGCAAAACATGAAAATGCAACGATTTAGTTCTTGAATTTTATTTTCAATTAAAAACACAATAATGGGGTAGTTAAATTTTTTCTGACCTATACTTTTTATGGTTTTATTCAAGGCGTTTTGTAATATTAAACATTTCTGTGAAATCAGAATTTCAATTGAGTTTACCGTTTTCGAGATATTTACAAAAATATAAATTTTTATGACGTCACAAACCTCGCCATGTGACCAACATTCTAAGATTTCTATTGGTTGAAAATTACCCTGTTGTCAAGTTGTCTTGTTAATGATTTCATTCGGTTATGTCAGAAAATACCCGAAGAGGTTATGTACAAATACTGTCACTGTTAGTTGAGTAAAAGATGGTCACCAAATTCATTAAGTACCTATCTTCCTTATTACGAGGTATCATATTACTGTTTGATATTTTAGAGTCCAAGATATATTTAAAAGAATATAAAGAACTAGGCATTATACTAATGAAATGCATTTACGACAAAATATGATTATATGATTATAGGTACTTACTTTATTTGTTTAAAAGCTCCAATGTTCAATGTAACCAACCATTTCACAAGATTCCTCTGCTTTGGAGTCCGTTATTATTAAATCACTTATCTAATATCAATTACAAATAACATAACAATAACATTGATTTTCAATATTCTAAATTTAAAAAAAAAAACATAACCCGAAAAAAAGAAACGTCAAAAAATCAATTCTTCTTCTTCTTCTCAACTAAAATTATAGATCAAGTGGTTTTAAAACTAAAATATTATAACGTGGCGCCATCTATCGTAAGAATCCTAAACTAAACACACTGGCAACCATAGAAAAAGCTGGCAACGTTGTCAATAGCCTAGTGGCGTAATTAGGAGATTTATTTATGTAAATATCTCGAAAACGGTAAACTCGATACTTCTTTAGCGTATTGATCAATATAATGGATGTTAATCAAAAGTATTAAAAGTAATCACTAATTTTACATTTCAGATACAAGGAGGCCGGTGTGTTTAACGGAAGAATGTGTACGAACAGGTAATAATTCTTATTTAAATCTTGTCAGTAATTAAGTCGAGATAATTTTCATTTAGCCCCCGGCAAAGTTATCGGTTTTAATATTGAAGCGGGTCCTGAATTAATTGCGTTAATAATTGCTCCCGGTTTTCCTATAAATTTGTTACGTTTCTCGGGTGCACCGCCGACAACTCTAAACCGCAAATTAAAAAGTAAATTTCAATTAGGTGGGTTAATTGAATTTTAAATAAGTACATTTAAAGGGTCACGCAAATATCACAGAATTTTTAAATGCGCTTTTTTACTGGACAGGGCCGGCTCCAGGAGCGTACTTTTGGAATTAATGGAATTTTTTTAATGGATGTAGATTAGCCCACTGTGCAAGCATATTTTGCGTCAGTTGTCATATTTCAGGAACAACCAGTGAAGGACCAAAATTTCTATTTTAGTTATAAAAATGTTGATGATTTTATTTATTAAAAAATGGCACTAATGCAAAAGTTATTTTGACGTGTACTATCATCTTCTTAAAGGACATCAGATTCTACGTGCAAAAATAAGAAAAAAAGTCCCTATAAACATAGGTCAAGAAATGCCTCTTAAGGGAGCTACAGCCCCCAAAAGGAAAGCCCCTGAAGATGGTTTTTATTTATTATCTCCAAAACCGGTAAAGATAGAAAAGTGAAATTTAGGGAATTGATTAAACTTTTTATGACCAATAAGACGTAACAATAACAATTTAAAAAATTTCATGAGGTTTGGGTCAGATTGATAGGAAGTGGGGATAAAACCACCTCAACTTTTTTGTACGTATCTTGTACCAGATTTTGATGTCAGATTATGAAATTTTGGAGTTTTGCATATAAAAAAAATCATCTTGTTGAACTTCGTTAACATACACCGTTTTCGCTTAAAATCGATTTTAAAATCTATTTTACATGGCATAAAAATTCACAATTAAATCACAACCACAGAAATGGACTCGCGTGGTCCTTGGAATACGACTGCCATGTTTAGGAAAAAATAGAATAATTCAAGACAGGTTAAAATTTTTTATGTAGTAAGTGACAGGGTGTTTCTACTTTTTTATAAATATTAAATAAAAACCATATTCAGGGGCTCCCTTTTCGGGGGCTGTAGCTCCCTTAGGAGGCATTTCTCGATCTATATTTATAGTGACTTTTTTTCTTATTTTTGCACGTGGAATCTGCTGTTAAAGTATGGTGCACTAATTTCGGAACACCCTGTATAGTTCATAAACTTTTGCGCAAAAAATTTGTGAAACTATTTTCCAAAATTTTATAAAATACATACCAAATTATTTTCAATAAAACTTTCTACATAGATTCACAGCTAGATAATTCTGCAGGTCTTTCATACTATATAATAACTTGGATAAATAAATAGATAGATAGTTTATTGATGTTAATTTCAAAAGTTTACACACGTCAAATGGGATTAAGTACTTTTCGAGGTATATACTTTTATACTGACTGATACTGACTCGCCGAGCGCTCTAGCAGTGTTGCCAACACAAAATCTATCTAGGAGGTAGACATGATTTTAAAAGTTGGTAGTTTCCAACAAAACTTACTTTAAATAGTTTGTAGGTCTACCATCTATATTTTTATTCTAGAGGAATCTAATGAAACCAATGATAACGCAGAATTACAGAATTTTCTAAAAAGTTGTTTAAATTTCAAAATATTTCATCGGCTGGATACTTGAGGATTTTAAATGTTATCAGGGTAAAAATATAAGAAAAAAAGTATAACTTTTTGTTTTTTTTATTCTTTAACAAAATACATATTTTGACTTTAGTAGGTGTAGATAGAGACACAAAGTCTAATATTTTTCTCAGTTGTAAAAGAAAGCTTAACAGTGAAATATGTAAGACCTATATGGCTGAATATATTGAGATGTACCCCAAGTGAAAATGATTATTATTTATTTTTGGTTGTTTCACTGTTAGTCTAAAATGGGGTCTAGTAATAACATAACATAAGCGGTTCTGCACTAATGCAAGAATTTTAAGAAATCATACATTTTGATTATTAGAGCTTCACGGAAGATAGCTTCACGGAGGTTAGGATTTCGTATGTTATATTTAAACATCCCTTTGTATATTTGAAATAAGTTATTGTTTTTTACACCTTAATATTTAAAAAAAATACAATTGTACATACCTACGTAAAATATTTATAAAAAAAAATCTACTTACTCAGATATTATACTTCACGGTGGATAGGTTTTTAAATAGCAAATTAATGAACTAAAACTTTTGAATTATAAAACAGCAACACTCTCATCTGCATATAAATTATAATCGACCTTCAGGAATCACATGCATCTATAATGTCGTAAACAGAGGTTTTTGCTTATTTAAAATGATTAAAGCGCCATCCATTGCATAAAATTTAGAGCAAAAACAGATTCACGGAGGATAGAATCAATTTTTATAACACCTACATAAATGGTTATAAAAAATATTTCTTTTAATTTTTGATAATATTTTATATTTGATTCGATTGCTTTGGATGTGTTTAATTTACTTAGTGAACTGATATTTTTGTATGCTTTTACTACCTCAGATATTTGAAAATATATAGGTTAACCTAGAAAGAGTAACAGTCACGGAGGATAAGTTTTAGGCTTTTAAAACATTGTAAAAAATAATTAATTGCGGTTAAAAATCTGGAACCTGAGCTGTAATATCTACTTAATTATGAAAGATCAAAACACAATAAAAGTGTAGGTCAAACTTATTTAGTTTTATTAAATATCACGGGGTAACACATTTCGTGAGATTCACCCATATAATCAAAATTTTTATTAATGCTTTATTGCATTCCACCCTTAATCCGGCACTGTATGTAAGTATATTTTATACACACGCGACATAGTAAATCTTTTAGACAGCTTTAGCACACTCGTACAGAAACTTCTGACAAGAGAGTGCTCTTAAACTTTTTATTTTATTCGTCTTTTTGCGTTTATACACGATATTACATAACGAAAAATTCCCTCAAATATTCAGTATCGCAATAAAAATGGTTCTTTTAGTTTAATTGTTCGTAACTATATTAAAGTAAAGCGGCACTCAGGCAGAGCTCGCAACTAATTTCTAAATTAACGGAGTTACATCAACTCAATTACATTAGTCCCTTTTCATTAGCAAAGTTTATCTGTGTTGAGTAAACTAATTAATAAAAATGGTTATCAACACCGACATTATTTAAATTTGATTTTATTGTTTTTTAAATATTCCTCATATACAGGGTGTGCCAAAATAAACAGTGGTGTCTTTAAAAATGAAATACCTCCTGCAATTTGCGAATTCGAAAAAATGATAAGGGAAATTTTGCCTTAGATTTTTGCAAGGAATCGACCCTATGAGTAATACACTTTTATCTCCACGCGGTCTACAATTTAAACTTTATTGTTGTCAACATTCAATAAAGTAATACCTTGTTATGGCCTATAGGCCGATAGAAATTTTTATGAGGCAAGTAGTTTTGACAAATTAATCCTTTTCTAAGAAATTAACGTACTAAACTGGTTTAATTTATTTATAATAAGCACTAATTTGTTTGTTTTACTGTTAATGTTTAATATTTTTCATTAAATTATTGTAAAATTAAATATGAATAATAAAACAAAAAGTGAGGTTAGGCAACCAAGAAAACGCACGATTCTTTTCCAACGATTTAAATTATCTTTAAGTTTTAATTTGCTTTAAGTTTTCAGTGAAATTAAATGTTCACAGCTTAAACATTCCAAACTACCTATTTTTTATATAAAAATCCAAACAAATTGAAATTAGATACCTACCTATTTATTAAACAATTAATTGAATTCAATGTAATAGCAAAAATCTATTTCTACTTAAATCATGTAGCTAGGTATTGTCAAACTATTACTGCTTCTTAAAGCAATAATAATTATTGTACATTTAATGTAATCTTTAGCTAATAAATAAATGAGATTCTAAAAAAGTGAGGTTAGGCCGCTTTGATGTTGAATTAAATTGACCTATATAAAGTGTTTTGAAGATAAAATGTTGTATGCCATTCGGCCAAGAAGTGCCTTTTTGTGCTTCGCTTAATTGCGCTACGCGTCGGCCTTCAAACCTTGAGCTTAGCAAAAAAAGCCTTACTTCTTAACCTAATGACATAAATAACTATTTCATTATCGTGTAGATAGTTGTCTTGGTTCAAAAAACTGTTTTTTTGTTCTAAAAATCATGATGTAACTTTTGGCAAAAGGTTAATGATTTTAATCTTATGGTGGATCATTTCAGCGTCTTCTCTGTTATCCGCGATGGATTATGCGGCCGATCCGTGCGTGGATTTTTTTCAATACGCCTGCGGCACATGGAACAAGAAACATCTGATCCCCGAAGACAGAAGCTCGATAAGCACGTTTGAAGTGATGGCTGATCAGCTTCAGGTTATACTTAAAGGTGAGCAGTTAATAAGAAAGTTTGTCGGTGAAATTTTACTCGACGAGGGTATTGTCTTATTTGACTGCCAAAGTTTTGGATAATAACCTTAAAAGGATTCTTAAGGTAGTTGTCGTGGTACAATATTGTCAAAAATTTTTAGATTATACGCACCGTAAAAGTATACGAGCTTGTAGCTAAGTGAATCATAATTTATTCGCAAGACTGTACCCTGAAGACGATACCTTTACGTAATAGTTTCAAATATTTTCATAAGTTTTAATCCGGCAACGTCGCTTATGCTCAACCAATAGATATATTGGAGACTGAATCAGTGTTTGAATTTACTGTGGAAATAATATCTATACTCGCGTACAGCGTTGCCAAGTTGTTTCTATCTGACACTAGTGATGTATACTTTTACAAATTGTTGAACTTTAAACGGTTATTTATAAACAATTGGACGGTCAAAAATTTTCAATTATTTTTTTTTAAATTCAGCAAAAATACATTAAAAAACTGTTAGTTTTTTGAAAGCTTCTGACATTTTTTTTTATAACTAAGAAACTGGTACAGATCTACAGAAAGCCTATACAATCTATGTTAATTATCCAATTTTTAATTGAATTTATCTCGGGTTATAGACGGTCAATCGACTTCAAATTTTAAGGATAATTGTATTGTCATGTCCTTAATATGTATACAAAAATTTTCTGACGGTATGCTTACAGCACGACAACTAAGTTTGCATTTTGTTTATATTTCTAGGTTAAATGTTTTTTTATTATTCTAATCTAAGTAAAGTAACGTTTTTATTGAAACCAAATATTTAACTAGTTATTAATATTACTTATAAGTTAAAAAGTAGGTTATTTTAGAAATTACATAATGTTATATTAACTTCTAATTTTGACCTTTGAAAATGCTTAAGACTAGTTATTTAATATCTAAGACATATTTTGGTTTAGTTCAACTTTTGACAAAACTTTTTGGGAAATTAAACACGCTTTGGTTAATTTGGGTATATTTTTTTAACAAATAAGTTATATTTTACCAAATATATTTTAACTCGCTGGTAAATTAACGTTAATTAATTAACTGGTTAAAAAGTGATGGTTTTGCAGTTTTCATTGTTACCTGCCTAGAAAAATTAGTCTCAATACAGCTCAATATACAGGGTGAGTCATTTAACTTGAAACTTTGAAATATCTTAGTTAGTATGCATTTTACGAAAAAATGTTTAAAATAAAAATTAAATGATTGTAGGGGGGACAGGGGGTAACTTTAAAATTTCCAATGGAAAACCCTATTTTTTATTGCAGATTCGGATCATTCGACTAAAAATAGGTAGATTTTGTCTAAAAATTTTTTTCATATTTGTTATAGATGGCGCTGTAATGAAAAAAAATCAATTTTCTCCAATAATTTTTGAATAAAATACTTAGTTTAATTTTTTATTTTTTTAATTTTAATTAAATAACAATATTTGCTCGACGAACTCTTTTTTTCGGTTGAACACTCCCGTTTGTAGTAAACTGCTGTACGG
Source organism: Brassicogethes aeneus (assembly GCA_921294245.1). Taxonomy (NCBI): domain Eukaryota; kingdom Metazoa; phylum Arthropoda; class Insecta; order Coleoptera; family Nitidulidae; genus Brassicogethes; species Brassicogethes aeneus. The sequence continues at coordinate 56,276,549 of OV121135.1, forward strand.
TGAATTGAAGTACGTGATCGAGTTTTTTCCGGAAAACGCTGAGCATAGATATTAACATCATCATCAAGATTCCTGCCTGCTTCTCCATAAATCAAAATCATTTCTATTTTTTGTTCCACTGTTAATAAATCCATTATAAATAACTGCTTAACAAAAGGAGGTCTTTTTGTTTGCAAATTAATCTTCGAACTAAATTGATTAAATAATGCTAAACTATGTATAAATAGTTTCTTTATACCTCAATAATAATTATTATTTATAACTAAATACCATTTTTTTATACCTCAATTAGGATTAAATTAATTAATTGACAAAATAATGTTTTTTTTTACCTTAAATGAGGTATTTTTATTAAAAATAGTACAATAATCCTTTAAATTAACGGATTTAATGCTGGCAGGTAAAAAGTGACCATGGTGCGCAATTGATAATTATCACGAATGATCCGAATCTGCAATAAAAAATAGGGTGTTCCATTGAAAATTTTAAAGTTACCCCCTGTTCCCCCTATACATTACTGATAGGTAAATAGAGCAGTTAAATTAAACACAATAAATAAGCAAATGGTTTAAATAAACATACAGGTTAATTTATATTGGTTATATAACCAATAAGTGAAAATGACATTAATTTTAATAATTTGTTTTATTCCAAAAATAAGGTAATTTAAACACACCAATAATAAAACATAATATTATTTCATGTTTAAAAGTATTTTAAATCAATTTTGAACGAAATAAAGACAATATTTTTTATTTTTTTTATTTCTTATTTATTTTGAAGCGCATTTAAAATATGGAAGTATTATTTACTACTTCATCAGAAAGGTTTTGTGTATTCAAAATTAATTAATAAAAAATGTTGGTGGCATATCGGGTTATCAAAGTTAAATATGTTTTCATAATAAAAATGATATTGAAAAAATTTATTATAATATTATTTTATTTAAGTGTTCTGTTTACATTTGTAAATAAAAAAAGTATTGGTTAACGACTCTTTGATCTTTAATAACTTTTTAACCAATTAGTTTAGCAAAAAACCATAAGAAACCTTTTTTGTACAGCGTTTAATTCTCTACAAAAATATGTTATTCTATAATAAAAAATCTAAAGTTTATATTAAATATTAACATTATTGACATTATTTAGGTAGGTATTTTCTTTTGAAATTGAAAAATCGACAAAAAGTTTAAAAAATGGCGAATGCGCCGGGATATTTTTTTAAATAATGTAATTTGTTTAGTTTAGGATCTTAAAAACTATATTTCAAACTAAATTTGGCATTTTATTAAGTCTAAATCTCCAGACAGACAAACTATACCTTGTTTGTTTCATTTTGAAACATTTATTTATTATGCAATAAAAAAATAAGTTCTAAAAAGATAACACATCCTTTTTCATTGTCCTGAGCAGGCGTCCTGGAGGAACCCATAAATTTGGAGGATAACGAGGCTACAAGGAAAGCAAAAACTTTTTACAACACCTGCATGGATATTTGTAAGTCAATTTATGTTCTCACTACCGTAATCAGCTGATAATAAATAAATTGTCGAAAAAAGTAAAAAATACACGGAAAAAAGCTACGAGGTGTGTTCAGAAAATATCGGGAATTTTCGTTTTTTGAAACAAATATTTATTTATTTCTCTACATTAATGTTGTCGCCTTCAAAATAGTCCCCATTGAATATTATATATATGTACCAGCTCTTCTTCCAATACTCGAAACACTTCTAAAACTCGATCTTTGGGATAGCCTTTAGTTCTTTCAGTGATGCGCTTTTAATGTCATCTATGCTTGCAAAACGACGGCCCTTTAAGGTTCTCGTTATTTTTGGGTATAGGAAAAAGTCAGACAGAGGCATGTCTGGCGAATATGGAGGCTGGGGCATCATTACAGTATTGTTTTTGGCCAAAAATTTTTGCTGCCACGCGTTTCATACCCAAAACATTCGAAAAAGTTTCATGGGATGAGCCAATCGATATACCAACATCATCAGCGACTTCTCTGATGGTTCATAACCATTTCTTCCACTTTTTCCATGTTTTTACCGGTTTTTAATGTGCTTGGGCGTTCCGGGCGTTCGTCATCTTCAACGTCTTTACGGCCATCTTGGAAACTCTTATACCTCTTGTAAACTCTTGTTTTACTTATAGCAGACTCACTATAGGCCTTTGTTAACATTTCACAGAATTTATTTAATTTTTTAAGCAAAATTATATACAAATTCTTTGATCCATTTCTTTTAACGAACGAAAAATCGCCGAGCTCATAAAACATGTCTAACCTTAGCGGCTGCCACAGACAAAGTAAACAATGAAAACATCTAAAGTTTTTATCATACTTCGGGGCATGTATACCAACATAATAAAGAAAATTTTATGACAACCGGACCCTCTGAACCTGCGAAATTTAACAATTCCCGTTATTTTCTGAACACACCTCGTATATAATATATACTGCAATGATTTTTTCAAACCTTCTGACACGTTGATATTGTTTGCGAGACGGACATTTTTTGGCTATATTGGCCTGTTTAACCAAAATTTTTATTCGTACCTACAATCTAGAGGTGAAATATACATAATTGTTTTTTATGTGATTCTTCGGCCAACGTAATATTACTCAAACATCTAAAATTCAATACATAATACTACAGACAAATATAATTATGTAATAATTATTACCTACACATACATTAATTCTATTAAATTCCATTAATTTAGCAGCTCTTTTATAATTCCAAACCAAATATTAAGTAACACAAGAAACAATCTTTCAAAATGTCGGACTCTTTCGTGAAAGGGGGATATTAGAATAGGCCAGTCGAACAAATATTTACTAATCTTATAATAAATATAATTGTATTTATATCCAGTATAGTTTTATATCTTTAAGAACAGAATAGAGGGAATTTTCCAAAATTTGGTCGAATCGATTGTTAATCTTAAATTAAGAATAAGAGTATTTCATTTAAAGTCTTTTTTAATATTTAACAGGCAAGAATAAGATCTGCTTGTTTAAAGAAAGATTAATATTTAGTTTAATGTTAGTTTTGGCCTTGACAATATTAGGTCAATCATTTTGTTTGAACTGTACTTTACTTTACTGTACTGTATTTTAAGCTAAGAAATATTTTTTTTAATTTAAGGGTAGGTTAATATTTAAAAGAAATTTAATGCATTCGTAGCCTAAGCAAATTATACTTAAATCAAGTGAATTTTTTTAAGAATAAAGGTATTCATACACGGAGTGTATAGTAAATTTTAAATAGTGAAAAAAATATAGTAAAATTTACTTTAACAAATTTTTAGGGTAGGTAACAATATTATATATTCGTCAATAAAATATTAAGATTGTAATACAAAATACTATTTTTTATTATACAATTTTAGTAAAGATAACAACACCAATATTACTAAATCATATATTAATTTTTAATATGTTCGTATAGTAAATTGATTTTACTATCTACAAATAGTAATATTTACTATATGATTTAATCAAATGTAAGGTGTACATCTAATATTATAATATATTACACATTAATAAAAAATATAGTAAAAATAAAGATACTTTTATGTTTAAGGTAAATAAACAATATATTTAAATATAATATACAATATAGTAACTCATGACATTTTAAACATTCAATTTTCTTAGTTTCTTCAATAAACTTTCTTGACCCATTACTGGTAATACTTATAAGAAAGAATTGAACCTACTTGGTTGCATAGTATGTACCTATTGCGGCAAAGGCCAAGTCGCGACGCGTCGTTAACGGTGTGGATCACGTGATGTTCTTACATCTCGCTTCTGTTGGCTTACCAACCATGTTATATAAGCTCAGGTATTTCTTTGTTTCGGGTGTGTTCCACTACTACAAGTTACTCGACAGTATCGTGTCGACACTGATGAAACCCAATATAGGTCAAAACACCTGTCTGTCGGTATTTGAAGTTGATGGAACGCACTCAAAACAAAAAACTTTGGCGAGGTGTAGGTTCAATTCTTTTTCATAACATTTTTGTATAATAAAAAGTACAATAAATATGTTACAATTTTCAATTGTTCAATTAATTAATATATAAAAACTTTCGATTTTAAAATATTTTATATTTAAAATGGCAACATAATATTTTAAAATTTACTATATTTATTAGTAATGGAAAAAATCTAATTATAATAAGAATTATAAACAAAATTGGCTGAGAATAATAATATTTTACCTTAAGGTTTAACATACATGGATATTTAAAAATTCTGGCAATATACAAGATAGTTGTCCCAAATAGTAATATAAATTATAGTAAAGGGTATTATAATTATGGTAATCAGCATTATACTTTTTTCTTCGTGTACATTTAAGCTTCATTCAGAACCTCGTAATTAGTGGAATAAATTAGTGGTTTCAATTAACGTAAATAAACATTTTTTTCCGTGTAAATTAATTTAATTTAAAATTAGAACACTCAAGAATATCCATTTAGTTCAGATTCGTAAAATCGGCGACATGCCCATAAGAGACGTGCTGGACATCCTAGGTGGATGGCCTGTGACGAAAGGTCCAAACTGGACGCCCCCCGACTTCAGCGTGGAAATTTTGTTGGGCCGGATACGGGGCATCTACAACGAGGGCGTCCTGGTGGAACAGTGGGTCGGACCGGACGACAAAAACTCCTCAGTTAACATCATCCAGGTGGGCGCAAAGTAAGAATTAGGTAGCTGTATCGAAGATATTACCTATAAAATTGAACCAAAAATGTGCAGCTCAAAAGTTTTACTTCACCAAGTTTATTTATGTTAATCTAAAACTACGTTTTGTCCTTTAGATGGACCAGATGCAGTTGGCTTTACCAAGTAGGGATTATTACTTGAAGAAAAGTAGTGAAGGTGATATGACTGCTTATCATAAATATATGACCAATATCGCCGTTCTACTGGGTGCCAATAAAACCAGTGCCAGTGAGGAGTTGGAGCAAGTGGTGGAGTTTGAAAGAAGACTTGCTAATGTAAGTAAACTAAAATTTTCAGATATACCTAACATGATTACTTTGGTTGATAATTGTTTTTTGTTTTGCATTCTCAGCTATTTTTAGGTACCTATTTTGAATAAAACAATACTTATTTTTTATTTTGATCTAATAGAGCAATTTCAAGATATAAATTCCGAATAGGCCTATTCCTTCCCTGATAGCAAAATTTGATTCTAAGAATCTTCTAAGAAGATATGACCCGGAATAATGGAATATTCTTAGAACCTTCCCTTATTGCTAAGAATGTTCTTATGGACTTTTAAAACATTCAATAGATACCCTTTTAATGATTAGATTCTTAAAAGCTTCTTAAAACCTTCCTAAAAAGCATTCTAAGAACATTTTCATAATACGTTTTTGGAATGTTCTTAGAAGGTTTCTTATGGAGCTTCTAGGAAGCTTTTGAGAATATTTCCAAATATGTCAGATACCCACGTTCTAATATGTTGGATTCTACATTCGTAAAATTCTTCAGGAGGCGACAAATACGCCTCACTGTCATAATATGACAGTGAAATGTATTTGTCGTCCCCTTAAAAAATTTTGCGACATATTAATATATATTTATTTAAAAATATTAAATAAACAATTTGACCTCTAAACCATAAGTTGTATGACATTATTTCATAAAAAGTAAAATTGGAAAATTTTGTGGGATAAGTCAGATTAGATTGAAGTTGAAGATAGTTAGGATTATTATACATAAAAATGTTAATTCAGAAATAAAAAATCGGTATACAAATTAATAAATATTTATTTTTATCATAAAATAAAATATAAAAAAACAAAATATTTCCTTATAAAATAATTCTTCATAAAAGAAAAAACCAAATAGTTCTTCAAAAAAAAAACATTTTTCATTGTATTTAAGTTGGATAGAAGATTGTATGTAAAAGCCGGTTAATTTAGATACCTATAGTAAAAGTATTTTTGTTATCAAATATTGTTTTAATTTTACAAATAACTATAAAAAAATATTTTGGGTTGTGTTTTTTACTTAGTATTTAATACTAAGTATAGGTACCTTTATACGTACTAACTGAACTGAATATACTTAACAGAATGTTCCAGGAATATTCCTAAATGAACTTTCTATAGCAATTACTTTCTCAACATTCTAAGCATTTAGAGTGGATTAATTTTTACCACTAAACTTTGCACCTTCTAAAAACCTGCCTATAGGCCAGTGAGAATATTCTTAGGATTATGCTATATTTCTTTTAAGCATGTTCTTTAGAAGAAATATAGCATGATCCTAAGAATATTCTCACTGGAAGGTTTAAAAAACATTCTTAGAACATGACTAGAAGAAATATAGCATGATCCTAAGAATATTCCCACTGGAAGGTTTAAAAAACATTCTTAGAATAAACTGTGCTATCAGGGTTATTTCGTTCAATTAAATGCAAAAACTAATTTATATTTAACTTCAAGTATTTTAAACTCGATATGCTTTCAAAATTGCTTTTAAAATCGAATTTGAACCAATAACTGCCAGTCAATGTCAAATTATCCAGACGCGTTGTCGTATACTGGCGCGTTAGGTAACATTAAAAAGAAATTTATAGCGCACATATTGCGCATTCAATAATCCATTAACGTATTAATGATGCATTTGCCAATTTAAATCAAACGGTTATCAACTCAACTCAAATTAATTGTGGGGAAGTGAATTATGTTGATCGTCATAAAATACATTTAAATTATTCGCAAAATGTGGTCCATCAATCACTGATTAGAAATGGCGTTTAGTGTCTTACCATTAAATCCTAGATCTAGGATTTATTGGTCTAAATATACGAATACATTTAAAAAAAGATAGTTTAGTGGGTGGAATATTTATTTTAGCTTTTTAACAAAATATTTCAGAAACTGAAAAATATGGACTCTCTGAAAACAAATTTGACCCAAAAAAAGTTATTTTAGCCAATTTAATAGAATATATAGTTAATTTAGCTTTTTAATAAATTTTTTAATAAACAAATAAGGCCGGAAAATGTTAAAAAATATCGAAAAAAAAAACCGTGGAACGATTTGTTGTATTGTTGGGTGTATTTCCCAGGAAATCCTGGGTTGAGTTTTTATCGGTTTTCCAATAAACAGTGTTAACCCGAATGAAGAAATAAATTTGATACAGTCCCTGTAAATATAAATTGTATCTATTAGATACAATAAATACACATTTTAGTAATGATTAACGTGAAAAGTGTAAACATTTCAATTCAGTAATAATCGTCAAACAAATAAGTCTAAATTTAAACAGCATTTAGCATTATTAAAAGCGTTGATTAAGAATTCTTTAAAGTCTCCACTCAACGGTAAAATACCATTATATTATGTATTATATATAATATTATGTTGCCACGAATTCGTAGGTATATTTTGTTGTTTAAAATGCAGTTGTCGGCGTTTTTTAGAGAACTCAAATACAAAAATGGTTGATTTTAAGGTTATGTTTGTGCAAAAATTATTTTTTAGTAATTTCTTAAAAATGTCCAAACTTAAAAAAAAATTTATTAGGTAAAGTTATCATTAGTTAATTCTGCACCAACAAATGTACTTACCGAATTGGATCCTTTGGCAAAACATGCAATGATTAAGTTCTTGAATTTTATTTACTATTAAAAATACAATAATTCACCATAATCCCTTAGATAAAATACACACACTAACGTAACTATATAAGCTTTTAAGCGTTGCGTTTCTTAATCAATGAACCAGTTTTTTAGTTTTTTCCTTGCAACGTAAAACACAAATAACGTGCGCGATTTAGCTGTGCATTTGAACAAAATTTGTCGAGTAAGACTTCTGCCTTCTTCCTTTGTAAAAAAAAATTCCTATTTATTTAAAAATGATGTAAAGTTCGTATGCTTTAAATGTATTGTTGACAATTCTTAAATTCACGCAATGCTTTTGAAGTCCACCAGATGGCGCGCGCGTTGCGAAAACCCGACAATTTAGCGTATAGCCCCTCTAAAATTAAAACCTATATTTTAACTTTACCTTTTTTCAAATTTGACCCCAAAACAAGTTATTTTAGATAGTTTAGTAAGAGGAATATTGATTTTGTCTTTTTACAAAGTATTTAAGAAACTGAAATAAAAAAAACTCAACAAAGTTGTAGGATGACAAATAGATAAAGCACTTCCTCATTGGAGACAATACAATATAAAATGTTTGTTACAAAATAGTTTTATAACAAAAATTTTGAGTAAAATACTATACCATGTCCTATAACTGTAACAATTTAATAAACCAACAGTATTTTAATAAACAATTTTTATTACAAAATGTTTAAAGTGTCCTCCATTAGACATTGCTTTCTTTGGGTAAAATGGTTTATTAAATTGTTACAGTTATAGGACATGGTATAGTAATTTTACTCAGAATTTTATTTATAAATAAAATTACTATAGAATTTAAAAATTTAAAAATATATTGTGTCTTTTATTTAAAATAGCCACTTCCGGGTTAACCGGTTGTTCAAAATATTTTAGAAAAATAGACTTAAATGGATTATAAACGCTTTTAAGATTTTAAATCGATATTTCCCAAGAAACTGCTAATGGACAACAAATGTGAAACACCCTGTATATTATAGACTCTTTGAAATCAAATATGACCTTAAAATAGTTACTTTAGATAATTTAGTAAGAGGAATAGTTAATTTAGCTTCTTTATAAAATGCTTAACAAACTGTGAGAATATAGAGTATAGACCCTCTAAAATCAAGACCTACATTTTAGTATTACCTTTTCAAAATAAGTCCCCAAAACAAGTTACTTTAGATGTGTCTAATGTAAATTGTTTTGGGGTCTTACTATAGTTTAGTAAAATAAATATTTGTTTTAGCTTTTTTACAAATCATTTAAGAAACTGAAAAAATATAGACCTTCTGAAAACAAATTTGACCCCAAAAAAGTTATTTTAGATAATTTAATAAGAAAATGTTTTAAAAACAGTACTAAATTTTCCAAATTTGACCCCAAAACTAGATATTTTAGAGAGTTTATTAAAAGGAATATTTATTTTATCATTTTCATAAAATATTTAAGAAAGAGAAACTTAATAAAACTATGAATAAAAAATATTGGTTAATATACAAGGAAATTTAAAATGGCAAGTTTTGTTATTTTATTTATTTCAGGCATCTTTACCAGAGCAAGATAGGCACGACACTAGCGTGATTTACAAAAAACTAACTCTACAAGAGTTGCAAAAAATCGTTCCCCAAATAAACTGGCTGGAGTACCTAAAATCCTTTTTGGATGTTGAGCTGACTGATCAGGAACCAGTTGTGGCTTACGGCCTCTCCTACTTCCAAGAAATGGGAAAGATTTTGGCTGAAACAGACCGAAGGTCCAAAACTAACTAAAACAATATTTTATTGAATTTTAATGTTTTCTTTTTTATATATAGAATAATCCATAACTATGTTTTGTGGAGATTAATAATGACTCTATCGCCTCACATGATAGACGATTACCAGAAGGAACGGGTGGAGTTTCGTAAAATATTACAAGGAGTCTTAAGTGAAAGACATAGGTGGTCTCAGTGTGTGGAGTGGACCAATAAAAAGCTCGGAATGGCCGTTGGTGCTCTATTTATCAGAGACAATTTCAACCACGAAAGCAAAGTAAGATTAATACGGAGTGGCTCAAAATTAAGTACACTCACAGGCAAAATAATCGATCCACACAAATTTTCAATCGCAAATAACTTTTTTATTTGATGTAGGATTTAAACGAATATTAAAGAATATTGTAGATAAATTAATGGACAATCGCTCACATTTTAAAAAATTACTAAAAAATAGACGTACGTTTATAATATGCAGGTTTAAACAAAAATATGTTTTTTACCATAAGTTTAAGACACTCTGTAGAGTGGCAAAAACGTATATTGTTGTAAATTAAGTTTTATTTATCAAGTCACATCTATTCTCAACAGTTTTGTTTTTGGTTCACCTCGATATATTTATTTTTGTGGAAAATATGGATTAAAAAAAAAATCATTGCAATTTCCAATATTTTTCTGTATGAAGAACTAAGGTTGCTATGGTCCATCCATCATATGGAGAATGACAGTGATAGTTTTGTTGAATCATCCCATACTTGGCATGTCATACACGGCTTTCAAAAGCTATCAAATTGTTTTTTGCAAATTAATGTTTAAATTTTGATGTGTCTTCTTACTTTAAAAAATGGATATGTCTCCGACTGATGTTAATTGCCATTAATTTAATCCAGGATGGACGGTCACAGTATTACGTGGCAAGTATTTTAAACGTCACAAGAAGTAAAGTACAAAGGCAACATCAGTCGGAGACATTTTTAAAAGTAAGAAGACACCTCAAAATTAACACATTAATTTATAAAAAACAATTTGATAGCTATTGAAAGCTGTATATGACATGTCCAAGTATGGTATGATTCAACAAAACTGTCACTGTCATCCTCCATAGGCTATGGATGGACCATACCAACCTTAGTTCTTCATATAGGAAAAATATTGGAAATTGCAATGTTTTTTAAAAAAATACATATTTTCCACAAAAATAAATATATCAAGGTGAATTAAAAACAAAACTGTTAAAAATAGATTTGACTTGGTAATTAAAACTTAATTTAGAACAATATACGGTTTTGCCACTCTACAGAGTGTCTTAAACTTATGGTAAAAAACATCTTTTTGTTTAAACATGTATATTATAAACGTACGTGTATTTTTTAGTAATTTTTAAAATGTGAGCGGTTCTCCATTAATGTATCTACAATATTCTTTAATATTTGTTTAAATCCGAAATCAAATAAAAAAGTTATTTGCGATTGAAATTCATCGAAAATTTGTGTGGATCGATTATTTTGCCTGTGAGTGTAGGTACCTCACGAGGTGTATTTTCAGGAGACAGCTTTAAATATGATTCACACTATTAGGGAAGCTTTCAATGAGCTTCTGGCCGATAATCATTGGATGGATGACGAAACAAGAGCAGTGGCTAAAGAAAAAGCGGATGCGATGAACGAGAGGATTGGATATCCTGCTCTCATAACCAATAAGGAAGAACTTGTCAAGGAGTATGCTTCAGTAAGTTACAACAGTTTTTTAAATACTTGCAGCTAAAATGTTACTCTCAGTTTTATTGCATTTTATAAAAAACGCAAAACCTATATTCAATTTAAATTCGGTGGTCAAAACTAAAGTTTAGGACGAACAAAAATGCCAACCAAAACTGATAGCATAATCTGATTATAGACTCTTTTGGTAACACAAAAATGTATTTATCAAAATCCCAGCTGATCCTTTATTAAAGTTTTGCATATTTCTTAGTATTTTAAAATTGTTTATGCCATTTCGATAAAATACTCTAGTACCATTATCAAATGTTTTTAAAAAATTGGCAGATACATACATGACAAAATATGGATAAATTACATTATAAATACAAAATAATGTAAAATACAGTTTGCAATATCTTATTTATTGTTTTAAGGTACCTAATACAAAACTAATAAATAACTAAAGATTCTTTGAAGCAAAATCGATTACTGCTTGCCTTAAATTTTCAGTAAAACGTTTTCTTGGGTTTTACATGGAATTGTTTTTAACATGGAAACAGTATTTTTAAATTATTCAGTCTCTGTACAAACATGCTTCTTACATCTAGCGATATCCCCTAGAAAGGAAGAGCATATCAAAACTTCGTTCGTCCGTCCTCTTCCCTTAATAATTTTGTATGCCCTTTATATCTTGCCATTTTGCAGATAAAGCACATACATTCTTGGCTGCCGCGAAATTCTCTAGCAATTTCTAAATTTTGAAAATTTGGCAATTGTGGCTATGCAAAAATACCGTTTTTACCATATTGAAGTAGGTAATTTTGAATCACTTAAGTTCAAGTGTTCGTTTAAAAAAATCTGCAGTAATTTTTATATTTTCTCAGAAACCCTAAACTCTGAATTTTTCGATTACAGAAAACAATTTTGTCTCCACAGCTAGCACAATTCAATTTTCTTCATGGCTTAACTTGAATTTTGGTTTAATTTTCATTTTAAAATACTATTTTTAACTTTATAAAGTATACATTAAATAAACAACTAAAGCAAAATGTCACTTGCGTTATAACGTATAGCAATTTTTTTCATTTACAAAATTTGCAAGTTGTAATTATTTCATAGACAAACTTCCAGTATTTTTTGTTATAAAAAATATTTAAGATATAAATCTCTAAATTTGTTTGTTATGTTTTGTTTTGAGTGGTAAAACATAGTAGGTGACTCAATAAATTAATACTGGGGAGTAAAGTAATTTAAATGATACAAAGTTTATTATTTTGCTTAATGATATTAAAATTGTAAAGGTAGTTTTAGTACAATAATTGCAAAATAATATATAGAAATAGAAAAACAAAAAAGTATGCAAAACTTTAAAATAGGATCAGCTGGGATTTTGATAAATACATGTTAGTGTTACCAAAAGGGTCTATAATCAAAATATGCTATCAGTTTTGGTTGGCATTTTTGTTCGCCCTATACTTAAGTTTTGACCACCGTGTAAAGGCATGTATTTTTTAGTTAAACATCACCAAACACGAGTTCATGACGAACGTTTTGAACATATTAAAGTACGACGCTCAACAAAACTTGCAAAAGCTGCGTCAACCGGTGGATAAGAACAAGTGGTCCACTGAACCAGCCGTCGTGAATGCTTTCTACAATCCAAACAAGAACGACATAGGTAAGCTCTAACCCATTGAGTAATGCTCTAACCTTTAAGCCAAAAACTATTCGAATTGTTTTAATTTAAAATTTACGCGGTATTTTTCGGGACGCCCACGGTTGGCTGGGCCTGGCCAAAAGTCCAAAAAGTCAACTTTATCTGAATCAAAAAAATAATACACCAATGTAAAGAAAAAACCTTAATTTGTAAGTTTTCAAAAGAAAAAGTTAAAATACATTTTATTTCAAAAAGATACAGCTGTTTTAGTAAAGCAATACGGACAAAATATAAACAATATGGTTTAAATTAAAGATACGATATTGTATGTTTTGTAAAATTATTTTATTAATTGTACTTATAAAGTTACAATAAATAATACCTTATAAAATCATAAAATTTTATACTTAACTATAGTTAAGTGTTAAGGATAATTTATCCCTATAGGGATAAATTATAAGTTGGTCCAGAAAAATGTTTACACCAAATTGTAGCCCAAAGAATAACGAATAAGGCAACATATGGTTATTGATCTCTTAAAATCTTAACTATAATAAATATATGATGTATAGTTATTTTTTTAATAAGAAGCCTCTCTATAGACGAATAGCGCTTACTATTAAGAGTAAGATCCTCATTGAAATATTTCATTTTAACATGTCCGATAAAAAACATTTTGTATCTCACTAACAAACGAATATAAAGCTAAGCCCAATAAACATTTTGATAGGGAATCGAATGTTCTATAAAAAAGGTATCCTATGATTTTTTCGAGACATTCAAAAGATATCTTGGGACAAAATTTCATAGATTTTGAAAAATATATATATTTTTTCAAAATGTTATCACTTTCAGAATAGTAAGGATATTAAATAAGTAGTATACACTTTTGTAGAAATTTAACCGATCTACAAAAAAGGTTTCTTTAGTTTTTTTGATAAATGTAAGCGTTTTAAATATAATTATATTTATATTATTATTATATTATAATCGCAACTAAAGTTCAAGTTATATAACTAGGTACTTTATATTTAATAACTAGGTACCGTAAAAAATATTAATTTTACTTACTTTTTAAATATTTTTATAAATGTGTGTTCTTTCTTATTAATTAAAATACTCTTTTAACATTTCACATTTTTTTCTAAAATTTGATTTCAAAATATTCATTTTTTAAAAAGTATTCCGGTATCCAAGCCTCTTGGATGAGACATTTAAAACATTTATTTGTAATATAAATAATTCCATTACAACATTTATGGGTGAATATATTAATATCTCAATTGAGTCCCCCCAAGTGAAAATGATTATTTTTTAATTTTGGTTGTTTCACTGTTAGTCTAAAATGGGGTTTTTGGGAAGCCACCAGGTCTATAAATAACATAACATAAGTGGTTCTGCACTAATGCAAGAATTTTAAGAAATCATACAGTTTGAATATTAGAGCTTCACGAAAGATAGCTTCACGGAGGTTAGGATTTCGTATGATTTTTTTAAATATCTCTTTGTAAATAAGTTATTGTATCTTTTGAGACCTTAATATTTTTTAAAAATACAATTGTACATACATAAAATATTTATAAAAAAATCTAATTACTGAGATATTACACTTCACGGTGGATAGGTTTTTAAATAGCAAATTAATGAACTTAAAGTTTTGAATTACAAAACAGCAACACTCTCATCTGCATATAAATTCCAATTGACTTTTAGGAATCGCATGCATCTATAATGTCGTAAACAGAGGTTTTTGCTTATTTAAAAGGATTAAAGCGCCATCCGTTGCATAAAACAGATTCCCGGAGGATAGAATCAATTTTTGTAACACCTACATAAATGGTTATAAAATTATTTCTTTTAATTTTAAATAATATTTTATATTTGATTCGATTGCTTTGGATGTGTTTAATTTACTTAGTGAACTGATATTTTTAGTATGCTTTTACTACCTCAGATATTTGAAAACAGACAAGTTAACCTAGAAAGAGTAACAGTCACGGAGGATAGGTTTTAGACTTTAAAACATTGTTTTAGACTTTTAAAACCCTTGTCATATTAACAACTAGACCATACGGGATATACTATTATCTTTGAAACGCTTACATTTATCATAAAAATAAAAGAAAACTTTTTTGTAGATCAGTTCATTTCCAACAAAAAATGCACTACTCATTTCAAAACCCTAACTATTCTGCGAGTTAAAAAATGTTGAAAAAAAATATTTTGTTCAAAACTTTTTAAACTTTATCTTTAGAATGGGTAGGTTTACTAAAAAACATAAATACTTTTTTGAAGAGCATTTATTTCTGATTAAAATGAGAAAAACAAGGCTTTAGGTCAATTATTCAGGTCACAAATTAGTTTTGACCAGAAAAGTAGTATTCCAACCCACCGTGCATCGGGAAGCCAATTTGCAAAACAAATAAAACCCTATTTTCTTTGTGTTTGTACATTTTCTTTTACATTGCAATTTTCTCAATTTTCCTTTTGCACTTTTTTTCCAGTATTTCCGGCCGGTATACTTCAGCCGCTCTTCTACAGTCAACATTTTCCGAAGTCTTTGAATTACGGCGGCATCGGCGTGGTCATTGGGCATGAAATCACGCACGGATTCGATGATAAAGGTTAGATTTTTTTTTATTCAAGTGGTCTTCGCTTTCCCGGTTAATCCGCGCGAAATCACCCAAGAATTTATAGAGCAGAAAATCCACCTAACGTATCTGCCCGGGACGAAGAACCAAAGCTTGTTTGAGATGCAAATTTAATCTTGTTCATTTTGGAATTATTTTTTTCTTTTTATTTAAAAAATGTTTCCAAAATATGTAATAGGTATACACAGGGAAAAAGGGAAAGTGTCGAAAGTTATGCGAAACACATATTTGAAAATTAAAATTATCTAACACAAAGGATAAGCTAGATAAGAATAAAAAACGATAGCCAATCCCAATAGATGGCCATAGGGAATTCTTCAAATTGCTTTTTATTTAAGGATTGATTTATTCTTATTTGTAATTTAAATTAATACTTATTTGAAGGATATATGGAGTTGAATGCAAGAACTAACCTATACTTATTTGGATATAATTTCAATGTTAGGTGCAAGAGTAAACTTATTCTTATTTCAAGAAAACTATCATATTATTTTAAATGCAAGCACCTTCAAATAAAATAGGCACTATGCTTAATTTAAGAATAAGTATTTTTTGATACAAACCTTATAATTCTTGGCGATACAATATTTACTTTTGGATTAAATATAAGGTATATTTATGTAAGTTAAGCAATAATTGTTTTATTGTCTATTCTTTTTTAAACTTTTGTTTGACTTTAAAAAAAGTTAGGATATAATGACCATTTTTATTTCAAAAGGTAAAGAGTGGATTATGCTATCTCTTTTTTTCTAAGATTGATAGAAAAAAATATATAGGATAATCCACTCTTTACCTTTTAAAATAAACATGGTCATTATATACTAACCTTTAAAGTCGAGCAAAAGTTAAAAAAGAATACACAATATTTGAAACAATTTTTGCTTAACTTAAACTGAAAAAAATTATATTGGTCTATAGCATAACTTTTTTACAATGTTTTAAATTTCTATCCACCTATATAGAATATACTGCAATGATTGTTTCAAACCTTCAGGGTTGGGACAGTTGAAATTTTCAAATGAAAATTTCAACTTTGAAAGTTTCAAACTTGAAATATTTCATTTAGTTGGAAAAGTGAAATTTTTAAAAATTTCAAATGAAATTTTCAATCCGAAAATTTCAACATTACCTGTGAAAGTTTCAGAAATTTCATTGAAAGTTTCGCAATTTACTGAAAATTTCGCATAAATTTCACATGCGGCCTCCCCTGGGACCTTTAATAATAATTTACAACAGATTCCGAATCGACCAATAACAACGAGTTATCAAGCGTCTGGTCGTTTTTTTTAGTTCGGCTTGGATTTGAATACACTATAAGTAATTATTGTTACTTATATGCATAAATTAATTTAAATAATTTAATTCAGTTACCAATTTAATTTGTAAATTAAATCAGACTTTAAAATTTTTTTAAAAGTCATGATTAATTTAAACTTTTACTTTTGCTATAATTGCATCGGAAAACGGATAAAAAATGCCTTTGGCTCATAAACTTTTGATGAAGTTTCTTCAATTTTTGTAAAATTTCAGTAAAATATATAAAAATAATAAATATATATAAATATAAAACAATAAAAGTCGCACAATCTGATTAGGTTACCAAAAAGTGCTATATCTCTCTTAGTTTTAGTAATTTTAAAAATATTTTAAAAGGAAATCTGAAGAAATTTGTAGTAAACATAGGTATTTACTATTTTTGTTATTCGTGCAGGGGCCCACAGAGGGGTAGGAGGTAAGAGAGGCAATTTGCCATGGTCACCGAGTGGGCTTATTTCAATATTAATATATTACATTTAAAGTGATTGAAATTTATTGAAAGTTTCAATAAATTTCATGAAATTTCAGACATTTGGGAAATTTTAATAAAATTCATAAATGTCGTGAAAATTTCAAGTGAAATTTCAAGTACAAGCAAAAAGTGAAATTTTCCCAACCCTACTTCAGAAACGTTGATTTTGTTTGCGAGACGGACATTTTTTGGCTATATTGACCTGTTTAACCAAAATTTTTATTCGTACCAATATTCTAGAAGTAAAATATACATAACTGTTTTTTATGAGATTCTTCGGCCAACCTAATATCACTCCAACATCTAAAACTAAATCATCTAAATACATAATACTACACACATAAATATAATTACATGTATGTAATTAGGTACCCTGATAGCAAAATTTGATTTTAAGAATCTCTAAGAAGATATGACCCGGAATAATGAAATATTCTTAGAACCTTCCCTTATTGCTAAGAATGTTCTTAGGGACTTTTAAAACATTCAATAGATACCCTTTTAATGATGCAATTAGATTCTTAAAAGCTTCTTAAAACCTTCCTAAAAAGCATCCTAAGAACATTTTAAGATTACGTTTTTAGAATGTTCTTAGAAGGTTTCTTATGGAGCTTCTAGGAAGCTTTTGAGAATATTTCCAAATATGTCAGATACCCACGTTCTAATATGTATGTAATTGTATTCTACATTCGTAAAATTCTTCAGGAGACAAATACGCCTCACTGTCATAATATGACAGTGAAATGTATTTGTCGTCCCCTTAAACTTTGCGACATATTAATATATATTTATTTATTAAAAAATATTAAATAATTTGAC
Organism: Brassicogethes aeneus; assembly: GCA_921294245.1. Lineage (NCBI taxonomy): Eukaryota > Metazoa > Arthropoda > Insecta > Coleoptera > Nitidulidae > Brassicogethes > Brassicogethes aeneus. The sequence continues at coordinate 56,294,557 of OV121135.1, forward strand.
CTCTAAACCATAAGTTTTATGACATTATTTCATAAAAAGTAAAATTGGAAAATTTTGTGGGATAAGTCAGATTAGATTGAAGTTGAAGATAGTTGGGATTATTATACATAAAAATGTTAATTTAGAAATAAAAAATCGATATACAAATTAATAAATATTTATTTTTAACATAAAATAAAATACCTATAGTAAAAGTAACGTGGGTATCTGACATATTTGAAAATATTCTCAAAAGCTTTCTAGAAGCTCCATAAGAAACCTTCTAAGAACATTCCAAAAACGTATTCTTAAAATGTTCTTAGGATGCTTTTTTAGTAAGGTTTTAAGAAGCTTTTAAGAATCTAATTGCATCATTAAAAGGGTATCTATTGAATGTTTTAAAAGTCCCTAAGAACATTCTTAGCAATAAGGGAAGGTTCTAAGAATATTCCATTATTCCGGGTCATATCTTCTATAATCGCCTGTAACTAATTTTTTTGCACCCTCTAAATAATACATATTGATGTAGAGCAAAATTAAATTTAAATACTTTCTTAGGGCGACAATTTGACAAAGACGGAAACATGATGCAATGGTGGAACAACGCAACAATCAAAGCATTCAGAGAAAGAACCCAATGCATCATAAACCAATACTCAAGATACAAAATAGACGAGGTGGGCTTATACGTAAACGGCAGAATGACCCAAGGAGAAAACATCGCTGACAACGGCGGGCTCAAGCAATCCTTTAGGGTATATTATACCCGTAGTCCCAAAAAACATACTATATATAATTTTTTAGGCCTATCGTAAATGGGTGAATCAACACGGCCCCGAACCAGATCTGCCAGGTTTAAACCTGACGCACGATCAATTGTTTTTCTTGAACTACGCTCAAATATGGTGCGGGTCGATGAGACCCGAAGACGCGCTCACTAAAGTTAGATCCAGCGTGCATTCTCCGGGACCCATTAGGGTCCTGGGGCCCCTGTCAAACTCCAGGGATTTCGCGAATGCCTTCGAATGTCCTGAGGGGTCCCCGATGAATCCCAAAAATAAATGCAGCGTTTGGTAAGGGTGAAAATAAGACTCAAGAAGAGATTTAAGTGTTTTGATTTAATCGCATCATAGACCAGTGCAGAAGCCTTTAAAAATGGTAAAAAGAGAAAAAAAATAACAGTAGGATGAAACCCATTGGAAAAGGAGGGGAATATAATAAAAATTAAAGGAAAAATAAATTACGGGCGATCTGAGTTCGGGAAGTGGGAGGGGGGGGTTTAAGGGTAAAAAATGGTTTATCTCGATTTCCGGCAAAACTACAAGTCCTATGGAAAAAAGTTAAATGTCAAAGTTGTAGGTAATAAAAAGATCTACAACTTTTGTATTTACAATTTTTTCACATAACCTCAAAATTTATGTGAAAAATTCAAAAAAACCAAGTTTTTGGTTTTTTATTTTTATCTTTTTAAAAAAAAAAAAAATTTTTTCCACGAAATTTGGTAAAAACTTACCTTTTTATGTCCCAAATACACTGTAATTTATTTGATTTGAAATATTTATTATTTCGCCTTATTTTGACTTAATATCAAAAAAGCACCCTAATTTTCAATCGAAAATTCTCGCGTCAAAATATCAGCTTTTTTCAAAAAGTCGGTGTGCTTTTTGTTCGATGAACTCTCTACTTTCTGATGGTGTAAAAAAAATATACATTACTATAGTAAATGTTCTCAGAAAATACAAAAAATATTATAATGAATAACGTAATCAAAATGAAGTATCTAAATTCAATAGTATGATTTACATGTATTTTTATATTTTATGAGATTTTCTGACATAAATGTTATTAGAATTTAATAAATAAACTTTTTAACTAAAAAAAATTGCAACAATCACATTTTTTTGATGAAATTGTACATAATGATTAAAATAAATTTTCGAATTCGAGTTTTTTTCGTTATTCATTATAATATTTTTTGCATTTTCTGAGAACATTTGCCATAGTAATGTATATTTTTTTTACACCATCAGAAAGTAGAGATTTCAACGAACAAAAATCACACCGACTTTTTGAAAAAAGCTGATATTTTGACGCGAGAATTTTCGATTGAAAATTAGGGTGCTTTTTGATATTAAGTCAAAATAAGGCGAAATAATAAATATTTCAAATCAAATAAATTACAGTGTATTTGGGACATAAAAAGGTAAGTTTTCACCAAATTTCGTGAAAAAAATTTTTTTTTTTAAAGATAAAAATAAAAAACCAAAAACTTGGTTTTTTGAATTTTTCACATAAATTTTGAGGTTATGTAAAAAAATTGTAATTACAAAAGTTGTAGATCCTTTTATTACCTACAACTTTGCCATTTAACTTTTTTCCATAGGACTTGTAGTTTTGCCGGAAATCGAGATAAACCATTTTTTACCCTTAAACCCCCCCCTCCCACTTCCCGAAGTCAGATCGCCCGTAATTTATTTTTCCTTTCATTTTTATTATATTCTTCTCCTTTTCCAATGGGTTTCATCCTACTGTTATTTTTTTTGGTTTCAAAAATTATCGACCCTGGTCTATCATATCATTGCAAATTTTGTTGTCTTTAGAAAAATAGATGAACGTGTTATTCAAAAAGGTCTAGTCTTGTTTTAACATAGCACAATTTAAGAACAAAAAAGCACAATATTATATTTCTTTGCTTAAACTTGTGAAAACATATTTTTTGTAAAAAAAAATTCTTAACATTTAAATGTATAAAATAAAAAATATACTCAACCAACTACTGTAACCTATAAGCATTGATGTTAATATTAATAAAATAAAAAAATAATTGAATTGCAAAAAAGTACTTCTAGTTACTGGCTAACTAGTTTCCTACTTAAGTATATGGCAATTGTAAATAATTAAATGTTTTATATACCTAGATAATTTCAATACAACAAAATTTTTAGTATGTGGTATACTTTTAAATTACAATACACCTTGTATTTTCACATTAATTAATAATAAATATACTTCCTAACATATAGTTTTTTTCTTGTTCCACTTTAAAAGCCATAACGCATTGCAAAAACATTTTCCAAAATACTGCATCCTCAACAATTACATAACTCCTGCAATTTTGTGAATTCCAAAAAAAGGTTAAAAAAATGTCTTCTTACATGTTCTCAACCGGTGGTTTTGATACACCCTGTATATATAATCGATTGTATAAAATATTGTTTATCCGAAATCGGCAGTAAAGTAGTCAACAATCGGCAGTAAATTAAAAGAAATAGGCAGTAAAGTGGAACTTTACTGCCGATTTAATAAGAGTATTGTATGCAACCCATTATACATTTTAAGATGTGTCTACTGCTCATCAGCAGCAACTAAATAATATTTAAAAAAAGCACAGTCGCGGAGGCCGATTGGACCCTTTCATAAAATGTTGTTTAATAAAAATAATAAGTTAATTTTATTAATTAGATTAAAAAATCGCCGCGGCGGGAAAATATATAATAACCGTCGCAACAAACAGTATATACGTAGACACTTCCTACATTCAAATAACATTTGATTTGATCATCAAATGAAATTTGATTTAATCATCAATATTAATTATTAGTATTATTAAATGTGATTTCGGATAAAATTTAATATGCACCTCGGCATTTTTTATCACTCACGTAGCTAACAAATAATTTCCACATTCGTGGTAAAAAATAGGACTTTACTGCCTTGATACATAAATAACTATTATAACCAATTTTTAATTTTTGGTTTTGATACACCCTGTATATATCATCTGTTGTATAAAATATTGTTTAAAATCAAATTTGTTGAGAATTTGATACTCTACAGTGTAGAGTCTACACCCTTTCTAACTGGACTATAAGGGCGTGTGAGTTATTTTTTAATTGCGGCAGAAGTTTTATCAAATTCAAATCGTCCCATGTCTATTTATTAGAGAGTTATGAATGTTTTTCTGTCATTAAAAAAATATATCTTCTTTTTGGCATCAAAACATTTTTTTGTTTCAAATTGTTTTTAGACTATTTAATTTTGCTATAATAACAATAATGTATAATGAACAAATAATTTAGATAGTAAAAAGAGCCAACATACAGTGTGACCCATTTGTTTGCGACTCACCCGTGTAAAATCTTTATTTATTGTTCGATTTTAACCGGATTTGTTTTATAGTGTAGATCTTGATAAACTGTATTTTAGGAGCAAAAGACGCCATATTAGTACAAAATAAAAGGCCTACTTTGTCAGTTTTTAAGAGTAAATTTTTAAGAATTCATATTACCGATTTTTTCAAACAAAATCCAAGCACGTCACTGGATTCACCACCCCTTAAAACGACCCTTTACTAAATTTTATTGAAAAATTTTAAGTAAAAAAATGCACAATAATAACTACACAAATTTATTCTGTCAAGTTATCCATGAAAAAACATTGAAATAAAATTAAACTTATGTTACTATTAGTTTAATTTTAATTCAATGTTTTTTTATGGAAACTTGACAAAATAAATTTTTGTAGTTATTATTGTGCATTATTCTTCTTAATTTTTTTTAATAAAATTTAGTATATATACTCTATAGAGTCGTTTTGAGAGGTGGTGAATCCAGAGCCGTGCTTAGATTTTGTTTAAAAATTCTTAAAAATTTACTCTTAAAAACTTACATAGTAGGCCTTGCATTTTGTAAAAATATGGCGTTTCTTGCTTCAAAAATACAGTTTATCAAGATCTACACTTTAAATCAAATCCGGTTAAAATCGCACAATAAATAAAGATTTTACAGGGGTGAGTCGCAAACAAGTGAGTCACACTGTATAAAATTCAGAAAAATTTTGACCTCTAATATGATTTAAATGTATGGTTATTCGAAAAAAACGTGAAAGACATTTTTTGTAGAGCGTACAATTTTCTACAAAAATATTTTTTGCGTATTTTTGCTTAAAAATACATAGACATTTGTCTTTTTATTATAGTTATAAATTTCTTTTTCTGTCATTGAAACTAAAAAAATATCATCATTTAGTCATGAAAACGTTTTTTTGCTTCAAAATTATTTTCAAACTCTAAAAAGGCCTAAAGCTAATTAATTATACAATTGCTTCCTATTCTATTAAATTTAATATAAATTGTTTATTTAAATTTCAATTTATAAGATGTCAGCTTATTTTGTTTTGTATTTTTGTTTAATGTTTTAAAGTTCAAGATTTTTTCTGAAACTAGGTAGTTTACCATCTTTACAACCTATGAAAATTTAAAAGTTATGGTCTTGATCAAATATGCCGAAAAAATATCGTTTATTAATTATTGTGGTACCTTCAAAACCAAGATTTTTTGTTATTCTAGCATCCATATCACCTACGCAAAATTTGAGGATGATCTGAGTAACCCTGTATACAAATGACTTTCCAAAATAAGAGGGCGCTGGTGTTCTTTTTGTTCATTTCTATTGGTATAAGAGGTTTTTTGGTTTTAATATTTGTGGGGAATAATAAAACAGTGTTCTATCTCATAAATATTTATTCAGAAAATTAAATATACACTTACGCACACATGAGCTAAAACATATACACCTTGTGTGCTAGCTTTTTATTTTATTGACTAAATCCTGTAGTGCAGTAAAATTAAAATAGTACCAATTTACAAAAACTAAACAACAACTATTAATGGTAAAGTTTCTAGAAAAAATAGAAACATTTGTTGGTCAGTTTGTGTAAATCACAAAATTAACCTAAACCTATTAAAAAATTAAAACTAAAACTTAAATTATAATTTTTACATTAGTTCTGTAGTAGGTATGCTTTAAAACCAAAATTTATTTTACAACATTAGAACAAGCTTGTAAAATATTAGCAGTCTTGCAAACTAATTAAAAAACGTAACAATGAAACCTTTCTAATACAAATAAATATACCTTTTTAATTTAATAGAAAAATTGAGAAATTAAAACAAGTATATAAATTTGTAGCGTTCTTCTGAGCACTCAGTGAGCTTGTTATGACCCTTAATCTAAAGAAAATAATAACAAAAAAGCACTCTTAATAAAAGATACTGAAACGAATTCTGAAAACAGAATTATTAATAATAATAAAAATAAAAACTAACTGACCGTTATTATAAGTCTTTTGATGAAACAATTTGCAGTATAAAATCAAAAATCACATTTATTAAAACTTTCAATGGGTTCATACTACAATATTATTATATCTGAGACAAATACACTAACAGGGGATGGCAAATTATGAATATAACATTTAATATGTAGTTAAATTACACTTTAACTATATGTTAGACTCTGTGGTACCCCATTCACAGTCTTTGATTTCAGCACGTCATTTTCGTAGGCCATTACTGTTTCTTTACCATTCTCAAATACTCTGAAACAAACCCAAAACACATTAACTTGTAATACTTACATAATTAAGACAAAAATGATTTGAAAAAAAAGATACTCAAAGTAACTTGGATTCTTTATCTAAGATACTTTTTATAGTTGGAAAAGTATCTTGTAACTTGTATATAAAAAAGTATTTAAGTTACTTAGTAAAGTAGGTAACTAAGAAACATTCAAGTAACTTAGATAGTTACTTTAAAGTAATTAAGATACTTTTTGAAGAAAGTAAGATACTTTTTAAAGTAACTTGGATACTTTTCAGTGTAACTTAGATACTTTCTTAAAGATAGTTGGGGGAATCCCAGAATGATTTAAAGTAATTACCCAACCTAAAACTTGTTGAATTTACATTATTTTATAGTTTTTATTCATACTTAAAAGTAACTTGGTTACTTAAAAGTATCTTAGTTACTCCCAAACCATAAAGTTTAACAAAATTGACTTGAGAATATTTTTTGAAGAAAATTGAATGCTCTACAAAAAAGGTCTGATTGAAATTTCCCGTCAGATGAACCGTTTCCTTCCAATCATGCCTTAAAAATTGGTATTGTTTTACAATTTGATCTTTTAACTTTGGAATTTTGTTATTCATGTTAAAATCAGTACCCTGAAAAAAACCGATAGATATTCTTATGGGAAATCAAATGGTCTACAAAAAAAGTCTTTCAACATTTTTGACTAAATTCACTCCATCAAATTTTATTCAAGGTTAAAGTTGAAGTCTAAACGAAATTCTTGTTTTTTACGCTGTAGATTTTTTTTGGGTCAGTTAAAAACTTGAATTCTTTTATCGATGATAATCTTTATGTTACTCATAGATAAAATTACTGAAAATAAAGTTATAAAGTTATAAAGATACTTTTATAACTTTTGACGATATTTTTGGATTCAGCGAATATCATTTCATAGGAATTGACTGCTATGTACTGGATACAAATTGCTGCTGACGAGAATTATTACTGGCGGCTTTTTCGCTATGACATTTTTAGAGAGTAAGTAATATAGTGATTTCTTCGTCACAGGACATCTTGCAGAAAAACAGTGATTTAAATACAGTGCTATTTCAGAAGTCAGACCAAGGAATACTAATTACCTTCAGAATCCAAAAAAGGGATGAGGAATCCGAGAAAGAAATATATATTTACAAAAAAAAAAATAAAAAAATTACAGCAATTTATATTTAAAAAATATTTAAAAATTTATGTTATTTGATGTAAAGTTGTTATGTTTACTAGGGTGTGCCAAAAAAACTCGATATATTTTTTTCTTGCTCTCCACCCAAAATATCGTAGAATATGTCCGAACAAATATTCTGCTAAAAGCGGAGCTCATAATTTCAATTTTAAGAGGTCCTTCATCGAATCTGAAGTTTTGCCGTTTAAATAACACAGAAAACTGACTTTTTTACCTTATTTATTCTTGCAACCTAGGAAGAAATTTTTTGTTCATAAAATACATGACCAAATCTTACAAAGCATTAAATTTGGACGAAAAAATCTTATTAAGCCGAATTTCTATTTTCATTATTTGATTTTTTACAGACCTTTAATACAAAAATGATGACTTTATACGCCTGTAACTTTTAGAATATTGACGATACAAAAAATTCGCCTAACACTTTTTTGTGGTCCATCAGACAAGCTAAAAAATTGCCATTTGACTTATACGTCTAACTTCAATAGTTTAGCTGAAAAAAAAACGTAAAATTTTAAATTTAAAGCTCTGTAAAAAATCAAATAATGAAAATAGAAATTCGGCTTAATAAGATTTTTTCGCCCAAATTTAATGTTTTGTAAGATTTGGTCATGGATTTTATGAACAAAAAATTTCTTCCTAGGTTGCAAGAATAAATAAGGTAAAAAAGTCAGTTTTCTGTGCTGTTTAAGCGGCAAAACTTCAGATTCGATGAAGGACCTCTTAAAATTGAAATTATGAGCTCCGCTTTTAACAGGATATTTGTTCGGACATATTCTACGATATTTTGGGTGGAGAGCATAAAAAAAATATCGAGTTTTTTTGGCACACCCTAATGTTTATATAAAAATTGTATGTCCAATAACTATGGTCCATGTGTCCAATAGGGTGTTTTTGTTTTTTTTCGGTGCTCAAGCAAAATATTAATCTGCATATGGGAAAAAACATTCTCACCAAGTTTGAGCTCTTAATATTAATTTTAAGCACTTACTATTTAAGTTTAAGGTTTTACCGTTTAAAATGCATTTAAAAAATATATTTTTTTTTTCAAATTTCTAATGCTTACCCACCTTTGACAATATTGCAAATCGATTTAATACACCTTATGGGGAATTTCACGCTCTTTAAAATTGCTTTTGAGTTTTTTTGGTTCACCAGTAGGAGTCGTCAAAGGACAGTTTTTGAAAAAAATCGTTTTTTTATTTTTTCGAGCAAATCGCCAAAAGTGGTGAGAAAAAAGGGCTGATACATAAAAAAAAATTATCCAACCAATATTTAATGAATTTACTGCTATTTTTATAACTGAAAACGTAAGAAATTGATAAATACCAACCCATAATGTTATTTAGATTGATTTTTTCTATTTATTATCATTATATTTCCCTACAATAAGAACTTTTTTAAAATTATTATGATTTCTCACCATAATGAATATGAAAACAACACATAAATTCATAAAAAAACAACAAAACTTTAATCGGAATATACAGAAGGTTATGTAACATATTTCAAATTACGCTTCAAAAAATTTAATAATCTTCATTTATATTTTTTTGCTAAATGACAGAAATGTTGAAAAATTGCAAAATCCACGTTACAATTTTCTTATTGTTTTTTTTTATGAATTTATCTGTTGTTTTCATATTCATTATAAGTGAGAAATCAATAATTTTAAAAAACTTCTTAGTGTAGGGAAATATAATGATAATAAATAGAAAAAATCAATCTAAATAACATTATGAGTTGGTAATTATCAATTTCTTACGTTTTCAGTTATAAAAATGGCTGTAAATTCATTAAATATTGGTTGGATAACTTTTTTTATGATTCAGCCCTTTTTTCTCCCTACTTTTTGCGGTTTGTTAGAAAAAATTAAAAAAAAAACGATTTTTTTCAAAAACTGTCCTTTGACGACTCCTACTGGTGACCAATGCGAGTTACAAAAAAAAACTCAAAAGCAATTTTAAAGAGCGTGAAATTCCCCATAAGGTGTATTAAACCGATTTGCAATATTGTCAAAGGTGGGAAAGCATTAGAAATTTGAAAAAAAAAATATATTTTTTACATGCATTTTAAACGGTAAAACTTTAAATAAAGTAAGTACTTAAAATTATTAAGAGCTCAAACTTGTTGAGAATTTTTTTTTTCTATATGCAGATTAATATTTTGCTCGAGCACCGAAGAAAACAAAAACTTTGCGGAAATGAATCACCCTAGTGTCCAATTACTATATAAAATGTCCAATTACTATACTTTTTTGAAGATGTTTAGAAAAAGTTTTCATAAAATGCTTACTTTTTGGTGGTGATCTTCTTCCCGTTGACGAACCGCGTGGACGTGGACGTCCTCTTGACGCTCCCGGAGACGGGCGATCCGCCGTTCGCGTTGTTGAAGGTGCTGTTGATGGTGCTGAAGGAGGTGAAACCGCCGCCGCCGTGTCCCGGGTTGAAGAAGTCGTCCATCAGGGCGCCGCCCAGCGAGATACCAAAAGGACTAAACAGCGAAGACTGGCTGAGCGCAACATTTTGCGGGTGAGAGTGGCGGTTGCTGCGCCGCGAGTGGCCAGAGTGCCGCCCGTTGCCGTGCATGTCTGAAAAGTGACAAAAAAAATTTAGATATTTTTTAAAAAACATTTAAAACATCTTTTACCGAGGAGATCAAATACGCACGCACCAAAGAACTCCCTGAACACGTCTTCGGGGTCTCTGAACGTGAAGAAGCCGAATCCGCCGAGGTCGAACTCGTCCTCGTGCCGGCTTCTGCCTCTGCTGCCGCCGTTTATCAGGCCTTCTTTGCCGTACTGGTCGTACATGCGTCTTTTTTTGTCTAAAAAAAAAAAGATGCTATTAGTAATTTATAGTAAGAGTTTTTGTTTTGAAAGAAACAAATAGTATTAAAAATTTTAATTTAAAATTTAAAGTTCTGGCACTCAGAGTTAGTAGTGGTAATTTTAGCTGGATATTTGCTGGAAATAAGATAATAATGTGGATTTGAAATTTGGGTTTTTCTAAAATTCGTTTTATGCGTAAACATTATAAACAGTGAATAAACATACCAAATAGGTTTTAGCGAGTCGTAAGAAGGAAAGTACCAAAATTGATTTTTATGGTACACTGAGAAAAAAATGGGACAAATAAACTGTGTAGCTAATACTTTTATTAATAGTGAATATATTGTTTATTACCTCTAAATAGTCGAAATAATAACAATAAATATACTTTAGTAAAACTTTATGTGTCGGGAATACAAATATATTTAGGATAAATAAACTGTACCCTTGTCCCATATTTAAATATTTTTTTTTATTTGGGAGCAATAAACTTTTTTCTCAGTGTAGTACATATAATTTACAGCACAACACAACGTGTCTTTTAATTGCAATTGTTTGTTTACGTTTAATATCAAATATTTTCGTAAGCTTTGTACAAAGATCATATTCTATATATTTTTATGTGTAGTTTATGTAAAACTTAAGCTATAGTATTTTTTCACTTTTTTGTAATTGTTGTTTCCTTAATAATATCGTTTTTTATTAAATTGACATAATATTTAAAATCTATGTGCTGTATTTTTTTGCATGTTAAATTCCGTGTTTAGAGCACCAAATATAACGTTATTAAGTATGAAAACAATAGGGAAAATTTTTTTTTCTTGCAGACCCAGTGTATTTGGTTAGTTTTGTCAGATTTTGTCACAGGAAACTGATTTTTTGAAAGATTATTTCCCGACTTAAATATTTTTATTTTAATTGCATTTCCGTTTCGTATTGTCTCCATGGCAACAATACGATATGCAAATAATTCAAATTTTTCTTAAATAGTAGTGAAGTTTCTTTTTTTTATTCGGAATTTAACAGATTTGATTATATTGGTACCGTATATAAATGTAATTTGGTATTTTTAATATATAAAATTGGTACTTCTGTTCCACGCCTTAATTTTACTTTGACTTTTTTATTAAAATGTTAGAATTATAATTAGAATGCCAAAGATGTGTTAAATTTTAAAAATAAAACATCAGTTTGATGAAATAATTAATTGCACAACAAAACAAAATAATTTTGCTTCACTTAATGTAGCCAATTATAAATTTAGGGTCCATAGAATTTTCACTAGTAATACCACTAGAGGTCAAATTATTTCCGGAAATTTTTTCGAGCTCATGAATATTTTGAAAATTATCCCGAGTCGAAGACGAGGGATAATTTTCTAAAAATATTCATGAGGGAGAAAAAATTCCCGGATTTAATTTGACCTCGTGTGGTATTCGGTAAGAAAATTCCACACCAAATTGTGTTTAAATAATTAAAATTTATTTTTTGATTTAACTTGACCTCGACTTAATTATTTAGTTACCATGGCAACTAAGTCAACCCCAACCTAAAAGTTATTTCAGTTTTGAAGCTGTCAAGCGGCACGACGTAAAAAAATGTGAAATTGTCTGCTCTAATGATCAATCATCGTGCAATGACTTATTTACCCGCATTATTAGAGGATTGTGGCTCCTACTTGAAGAAAGAAAATTTGTTTTGAATTGTTCACGAATATTTGCATCTTAACTATTCAAAACTCAAAGTGCTAAATGGAAAAAAAGGTGAATAGAATAGTGTCTAAATATTATATATATTTCATTAGACATAGACATTTAATTTATTTCAAGTCCTGCATTTTCGCCATTAAGAAGAAAGGAGGTGTCCAACGAATATAGAAAACATCTAAACTTTGTAATGGAAATGTATCAAAATTATCATGTAAACAAATAAAAACCAGATTGTCAAAAAAATATGTATTCTGTCATTATAAACGTCAAAAAATTTCCAGTATAATTCGCTGTTGGGTCATAGATGACCGAAGGTACCCACGAGGAAAAAATTTCCACTTAAATTCAACCGTTGCCATGGTGATCTATGAAAAATACACGTTTTGATTGGTTAAAAATTACAGGTGTGGAATTTTCCAACTAAACCCCCAAATTTTTGAAGTTGTCAAATCCCGAAAATAAAACTGTTTAAAGAGATTTGACGTCTAAAGACTGATTTATAGATTGTCTTCCTTCCTCCCTTCCTCCCGTAAAATATGAACAATACAAAAACCGTAGTGCCGTTTAAAGATTCCCGTACGAGATTCTATTGTTCATCTTCTACGGGAGGAAGGAAGGGAGGCAATCTATAAAACAGCCTAAAATGGCGTTTATAAAACTTAACACATATCATTTTAGAACTAGTTTTTAACATTTTGTGCTGTATACTTCATAAAAATTTTTAGAAAAAAACTGACAATTTTCCATGGGATAAAAAATATTTTTTGAGGTTATCTGTCATCAAGCAATACTTTGACAGGTATTAAGATGACAGATAACACACGCTTTAGCGCACCAAACAGTTGAAAATTTATAAACATCACACCTTTGTTAATAATTAATTTAATTGGCAAAGCTGTTTGTTTAATGGGTGTCCCATAATTGGCGACCCAACTGGTAAAGATAAATTTCTCTTGAAATTCCAAGACGACCTTTTTTTTAAATTGTAGGGGTTATTTTACTTTTAGAAGCGATCAGAGTGCAATATTTATCGATTTGTAATCTGGGTTGCCTACGTATATTCGAACAAAGTCGTCGAATAGATCAGTCGAAAAAATGGCAGGGGAATATTCTTCTTGTAATTTCAAGAGGGATTCACTTTTACCCTTTTGGCCGCCATTTTCGACCACCTGTATATTTTGAAAGATTGGTCGTCCCATTCATCTAAAACTACCCTATACATTAACTATGAAAACTCCAGAAAAAAAACCATAACAAAATTATTTAAACAAATATTAAAAATGTAAGTATCAGAATTAATATTTGTGTAAAGTAGGATAGACTACAGCCAAAAAATCCAATTAATAATATCTAATCTCGGTGTCTATGAAACACGTGAAATAAATAATATTAAATCTACGCAAAAAAATACATTAAAAAATTTATTTCAAATTTGTTGTATATTTTTGCTGCTTTCTAATCATATCTGTAGATATTATGCAGTTATTTGCAGTAATACACTGACGCAACCGTTTCAAAGAATTTCATTTGTAATATGAACTTGGAAGATTCTATTTCTATTCTAATTATGTATATGATAACTATGAACAAATAGGAAATAACGCGACAATTAAAGGAATTAACCATCTAGTCAATAACAATGCATCTTTGAGAATATTGAAATATGTAAAAATCAGCGTTTTTAATTGAACAAAGCAAAGACCTATTTTTATGTGTATTAAAGCAGTAGTGTTTTAAAAAATACACTCACAGGCAAAATAATCGATCCACACAAATTTTCGATGAATTTCAATCGCAAATAACTTTTTTATTTGATTTCAGATTTAAACAAATATTAAAGAATATTGTAGATACATTAATGGAGAATCGCTCACATTTTAAAAATTACTAAAAAATACACGTACGGTTATAATATACAGGTTTAAACAAAAAGATGTTTTTTACCAAAAGTTTAAGACACTCTGTAGAGTGGCAAAACCGTATATTGTTCAAAATTAAGTTTTAATTATCAAGTCACATCTATTTTTAACAGTTTTGTTTTTGGTTCACCTTGATATATTTATTTTTGTGGAAAATATGGATTAAAAAAAAACATTGCAATTTCCAATATTTTCCTGTATGAAGAACTAAGGTTGCTATGGTCCATCCATAGCCTATGGAGGATGACAGTGACAGTTTTGTTGAATCATCCCATACTTGGACATGTCATATAGCTATCAAATTGTTTTTTGTAAATTAATGTGTTAATTTTAAGGTGTCTTCTTACTTTTAAAAATGTCTCCGACTGATGTTGCCCTTTGTACTTTACTTCTTGTGACGTTTAAAACACTTGCCACGTAATACTGTGACCGTCCATCCTGGATTAAATTAATGACTCTGGCAACATCAGTCGGAGACATATCCATTTTTTAAAGTAAGAAGACACCTCAAAATTTAAACATTAAGTGGCAAAAAACAATTTGATAGCTTTTGAAAGTATGGAATGATTCAACAAAACTGTCACTGTCAATCTCCATAGCCTATGGATGGACCATAGCAACCTTAATTCTTCATACAGAAAAATATTGGAAATTGCAATGTTTTTTTTAAAAATCCATATTTTCCACAAAAATAAATATATCGAGGTGAACCAAAAATAAAACTGTTAAGAATAGATGTGACTTGATAAATAAAACTTAATTTAGAACAATATACGGTTTTGACACTCTACAGAGTGTCTTAAACTTATGGTAAAAAACATCTTTTTGTTTAAACCTATATATTATAAACGTACGTCTATTTTTTAGTAATTTTTTAAAATGTGAGCGATTGTCCATTAATTTATCTACAATATTCTTTAATATTCGTTTAAATCGGACATCCAATAAACAAGTTATTTGCGATTGAAATTCATCGAAAATTTGTGTGGATCGATTATTTTGCCTGTGAGTGTACTAATTGAGTTCTGACAATTACTTAATGGTGGCGCAAAAGAGGCGAAACGTCGGAAAACAAAAAAGCAGTAAATTAAAAAAACATGGTTACTTTGGTTAGCACACAAAACTCGTTATTCAAAAATAAAAAAATACCGAAATAACGTTGTGAAAAAGGATTGTGGGGATCGAAATATGAGCTCCTGTAGGATCTGGAGGACCTTGCTGCACTTGTTCTTGTCGATCTGGTATCGTATATTTTTCGTTTCGATTCTGTTTTGTCGCAAAAAAAAATAAAAAATAATTCCATGTAGGTATTACTAAAACTACTGTGAAAATATTTAAAGGCACTTCGACTTACCATCAGAAAGAACTTCGTAAGCCTCGGAAATTTCCTTGAATTTTTTTGTTGCGTCGTCCATGTTGTCTGGATTTTTGTCGGGATGCCATTTTAGAGCTAATTTTCTGTACCTAAAAGAAATAAACTTCTGGTTATCCCAAGAGCAAATGGTACTGAAAGATTTTGATGTTGGATTCGAATCAAACCGAAAAATCATGTCTTAAATTCCTTTTAAAATTTTTTTCGTCTCAAGAAACCGTTATTTGAAATTTATGATCAAAATACGATAAAATACAATTTGAAGAGATATTAAAAAAATTCAAAAAGAAGAAGAGTAGGGTAAAGTAGACAGTTATCTAACAGTCTTCTAACTATATCTTCTTAAAAGTGTACAGATCAGTGTTTGGTATAAATGTGTTCCTCATGGTTTAAACATTGTCACTTTAATGCGTTTTAATTTTAATTCTGAAACCAAACAGTAAAATGACCAGTGTCCAATTACTGGTTGGTAAAAAATGTAAATTTCTATTATTGGACATATGTCCAATATCATACTCTATTTGTATCCCGGACATTTACCAGGCAATTCTTATGTAAAATTGTCCCCTGAATCCGAAAAGACCGTCAAAAGTAAAATAAAAATTAAGCAGTTTTTGAGATAGTCAATTCCTTATTATATGTATAATTGATTATATTTTAAAAACTGTTCTACTTTTATAACTTTTGACGACATTTTCCGATTCAGCGAATAATATTTCATAGGAATTGACTAAATGTCCTGGATACAAATTGCTGTTGACGATAATTATTAGTGGCTGCTTTTTCGCTATGACATTTTTGAATAATTAATTTTTAGAGAGTAATATAGTGATTTCTTCGTCACAGGACATCTTGCAGAATAACAGTGATTTAAATACAGTGCATAAAAAACTAATGGCATCAAAATTAATAAGTTCGGAAAATACTTTTAACATACCACGCAAAAAATATTACATAAATATAAATCATCCTGTTTCGGCCTAAACATTATAAATGTTTCACAAACTAGAGATACCACACTTAATGATATTTGCAACAAACTATTTCAGAAGTCAGACCAAGGAATTAGTAGTTACCTTCAGAATCCAGAAAAGGGATGAGGAATCCGAGAAAGAAATATATGAATTATATATTTAAAAAAACGAAATAAAAAAATTACATAAAACAGCAATTTATCTTTAAAAAATATTTAACAATTTATGTTATTTGATGTAAAGTTGTTATGTTTATATACAAATTGTATGTCCAATAACTATGGTTCATGTGTCCAATTACTATATAAAATGTCCATACTTTTTTGCATGTTTTAATAAAACTAATATTAAAAATTCAAATATTCTTATTTTTAAGTAAACGTAAATAAAGTTTAAACAAACAAACTATCCTTTTTATATATTTATAAGAAAAAACTAAAATCTTTAAAAGAACGGCATATATAAATTTTAAATATATAATATTCCTTAAGTGTCCAATAACTATGTGGTTTACCCTAGTATTTTAAGGTGGCGTTTTTTAGAGAAAAAGTAACAAAATGGTACTTACGCTTTTTTAATTTCGGCATTGGTTGCACCTTTGGGCACCTCGAGGACTTTATAGTAGTCCACCATTTTGGTGCCTGTTGAATCCTTATAACCCAGTTTTACGGAAAATTACTGAAAAAAAAACAATAAAACCGTTGAAACATAATTGCAAAAACAAATAATTAACTAAATATCTAATCACTTTGATTATCAATACACCTGATAATACTGCTACATGAATAAATATAAACGGCCGTGACTTACAATTCGTTCAAGTTTGTATGGCAATTATAGGTATCAGTTAAATATTAAAATTAACATAATTTTTTTGCGTACTTTGACTTTTGTGGTCTCTGAATTTGACAGGTGAAAGAAAGTTTGACAGATGTATATTATTTCAACCAAAGCACTCTCAATTAATTAATGATTATCAAAGACCGGATGTAACCGCCGCTATTCAAATTTCCCGCGCCAAAATCTTATCAATTTCCTCGCACACAATATCCTGCCTCGGTTATAATATAAGCGCTCTCCGCCTGGTCTATAGGGTACTATTTTTTACTTTTTTGTAAGAATTTGTCAAAAACCCAAAAATCATAAAACCTCATTTTAAAATGCATATAAATGCGTTCTATGAAGCTATAAAATGTCAAATATATTGGGGTTAAACAGTGCTGCCACTTTGAAATAAAAAAAACACCTTTAAATGGTCATTCAGCTCGATTTGTATAATCATGCCTCGTTGAGAGTTTATTCTAATGAATTGTATAATTTAATGTTACACAGGTTCCATCCGAGTGAATTTTACGTTTAGCTTTGATTGATTGAAAAAATAAACCACAAACACCATTATTATTGAACATTAAGCTTGCATAATAACAATAATAAAGCTTTAAATGAGTCAGATCTGTGTGTAATTTATATTATTAAAAAAAACTTTCTCTTGCACACTTGCAGCCTTCGTTTTTTTTATTAAAGTTGCAACAATAATTATTGTTATAATTAGTTCGTTTGTTACTTAAGTACAATACCATAGTTCAATAGTGATTCATTTTATTTTGTAAATGATTTTATTGTTTGACTAAAAGAGGGAATAATGCAATAGTATATAGTATATAGGTATAATGGTAACGGTTCAGCAGAATGCAACAAAGAAATTATTCATATGAAGTATTTGTTCCTAATAAATGCCAAGAAAACACGGACTTAAAACCGGAAAAACAAGAGTTTTATAAATAGTTACCTCAAAGTCAAATCATTAGATGACGCTGTATACAATTATAAATATATCAGTCGGTAATAATATAGAACTACTTTATTTTGGGTCTAATATGGGACAAAAAAGTTCGCACTTTACTTTGGTGGTAAAGTTTTTTTTTTGTTAAAAGCAGGGCTGTGTTTAAATTACAATAAAAAATATTTATAAAAAGTGTACAGATCAGTGTGGTGTAAATGTGTTCCTCATGGTTTAAACATTGTCACTTTAATGCGTTTTAATTTTAATTATGAAAAGAAACAGTAAAATGGCCAGTCCAATTACTGGTTGGTAAAAAAAGTAAAGTTCTATTATTGGACATATGTCCAATATCATACTCTATTTGTATCCCGGACATTTACCAGCCAATTCTTATGTATAATTGTCCCCTGAATCAATATACTCAATTCAAAAACTGTTCTTCTTTTATAATTTTTGACGACATTTTCGGATTCAGCGAATAATATTTCATAGGAATTGACTGCTAAATGTCCTGGATACAAATTGCTGTTGACGAATATTAATATTGGATGCTTTTTCGCTGACATTTTTGAAGATTTGCAGAATAACAGTGATTTAAATACAGTGCATGATATAGAACATAAAAAACTAATGGCAACAAAATTAATAAATTCGTAAAATAATTTTAACATACCACCCGAAAAAATATTAGATATATATATATATATATAAATCATCCTGTTCCGACCTAAACATTAGAAATGCTTCACAAACTAGAGATACCACACTTAATGATATTTGCAACAAACTATTTCAGAAGTCAGACCAAGGAATTAGTAGTTACCTTCAGAATCCAGAAAAGGGATGAGGAATCCGAGAAAGAAATATATGAATGATATTTACAAAAACGAAATAAAAAAAATTACCTAAAAAAGCAATTTATCTTTAAAAAATATTTAATATTTATGTTATTTGATGTAAAGTTGTTATGTTTATATAAAAATTGTATGTCCAATAAGTATGGTACATGTGTCCAATTACTATATAAAATGTCCAATTACTAGTTTTTATAAAACTAATATTAAAAATTCAAATATTCTTATTTTTAAGTAAACGTAAATAAAGTTCAAACAAACAAACTATCGTTTTTATATATTTATAAGAAAAAACTAAAATCTTTAAAACAACGGCATTTATAAATTTTAAACAAATAATATTCCTTAAGTGTCAAATAACTATGTGATTTACCCTAAAAGACTCTTATATCAGGTGGACAGCGCGGTCCTAGTTGCTTTTCAGAACATTGGCGCCCTTTTATTAACAATGCATTAACAATAATGTAAACAGATTATTTTCTAAATTAATATTGCAAGAGTGTGAGAATAAATTGAAAAACCATACTTTATACCAAAACTATTTTTTTTAATTAAAGAGGGTGGTTCGTTGATTCTTTTAGGTATGTTATAATTACTTTTTATTATTTTAACCAAAATTTACTTACGTATATTTTTTACATCTTTAACAAACAAATTTAAGCAAAAAGAAAAAATACGGGTCTGATCGATTTCAATATAAAAAAATTGTTGAAAAATAATGGGACTCGGGCTATTGCATTATGACAAGTTCTGGAGAAATATTTTCTTATTTATTGGGTAGGTATTCAAAAGATTATTTTTTATTATTAAAGAATTTTGTTTTATACATTTTGACAGATTTGACAGGTTTTTTGAAAAATAATTACTATTGCATTATGACAAGTTCTGGAGAAATATTTTCTTATTTATTGGGTAGGTATTCAAAAGATTATTTTTTATTATTATAGAATTTTGTTTTATACATTTTGACAGATTTGACAGGTTTTTAGAAAAATAATTACTATAATTATGTTTTTATTAGCTGAACGTAGGTACACGAATGAAATTAAAAGTTTTTGTTGGTTATATTAAAATTATTTTGATAAATAAACTACTCAAAACGAATTAAGGACCACTTTTTAAAATACATGTATCTTTTTTAACTTTTAAGCAATTCTCGTATATTTTTATAGGCTTGTACTCATATTATGTATAATTTATTTTATGTAAACAAACATTTTTTGTTTTCATAACTTTTTGTAGAAATGCGATTTGTTTAAAAAACAGTGCATTTTAACATTTATTGTAAGTCATTTTAGTCGTTGTTGTGCATTGTGATAAGTTCAATAATTAATTAAAATGAATGTTGATGCTCTAGGAAGGCCTCTTTATCAAAGGAGGCATTTAAATCAGGTTGAAGTAGTGACAGCGGTTACTTTATTTCAAGAAGGACATTCGGTTAGAAGTATTGCCCGAAGACTTCAAACAAGTCATTCGGTAATTTCTAGACTTCTTAACAGACATAGAGAATTTGGTTTTATCACTAGAAGACCTTATCCGGCAAGAGAAAGAGTCACAAACCCACGTGAGGACCGTAATTTGGTAAGGTTAGCCACCCAAAACCGAGCCAGAACAGCAAGAAACATTGCTGATTTACATTTTGACGCCAGCGAAAGGCGAATATCCACTCAAACAGTTAAAAATAGACTTCATGAAGCCCATCTACGTTCCAGAGTCCGAGCTGTTAGGCCCCAGTTAACCCGTGCGCACCGAAGAGCTCGATTAACTTTTTCTCGAAATCATATCAATTGGGATATGGATCAGTGGGGACACATGCTCTTTTCAGATGAGTCTAGATTTCGACTTAGCCACAACGATGCACGTGTACGAGCATGGAGGCGTAGAGGTGAGCGTTATTTAGATTCAACTGTAACAGAAACTGTTCACTTTGGAGGTGGCTCACTTATGGTCTGGGGAGGTATAACTTTAACGGGGCGTACAGGTTTGCATATCTGTAGGGATGGTGTGGTAAATGCTCATAGGTATTTGGAAGATATTGTAGAACCCTATATAGTCCCATTTGCCGCAGAAGAAGGTCCACAGTTTATTCTACAGCATGACAATGCGAGGCCCCACACTGCTCGTATTGTCCAACAATATCTTGAGGAGAATAATATCGAGGTTTTAGAGTGGCCCGCAAACTCCCCGGATCTAAATCCTATTGAGCATCTCTGGGATGTTCTTCAGAGAAGGATAAGGGATCGTCTGGCACCAGAAAATTTAGAACAGCTTGGAGAAATGCTTCAAGAGGAATGGAACAATATTCCCAGAGAAGTAATCAGAAATTTAGTGGAATCGATGCCTAGACGATGTGAAGAAGTTCGGCTAGCCAGAGGAGGACACACACATTACTAATTTTGTTGAAAATATTATTTATAGTTTATTTAAAAAAAAAAACATTTGTGAAAAATTAAAGTTTTATTTTCTAAGCGTTTATTTTTTATTTGATTTATAAAATATATACTCCATTTAAAACCCTAATGTTTTTTATAACTAACAGCAGTTACAGAATGTAAAAAAAAGTTTTTGATTTAAAGTTATAAACAAGTTTAAAAGTGGTCCTTAATTCGTTTTGAGTAGTTTATATTTTCTTAAAATATTTACATCAAACTAAACTAATTAAATTAAACTAAACAAAGGCATGAAAATCAAAGACGTAGAACTACAGACAAAGTTTGTTTATATTTTAATAAGCAATTAATATTCATAAGTGTCTTTGTTGTATTGGGTTGGCAGAAATATCAAAACAAATGATGTTGCCATTACCAAGAACTACATTTAATATTCCAAAGGCATTGTCTTGTCAACATCCCAAGTAAATTTAAATATGTATACTCATACAAAAAACGATATGATATGGGTGAATCTCACAAAATGTCCCTCGATCGTGTTACCCCGTGATATTTAACAAAACTAAATTAGTTTGACCTACACTTTTATTGTGTTTTGATCTTTCATAATTAAGAAGTTTAGGTTCCAGATTTTTAACCGCAATTAATTATTTTTTACAATGTTTTAAAAGTCCAAAACCGATCCTCCGTGACTGTTAATCTTTCTGGGTTAACCTATATGTTTTGAAATATCTGAGGTAGTAAAAGCATACTAAAAATATCAGTTCACTAAGTAAATTAAACACAACCAAAGCAATCGAATTAAATATAAAATATTTATAAAAATTAAAAGAAATAATTTTTTTAACCATTTATGTAGGTATTACAAAAATTGATTCTATCCTCCGTGAATCTGTTTTCGCTTTAAATTTTATGCAACGGATGGCGCTTTAATCATTTTAATAGGCAAAAACCTCTGTTTACGGCATAATAGATGCATGTGATTCCTGAAGGTCAGTTAGAATTTATATGCAGATGAGAGTGTTGCTGTTTTATAATTCAAAAGTTTAAGTTCATTAATTTGCTATTTAAAAACCTATCCACCGTGAAGTGTAATATCTCAGTAAGTAGATTTTTTTATAAATATTTTATGTATGTGCAATTGTATTTTTAAAAAATATGAAGGTGTCAAAAGATACAATAACTTTTTAAAAATATACAAAGGGATGTTTTTAAATTTAAATTAGATTTAGGGTTGACAGTTTTATTCTATTTATGACCTTGACAAAGGCCGCGTTGCGGTTCAAATTTACTTACAAACACTTCAAAAACGAAAAATACACAGTACAACTTGCACTTTCACAGACAGGTCGACCCGAAAGTTCGTGCACTTGTCTTCATCAAACAGGTGAACTTGATGTGATCAATGATGAAAACAATCGACTATCATCGTGGATCAGCACAGAATCGAAAAACCCGAATCACGTTACGTTCACTTTCCGTCGTGCGACTTCACTCTGCGATATTTTCGAACGAAATGAACTGAATTTCGAAGAGTTCGACAAACAGGTTTCTCAGCCAGACGGATTTATCATTGACGTGTTTTTTCCTTTTGGTCCGAAATTAGTCACGAGATTTACCGTTTGTTTCTTTTGTTGCCACCGATATGCCATAATGTAACTATTGTTTGTCAGTTTTAACGCGGTTCTAGGCCTTAGTACAATAGAGGGAGGAGGTGTCTAAAATCACCAAAAAATGTAAATGAACGAGTATTTACTAAATAAATACTATTTAGTCCATTGACAGATAATGGGAGTTGCTGATCAATAAAGCTGCCCATTATCTGGAAATTGCTTGAAATTTGATCGAGGAAGTCATGTTATGGTATAATTAGGTTGTAATTTAGAATAAAACGATTCTAATAGTATATTATGTATCAAGTTTAATAGACGCCATATTAGTCACGAATTTAATTTAGTAAAGTTTGTTAATTTAAACAGATTATTTTGTTAATGTTTAAACATTTCCCACTGACAATACGCATCAACAAGTTCAACTGACTTCAGCGTAAATATTGGCTTTGAGAAACTATTCAATACTATTGTATTTTTGTATGGGACCTTAATTTTAGCGATTGTATGACATTTGACAACTGTCAACTAACTTAAAACTAACTTCAGCCCGTGACTAAAACGCCATAAAGCCAGCTTGTCAATGTGTATTTAAAAGGTCAATTATATATAATTGACACTATAGTGTCACGGAAAAACCTTTTTCCGGTTTGGGTTCTTGTTCTTCGTCTTAATTCTAATCACAACTCTGTGTTCAAAGGAATGACCTTTAGCTTAATTTAAAATATATTTGGCCAGAGTCTGGGTTCGAAGTGACTTGGTCTTTTGTTTGGATATACGCAGATTTGTGATTCATGCTGCATATACAGGGTGTTCGTTTTTCAAGGCTAAGCAGTTTTAAAAGCTAGCAAAAATATTTTGGCAGATTTAATTTTTTTTTTAATAAAAAAATTAACAAACTCTCGTTTGTTCCGATAACTCGAAAATTAAAAATGATGTTTTCTTTAGTTTATTGATCGGCATAAAAATGCCATTAATATAGAGATAGATAAGCGAGATACTCATGTCTTAGCCTGTATGCAATTTTAAAAAATAAGAAATAATAATGCTAATAATAGTCACGGTGCTGTTCTGAGAGGTGATTTTTGGATTTTCTGTGAAACCTAATTTTTTTTTATATTCTTGTTATTTAGGTAACACTAAAATTTTAAGAGCAAAATAAAAAAAAATTGACGGTTTGAATTGTTTTAATTGGCTGTTTATTAAAAATATTATGCACTCTTTCAATTATCTCTTTAAAACTAGCGATTTAATTTAAATATTTAATATTTGCATAACTAAAAAAAGGTTTTTACAATTTTTTTTATATATTTTACTGTTTTGTTGCAATAAACGTTCAAACTTTTAATCTAACCTTTGACGTATACATTTATGTTCCCTTAATTATTATATCCTTAAAGGTTGCCATGAAACTTAGATCTATTAAAAATTTATTAGACGTTTGAATTGTCATTTTCAGTATACGTATTCTATAATTTTTGTTTAGTTTTTTAAAGTGTTTTTTATAAACAAAAATAAAAAATTGTAGTAAAAGTTACGAAGAAATTCATGAAATTGAACCAAGGACCGGTTTATTCATCTTTAGTAAAGTTTATCGGGCCGATAACTTTAATGTCTTGGCAATATCTAGTATCCAAAGAAATTATTCGTCAAATAAATCAAAAATGAATAAATCGGCCTTAAATAAAATGTGGCACCCTTAGAATTATTGTTTAATAAATGTATACTATACATTTAACCTTAAATTAAAACTTTAAACGTGTATTACAACAAAACAGTAAAAGATATAAAAAATGTATAGACCTTTTTTTAGGAAATTAACTAATCTTTAATCTGATTTAAAAAGTTATGATAATATTTAAATAAAATCGCAAGTTTTAATTGGAGAATTGAAAGTGTGAATACATATTTTTAATAAACATCCAATTAAAACAAAATTAACCGTCAAATTTTTTTTATTTTGCTCTTAAAATTTTAGTTATGACCTAATTAACAAGAATATAAAAAAAAAATAGGTTTCACAGAAAGTCCAAAAATCACCTCAGCACCGTGTAGTAATAGTGCTAACTTTAAAGAAAAACTTCTTCATGGGTAAAATTTACTTTCTACATATTTGTTTTTTTATTAATATTCAAATAATTTTGCTAAAATTTTGAGTTTTTTTATATTTTCTTGGATGTTTATTATTTTAGCTTATCAGATTTTTAACTAGAATGACTAATAACTCGTCAGAACAAATTGTAATTTTTGTATACGACGCAAAAGGTGCATTCGCCATTTTTGATCAATTGTTTTGTGAAAAAAATGGCTCATACACTTGGGGTATGTAAAATCTTGAGAATAAGGTTTGCCAAACTATACTCTCTAAAAATGACTAATTTAATAGTTATTAGTGGCTGCTTTTTCACTTGTACCATGGTTAACCATGGTATCCCAAAATGTAACAGCCAATTCTTATGTAAAATTATCCCCGGAATTCGAAAATGTCGCCAAAAGTTAAAAAAGTAGAACAGTTTTTGAGATATAGTTCATTTTTCCATTTAATATGGAATTTTCTATATCTCAAAAACTGCTTCATTTTCATAATTTTTTTCGGTATTTTCGGATTCAGGGGATAATTTTACATGGGAATTGGCTGTTAAATTTTGGGATATCATAGTATTCCATGGTTAACCATGGTACAAGTGAAAAAGCAGCCACTAATAACTATTAAATTAGTCATTTTTGACTAATTCATTTTTAGTACTATTTTATATTATTTTAGGTATTTAAGTTCCTAATACTAAAGAATTAAAATATTTTTGAAATAATTACAAAATGAATAAAAGTTACTCTCTTAAAATGAAATGGTCAAAATTCTACTATTTAAATTAGTACCAGCATTTTTTACTAATAAACTAGTCGTTTTCACTTTTAAATACCTAGTTTTTTTTACTATTTCATTTAGTAGAATTTGACTTATTAGTGACTGCTTTTTTGCTATGACAATTAGTCAAATTTGACTTAAAATTAGTTATTTTTGACTAATTCATTTTAAGAGAGTGGTTAAATGGCCCAAAAAACAAACAAAAAACAAAAGTTTAGCTCAAAACAAAAAATATTCCACTTTAAAATATTATTAACACAGATTTTTATAAAAGTAGTAGTGGTGAGAAGAGATAGACCAGAGTTCAAACCCCAGCTTTCTTTTAAATTTATTTCTACTAATTTGACTATTATATTCGGTACTATAATTAGTCAAATATGACTTATAATTATTCATTTTCGACTAATTCAATTTAAAAAGGTAATATTTTGGATTAATTTTATTATTTTTAGAAAAAAAACTTCTATGGGTATTTTTTTATTGGAAGAGCTACAACGTCGGTTATATTTAGAAAAAGTTTACTTTACTATCAATTTTAAAGAATTTTAAATTGAGGAAGTTGAAACGTATACCTACTATAATTGAATTGTAATTTAGGATGGTAAAATTTTAATAAGCAAATTTGCAACCTTGTGCAATGATTATTCAGATATTGACGTATTTTTCAAATAACAGTAAATTAAATGACTAACAAAAACCAGTGCTCCAAATATGAATTGCAAAAATGAGTTGTTTATTGAACTTAGCTTTCTCGTCTTTAAAAATATTACGAAAAAATTAAAAGTGGTTGTTTTGCTTCCAAAAATACAAACACTTGAAAAATTGAAACATAAGTGTAATTTTTATTGTGCA
This sequence comes from Brassicogethes aeneus, assembly GCA_921294245.1. Taxonomy (NCBI): domain Eukaryota; kingdom Metazoa; phylum Arthropoda; class Insecta; order Coleoptera; family Nitidulidae; genus Brassicogethes; species Brassicogethes aeneus. The sequence goes on from OV121135.1 coordinate 56,321,284, forward strand.
TCCAAAATAACACGAAAACCCTAAAAATAAATCAGCGCGAAAAAATCAAGGCTTCGAACGCAGTAAAAATGCTGTAAATCTAAAATTATTTATAATATGGCGGTTTTCATTAAAACTTCCTAAAATAAATCCATTTGCGCGTGTAAAAATTATAAACTTATCGAAATCAACTTTTTTTTGAGATGATGTTTGGCGTTCAAAATTTTGAATTGAAAATAGGCTCATTACCCATAGTAAGTTGTGAATCATAAATGTAATTATCTATCACCAAATTTGTATACTTGTTGGTATTATTAGATATTATTTTTAGATAAATAGACACCTTAAAACTCTAAGCAATTATTAAAATGTGTTCTCTAAAATTATCTCATTATTTCGTTTCACACTCAAATAATTGTAGCACATTTTTTTAAGTACCTATATTACACAATATATTATTGCTTAATAATATTGGTAAAGCAATTTCGCTATTAATTTCAATGATAGTGTAAATTGTCTAATAGGAAATATTGCAAAATTATTTACTGCAATAAATAAAGATTTATATCTTATTATGCCAACCGAATCAATATATTTATTTGCAGTCATGAATACATATTTAATTTGTGGTATTAAATTTAATTGTGCCCAAAAAATCACGGGAACCTTGGGAGAGAAAAAATTAAGGTCAGCAAGAGCAAGGATATTTAACAATTAAATAAAATTTGTTAAATAATCACGCAACACAACACAACGGTTATTTAATTTTTACTGATGTTTTAACAAATTAAAATATATTGCTTAAACAAGTTAAAGCGTGGACTTCACGTGGTATAATAAAATCTTAAACCAATAACATCGCTTTAATTCGTTTTCAAAATATAAATATAAAATATCAATATAAGAAAATTAAAACTAAAAGTTCATAGGTCATAGAACAGTCCTAAAACTAAACTGTATAAATTCCTTGATCTGTTTTAAAACTATTCCACATTTATTTATTTTTTTGGTTAGTTTGGCCGATTAAATGGTATTCTTTCTTTTCTGACACTAATATTATTCATCCTTCTAACCTACGTAAGGTAAACCACGTCAGGTTTCCAAAAAGTACACCTTCTATACTAAGCAGATATTTATAAGATCATCATGAGTCATTTTTCGATTAACGTGGGTTTCGGATTTTACATTTTACACCATTGTTGAGATTTTACACCGTATCTTAATCGGAGAAAAATGAATGCTATAAAATAATACCTTCCAAAAATGATCAAGTATATCTTAAATTCAATCCGGGAACACTCTGTATATACATTTTCAAAACAGTTCATGATGCAAAAATCAGGTTTTAATGATAATTATTGGGTATTAAAAATTGCAATCATATCAAGGCCCATTAAGTAATAACAAATATTGAAATAAAAATTACATTCAGTTGTACAAATAAGATTTATTATATTCTTATACACTTTCTTTGTTCAGTCCAGATGTTTCATACAGTAATTAAATGTCATTAATTTCAACAATAAATGATAATCAAAAAAAAAATTCAATAACATCTAAAACCAAATATAACTCTCTCCTTTAGAAGGTTATTGTTATTTTTGTTATCATAGGGTTATTAGGTATATGGAAAATTTATTTTTATTAAAATTAACTATTCTCGTACAGTGTTGCCACATTTTAAAATATGGGACATTAAAAAATCTACTGACATAACTTTAATGTTGGGTGGCGGGTTGTCACAAACGATTTCTGATGTTTTACGTGGGTCGCTATTGAGCAATAATACACTATAAATATTTTAATAACTGTATGTGTTACTAACACTACTATATAGATGAACAGTGTTGCACAATTTCCCACCTATATTGTTCAGTGTAGGTTTTAATTTGTTTACTGTATTTTGTTGGTTTAATAAATAAAAGTTTATCACATGAATGGTGAGTGTGGATCACGCCAAAATTTGCTGAATACATTTTCGAAAGTTTTGTTTAATTTAAATTTTATTTATAAAATTGGCAATAAAGCTAAAATCTAAGGTTTTTGACATTACAATATGTAGTGTGTTATAAATTATGCTAGATTATTATAAACTTGGCATTGAATTGAAACACATTTATCTCAAACCTTACCAACTTAATTTTCAAATATTTACTTACAGTGCGAGAAAAAATTAATTTTTGACACTACATAAAATTCAACTCAACGATTTCTTGAAGAGAAGAGAAGATGTTGGATACATTTTAAAAGATTTTGAAGAGGAAGTACTTTTAAATGGCATAAAGATCTTTGCGAAAAAAATATTTTCTTCTACTTTTATATCAAAATTTCTCAAAATCCTGACAAGATGTGTAAATAAAAAATGTATGAAAAAACATGATGACCAACTAAATTTACAAATCGATTAGGTTTAAAAGGAATTTAAGTACAACGAACTTAGTCATCAATTTTCAAGGTCGCCGGGTTAATTATGAATAATTTTATCACCTTATCACCTTAATTGCGAATTAAAATTTTATAATTTTTTGCACGAAAAAATTTAAAACGACTGCATTTAGATTGGATGATTTATTTACTGGATTGAGCCTAATTAAAATTCGAGACTAAAATGGATAGTGAGACATACATACATAAGAAAAGGTAGGACAAATTCGCACAGTGAGTTAAATTTAAAAACTTTACAAAATTTTCAATATGAACAATAGTTTCAAAATAATTTTTTTAAGATTTACAAAATTCTTAAAATTTTCAAAACTAACAAAATTTACAAATTTTTTTACTGATTTTGTTTTTTACCAAAAGTGATATCAACTTTGGCTTTTCAAATGGAACCATATATAAATATTTTTGCATTTTTAAATTCTACGTAAAATTCTAGAATACTAAAATTTGATTTTTTTAGGTTTTTGAGATATTTAATTTTTTTTTAATTTTAACAGATAGATGGTCTTATTAATATGTCTGCATTAGGGTGAATATATTATATATATAATATATATATATATTTTTTGTATATACATTTTGAATATTAGAGCTTCACGGAAGATAGCTTTGCGAGGTTAGGATTTCGTATGTTTTTTTTAAACATCCCTTTGTATATTTGAAATAAGTTACCCATTGTATCTTTTGAAATCTTAATATTTAAAAAAAATACAATTGTACTATGCTCCACACATCAAAGTCCCACCACGTGACCACGTACGGAACGCAGTCTTTTGAAAATTTGGCATTCAAGGCTTTTCAGGTTATGTATCTGTCAAAGTATAATCCACGAAAGAAATAATATTTATAGTGTTAACGATTAATAAGCTTAATATGTTTAAGCGTTAAAAGTTAATAAATCTTTATAGTATCACAATAACAATGATTGGTTTAAGAATTTAGGAATATAAATACTGCATTTAATAAAATTCCAAAGTGTAAGGTGCAATATAAGTGATATTTTTGTGCATTGGGTCTTCATTTCTCCATAAAATAGTTTTAACTAAACAGCATTTATTAAAAAAACCTAAGTTCTCTATTATTAAATAAGAATATCTGTATAAAAGGTAGGTTAATGTATAAGAACAAAAAATATCATCTAATTTTGTATTTTAAGGTTAGAAAAATCTATTTTGACCAAAATAAATAAGTGGATTATTTGAAAGAGTGTGTTAATATGGTCATAAATAAATATAGGTATACTAAATAATTGTTGAATAAAGTTCAAATTAAATTGAAGCTTTTATACTTCCAACGACAAAACTTGTGCATACCTCTCGGCATACTTACTTTAAGTTAGATTATAAGAAAACAAACAATTTTTAGAGAAACTTGCAATGTGAAAAAATTTAATACCCCCATAACATGTGATTTATTAAAATTTTTAAAGTTATAATGATTTTTTGATGTAGATCAAATTCAGTCGAAGCTTTTTAACTATTTGTATTGACAAAACTTTATGTAGGTACACTTTAAGCTGGATAAGAAAAACTGCCACATTTTTAAATACCATATTATACAGTCGTTTAAATAATCCAAAATACTTATTTATTTTGGTCAAAATAAATTTTTCTAACCTTAAAATTACAAAATTAGATGATATTTTTGTTATAATATATTAACCTACCTTTAAAACAGATATTTTTATTCCATAATAGAGAAGCTAGATTTTTTTAAATAAATGCTGTTTAGTTAAAATTACTTTATGGAGAAAACCAGATATTTGGACCAAATGCACAAAAATATTACTTATTTGGCACCATATTAGAATTTCATTAAATGCAGTATTTATATTCTTAAATTCTTAAACCATCCATTGTTATTGTAATGTTATAAAGATTTATACATTTTTAACGCCCAAACATAATATTATTTCTTTCGTTGACTATACTTTGACAGATACATAACCTGAAAAGCCTTAAATGCCAAATTTTCAAAAGACTGCGTTCCGTACGTGATCACGTGGTGGGACTTTGAGGTGTGGAGCATAGTACATACATAAAATATTTATAAAAAAATCTATTTACTGATATTACACTTCACGGTGGATAGGTTGTAAATAGCAAATTAATGAACTTAAACTTTTGAATTATAAAACAGCAACACTCTCATCTGCATATAAATTCTAACTGACCTTCAGGAATATAATATAATGTTGTAAACACAGTTTTTTGCTTATTTAAAATCCGTTGCATAAAATTTGAAGCAAAAACAGATTCACGGAGGAGAGAATCAATTTTTGTAACACCTACATAAATGTTTATAAAAATTATTTCGTTTAATTTTTAATAATATTTTATATTTGATTCGATTGCTTTGGATGTGTTTAATTTACTTAGTGAACTGATATTTTTAGTATGCTTTTACTACTTTAGATATTTGAAAACATATAGGTTAACCTAGAAAGAGTAACAGTCACGGAGGATAGTTTTTAAGCTTTTAAAACATTGTAAAAAATAATTAATTGCGGTTAAAAATCTGGAACCTGAGCTGTAATATCTGCTTAATTATGAAACATCAAAACACAATAAAAGTGTAGTTTTATTAAATATCACGGGGTAACACCATCGGGGGACATTTCGTGAGATTTACTCATAGGCATAAGCAAAGTTTCTTAAATTACTCATTTTAATTAATTAAGAAGAATTACAGTACACAATTAATTATAGCAAACACCTAATAGCGTGTAAACAAGTTTTAAGGATAAAATATTGCCGCAAGGAATATTTATCTTTACGTGTAGTTTAAATAGTGATTCACTATAATTTAGCGGGAAATGTTTAATGATGCGACTTTGCATCATATTTCATAAAACCCATAATTTAACACTTCTTTTCATTTATCGATTGCTTTGAGCTTAGTTTAGCTTATTTGTAGGTAATTTATTGAAGGCATTGTTCAGTCTATTTATCCAGTTAAATATACTTTATGGCTCTTTAAATACTGTTTTAGAGTTCCTTTATCCAAACTATTGAAATAATGAAAATGAAGTAATTTAGTTCTGGTTAGTTGAGTTAAATAGTTGATTCGACACTAAAAATCTAATAAAGCCTTGTCGCTCACATGTGGTAGAGTTCATGCCCTACATTGGCCTTGAATCCTATTGCAACCAACTACCTATAGCATACCGGCAGTTTTCTACAAAACGATTTTTTCGACACCGCGGCTAACGTTGTCATCAAGATTACCACAAGATTTGTAAGGCATGACGCGGGTGCCGCCGTATTTTACATACACTGCATTCGGTGTACAGTTACTCGCAACAATAAAAACGTTTTTATTTCCATCCATTTGAAACATTATCTGTACCTACGGCTACTAGCTGTCAGCTAGGAGGTGATTGGCATTAACTGGAATCATTGTTATTCTAAAGGTCATTTATCATATGTAACGGCTAGACGTTTCCTTTGTATAATAATTGTTTATTGCTCGTGACAAAACTGAAATATGATTTTCACATATTAAATCTTTTTATATTAAAATATTAATGAAAACACGCCAAGTGCTTGAAATACATTTAAAACTTACATTTTAGTGTTTTCAGATTTGTAACATTTGTTAACTTAATTTTGTAAAAAATGCATTTTTTTAATTTTAAAGGTTACAGATTATTTTGTTAATGTTTAACAAATTTTTCGTTGAAACACGTGATTTCAGGCAGTCAATCAAAACATTTCTCACTGACAATACGCATCAACAAGTTCAACTGACTTCAGCGTCTGCAACTTATGTTTCTCCTTACTTTATTTTAATTCGTAACGTGTTCGTAACAACTGTTCAAAGTGTGTATGGGTCGTTTTTAAAAAACACCCGCCTTCCGCTGTCCGTAAGTTTGAATTCCAATAACTTTGTTAAAAATTATCGGATCTTATTGATTTAACAACCAAGTGAAAGCCTAACAAGCCCTTAGTAAACTCTTTCAGAAAATTTTTGTTTAGATATTTCAGAATAATTTTTTTTTAATTTTGAAACTTGTGAAACACACATTTTCGCATGTCCCATTAGCGTTTTATAAAACTTACATACATGTTTTTTTTTTAATATTGAATAACCAGACCTTTGTGTTGCTTTATAGCAATCCATAACATCCTTAGTTAATACAGTAAACAATTTATATATAAAATAATTAATTTTAATCTACTTTTTTTAAATTTGACTCATGTCCCAGACATTTTTTCCGTTGCGTTACGTCCGACGAGTTAGCGATAGAATATTAAAAAAAACATATATATGGCAACTTTTTTGGCACTCACGTGATCAACAAATGATGTTCGGACGTACACATTACCAGAAACTTCTAGTCGGTGACCCAACATCGATCCCGACTTCTCACGAGCTGGCACGAACCGCCTTATAACGTGACGTCATAATAATAATCCGGTTTTGTTCCCCGAACATACAAACTTTGTTGTCAAGCTAGATAGCTTAGATGGTAGGGCGTTTGCTTTGCATGCGAGAGGTCCCGGGTTCGATACTCAGAAGTTGTCGATTTTTTTTTACTTTTTTATTTCATAAATTTGTTGTTCCTTTGTTAAAAAGTGTTTTATTTTTATCGTAACATAAATTTGCCCATTTTAGTTGGGTTTTTTGCTCAATGGGGCGGGGGGGGGGCCAATGGGGCGGGGTCGGTTGGGTTGTGTTGTTGAGTTTGGGTTGGTTTGGTTTTATTACGTAACTAACGTGCCCTTAACATGTATACAGGTACAATTTATTATTATATTATTGTTGTGCCGTCAATTTTAAATGATAATGATGCATTGTATAATATATAATAAATTCTTTGTCCAGTCGGGATCGATGTTGGGGCACCGGCTAGAAGTTAGTCACATTACCCAGCTGAATTTATTTATTCAATCAGGAAGAAGATATCGGTTGAAACAGGTGCGGGTAACGCGAATGTAATAATTGTTTGTCCGCCAAGTTACACAAAAAATTAATAAAAATAAGGTAAGAAAAAATACTATTTTTCATGTTTATGTTTATTTTAGGGCACTAAAGCTCATTGAGAGTAATTAATGACTAAAATGTCTTTTTAAAATATGGTTTTACAAAACTTTGTCCACTGCGTTACCGAGTCCACTGTTACCTTATGGTAACGCAATGGAATTTAGGATAATGCAATAGAATTTTTCGACAACAAAGTGGATATTTACCGTCGCTTTTATTAAAAGTAGTTTATGATAAACCAATTTAAAATTATTTGTGATACAACTCATGATATAGATTACATCCAAGGGAAAATTCCAAGCAATATAAAAGTACTAAAAGGGACCTTCACCAGCTTATAGTCAAAGAAAAGGGTGTCTACAATTTAGAAATCTAAGTTGTTATTCTGCAAGTGAGCACCACTACAAGGGATTTTGTTTATTTTTTTACGTTATCTGATTAAGTCCTTTGTGTACCCCTGTCCGTTGTGATACCAATGTCTATTTCATTACTTTTTTAGTTTTTGTTAAAAAAAAATACTTAAAATGATTTTTATACACTATCACTTGGTAATACGTTTTTATAAATTAGAGTTTAATTCACTAATACAGTGACTAAAAGAAAATATTAATGGTATTGTTTTTTTAACAAAGAATCGGAATGGATTCTTTTAAAAAGTAACTTAACGAACATAATAAAAAATAATTGGAGTCAAAAGTTTGTGAACTAAGTACATTTTATTTCAAATTATTTTTATAACAACTTTTTTTATTGAATTAAATTTTGGATTTTAAATTGGTAACACAGTGGAGATATATAAAGCTAGCTAAACTTATTTTTCTGAAAAAAACGTAAAAAAAAAATTAAAAAATGCTCTGCCTGTCTTAAATGTACACTGAAAGAAATTTGTTGCTAAAAGTAAATACAAATTTATACTAAAAATTTTATACTAGTGCTTTACACATTTATACTACTGTTTATTATGAATGTATGGTAAATTTTGTAATACATTTATTGTAAAGAAGATATGTTAGATCTAAATAAAAATAAACTTACCCTTACTATAAAATGTAAACTATAAGTGAATTACAGCAAAAAAATATTGCTAGAAACACCATTTATATTGCTAGGGCAGCAATAGGCTGCTAACCAAACGAATATATTTGTTTTAGCAATGTATGTGGTAGTCTATATATGAAACATAAAATATATTTGCCCTAATTATTTTTTTATTTAACTTTAGTATATATTTCTTTCAGTGTAAGTAAACAAAACTCTAAACATTTATAAAAATCCAACCAAAAGTCAATTTAAGCAAAAAAAATATTTTGATCTTCATTTTCCTGAAAGCGGGTGTTTCTTGAAAATGACCCATTATCTTAATAAAAAAATTCAAAAGTATAGCATGCAACTCGTTTATAAACTTTTCTAGACACTCATTTAATTAAAAACTCGCTCGTGACTAAAATATCGTTTATCGAACTTGATACATAAAATACAATTTTTTGCTAAAAATGTAGGTATGTATTTGTAGGCAAACAAATTATCTTTTAACAATTATTACATAACGTATTCACGAACGAGATACATTTATGTGCATATAAATACAAATTAATTATTTTCCAAGGATTTTTCATTCCCAGTCTACAATAATAAAAAACCGTTTAAAATGTGTTCGAGTCAAATCGACGAGTCTATGTTTGGTCATTAAAAATTATATCTACATCGTTTTAATTTATTAGTAAAAGTTATGCATGCGTGTGGGAAAAAGTCTGGTTTTTCTCCGATAATTTATCAATTAAAAGTTTATTTATGGTTATGAAGGTAATATTGATTTTAATAGGTAAAAGTTTGTATTAAAAAGAAAGCCAAATTAATATTATTTTCCACCTGGGCTGGTTCAAAATTTCCCCTTACTTATTATATACCGGTTTCAATAAAAGCAGCAATTAATAAAAAAAACATTAATTTGTATTAATTAAAATTTCAGGCAAATCGCTTATTTCCTGATTTTAATTCTCGATCTTAATTTTTAATTAGTTTTGTTAATCTTGACAAGAAAAATAACGAGCTATATAATTAAAATTGTCCTGTTTACAGATTTGTTACATTGCCCCCTCACATGCGTCAATAATGTTTTTTAACAATAATTAATGATATACAATCATCATACATATTTTTGAGATTTTGCCAGGTAAGTAGTTCTCTAAATTTAAATCCAAAGATACTGTGTTAATATTATTTTTTATCTATGTTGCGTTCATAATGACATCATTATATCACCGCTTTCTGTGCTGTAATGAGATACTTTATCCCACCCAAAATTTTGATTTTATAGGTTGGCTATACTTTAAACAGCATAATATTTTGCATATTGGTTATAATATTTATATGATTTTTCTAGTACTTACGAGACTTTTCTGGCAATAAATTTTGTTTAACACAAAAGAAAATCCTTTTTCTCTTCTTTAACATTAACAGCCGCTTATTAGTAAGTAAATTAAGGACGGCATGGCGAATCGATTTTGACATTAACTTTCAAACCAATGATTGTGATACCAACTATTTAAATTAAAATTCGACCAAATTAAATTTAAGGTATAAAATTAATTTTTTTATGGAGTTTTTGCAAAATAGATAAAATAGCATAAAGAACTCATGTCTTAAGACCTTTTGTCGCACTCGTCCATTACAAAACTCGCTCCTTCGTGGCTCGTTTTCTAAATTGTCCGCGTGCGACAAAATGACGTCTTATGACATTAGTTCTTTAATATACTATTAAATTATGTGGTGAATTAAAATTAAACTCTTGTTAACTATTCGGTAACCCACTTTTTAATGAAGCAGCTATCTAGCTAAATAAACCAATAAAATAAATCAAAATATATTTTAAGAAAATGCATTACTGTAACCACGGGTGATTTATTGATAACGACATTTAAAATAAGAATTTACAGCCAACAAATGGAAAATATTTTAAAATAAACCCGGTGAATAATGACAAAATATCATATTTGTCTGGTGCGAGTTAAATTTATTTAGCTTGCACTATAATTTTGTACACTTATGTAATATAATAGATATTTAAATTGGACCGAGTTATTGATCTAAATGTTAAGTTGGTAGTCAATATTTTATGAGATGTATTAGTCATAACAAGTTTGTTTGTATTTGCTTTCGGTGCATTTAATTTGTGACTATAAATAATTTGCAGAATTTTTTAAAATTCTGATAATAATATAATGTATTTTAATAAAGCTTAAACAATAACTGAAATCAGATGAATTAATGATGCTCAAGTCAAGATTTTTTTATAAACCTGATATCTCAACAAACTTTTAAGCTAGCCTTAAGAGTCTTAAAGTGGGACTAAAGATAAGCCAACATATATTCTAAAAATAAATTCTAATCAATTAGGTCACCTCTGTGAAAATATTTACAAATTCCTAGTCGAGACATAAAAGTCAATTAGGTAGAGAGCTTCGTATACAAGAGTCAGGGTGCGGAATGACGACTAGTATAATAAGGCCACATAAACTGTAAACATTTGTGCTAAACACGAATGTCTTGATAAAAATGGAGCGGGCAGCTTTATTTATTACTTTTAGTCTTTTTATTGCGCTTTACCCTTTTGTTTGAGCAATAGTCATGTTGTCTTTAGTTAGGAAGCAGTACTTCAGTTAATGAAATTGGTGGATATTTCAAACGATGTTTCTACTTTTATTTATATGATTTTTCAAACGGTTTTTTTGTAGTTTTTTTATTTTCATTATTATTTTTGACCAAGAGCAAAATTATTTACAGGTTAAAAAGCTTTACCCACATGAAATAAATTTTGTTCTTTTCGGTAGATAAAACGGCAAGTGGTTACATTTACGGCATTCTTATCTAAAAGGAAAGGATAAAAATAAAACATAACTTCACAGTTTACTTAACAAATTCTGCATTCACTTTTAATCGTTAGATTAACATGTTTATGATACAGGAAGGTTCCAATCGTCGACCGCCTTTAATTACATCTACAAAGAAAAGTGAAATTACTCTGTGCGCGTGCTTCTTCCGACCGTTTTCGGCATCTTCTTGTTGGTGGGATCTTCGAGCTCTTTTTGCTTGTAATAATGCGGCGCCACCTCCAGTAACCACTTGCTTTCGATCTCGACCACCTGCCTCATAAATTCTTTTGTGGTGAACACCAACTCGTGATACAGCAGCCAGCGTGGTAGCTCCTCGAACAGCGCGCTGTTCGGATGAATGGTCACGCTTTGATTGTGCTTCACTGTCTTGTAGTTACCACCCTTCGACAGTCTAGCTATGTGGTAGAAATACCCAGCTGTTATACTCTTCCGTATATCGACGGTCTCGGATACATTTGAAACCATCTCTATCTCGACTCTCTGCATCAAGCCTACGAGTTGTTCTCGAACGTCCCTAGCTCTCTTCATGGATCTGTACTGTATAAAATTCTCGTAACACCACTGCGTGGAATAATCAGAATCTTTCCATTGGTTGTAAACGTTGAGCAAACTCAAATGATCTCCTCCAGGATGATTAAAGTTCTTTCTAGCTGTATCAGCATGTATGATCTTATCTTTGGGTCTGTAGAATATGGCGCCATTAACAGACAGCATAGCTCCAATCGATACTATTTCTTCCGAACATTTATATTTCTCAGACGCCAAAATCATTTTCGCCATCATTGGATCAACTGGGAATTCTGCCATGCGCCTCCCTAGCTTTGTAAGCTCACCGTGATGATTTAAAGCTCCAAGAGCGTACAGTTGCTCCAGAGCCAACACCAGAGTTTCATGTGGAGGAGGATCCAAAAAGTCGAAGTGTACCAAGTCGTTTATACCCAGTGCTTTCAACATCAATACAGCGTTACCCAAGTTGATTCTCTGTATTTCAGGAACAGTATTGTCTTCCAACTCGTGTTTGTAGGACCAGGCTGTGTACAGTCTAAAACATTTACCGGCTGCCACTCTACCGGCCCTGCCGGCTCTCTGATTCGCCGACGCTTTAGATATGGGAACCACCATCAAACTCTCCATGCCGGTTCTGGAATTGAAGTGGTTTTGTTTTGCAAACCCAGGATCAATAACGTAGATGATGTTGTCTATGGTCAGTGAAGTTTCCGCAATATTGGTGGCCAAAACGACTTTCCTTGCACCTGGTGGTGTGGGTTCGAATATTTTCGCCTGCATATCGCTGGGAAGGTTAGCGTATACCGGTAGAATCAAGAGTTCTTTAACTTTAGAGCCCAAACGTCTCACACGGTCGGTGAGCAGTTCTTGGCAAGTTTCAATTTCCTCTTGACCTGTAAGAAATACCAAAATATCCCCCAGGGGTTGCGTGGCATGTATTTGAAGTACGGAAACAACACAAGCGTCTATGTAATCAGCTTCGGGAGCTTTAGTGTAATAGATATCGACTGGAAATCGTCTACCGGGTATTCTAAATATCGGCGCTCCATCGAAAAACTCGGAAAACTTCTGCGCATCCAGAGTTGCACTGGATATCAGCAGCTTCAAATCAGGTCTGAATCGGGCGATATCTTTAACCAAACCAAAAAGAATGTCGGTATGTAAAGTTCTCTCGTGAGCTTCATCGATAATCATGACGCTATAAGACTGCAAGTCCGGCTCAGACAAAAACTCTCTATGCAACGTACCATCCGTCATGTACTTGATGACGGTTCTTTCCGAGGTACAGTCTTCAAAACGTATGGCATACCCAACCTCATTGCCTAGTTTAACCCGCATCTCCTGGGCTACACGAGCCGCCACTGACATGGCAGCAACTCGTCTCGGTTGAGTGCAACCGATTTTTTTACTGTCTTCGGTAAATCCGGCCTCGTGCAGGTACTGTGGTATTTGCGTGGTCTTACCGGAACCGGTTTCGCCCTCTATGATTAGCACTTGATTTTCGCGAACAGCGTTTATGAATTCGTCTCTGAACGGGAATATAGGTAGACTCTTTTTGCATTCTTCTATGTCCATGATTTTTTTCTCCACCTCGGTCAGTTGCGGTTCTTTTTTTTCCTTCGTGCCGGGTAGCTTTAAGGCTTGGATGAACTCAATTTGGTCTTCGAGGAGCAGCTCGTAATCGTCCCTACTTTTGGCGTCTTTGGCGCCGAATTTGAACACCGCCGACGCCATTTGGTCCTTCTCCCATTTCTTTTGCTCCGATTGAGGTACTTTTTCCAAATCGTCCACCTCCACGTAATTCTCCGTGGAGTCTTTGCCCAAATCTCTGGGCATGTGATAACGCTGCACTCTCTCCAACTCCCTGGCTTTTTCATGCTCCATCGCAAGCCTCAACAACTCCTTCTTGTGGGCCCTCTCCTTCTTCTCCCTTTCCGTCAATATTTCCTCCTCGAACAAATACTCATCGTCGGCTATATCGGCCTCCAGTTCCGCCATCTTATCATCCTTCCGCTTCTCCAAATACTTCCTCCTCGACTGCACCCTGAGCATCGGTATAATCTTCTCCTTGTCCTCGTTCTCCATTTTGAGCCTCTTGGCCGCCTCTTCGTAAGCTCTTTTATCTGAGGCGTGCAGAATATTCCTCGTTCGGGATTCATCTTTCTTCTTTAGTCTGTCGGCGAATTCGTCTCTTTCCTTCAAGTCCCTCTTGCGGGCCTCCTCGGAACTATCAACACTGTCCGAATCCGAATCCGATTGGTAGCGCTTGCGGCGTTTTTTGTCACTCATTTTAGTTTATGTTTTTTTCGGGTTGGTTAGATTTAAAATGCACTACACATACTTACTATGAAGACTAGGATAGAAAAGATCGTTTACCTGGAACAGATAATACAAAGTTAGTTTATTGTTTATTTTTAAGCATGAAATTTAAAATAAAAATGATATATGATATGATATATTAAACAAAACCTTTATAAGGAAAGAGAAACAACAATACGTAAGCTTAAACGTTATCAGCAAGGACTAAGGCAAATTACATGTCTGATTATTAAATTTCTCGATTTTACTATTGGTAAAACTGTATGATAGATGAAGTACAATTCAAAGAAGGTACACTGTTCAAAATTTCAAGACCATTTTAACACCAAATTAACACCAAACATGGTCTATATCGATACAAACCAAAATGGTGTTAAATATGGTTCGTTGGTCCGGTGTAAATTCAAATACTAAAATAGTGTTAATTTAACTTTCACACAGTATTAAAATAAATTTTACCTGGTATAAATTGAACTCCTTTTCAGTGTTAAATATTATGTGGTTTTGTCACAGAAAAAAGAAAAAAGAAACGAAACAGGACGCATTACTAGTATATTACCAGTGGTATTATTCCAGAAAATGGAACCTTCAACTCGCTAGAGATAATATTTTTAGTGCGTTCCACTAACTTAAAATACTTCAAGTATTTCCACCTATTTAAGGTCTCTTTAGTATCGAACAACTTGTAGTATCACACCAAAGCAAAGGACTACCTGAGCTTATATACTCTTCATGTAAGTCAACAGAGGCGAGATTAAAGAACATCACGTGATCCACACCGCCTTTGCCGCGATCGGTACACACTATGCAACCGGGAATGCACGGCAAATTGTTTTAATCGTTTTAACAGAGTGCTTTAGGTTGAAGTTACTCTTATTTTACAAACAACATATTTAGTAAAGTGAACCATACAGCGGGTTGGTTTCACTAAAGTTTTCTGGGTTAATTTAACCAATTTAAAAAAAATCTGGTTTAGTACCGTCAGACTAATCTTTGTGTATATTAACCTTCCCACAGTTGATAAAAATAAAAAAAATACAAAAATAAATACTTATGGGTCAACTAAATTAATATAGTTAAATGAACTATTCCTTTTTTTCTGTGTAGGTGCACTTCTCAGATATTTTTAGATAAACACCGTTTTGGTGTTTGCTGTATATATATATAACATTTTCAACCATAATTCATGGTGTTATATTAACACCACTTGGTGTTGGATTTTAACACCATTTTAAGATTACTCTTTACACTACAGATATTTTAAACAGTGTATAACCTAGGCAAGAGCTCTCGGTATTGACTGCCGCTTTTTTGCTCTCCTTTGATTACACTATTACCTAAAATTTTTTTATTTTTAAATTTGGCATCTCCATTGCTATCGGCAATGTGGAGCGAATTCTGGGACACAGTGTATATTTTCTAATAACATGCTGGAAAAAAGAGATCAACAACCTTTTTAACGACCTAGCCTAATTTTTAAGATGAAGAAACAAATGGAAAGAAGAATGCTAGGGTTCACAGAATGTTAAACAATACCAAGTCAATAAAGATAATGAAGCCTCAATCAGTTAGAGAATCAGATGAATTGATAACATTACAAGCTTTAAAAACATACATGCAAATCGCAGACTAAATAGCGATTAGCAGTTTAAATATTAAAAATCAATACATGGTTGCAAAATTAAAAAGGTATCGACGCTATAGATGGCGATGGTGAAATAAAAAGTAAACATGTGCTTAGTCAAAAAAACAAACATGACTTTGGCCGACTTTATTTGCTTGTTTTTAGAATGTGAGTGCAAATATTTTCAACTTTTGACAGAATCAACCCACTTAAAAACCAAATTAAAAATCAATTTACTGTAAAGAAAGTTTTGTCGCGGAAATGTTTTTAAACAATGAACTTTTAACCTTTCTAGCACTTGTCAGCATTAAAATCAATCAGTGCATGTCATACATACAAATTATACCATTGTTGTAACAATTTACAATCGTAAGTTGGTACTTTTAAATTTTTATGTTGAGCCAATTGACGACACAACTTTATTTATTGATTAATATAAAATGTATGTATATTTCCCGCAAGCTTCCTTTCGATTATCATTTACCACAGACATTTAATCACAAACCAAACCCACTTTTAGCAAAACGTTAAAACGCTGCTGTTGGGCAGTGTTATCAGCGGTTGTTTATAAACTCCATAAACAGTAGGAAATGAAAATTGCTATCACATTATTAGTCATTACACAAACAAAGAACTTAAAGCTCGAACATCTGCCACTAAAAACAAACAGTTTATTAGTTATACAATTTTATGTTGTCGATTTTTAAATTAATAAGTTGTTAGAGCTTATTAGTTCCCGTATTTGGACATGGATATCATCAGAGTCATGATTGACAGGCTACTTACCTGTTGGAATTAAATTAGATTTTATTATGAGAAGATATTATTAGTAACTGATTGACCACTATTGAGTACACTGTTGTAAATATTGTGTATTTTTTTTCTTATGGGAAAGTTTTCCTTTGGTAAAATCAAAATTAAAAATATTAATAAGTAAATAAATATTTATTCGTTAATTTATGTTATCATTAAAAAATAATTAATTTACTATATTGATAGAGGTTTTTAATTTTATTTTAAACGTTATTAGTGGTTTTATATTAAAAGTTGCATGTAACATGCAATTGTTAATTTAGCGAGTGTGTACCATATAATTAAAATTAAATTATAGTTTACAAACAATGGAAATTAAAAATATTGGGTGTGTTTCTGATTTTTAGATTGAAGATTAAAATGTATAGACAGACTAGAAACCTTTGTAGTAAGATTATTTTAATTTTTATTAAACTATATACGAGGTGTGTTCAGAAAATAAAAATAAATAAATAAATAAATAGAATAAAAATGCCCCCGAAGTATAATAAAAGCTGTTTTCATTGTTTACTTTGTCTGTGGCAGCCGCTAAGGTTAGACGTGTTTTATGAGCTCGGCGATTTTTCGTTCGTTGAAAGAAATGGATCAAAGAATTTGTATCCAATTTTGCTTAAAAAATGAAATAAATTCTGTGAAATGTTAACAAAGGCCTATAGTGAGTCTGCTATAAGTAAAACAAGAGTTTACAAGTGGTATAAGAGTTTCCAAGATGGCCGTGAAGACGTTGAAGATGACGAACGCCCCGAACATTAACAACCGATAAAAACATGGAAAAAATGGAAGAAATGGTTATAAACCTTCAGAGAAGTCGCTGATGATGTTTGTATATCGATTGGCTCATCCCATGAAATTTTTTGGGTATGGCAGAAAAATTTGTTCTAAAATTGTTAAATTTTGAACAAAATTTTTGGCCGAAAACAATACTGTAATGATGCCCCAGCCTCCATATTCGCCAGACATGCCTCTGTCTGACTTTTACCTATTCCCAAAAATAAAGAGAACCTTAAAGGGCCGTCGTTTTGCAAGCATAGATGACATTAAAAGCGCATCGCTGAAAGAACTAAAGGCTATCCCAAATATAGAGTTTTAGAAGTGTTTCGAGTATTGGAAGAAGAGCTGGCACATGTGCATAATATCCAATGGGGACTATTTTGAAGGCGACAACATTAATGTAGACAAAAAACGAAAATTCCCGATATTTTCTGAACACACCTCGTATAGTAAATAATCTACAGATTCTAAAATAAGCAATTTCCCAATTTTTTATTTTTAAATAATTTTGTTAATTTAAAATATTCAAATCAAACTGCAGTTATACACATGTGTATTCCTTTTAAATACCATTGACCTATACGAATAGATTTAAAAAAACAATCAAATGTATACACTTGTATTTATTTAGAACTCGCTGTAAAGTGCAAATTTAAATAAATTAAATTCCTTTGTGTCAAATGATTACGGTATTGTGCGTACAGCTAAATAATTATTATGTAATTAGGCTGACTTGATTAAATTTCGATATACACTCGATTTTTTTTAGTGTGGATACCCCATTTAACAATTTCCGTTGTATGAAAATTATCATAATAATTATTATGAAAAATGCTAATGCCAATTGCATTATTTTAAAATAGAAAAAATATCCTACTCACGCATATGTCATTTATGTGTGCAGGGTAATTTTATTAGTTTTCTTGATCTCCCATTAATAATAATAATAATTTTCTTTTCGTTTAATCTGACAGACATAATTAAACCAGTACATTTTGTTTTATTCTCAATGTGGCAGACAAATTAATCCTTTAATTATATGAGATACCTACGTTATTAAGTCTATAAAAATTTCGTCTAGAAAAAGAATTAACCTACATTGAAGTAATCGAGTAACTAATTGTTGGTTGTTTGTATCTATTTTTGGCTTTAATAGGAAGAATATGTTACATTTCTTAAGAAATCTTTATATGGGCAACTGTTTGTGTTTCTTCTTTACCCACGCAAAGAAAAACGTTTTTAATTTAACAGTGGTTAGTTAACTGTTGCTTGTAATATTTATAAAACAATAACCTTGCTAAAGTGCGGTATATTCAATTAGGATCATAGATACAAATTAAAAAAAGTGGCAATGAAACTCCTTTTTTTATTATTTTTTTTAATCGTTTTCATATGATGATGCTCTCAATCATTGCCAGGTTTTTGTTACCACTGACATTGGATAAATAAATTTTGTAATAAATATTTTGTACGTGATCCTATTTCCTATATCCTAAATGTTTGTTAGTTTTTAAAATATGTATTCGCACGTGGCCAAAAATCGTTATATTTAAATTACGATGATATTTTTATTGATTTGTAACCGTAAAATATTGATCAAAAAACCAAAATAAGGTATACACCAAAAAATATATAGAAATACTTAAGATTTTTTTATGAAATTAGATTTATTTGAATATTAAGGTACTGTGTCATAAGAGTACAGTCAAAATAATTAAAATCTTGTTGAATTACTTAGATATAAAATATTTGATTGATACACATTTTCCATATTTTTTGTTATCAATAAAGTAAATACCATTCCAATTACAGCTCTATAGCTTGGCAACTTGAAATTATTTTTATATTTACACTGATTTTATAAGGATATTGGTTTTAGATCAAATTTTCCTTAAATATATAAAAAAATATTACTTATAAAAAGTACACTAATTTCTAAAATCTTTTATATATTTTAAACTACCTATGCATTTTATTGCATTATAATGCATATAATTTTTTTTGCTCCACACCTCAAAGTCCCACCACGTGACCACGTACGGAACGCAGTCTTTTGAAAATTTGGCATTTAAGGCTTTTCAGGTTATGTATCTGTCAAAGTATAGTCAATGAAAGAAATATTTATAGTGTTACCGCTTATGTTTAAGTAAATCTTTTTAGTATTACAATAACAATGGTTGGTTTAAGAATTTAGGAATATAAATACTGCATTTAATGAAATTCCAAAGTGTAAGGTGCAATATAAGTGATATTTTTGTGCATTGGGTCTACATTTCTCCATAAAATAGTTTTAACTAAACAGCATTTATTAAAAAAATCTAACTTCTCTATTATGAAAAAGAATATCTGTATCAAAGGTAGGTTAATGTATTAGAACAAAAAATTTCATCTAATTTTGTATTTTAAGGTTAGAAAAATCTATTTTGACCAAAATAAATAAGTGGATTATTTGAAAGAGTGTGTTAATATGGTCATAAATAAATATAGGTATACTAAATAATTGTTGAATATAGTTCAAATTAAATTGAAGCTTTTATACTTCTATGTCGTTAAACGACAAAACTTGTGCATACCTCTCGGCATACTTACTTTAAGTTAGATTATAAGAAAACAAACAATTTTTAGAAAAACTTGCAATGTGAAAATATTTAATACTCCCATGACATGTGATTTATTAAAATTTTTAAAGTTAAAATGATTTTTTGATGTAGATCAAATTCAGTCGAAGCTTTTTAACTATTTGTATTGACAAAACTTTATGTAGGTACACTAGGGTGTGTCATTTTTAGGCGATATTTTTTTTTTCGCTGTTATACCAGAAAATCTAATACTTTATAGAAAATAAAAAATTATGCCGCCGGGTAAAAGGTTCTAAGTGCAATAGCGGCTTAGCTCATTTAAAAATTCAATTTCCCATTGAAATAACACAGAAAATTTTTTTTGTTCGTTTTAATTAGATTTTTCGCTGTTAAAAACTTTTTTCCCTAAAAACTTTTTTATAGCTTTTGTAGGAAATTAAATTCTCTACAAAATCATCCCTTTGCTCGAAGACCGTATAACCAGTAGTTTCAGAGTTATAGAGCTGGAAATATAAACTTTTATAAAAATAGACCTCAAATTCCTTTTTATTTTTCTTCGAGCAAAGGGATGATTTTGTAGAGAATTTAATTTCCTACAAAAGCTATAAAAAAGTTTTTAGGGAAAAAAGTTTTTAACAGCGAAAAATCTAATTAAAACGAACAAAAAAAATTTTCTGTTATTTCAATAGGAAATTGAATTTTTAAATGAGCTAAGCCGCTATTGCACTTAGAACCTTTTACCCGGCGGCATAATTTTTTATTTTCTATAAAGTATTAGATTTTCTGGTATAACAGCGAAAAAAAAAATGTCACCTAAAAATGACACACCCTAAGGTACACTTTAAGCTGGATAAGAAAAACTACCACATTTTTAAATACCATATTATACAGTCTTTTAAATAATCCAAAATACTAATTTATTTTGGTCAAAATAAATTTTTCTAACCTTAAAATTACAAAATTATATGATATTTTTGTTATAATATATTAACCTACCTTTAAAACAGATATTCTTATTCCATAATAGAGAAGCTAGATTTTTTTTAATAAATGCTGTTTAGTTAAAATTATTTTATGGAGAAAACCAGATATTTGGACCAAATGCACAAAAATATTACTTATTTGGCACCATACACTTTAGAATTTCATTAAATGCAGTATTTATATTCTTAAATTCTTAAACCATCCATTGTTATTGTAATGTTATAAAGATTTATACATTTTTAACGCCTAAACATAATATTATTTCTTTCGTTGACTATACTTTGACAGATACATAACCTGAAAAGCCTTAAATGCCAAATTTTCAAAAGACTGCGTTCCGTACGTGGTCACGTGGTGGGACTTTGAGGTGTGGAGCATAGTACATGTTACTTGCACAGTTTTGTCGTAAAATACAATGCATTTTATTGAAAAATATTAATATTTTGCTGTTAGAGTGAAAAAAATAATGTTTGTTCAAAACTGACATTTACCTAAATACAAATAAATGAGGTTATCATTTTACGCTTATTTTGTTTACCTAGGTATAAAGGTCTTAATTTATAAAACTCCTTCATCTACGTTTACAACGCAAAAATTCATATAGGTACTATGCTCCACACTTCAAAGTCCCACCACGTGACCAAGTACGGAACGCAGTCTTTTGATAAATTGTCATTTAAGGCTTTTCAGGTTATGTATCTGTCAAAGTATAGTCAATGCAAGAAATAATATTTATACTGTTACCATTTATGTTTAAGCGTTAAAAGTTAATAAATCTTTATAGTAGCACAGTAACAATGGTTGGTTTAAGAGTTTAGGAATATAAATACTGCATTTAATGAAATTCTAAAGTGTATAGTGCCAAATAAGTAAAATTTTTGTGCATTTGGTCTACATATATCTGGTTTTATCCATTAAATAGTTTTAACTAAACGGAATTTATTAAAAAAATTTAGCTTGTTTATTATGGAATAAGAATATCTGTATCAAAGGTAGGTTAATATATTATAACAAAAAATATCATCTAATTTTGAAATTTTAAGGTTAGAAAAATCTATTTTGATCAAAATAAATAAGTATTTTGGATTATTTGGAAGAGTGTGTTAATATGGTCATATAAATATAGATATACTAAATAATTGTTGAATATGGTTCAAATTAAATAAAAGCTTTTATACTCCTAACAACAAAACTTGTGCATACCTCGGGATCCCTACTTTAAGTTAGATTATAAGGAAACTAACAACTTTTAGAGATACATGCAATGTAAAAATATTTAATACTCCCATAACATGTGATTTTTGAAATTTTTAAAAGATATAATGATTTTTAGATGAAGATAAAATTCAGTTGAAGCTTTATAAGTAATTGTATTGACAAAACTTTATGTAGGTATACTTTAAGCTGGATAAGAAAAAATACTACAAGTAAAATATTAGATAGAGTATACTGTGGTTTTATTTAAATTTTAGAATTTATAAGGTTATTTATACCTAATGATTGTTCGATGTAGATAAAATTTTGTCGAAGCTTTTATAGGTACTTGTATTGACACTATGGGTAAATTAGCTGACAGTGTAAGGAACTTTAAGAAGGTTAGCTATTGAATTTTTAAAAAGAATTTACAGTTTTTTAAAATTAAGTATCTAATGGTTTTATATTTGAAATGTTTAATATTGCTTATTTCCAAGAGCCAGTTGTTCAATTATGATGTCTATTTTGTTTTACTCCGGCATAAATATTTTCAATTTGAATTTTGACTAGGTAAATAAAATAGTTGTTTGAAACCAATGAACAAAAATAAATCTAACAATAATAAATAAAAAAGTAGAATTACTAAAATGGGTAAAATTTACGTTAAAATCACCTGTTACAACAATTTTTGTAGACACACCTAAATCATTAAAAACTTTTTCCAAGACATCCAAAAATAGTTTAAAATTACTATTTGGGGGTCTATATATATATATTTATAATTACTAAATTAATACAAGTAACCTTAATGACACACATCCTTTTGTATTGATAAAGATATTACTTATAAGTATAGGTATACCTTATTTAGTTCAATATAACACTCATCAGGATCAGTGAGCCCGATTAGGTAATATAGTACCTACATAATAAATTATATTGTATATATGTATATGTGTGTATGTAAAATATTATTAGTTTTATTTTGTAATTATATAATTAAGAATTATACATGGTGTTCATAAATAATGAGACACTTTAATTTTAAATATAATTTTAAGAAAATTATTAAATAAACAAAAAATAATATATTTTAAATAAAAATTTAAAGAATCTAAAATCGATAAAAGTTCAAAAACTCACATATAGAAAAAAAATAAGTTTGGAAATTTGTAAAATAATAAAAAACATTATTTAAAATTATTTAATAATTTGCAAATTTTAATAATTTTAAGGTGTTGTTTTTAGATTCCTTCTTTAAAATTAACCCCTTTATATATTTAATTAATTTTAAAAATCTTAAAATAGTTAAGTTTTACAGTTGAAAATATTTATGCCGGAGTAAAACAAAATAGACATCATAATTGAACAACTGGCTCTTGGAAATAAGCAATATTAAACATTTCAAATATAAAACCATTAGATACTTAATTTTAAAAAACTGTAAATTCTTTTTTAAAATTCAATAGCTAACCTTCTTAAAGTTCCTTACACTGTCAGCTAATTTACCCATAGTGTCAATACAAGTACCTATAAAAGCTTCGACAAAATTTTATCTACATCGAACAATCATTAGGTATAAATAACCTTATAAATTCTAAAATTTAAATAAAACCACAGTATACTCCATCTAATATTTTACTTGTAGTATTTTTTCTTATCCAGCTTAAAGTATACCTACATAAAGTTTTGTCAATACAATTACTTATAAAGCTTCAACTGAATTTTATCTTCATCAAAAAATCATTATAACTTTTAAAAATTTCAAAAATCACATGTTATGGGAGTATTAAATATTTTTACATTGCATGTATCTCTAAAAGTTGTTAGTTTCCTTATAATCTAACTTAAAGTAGGGATCCCGAGGTATGCACAAGTTTTGTTGTTAGGAGTATAAAAGCTTTAATTTAATTTGAACCATATTCAACAATTATTTAGTATATCTATATTTATATGACCATATTAACACACTCTTCCAAATAATCCAAAATACTTATTTATTTTGATCAAAATAGATTTTTCTAACCTTAAAATTTCAAAATTAGATGATATTTTTTGTTATATTTTTTGTTTTGTATATTAACCTACCTTTGATACAGATATTCTTATTCCATAATAAGCAAGCTAAATTTTTTTAATAAATGCCGTTTAGTTAAAACTATTTAATGGATAAAACCAGATATATGTAGACCAAATGCACAAAAATTTTACTTATTTGGCACTATACACTTTAGAATTTCATTAAATGCAGTATTTATACTCCTAAACTCTTAAACCAACCATTGTTACTGTGCTACTATAAAGATTTATTAACTTTTAACGCTTAAACATAAATGGTAACAGTATAAATATTATTTCTTGCATTGACTATACTTTGACAGATACATAACCTGAAAAGCCTTAAATGACAATTTATCAAAAGACTGCGTTCCGTACTTGGTCACGTGGTGGGACTTTGAAGTGTGGAGCATAGTACATTAGTATAGAGTAATTGCATCAAAAATGAAAATCCCTAAAAACCTTTTTATTGTAATCTAGAGGTAAAAACACATTGCGAAAATATTTTTTTATATTCCAAAAGTTCAACCCGGGTCCAAAATATCAAATTGAAAAAAAGGTACTTTTCAAACGTTCCGAACTCCCGCCAAATTGCATGACGTCATAAGCTCCAACTGTCAGAAATCAAGATGTCAACAAATAATAAACACCGATAAAGTTTAACATGGAAAACGCGAAACCAAAAATTGGTTGTAAATATTGTTTTGTGCCTTGTATAAATACAACCTGGAAAACTCCTGGGAAAAGGTTTATCACCGTGCCAAAAGGGAAAATAAGGATAAAGTGGATTAAAATAGCTCGGCGCGATATCAAAACATCGTTACCGCAGTCAACATTTTATTGATCATTTTAAGGATCATTTTAATGTAAGTAAAATAAAATGTCGTTTACTAGGTATATGGTTTGAATAGGTATGTTAAATATTAATAAACCCAAGAAAATACGGCTGAGCCGTAACTACTCTCAGTGTAGGGTCATAAACTTTGCTTTTGATAATTGAAGGGACAACTTTCCCAGGAGTTTTCCAGGTTGTATTTGTACAACAAGGCACAAAACAATATTTACAACCAATTTTTGGTTTCGCCTTTTCCATGTTAAACATAAACTTTATCGGTGTTTATTATTTGTTGACATCTTGATTTCTGACAGTTGGAGCTTATGACGTCATGCAATTTGGCGGGAGTTCGGAACGTTTGAAAAGTACCTTTTTTTAATTTGATATTTTGGGGCCGGGTTGAACTTTTGGAATATAAAAAAATATTTTTGCAATGTGTTTTTACCTCTAGATTACATTAAAAAGGTTTTTAGGGATTTTCATTTTTGATGCAATTACTCTATTGTATTATTTTCATACAAAATAAACGTTAAACTGACAGATAGATATTTGTATTAAAATGTCAACGTGGGACTTTTTCATGTGGAGCAAAGTAGGTATTATTATTGTAACAAATTTTGTAAAATTTTAGAAACTTAATTGTTTATTATTACAAAATTCGTGGCTACACAAATTATTACAATAATTGTAAATTTTCACTACACGACAAAGTATGTTGTCACAGACTAAGTACCGAACAGGTAAAACTTCCAGTTATCACCCAAAATTAAAAGGTACGCCCATTTTTCCCGAACAGGTGTTATTTAAATGAAAAAACTCAAAGTCCGCAGAAAATTACATAAATCTGAGAGTAGGTAGATTGGTAATGCCTCCCAGTTCCAAAGAATACTGTGTATATATATAGCTCAAGGTCGAATCAACGACTTCTCACTTGAGAATTTGCATTTTTAAATATTTTTAACGTGTTTGAGTAACACTGTCTTGTTTAGTTCCCTTAATAAGGCCTTAATTGCGTTGCCTCAATTGGTGACATGTAAAGGCCCCTATGTATGATCAAAATCCCTAATAAAATAAACAATACAAACATACAAAAACGCAAAGATCTGTTTGCATAACATGCCTGTTAGGTAATAACGACAACACTGTATAGAGTAAATAAATACCTGCTTGTTTGATTGATAGTTCCCGAATTTTCCAAACAACCCTCGATTAATCCAGAACTTCGGCCATCACGCGGTTGAAAACTCGACGGAAAATGAACACTAAGAGGGTGTTTTTGTCACGAAAACGCGAAAATCGCACGTACTACACCGTTTTTCGACGTTTTCCGTCAAACACATGCACACTGAACGATACTATAGTTCACTTGCTCACCGAACGTCACACACGTCTGTTTAATCGGCAGACAAAGAAGAATACGCGCGGTCGTGCAAAAGAGTGGGAAAGAGACGCGCTGCGTTGCCAGTTTGCCATCAGTTTTTGGCTTTGATAAAAAAAGGTTTTTTATTCAAAGGAGTTAGCATGGTTTCTAGGTTATGTTCAATATTCTTTAAAGTATTTAAATCGTTTTAAATTCGAGGAAAAGTACGTACTAAAGGTGCAAATATTAAATTGTAAAAAAATTATGAACTTTATACAAAATAGGTATGCTGTTAATGTTTTTATAACAAGTAAAAAGATTATAACGATCAAGAATTTGGGTATGTTCAAATTTTTTATTTTTTTCAAGAAATAACCTAATTTTTTTAATAAAATTTCACTTGAATGAAATATTTTTTATGGAATTTGATAAAACCCCCCTCCAGGAGCAAATCCTGCGCACGGCCCTGCTATGTATTAGGGTCATTAATTTTTTAAAATTTATTCCAGAAATTTTAAAATATTTCAATAACAAGATTCTATTAAAAGGTCTAAAAACGCAAAAATACATAAAATTCAGGGTAAATAAATAAAAATTATAATAGTTTAAAAAAAATTATAAATCAGCAAAAATAATACAAAATATCAACAATTATTTTTTCCTCAGCTTTAAAAGAACCATGGTCAACGTGGCAACGTCGCACATAGGGGGAATGAAACAACGCGATCGAGCAGTTGGCCATGTGCGCATGCTCACAAGCGAGCATAATGCAGTTTGTCAGCTGTTCGTTCGATAACAAGTGTTGTTCCAGTTACCGTCGTCGAAATTAATTAGAATTGATTTACCCTCTGCCGGTTTGTCTCGATAAAATACACTCAGTCCCAAAATTACTTTTTTTAATTTTGACAGATTATTAACCCTAAAATTTCGAATCAAATGGTGCACAAACATGAACAAACCTTGATGAACAGCCCAGATTAGGAGATGTTCATTTTTGAAGATTGAATTTTTCAGACTAGCGCGCTATAGCGGGAGGGATAACCCACAGAACATAACCTAAAACAAGCTGACAACAGCGCATTTATATAATATTTTTTTGAATGTCCATAGAGCTCCATGATCTTTTCTCTCTAAACTACGCAAACCGAATAAAACTCTTTTAAAACTTGTTTAATTAATCCATCCCAAATAAAATTGAAAATTTAACCACAAAGCAAAATTAAAGTCGTTTTTTCGCGTAAATACCATGAAATACTATGGTTATTAAACTTAACCTTGGTTAATAGTTAAGGCATTTTTGCGTTTAGAGTGCGTTCAAAAATCCTAACTATGACGTCACAAATACCAGACCATAAAACTATATCGCTAGTTATTCAACGTGGTTAATAGTCCTTCTCTTTTTAATAAATATTTTTCTCTGTTTCGATCTGTCAAAAAGTTGTTTACATTTGAAATTTAAAATATTTTAAGTAGGTACAATTGCTCTTAAACCGAATTTAAACTTTGTATTAAAATGGTAAACGGGGTGTTGTCAGTCAAAATAAATGATAGGGTGCTCCATATTGTGGAATCTCCACAAGTGGAGGAATTATATGCAGGTTTTTTTATATTTTTCCTTGGATAACGTGTATTGAAAAAACTAGTACCTATAGAAAAAGAATATACTAGGTATAAGAAAAGGCTAGAAATTTATTTACACCGGTAAAAGCATAGAAATTAAATATAAATAGGTAAAAACACATTTCAAAAATTATAGGTTACGAACAAGTAAACAAATGTCAAATGTTAGAAACCTAACCATGGTTATATGAATTAACTGTGACGTCATGACTTATTTAACCGTAGTATTACATATAGTAAATTTAAAAGTAAACTACGTACACGTCATCAATAAAACAAAAATTTTACGCATTGGTACCAACACTAAATGACTAAATTGAAGTCTGTAATTGAATATTTGAATGCATTTTAAACATCTACAGTTGGCAACAATTAAGATGTTGTCATATTTACATTCAAATATTTCATATTTAAATGACACATAAAAAAGAATTTGACGTTTTAGAATTTCGAAGCTGTCAGTTGTGTTTTCGAATAATTCGTGTATTTGTGCGTTTATTTTGTTTGTTGTTTGTGTTATTTTATATCGTTTAAGTTTTCATTGCCGTTTTTGTGTTTGTTATATATCGTTTTTTTGTGTTTCCTATATTTAAAATGCCGAAGCATTTAAATAGTCGGAGTCAAGAGTTGGTGTCATCCTTAATACGCTATTTTGAGGCAGAACGGGATAATAATGGACCTTTGTTACCTTTAACAGCTGTTAGAAAGGTAAATAGGATTATTATTAATTATATATTAGAATATTTAACAAAATATATGTTGGATACATAAAATAATAATATATATACCAGAGACTGACTTTAGATGGCAAAATTTTTGGGTTTTATATCGGAAAATGTCTTTAAAAATGGCTAAAAACATACTTTTGGCGGTGCATCATATAGGTTATAAAAACTCAGACTTTTGACATTTTGGTATTATTCATGTAAACGCCATCTATCGCCCTGTAGTTGTACTACCACTTTCCCTTGATGCAAGGATTTTAGCATCACATTGACAACCGTGTCCGATCAGCTGATTGATGACGTGTACGTAGTTTACTTTTAAATTTACTATAAGTCGTTTTTTCGCGTAAATACTATGTAATACTACGGTTAAATAAGTCATGACGTCACAGTTAATTCATATAACCATGGTTAGGTTTCTAACATTTGACATTTGTTTACTTGTTCATAACCTATAATTTTTGAAATGTGTTTTTACCTATTTATATTTAATTTCTATGCTTTTACCGGTGTAAATAAATTTCTTTGCCTCTTTTTATACCTAGTATATTCTTTTTCTATTGGTACTAGTTTTTTGGAATATGGAGCACCCTATCATTTATTTTTACTGACAACACCCCGTTTACCATTTTAATACAAAGTTTAAATTGGGTTTAAGAGCTTAAAATATTTTAAATTTCAAATGTAAACAACTTCTTAACAGATCGAAACAGAGAAAAATATATATTAAAAAGAGAAAGACTATTAACCACGTTGAATAACTAGCTCAGCGATATAGTTTTATGGTCTGGTATTTGTGACGTCATAGTTAGGATTTTTGAACGCACTCTAAACGCAAAAATGCCTTAACTATTAACCACGGTTAAGTTTAATAACCATAGTATTTCATGGTATTTACGCGAAAAAACGACTATAGTATTTACGCGAAAAAACGACTTAAGTCTTTTAAAAATATTGTGCAAAATGGATTAAAAAGAAAGTTAATAACCTTTTCTTATGGTAAATAAGTAATTTTCATATTTTCATAAATGCATATCTGAACGGTGAGTTGATTAGCAAATGAATTGCATTAAATACAGATCGTGATCGCTAAATCGTGTTTCCTTTGAAAGTGAAACCATTTTTAATAGTATGTGATTACCTATGTACATTTTGCATATTAGTAGCTTTCTTTGTTTATTTATTTATTTATTTTATGGATTTATAACGATCGTAAAGGCTTGGATATTGATAATAAACACGCTTCATTTGCAGCAAATTGTTTCCTCATTTCCATAACAGAACGTTTTATAATTCAAGATACATACACGTTTTATAATTCGGAATTGCCAACTGTGTAAAAGAACTATCCCAAAGCGCGCCAAGATCAAAATAATAATAATTTTCTACTTAAAAAAAATAACCTAAAACATTTTTTCGCGGCTACAACGTTGTTCCAACAAATACAAAACCTGTTTTATTCATACATATAAGCATTCCATTTCATTTTTTTAGGGCATAAAGTTTGAGTGCAGTAACTGCACTGCAGTTATAAGGAAGGTAATAAACATGAATTTCATTCTCTAGTAACAACTTTTACACATCCTCTGATTAGTATTCAAAACAATGGTGCAACAGAAAGGCGTAAAAAACAAACAGGAGGTTTCTAAACAGTATCGAGGAATGATTATTATTATTTAACAAACGAGGCAAACAAAGGTTTTAAATATTTTTTCTTTCTTTCTCCACTTCACTAATAGGAACAAAATGAACAAACGAGATAATAAGATTAGCGTTTTATTTTGTTGGTATTGAAAGCGCTGCTATGCGTGCTAGATTTTGAGCGTGTTAAATCAAAATATGGAAATACGAGGTTCAATGAACGCATTAATGGAGACATAAAATTGAGTGTCAAAAAACTCCAAGTCGATATTATTATGATATACCTAATCATATACTATAATAATAATAATAATAATAATAAACAGGGGTGTTAATGGTTGCCAGGTTTCCTGGGGATATATAAAATAAAATAAAATCACATAAAATCACCTAAAACATAAAATCATTTTTAATAAGTGTATCCACTTATATATTGTTAGTCATACCCTTATTAGCATTGTAAATGTAATAAACCCACTCTTTGTATTTCCTGTACGTATTTATGTGAACAAATTAAATTTTAATTGTTGTAATTATTAGATTTGATATTACAACTTTAATTTACAAGAAAAAACTTTAATTGTGCTATTTTGACGTTGGCGTGAACGTGTGAACTTTATTTCAAAGACATTTTTTTAAAACTGAGTAATAGAAGGGATGATACTACTGTTTTTTATTAAAAAAATTATGAAATTTTATGTATATTTATACGACGTGTGTTCAGAAAATATCGGGAATTTTCGTTTTGTGAAAAAAATATTTATTTATTCGTCTACATTAAAGTTGTTGCCTTCAAAACAGTCCCCATTGGATATTATGCACATGTGCCAGCTCTTCTTCCAATACTCGAAACACTTCTAAAACTCGATCTTTGAGATAGCCTTTAGTCCTTTCAGCGATGCGCTTTTAATGTCATCTATGCTTGCAAAACGACGGCCCTTTATAAGGTTCTCTTTATTTTTGGGAATAGGAAAAAGTCAGACAGAGGCATGTCTGGCGAATATGGAGGCTGGGGCATCATTACAGTATTGTTTTTGTCCAAAAATTTTGTTCAAAATTTAACAATTTTAGAACAAATTTTGCTGCCACGCGTTTCATACCCAAAACATTCGAAAAAATTTCATGGGATGAGCCAATCGATATACCAACATCATCAGCGACTTCTCTGATGGTTTATATCCATTTCTTCCACTTTTTCCATGTTTTTATCGGTTGTTAATGTGCTTGGGCGTTCGGGGCGTTCGTCATCTTCAACGTCTTCTCGGCCATCTTGGAAACTCTTATACCACTTGTAAACTCTTGTTTTACTTATAGCAGACTCACTATAGGCCTTTGTTAACATTTCACAGAATTTATTTCATTTTTTAAGCAAATTCTTTGATCCATTTCTTTTAACGAACGAAAAATCGCCGAGCTCATAAAAACACGTCTAACCTTAGCGGCTGCCGCAGACAAAGTAAACAATGAAAACAGCTAAAGTTTTATTTATACTTCGGGGGCATGTATACCAACATAATAAAGAAAATTGTATGACAACCGGACCCTCCGAACCCGCGAACTATAGTTGAACATTTACTATGATTTTGTAGAACACTTAAAAAATAGCTACATGAGCATCAATTGACGTAAAAAGTGAAAGGTGAAATTTAAAATCGACGGTAAAACCACGGAAACCTCGAGATACTACGAGATAATTGAAAACTGCCCTTACATGCTTAAATTACAAGAATGGTAGGACAAATTCGTACAGTGGGATAAATTTAAAAAAAATTTCAAATGTTTTAAACAGTTTAAATTAAATTTTGCGAAATCCATACTTTCGATTTTAAATTCGATTTCAAATATTTATTTTCGGTTGACGCGTTGTCCACTTACTGAATTTATTTAATTTTCGCCTGGCAAAAGCGTGTGAGCGGTGCCAGACTATAAATATCGAATAAATCAAATTGCGTACACACACTTATCGCTACGTAACCGCCCATCTAAATCTGAAAAACGATCACACGTCTATTAAATAAAGGTCGCGGCGGAGGTGGCTACGTCAATCCCGAATAAACAAATAAGAATCGGCATCGTTTGTTTGTTTATACTTAAAAATTATAAAATGTTATAATGGTTATGCAAAAAATACAAATACATGCCACATTCGAACAAAAACAAAAAGTATATCCAAAATGCGTTCTGACAAATTATTTAGTTCCAAAAAAACCTAAAATTTTAAAAATCGTGTATTTTTTTTAATTTATGTTACTGTGCGAGTTTGTCCCACCATTTTTTAAATTTATCCCAAAGTGCGAATTTATTCTACGATTTTTTATATTTATGCCACAGTGCGAATTTGTCCCATAATTTTTAAATTTATCCTACTGTACGAAGTTGTCCTACCATTTTTTAAATTTATGTATGTAAGAGCAGTTTTCAATTATCCAATTACTGTTTCAATAAATCACTCTAATAACGACACTTCATTTTAGTTACGAGTTATCTTCGTCACTTGGTCAATTTCAAAAGAAAAATTATTGAAAACAAAAAATAACAATACCAAGAATGTTTGATAAGAGTAATATTTTATTTATTTCAACTTTTCGGGTCAACTTAAAACTTGATAAATTTGAGCTTATAAAAGAAGTTCGCATATTTGAAGCCACGCAGTCTAATTTTTTAGAAATATATACAAACATGAAAGTGATTTTGGTACTCTCAGCCTTCCTGGTCGTGGTCCTCAATGGTAAGACCAACAAATTGTGTTTAATTTTCTTAAAAAATGTTTAACCTTTCCAATTTAACTAAAATTTTACTTGGAGGAACCGTTTTAGGTTTTAGGTCTAAATATTTAATATAGAGGGTGTTAAAAAGGGTAAAATATTTTTACTATAATAGTAATTTGAATAAACATTAATAAAAAAAAACGTTTGTAATAATAAATTTGTAAATTTTTGATTGCTGGAATTGAAAATTAAATGTTGTGTTTTGGTTTTAGGTTAAGTTTTTTGACATTCTTTTTAGTTTGTCTTTTAATCTACTAAAGCTCTTCTATGATTGGCTACTTTATTTAATTAACAACTACTCTCTAAAAATGAATTAGTCAAAAATGACTACTTACTACAGTTATTAGTGGCTGCTTTTTCACTTATACCATGGTTAACCATGGTATGCCCAACAGTTAATAGCCAATTTTTGAGTAAAATTGTCCCCTGAATCCAAAAATAAAAGTTATGAAAGTAGAGCAGTTTTTGAGATATAGTCAATACCATATTATATGGAAAATTGACTATATCTCAAAAACTGTTTTACTTTTATAACTTTTGATGACATTTTTAGATTCAGGGGACATTGACAAGAATTATTATAATATATAGTGGCTGCTTTTTCGCTATGACAATTACTTATTTTTGACTAATTAATTTGAGGGTCAGATCAAAAAACGCCAGGACTTTTCGTCTTCTTTTTGGCTTTCCTTTACGCACTGGAAATATTTTATTCTGTTTTTAACACCCTGTATAATGAATTTTATAAAAGTTATCGTAATTATCATATACCTAGTTTAATTTATTTGTTTATTTTCGTTAAAATTTGGTGCCGATAATAGGAACCGATAAAGTTACAAACGATTATTGGGTCTTAAGATATCAATAGATATGTATACAAATTGGAAAAATTAAATACTTTATTTTTCAGGCACTTACCCAGGAGTTTAGTCTTTTTAGAGACAAATACATGGCCGTCCACGAAAAATGCCAGGCCGACCTTAAACACGAAAAACTCAAAGCCTACTTCCTTTGCATGCACGAAGGATTTGAGTTTATCACCGCTGACAACGTAATCAACGAAGAAAAATTTAAGGCCAAGTGGGCCTTAATGCACAGTGAACCTGAAACCCTGGAAAAGTTAAAAAAAATGTTTGGTGAAGAAGGACACAGCTGTCGAGACCTCCTGGGCTATGCTACAATGCGAAATGACTGTTGCGAGGGAGGTTTGATAAGTCAGTGACTTTTTGAATAAAGAAAATTTTTTCGGCAAATAAACGTTTTATTTCTCAATATAGTAAAAAAACAATTTGCTTACAATTTTTTTTATATTTAAGACTAGTATTTAATTTGTTCAATATTGATAGTAATAAAATAAAAAATATAATTTTTTTATTTAGACAAATTTTATTTTATATTTTCTTACTATCAAATTACCACTATTATTATTAGAGTCGTGAACTTTTGTATGTTCCAAACTTTTTTAAATTTGATTGATTAATAAATATTTATTAACAGTTACCTACTCATATTTAATAAATAAATGAATTGTTTCCAAATAAATTAATTTATTGTTAGTTAATAAATTTTTCTATCAGTGCATAATTAAATAAAAAAAAACTAAATTTAACCCAGTTTTTTAGCAATTTTACACTGTTTCTTTCTGAAAAAAATTACGTAATATTTGCTGAGACCACCCTCCCCCCACGTGAGATTAGGTGAGGTTTGGCTCGACCTCCCCCCCCCAAACACCTCACGTAACTAATGGATGTCCCCTAACTTAAACATAACTTCAGCCCGCGACTAAAAACCTGTTGGTAACAACCCGTGACTAAAAAACCGTTTAAAACCTATCAGATTGATTTTTTTGTTGGAAACAATTCAAACTCTTCTGATACGTTGTGACGTCACTTCTGTTCTCCTCAACGCGCCAAAAGTATTATATGTTTAACTTAGGTATTTTTGTTTTGAATTCGCTGTCTTCATTTTGTTTTCATTCCAATTTAATAACATAGTTATTTTCCTTGTTGTTCGATATATTACCATTATCATTAAATTCTATAATTTCCATAGAAATATTTAAGACAAATAAAGTAACCTTGACCAATTGCTGATTTTGAAAAATAAACATTTATGTTTATAAACATAAATCAAACTTTAAATCAATCATTGAAAAAATTATTAAAGACCTAAACAACAACGTTCAAACAAAAAGTACATGTAACTTGTTTGTTTGATAAGAGAATCCGAAACACGCAATATTTTAGTTATTTTATCTCAAAACTTGATATATTTGAGTCTATAAAAGAAGTGCGCACATTTAAATAATCATAGTGAGAAATATCCGCAAACATGAAATTGATTTTGATACTCTCAGCGCTTCTTGTTGTGGCTGTGGCCGCTCCAAAGGTAAGGCTAACAATTTTTTTTTGTTTTCTTAAAAAATGTTTAACCTTTCCAATAAAAATCAAATTTTACTGAAAAAATCCGTTTTAATTTTATATGTCTGTCAATATTAGTACCATAATATTTAATATGCAGGGTGTTAAAAAAAGGGTAAAATATATGTAGGGCGTATTATACTGTAATAGTGGAGCACCTAATTTGAAAACAAATTAATAAAAAACGTTTGCAATAATAAAAATCTCAAAAAATTGCGTTACGTAATACTTGAACGCTCCCAAAGTTAAATACTTTATTTATTTTCCAGGGACTTTCCCAGGATGGGTTTTGTCTTTTTAAAGGCAAACTCAAGGCCGTCCACGAGAAATGCCAGGCCGACCCCAAGACTGCTGCCGACAACGACTTGGTGAACAAAGTGTACGACGGGGTCTTCACAGACGACGAAAAACTCAAAGCGTCTACGAAGGCTTGGAGTTTATCACTGCTGACAACGTGATCAACGAAGAGAAAATGAAGGCCAAATGGGCCTCAATGCACAGCGAAGCTGAAATCCAAAAAGAGTTTCAAAAATGTTTGGTGAAGAAGGAAACAGCTGTAGAGACCAGCTGGGCCATGATACAATGCGAATTGACTGTTCGGGTGCAAATATTTATCAATAATTTTTATTAAATAAATAACCTATTTGTAAAGATTTTGTTTTCTTGTTACCTACGAGGGAGATTTGATAAGTCGGTGACTTTTTGAATAAAGACATTTTTTCGGCAAATAAACATTTTATTTCTCAACATACACTCACAGGCAAAATAATCGATTCACACAAGTTTTCGATAAATTTCAATCACAAATAACTTTTTACCATAAGTTTAAGACACTCTGTAGAGTGGCAAACCCGTATATTGTTCTAAATTAAGTTTAATTTATCAAGTCACATCTATTCTTAACAGTTTTGTTTTTGGTTCACCTCGATATATTTATTTTTGTGGAAAATATGGATTTTAAAAAAAAAACATTGCAATTTTCAATATTTTTCTGTATGAATAACTAAGGTTGCTATGGTCCATCCATAGGCTATGGAGAATGACAGTGACAGTTTTGTTGAATCATCCCATACTTGGACATGTCATACACGGCTTTCAAAAGCTATCAAATTGTTTTTTGCAAATTAATGTTTAAATTTTGAGGTGTCTTCTTACTTTAAAAAATGGATATGTCTCCGACTGATGTTGCCAGAGCCATTAATTTAATCCAGGATGGACGGTCACAGTATTACATGGCAAGTGTTTTAAACGTCACAAGAAGTAAAGTACAAAGGGTATCATCAATCGGAGACATTTTTAAAAGTAAGAAGACACCTCAAAATTAACACATTAATTTACAAAAAACAATTTGATAGCTTTTGAAAGCTGTATATGACATGTCCAAGTATGGGATGATTCAACAAAACTGTCACTGTCATCCTCCATAGGCTGTGGATGGACCATAGCAACCTTAGTTCTTCATACAGGAAAAATATTGGAAATTAATTTAGAAGAATATACGGTTTTGCCACTCTTCAGAGTGTCTTATAAACTTATGGTAAAAAACATATTTTTGTTAAAACCTGTATATTATAAAAGTACGTCTATTTTTAAGTAATTTTTAAAATGTGAGCAATTCTCCATTAATGTATCTACAATGTTCTTTAATATTTGTTTAAATCCGAAATCAAATAAAAAAGTTATTTGCGATTGAAATTCATCGAAAATTTGTGTGGATCGATTATTTTGCCTGTGAGTGTAGTCACAGGGGGCTAAATCTGGAAAATATTCTGGATGGAAATTCAAAAGTCACTGGCTTATTAAACCACCCTCGTACCTATCGGTGTACTGGTCATAATTTGCATAATTTATCATTATAAAAAGGTTAAAAAGTACATTATGTATCAAGTTTGATAAACGCCATTTTATACACGAATTTAATTTAGGTACGAGCGAGCTTGCGAGCGAGTGCTTAAATTAATAAGTGAATAGAAAAGTTTATAAACGAGGTGCAAACTATACTTTTTCTACGACAAATACTTATTATCTTAAAATGATTTAAATCAAAAATTTGTATAGAGCGCCATCTATGAAACACTATGATAATCTGTGTGTCACCGCCAAATGTCAAATTTTTAAAATTTAAATCTTAAACACAGATTATAAAGGTTATAAATCGAAATGTATTTCTTAAAAATTGACAGTTTTTCACAGTGAAAGTAAAGAAAATGTTTTATGAGCACTTTACAGTGGAGTCCGTGCCCGAATTTAAGTTATAGTTTACTGCCGGCGAAATTAAAAGGTCAGTACAATGTTTATATAAACTTTTCAAATATTGGCGTTGAGAAACTATTTAATACTTTTGTATTTTTGTATTGAGATAATAAAATAATTTTCACATTTAGTATTATTTTAGCGATTGTATGACATTTAACAACTGTCAACTAACTTAAAACTAACTTCAGCCCGTGACTAAAAACCTGTTGCTAACTTCAGCCCGTGACTAAAGCGCCATAAAACCACAACTTGTCAATGTGTATTTTAAAGGTCACTTAGTGTCATGGAAACATGTACGATAAAGGGCGTTTTAAAGGTGAGAGTAGAAAAAAGAAATTATAATTATACGATCCATAACATTTCCATGTTTTAAAAAAGAGATTAAATTTTAAAATTTATAATCCAAAGTTGCAATTTTGTGCATATAAAATAAGTGATTTTCTTGTTGTGGCTTTGACCTCTCCAATGATAAAGTTGTTATTAAACAAAATTTTTAAAAACAGGAAATTATGTTTTTCTGGAAGTTTTGAACATTTTTTAAGAGGGAATTCTCTCAATCAAACCCAACCGAAACTATAAGAAACCTTCGTGAAAAAGTGTGCGAAAATTTCACCCATGTTAAAAACTTAAATCTGCTTATCAGTTACTCTAATTTTTACATACATATAAGTATTTGCTGTATTAATATTTACTATGACTAAAAAACATAACAACATCAAAACAATGTATGGAAAGTTCTCGTATAATTGATAGCAGGGTCCAAATTCACGTTAATCTTTTATTTTTTTCGGTTTATCACATTGTGTAATAAAGGTTGAAATCTAAGTATAAAAGAAGTAAGCTTCTTTGGAGCTGCACAGTTTAATTTGTTCGAAATATCTGTTAACATGAAAGTGATTTTGGTACTCTCCGCCCTTCTTGTTGTGGCTTTGGCCGCTCCAAATGTAAGTTTAACAATTTAAATGTTTGTTTAATGTTTCTTGTAAATGTTCACTTTTGTATCTTCTACTAAACCTTATAAGAAATTGCATGTCTATTAATATGGTTCCAAATATTATGTTCTCAAAAATAATTTCTCAGAAAAAATTTCTCATTGCAAACATTTCTCAAAACAAAAATGTCTCAAAACCACAAATTTCCAAAGCAAAATTTCTCACAAATGACTTTGATACAAAAATTTCCTAAAGCAAAAAATTATCAAGGCAAAAATTTATCAAGTAATATTCAAAAGCTATAAGAATTTCTTAAAGCAAAAATAAGATTAAAATGTATCTCCAAAAATTACTGATATATTTTGAGATTTTTTCATAAATATTAAAAACTTATGATCTTTCAGAATGTTAATATTACTAAGAAATTTTGTCCTAAGAAATTATTATCTATTAAGATAGGTCAAAAATCTTTCAAGTATTTAAATAATTTAATAATATTTTAGTTCAAATACTGCAATATCAAAAATACATAACAAACTATAAAGCATTTTTTACAAAGGTTATCATAATAATTATGATAACCTGATGAATGATAATTATTATCATTCAGTTTTATTTATTCGTTTGATTTTGAAATCATTCGGTTCTTACAAAACTTGTTATCAATAAAAAATTTCATAAAATACAATTTTAAAACGACTTTACAAAGAAGAAGAAATATTGGTTACTTCTGTATTAAACAATATTATTTCCATTTCCATCAATTTTTGCAATAATGTCAAACTATCATTTTATTTGGGCAGAAATATGAGGCGCCGTTTGTCCGTAAATTATTTTTGCTATATATAAGAATATTTTTTATATATAAACTTTAAATTTCCTATATTATATAGAAACTTTTTAGTTCAGATAATGCCGCTTGAGAATGAGGGCGCTTTGCGGTTCCATCCACTGTTGCCAGAGTGTGCCAATGCAAAGTTTTGGTCAGTGTTTCCAACATAACGTTTCGCCAGATCGGGCAGATTTTAATAAAGGTCGAGGGAAAAAAGATACTCTTACGGCTGACGGATTTTTTAACGGAAACTTGAACATAATATCGAATAGTATTTGTACCTATATAATTTAATTTGTAAGAGTCCAAGTTAAAAAAAAAAGATTCTTTGTTTTTTTTATAAATTGACAAGAGAATCAAAACGTAAGAAATTTTAGTTTTTTTAAATAACTATTAGTAAAAACGAAGTCGTGTTTATTTAGAGAAATAGAGACGGCCAAAGAAGAGAAATGTTTTCTTCAATAAAAATAGACCAACCGACCAATATATTACCTATAAGTATTTAAAAAAACTAAAATCCTATAGGTACTTTTTGCTATCATTTTGTTCCGCTAGATCTGGCCGAA
The DNA here is from genome assembly GCA_921294245.1 of Brassicogethes aeneus. Taxonomy (NCBI): domain Eukaryota; kingdom Metazoa; phylum Arthropoda; class Insecta; order Coleoptera; family Nitidulidae; genus Brassicogethes; species Brassicogethes aeneus. Next base: position 56,361,388 of record OV121135.1, read on the forward strand.
GATCCGTTATGTTGGAAACACTGACCAAAACTTTGCATTGGCAACAGTGCTTTTTAGTTGAATACCACAGAGCGCCCTCATTCTCAAGCGGCATTATCTGAACTAAAAAGTTTCTATATATATAAGAAATTTAAAGTTTATATATAAAAATTATTCTTATATTTATATAGCAAAAATAATTTACGGACAAACGGCGCCTCATACAGAAATCCTAAATAAATTTTTTATAAAATTATTTAGATTAAATTGATAAACTTAAATTTTTTATTATTTAAAAATAGTGTCAAGACATTTAAAATAAAAACACATATAAAACATTTTCTACCGTTAAAAAAGAAAAAAAAAATCTCAAATCAATTGATGATCATATATGTATACAAAATGCAAAAGTTTAAAATATTGGTTTTTAAAAAATTTAGTTTTAATAGTTTATTCTACAAAATTATTGGTTTAAATTTGTAGTCATTTAAATGATAGTCGATACATTTTTGATACAAAATTTCTCACATTGCATTTAAATGTTAGTTTTAAATTTTAAAGTGGTAATTTTTTAAATAAAAATGTATCATTTAAATGACTACAAATCAAAACCAATAACTTTTATTTTTAAATAATTTAAATTATTATTATATTTGTGTTAAAAATGTATTAATTTAAATATTATTTACATTACATTTAAATGTGGGTCGATAATTTTTAATTTACAAACGCGCCTTTAGTTAACTGCATATGCTGCTAAAGCTACCTTTACACACCGAAAAAAAAATCATGTAAATTTCCGGTAATGGAGTTTGGTTATTTTGATGCCTTGTTGATACCTAACTGAAATATTCCATTTCATTATTATTTTACATGTAAAATGTAATAGCATACCTAATTGACGTGTAACTCATTTATATTTTTTACGTAAAATAACATTTTTAATGTAGTATGTTTTTTATTTGAAATGTATTTATACATGATAACATTAGGTTCATTCCAACCGCAGTAATATTACTGACACACATGCGCATTAAAAAAACATAATATTATTTTAGGATTAAAAGTATTTTAAATTAATTTTAAACGAAATAGAGAATAAAATACAAAATAATTTCTTTTTAAATATTTTTTTCCTTTATTCTTACTTTTTTAAAAGCATGTTTAAATAATGAAAATACAAATGCGCATGTGTGTCAGTAATATTACTAAAAACTACTGCCGGTTGGAACTAACCTATTAACATGCCGATGCGTGGGCAGGCATGCGCTAATTCCCAGCCAATAGGCTTCTTCTCCGGTTACATATGAAATGTAATTTTGCGATTTTTACTACACTCCGAATGTTAAAAAACATTTAAACCTGTAATATTAAGACTAATAAAGTATATTTACATTTGAAATAATGCAGTAAGACGTTATAATTGTATTTTTTACATTTAGATCGTTAAATTTACTTGTATTAATAATTAATACATAACATTAGTAATTTTACAAACAAAAATGTTTATTTACTTGAAATATATAAAAATGAGACGAAAATAAAGGTAATTTTACAATTTGTCGTAAAAATTAGGAATTTATATGGTAATAATCCTGTAACTTTACATTTAAATGTAATAATTTTTTTCAGTGCACTTTGTAAATTAAAAATTATTGACTTGCATTAAAATGCAAGTTATAAATTTTGTGTTAAAAATGAATCGATTTAAAATTAAAAATAAAAAGTTTTGGTTTGAATTTGTGAAGAGTTATTTAATTGATGGTCAATAAATTTAAAACGAAAATTTTGTAGCATAACTTTTAAAGGTATTTTGAGCTAACCATCAACCTAAAATTTTGGAATCCATAAAAAATATACCCGCAGTTCAACACGATGTTAAACTTTTGGTAAATCAGTTTACTTTTAATAGCTTACCATTTTACGATTATGTTAAGTTTAATAACGTTGAATTTACCACACCAAAACCTAATATTCAAAGTCAACATATTGATGTTCAAAAATCTCAAAGTATTGTTCAAAATGTTGTTAGTCAAAAACCTTTGCGAAAAGTAATAAAGTCTATAATATTTTTAGATTTAATTTATAAAGGTAAAGGAGAGGTAAAGGTAAGCAAGTAATGCAAATAATGGGAAATTTGCTGTGTTGAAAGAAACGGCTCAGGGTACTAAAATATTTACAACATAATTACGGGTTTAGTCCCCACAAATATTTGAACTAAATCAATATTTTTAAGCTTAAAGTTTCATGTATAAAATTTTGATATCGAGTTAAAGAACACATAATTCCAGGGACTCACTCAAGAGCAAAAAGACCACATGAAGGCGGTCCACAAGAAATGCCAAGAAGACCCCAAGACCACAGCCGACGAGGACTTGGTCAAAAAAGTGCGCGACGGCATCTTCACCGAAGACGAAAAAGTCAAAATCCACATGCTCTGCATGCAACAAGGCTTCAACATCATCACCGCTGACGGCAAAGTGAACGAGGAGAAACTCAAGAGCAAATGGGCCGACCATTTCGACGCCGACAGCCAAGCAAAGTTGCAAAAGTGTTTGGTCAACAAGGACACTGCCGTAGAGACCTCCTGGGCTTTGTTGAAGTGCGAATGGGATGTCGTTGGTGAGCAAATCAAGGCTCATCGTGACGAACACGATCACCATCACCATTAAGTTTTATTGTTGCTTTATTAAATAAACAGTTTTTACACACATCTAACGTTTTTTACTGCTTTTAGCATCAACATTATAATTTCAAATAATCAATCATACTAATCATAAATGGTAAATTAAAATTCACGCTCAAGAGGAAATCAAACTGAAAAAAGACAGATATTGGACAGTCGTCCAACGCCAAAAAAAAGCAATATTCACAAACTTTTCAAATATCTTGGTACGAAACCTATGGCTATGCGGAAGTATTTATAAACAACCCAAGCAGCATTTTAAGTAAAAGCGTAGAGCTTTGAGGCAATATTATTTAATTTAAGTAAATATTTTGTTAAATTAACCTTAAAAATTTAATAAGTTTTATTTATGTTATTTTTACCTATTTTAATAACTCTTTAGTTTAAAGTATTATGAGGGACGTAATTTTTACGAAAGAAAATTACTTGTAAGTGTATTTTACCTAAAGAAAAATTTAAAGTTTTATTTTTTAATTTTACTCTAGGAGGGCCTTTATTACTTTGTAAGTACCATGTTGTGAAATATAAATTAAAATAACAAAGAAATTACGAATGTCAATATTTTAGAAAGAGAGAGCAAACAGTTGGTAATTATAGCGTTATATATACAGGGTGTTTTATAATATATGCGCAGGACTTCAGGATGTGATAGCTCATCCAAAAAGATGAAAAAAGTCGCTATTAACTTACGCTCTAAAATGCACAATTTTCGAGATACAGGGTGTTGAAATTTTAGAAAAAAAATCGTTTTTTTCGAATATCTCCGGAACCGTTTATCGTACAAAAAACAGCTTTTGTAAGCATTTTCTACTCAAAATAAGCTATGTTTTGTGCCAGAAAAAAATTTTTTTTCCTCATAATTGGTGGAGATTTTGAAGGGGTAGCGGGTGTTTTTCTCCTTAACTTCTACGCCCCTAAAAAAAGTACGGTTTTGAGAGGCTCATTCGAACCGCCAATGTTTTCTACAAGAAAAAGGTACTCTTGCTCATAAGCTCTAAACTTGACCGTTTTCGAGAAAAATCAACTTTTATGTTTAAAAACATGGACAATTTAAAAAAAAAATAATATTTTTTTAATAATTAAACAAAATTTATTTTAACATTAGAACAAGTAACAAAACCAAACCATAATTTCAAAATAAAAAATGATTCAAAAGTTGTCTTTGCTAAATTCTCCAAACCGTAAAGGTAACGCATTTCGCACATTTCAGCATTTGTGTAAAAAATCATTTTTTATTTTTTTTTTAATTTTGCAATTATCGTTTGGTTTTGTTACTTTTTCTAACGTTAAAATAAATTTTGTTTAATTAGTAATAAAAATTTTTTTTCAAAAAATTGACCATGTTTTTAAACATAAAAGTTGATTTTTCTCGAAAACGGTCAACTTTAGAGCTTATGACCAGAGTACCTTTTTTGTGTAGAAAACATTGACGGTTCGAATGAGCCTCTCGAAACCGTACTTTTTTCAGGGGCGTAGAAGTTGAGGAGAAAAACACCCGCTACCCCTTCAAAATCTCCAGCAATTATGAAGAAAAAAAATTTTTTCTGGCACAAAACATACCTTATTATGAGTAGAAAATGCTTACAAAAGCTGTTTTTTGTACCATAAACGGTTCCAGAGATAATCGAAAAAAACGATTTTTTTTCTAAAATTTCAACACCCTGTATCTCGAAAATTGTGCATTTTAGAGGGTAAGTTAATAGCGACTTTTTTCATCTTTTTGGTTAAGCTATCAGATCCTGAAGTCCTGCGCATATATTATGAAACACCCTGTATATTGTTTTTATTACGTTATTTTATTAGTAGATCATAAAGGTTATTATGTAGGTCAAATAACGAAATAACCATTCCCCCAAATTTGCTGATTTTTCGTATCTACCCTGATAGCACAGTTTATTCTAAGAATGTTTTTTAAACCGGTATCAGGGTATACCGTTATAAAACCGTAAAAAATACTATAAAGTTGACTTAGTAGTAAATTTGTAGTTATTTAAACTTAAATTGCTGCTTGGGAAAGCTAATTCTGTTGGCATTGTATTTTATTAGGCAGCGTCAAAAAAAATTGCAGTTCAGGGGGTGGGTATCCCGATTGCTCTGATATTTTATTTGTTTTATATGTATATAAATTTATTTATTAATATATATATATATATTTAACTTTAACCAGATATATGTAATATAACCTCTCCTATACACCCACGAGCCGCCACTGCACCGACTGCATCTTTTTGGAGCCCAGTATATCTCATCAAAACAAATTACGTTCCACAATCATAAATCTAAAGAAGCAATTAACTGTTTTTACAAAGCAAGCTGACTGAACTAGTAATTTCCTTAATTATTTCAGCACATTAACCGAAAATGAAAAATTAAACCTGTAATGATTGTACTTAGGCACACCTAGTCGTGTCAAATTGTACAAATTACTAGAAATCGTGTCTATCTTGAAAACTTCATTACCTCTTCTAATGCAAGTATCAATTAATCTTCTACCAGTAGTTAATTAAAAATCGATTTTTTTCTTAAAAATACTGTATAAAGTGATTTCCTATAGGAATTTGTATAATTTATTTATTTTTTCAGTTTAATTATAGGGTAAAGTAGACAGTTTATAGTTATTGGACAATTAACATTAATACTCGGCCATTCCAAGCCCATGGACAGGACACATCAGAAACATGTCTAAATATATTCTTGTTACTTCCTTAAGTTTACTTATTTTTTCTACGAGTATTTATGAGAAGTATTAGCCAAATTTGGCTAATACTTCTCATAAATACTCGTAGAAAAAAATAAGTAAACTTAAGGAAGTAACAAGAATATATTTAGACATGTTTCTGATGTGTCCTGTCCATGGGCTTGGAATGGCCGTACTGTAAAAACAAGAGTTCTATAAATAGTTACCTTAAAGTCAAATCATTAGATGACGCTGTAAACAATTATAACTATTTCAGTCGGTAATAATATAGAACTACTTTATTTGGGTCCAATATATGACAAAAAAGTTCGCACGTTACTTTGGTGGTAAGATTTTTGTTTTTTTGTTAAGAGCAGGTCTGTGTTTAAATTACAATAAAAAATATAAATGTGTTCCTTATGGTTTAAATATTGTCACTTTAATGCGTTTTAATTTTAATTCTGAAAACAAACAGTAAAATGGCCAGTGTCTAATTGAGGAGCGATCAGACAAAACCAGATAAATCCATTTTAGTGATTTGCAGAAATAAGTCAAAAGTAAACGAATTATTTTATTTTTGACATGTTTCCGCAAATCACTAAAATGGATTTATCTGGCTTTGTCTGATTGCTCCTCAATTACTGGTTGGTAAAAAATGTAAATTTCTATTATTGGACATATGTCCAATATCATACTCTATTTATATCCCGGACACGTACCAGCCAATTCCTATGTAAAATTGTCCCCTGAATCCGAAAAGACCATCAAAAACTATAAAAGTTAAACATTTTTTGAGATATAGTCAATTCCATATTTTATGTAAAATTGATTATGTTTTTCTGGAACTTTTGAACATTTTTTAAGAGGGAATCCTCCCAATCAAACCCAAACAAAACTATAAGAAACCTTGGTGAAAAAGTGTGCGAAAATTTCACCTATGTTAAAAACTTAAATCTGCTTATCAGTTACTCTAATTTTTACATATAAGTATTTGCTGTATTAATATTTACTATGACTAAAAAACATAACAACATCAAAACAATGTATGGAAAGTTCTCGTATAATTGATAGCAGGGTCCAAATTCACGTTTTATTTTTTTCGGTTTACCACATTGTGTAATAAAGGTTGAAATCTAAGTATAAAAGAAGTAAGCTTCTTTGGAGCTGCACAGTTTAATTTGTTCGAAATATCTGTTAACATGAAAGTGATTTTGGTACTCTCCGCCCTTCTTGTTGTGGCTTTGGCCGCTCCAAAGGTAAGTAATTTTTGTTTATTGTTTCTTGAAAAACTTAGTTTCAATGTTCATTTTTGTGGTTTCAAATCTTTTGATTTATGATTGCATAAATTTCTCAAAGCAATAAATTCTTATAACAAAAATTTCTTAAAACCACAAATTTCCAAATGGAAAATTTATCACTCAAGAATGTCTTCGATACAACCATTTCTTAAAGCAAAAATTATTGAGGAACAGTGTTTTTTTTGTTTTGAGGTTTTTTCATAAATATTAACAAGTTAGGATTTCTTTAACAAACAAAACAACCCCCAAGAAATTTGTTTATAATAATGTTATTATTTCTAAGAAATTTTGTCCTACGAAATTATTTTCTAAGCAACCAAGATCGGTCACCTATTATTATTGGTCAAAATTTCTTCGAAGTATTTAAATAATTTAATAATATTTTTAGTTCAAATACTGCACTATTAAAATACATAACAAACTATAAAGCATTATTTTGTTTTTACAAAGGTTATCATAATTACCATTCAGTTTTATTAATTCGTTTGATTTTGATATCATTCGGTTATTACAAAACTTGTTATCAATAAAAAATTTCATAAAATACAATTTTAAAACGTCTTTACAAAGAAGAAGAAATATTGGTTACTTCTGTATTAAACAATATTATTTCCAATCAATTTTTGCAATAATTTCAAACTATCATTTAATTTGGGCAGAAATCCTAAATAAATTTTTTATAAAATTATTTAGATTAAATTGATAAACTTAAATTTTTTATTATTTAAAAATAGTGTCAAGACATTTAAAATAAAAACACATATAAAACATTTTCTACCGTTAAAAAAGAAAAAAAAAATCTCAAAACAATTGATGATCATATAAAATGCAAATGTTAAAGTTTAAAATATTGGTTTTTAAAAAATTTAGTTTTAATATTTTATTCTACAAAATTATTGGTTTAAATTTGTAGTCATTGAAATGATAGTCGATACATTTTTTATACAAAATTTCTCAGATTGCATTTAAATGTTAGTTTTAAATTTTAAAGTAGTAATTTTTTAAATAAAATTTAAATGAATACAAATCAAAACCAATAACTTTTATTTTTAACAAATTTAAATTATTATTATATTTGTGTTAAAAATGTATTCATTTAAATATTATTTACATTACATTTAAAATTTAATGTGGGTCGATAATTTTTAATTTACAAAGTGTAAACGCGGCTTTAGTTAAATGCATATGCTGCTAAAGCTACGTTAACACTTTGTAAATTAAAAATTATCGACTTATGTACTATGCTCCACACCTCAAAGTCCCACCACGTGACCACGTACGGAACGCAGTCTTTTGAAAATTTGGCATTTAAGGCTTTTCAGGTTATGTATCTGTCAAAGTATAGTCAATGAAAGAAATAATATTTATAGTTACCGCTTATGTTTAAGCGTTAAAAGTTAATAAATCTTTATAGTATCACAATAACAATGGTTGGTTTAAGAATTTAGGAATATAAATACTGCATTTAATGAAATTCCAAAGTGTAAGGTGCAATATAAGTGATATTTTTGTGCATTGGGCCATAAAATAGTTTTTATTAAAAAAATCTAACTTCTCTATTATGAAATAAGAATATCTGTATCAAAGGTAGGTTAATGTATTAGAACAAAAAATATCATCTAATTTTGTATTTTAAGGTTAGAAAAATCTATTTTGACCAAAATAAATAAGTGGATTATTTGAAAGAGTGTGTAAATATGGTCATAAATAAATATAGGTATACTAAATAATTGTTGAATATAGTATAAATTAAATTGAAGCTTTTATACTTCTAACGACAAAACTTCTGCATACCTCTCGGCATACTTACTTTAAGTTAGATTATAAGAAAACAAACAATTTTTAGAGAAACTTGCAATGTGAAAATATTTAATACTCCCATGACATGTGATTTATTAAAATTTTTAAAGTTATAATGATTTTTTGATATAGGTAGATCAAATTCAGTCGAAGCTTTTTAACTATTTGTATTGACAAAACTTTATGTAGGTTCACTTTAAGCTGGATAAGAAATACTACCACATTTTTAAATACCATATTATACAGTCTTTTAAATAATCAAAAATACTTATTTATTTTGGTCAAAATAAATTTTTTTAACCTTAAAATTACAAAATTAGATGATATTTTTGTTATAATTTATTAACCTACCTTTAATACAGATATTCTTATTCCATAATAGAGAAGCTAGATTTTTTTAAATAAATGCTGTTTAGTTAAAATTATTTTATGGAGAAAACTAGATATTTGGACTAAATGCTCAAAACTATTACTTATTTGGCACCATACACTTTAGAATTTCATTAAATGCAGTATTTATATTGTTAAATTCTTAAACCATCCATTGTTATTCTAATGTTATAAAGATTTATACATTTTTAACGCCTAAAAATAATATTATTTCTTTCGTTGACTATACTTTGACAGATACATAACCTGAAAAGCCTGAAATGCCAAATTTTCAAAAGACTGCGTTCCGTACGTTGTCACGTGGTGGGACTTTGAGGTTTGGAGCATAGTACATTTAAATGCAAGTTATAAATGTTGTGTTAAAAATGTATCGATTTAAAATTAAAAATAAAAAGTTTTGGTTTGAATTTGTGAAGAGTTATTTAAATGATGGTCAATAAATTTAAATCGAAAATTTTGTAGCATAAAATATTTGAACCAAATCAATATTTTTAAGCTTAAAGTTTTATGTATACAATTTTGATATCGAGTTAAAGAACACATAATTCCAGGGACTCACCCAAGAGCAAAAAGACCATATGAAGGCGGTCCACAAGAAATGCCAAGAAGACCCCAAGACCACAGCCGACGATGACTTGGTCAAAAAACTGCACGACGGTATCTTCACCGAAGACGAAAAACTCAAAATCCACATGCTCTGCATGCAACAAGGCTTCAACATCATCACCGCTGACGGCAAAGTGAACGAGGAGAAACTCAAGAGCAAATGGGCCGACCACTTCGACGCCGACAGCCAAGCAAAGTTGCAAAAGTGTTTGGTCAACAAGGACACAGCCGTAGAGACCTCCTGGGCTTTGTTAAAGTGCGAATGGGATGTCGTTGGTGAGCAAATCAAGGCTCATCGTGACGAACACGATCACCATCACCATTAAGTTTTATTGTTGCTTTATTAAATAAACAGTTTTTACAAATATCTAACGTTTTTTACTGCTTTTGGCATCAACATTTTTAAAAACAGGAAATTATGGATTTCTGGAAGTTTTGAACATTTTTTATAAGAGGGAATCCTCTCAATCAAACCCAAACTAAAACGTGCGAAAATTTCACCCATGTCAAAACTTACATCTGCTTATCAGTTACTCTATTTTTACATATAAGTATTTTCTGTATTAATATTTACTATGACTAAAAAACATAACAACATCAAAACAATGTATGGAAAGTTCTAGTATAATTGATAGCAGGGTCCAAATTCACGTTAATCTTTTATTTTTTTCGGTTTATCACATTGTGTAATAAAGGTTGAAATCTAAGTATAAAAGAAGTAAGCTTTTTTGGAGCTGCACAGTTTAATTTGTTCGAAATATCTGTTAACATGAAAGTGATTTTGGTACTCTCCGCCCTTCTTGTTGTGGCTTTGGCCGCTCCAAAGGTAAGTCTAACAATTTTAATTTTTGTTTATTGTTTCTTGTAAATGTTCACTTTTGTATCTTCTACTAAACTAAACTTATACAAAATTGCATGTCTATTAATATGATTCCAAATATTATGTTCCCAAAAATAATTTCTCAGAAAAAATTTCTCAAAACAAAAATGTCTCAAAACCACAAATTTCCAAAGCAAAAATTTATCAATTTATCATAAATATTAACAACTTATGATCTTTCAGAATTACTAAGAAATTTTGTCTTAAGAAATTATTATCTATTAAGATCGGTCAAAATATCTTTCAAGTATTTAAATAATTTAATAATAATATTTTTAGTTCAAATAATGCAATATCAAAAATACATGTATAACAAACTATAAAGCATTTTTTTGTTTTTTACAAATGTTATCATAATTATCATTCAGTTTTATTTATTCGTTTGATTTTGAAATCATTCGGTTATTACAAAACTTGTTATCAATAAAAAAAATCATAAAATACAATTTTAAAACGACTTTACAAAGAAGAAGAAATATTGGTTACTTCTGTATTAAACAATATTATTTCCAATCAATTTTTGCAATAATTTCAAACTATCATTTTATTTGGGCTTAAATTTTTTATTATTTAAAAATAGTATCAAGACATTTAAAATAAAAACACATATAAAACATTTTCTACTGTAATAGTTTAAAAAGAAAAAAAAATTAATCTCAAAACAATTGATGATCATATAAAATGCAAATGTTAAAGTTTAAAATATTGGTTTTTAAAAAATTTAGTTTTAATATTATATTCTACACTGAGGGAAAAAGTATGTTAAATCAACACTTTTGGCGGTTAAATACATTCAATCTTTTCTGGGAGTTAAATTAACTATCGGGGAGTTAAACTAACTATCTACGAATGTTAAATTAACTAACTACGAATATTAAACTGCAACTTATAGTTAATTTAACATTCGTAGATAGTTAGTTTAACTCCCTGATAGTTAATTTAACTCCCAGAAAAGATTGAATGTATTTAACCGCCAAAAGTGTTGATTTAACATACTTTTTCTTTCAGTGTACAAAATTATTGGGATAAATTTGTAAAGAGTCATTTAAATGATAGTCGATACATTTTTGATACAAAATTTCTCACATTGCATTTAAATGTTAGGTTTAAATTTTAAAGTGGTAATTTTTTAAATAAAAATATATCATTTAAATGATTTTTTCCAAATCAAAACCATTAACTTTTATTTTTAACAAATTTAAATTATTATTATGTTTGTGTTAAAAATGTATTAATTTAAATATTATTTACATTACATTTAAATGTGGGTCGATAATTTTTAATTTACAAAGTGTAAACGCGGCTTTAGTTAACTGCATATGCTGCTAAAGCTACGTTTACACTTTGTAAAAAATTATCGACTTATGTACTATGCTCCACACCTCCAAGTCCCACCACGTGACCACGTACGGAACGCAGTCTTTTGAAAATTTGGCATTTAAGGCTTTTCAGGTTATGTATCTGTCAAAGTATAGTCAATGAAAGAAATAATATTTATAGTGTTACCGCTTATGTTTAAGCGTTAAAAGTTAATAAATCTTTATAGTATCACAATAACAATGCATGGTTGGTTTAACAATTTAGGAATATAAATACTGCATGTAATGAAATTCCAAAGTGTAAGGTGCAATATAAGTGATATTTTTGTGCATTGAGCCATAAAATAGTTTTTATTAAAAAAATCTAACTTCTCTATTATGAAATAAGAATATCTGTATCAAAGGTATGCCTATAGGTTAATGTATTAGAACAAAAAATATCATCTAATTTTGTATTTTAAGGTTAGAAAAATCTATTTTTCTTTCGTTGACTATACTTTGACAGATACATAACCTGAAAAGCCTGAAATGCCAATTTTCAAAAGACTGCGTTCCGTACGTTGTCACGTGGTGGGACTTTGAGGTTTGGAGCATAGTACATTTAAATGCAAGTTATAAATGTTGTGTTAAAAATGTATCGATTTAAAATAAAAAATAAAAAGTTTTGGTTTGAATTTGTGAAGAGTTATTTAAATGATGGTCAATAAATTTATACCGAAAATTTTGTAGCATAAAATATTTAAAACAAATCAATATTTTTAAGCTTAAAGTTTTATGTATAAAATTTTGATATCGAACTAATGGCGGGTTTATACAACTTCATATCATTAATGTATTTCATAATTTACAATTTAGTGCATAAGCATAAAAGTTAAATCGCACTATCTGCTATGAAACAGTTTATACAACGATTTAATCCGTAACTCACAATTTAGTGTACATCGAATAACCTTGAAAGTTTATAAAATTTAACTTTTATGAAATAAATTATGAATTATAAATAAGATTGAACAACGCATGTGCCAACAATTTTTCTCTCTCCATTTTTTAATGTTATAATTATAATTATTGTGTTTTGTGTTTGTGCCTTAAAAATACTATAAAGTTCCTACAAAACATGAGTTTTAATGAGGGATTTTGTGTTATTTGTCACTTTTAATTATTAATTTTGTCATTTGAAAAAATAAAATATACGAGCCCTAACCACATAATGTTCGGACACTTCATAATTTATACAGAAATTTTTTTCGTGAATACTATCTCAAAATTATTAGAAGTTATAAAAAATTCAGCTTATTTTGGCATATACCCCTCGAAGCGATTTTTATTTTTAAAAAGTTTACCTTTTATTTTTAGCTTTTAAAAAAAGGCTAACTTTTTAACTTTTTTTTGTATGAGTAAAAAAAGTTATAAATGGACCCATTAAAAAGAGCATACAATATTATACAAACCCTGAAAATTTGGTAAAAAATAAATAAGTTATAAAAAAGTATAAGTAATTTAAAAATGCTATTTTTAAAGAGTTTTTGCAATTTTCTTAGGAAACGGGAGATTTTGCAGATATATATATCGCTATAACTTTCTTATTATTTATACAATTTTTACCAAATTTTCAGGGTTTGTATAATATTTTATGTTCTTTTTAATGGGCCCATTTATAACTTTTTTTACTCATGCAAAAAAAAGTTAAAAAGTTAGCCTTTTTTTAAAAGCTAAAAATAAAAGGTAAACTTTTTAAAAATAAAAATCGCTTCGAGGGGTATATGCCAAAATAAGCTGAATTTTTCATAACTTCTAATAATTTTGAGATAGTATTCACGAAAAAAATTTCTGTATAAATTATGAAGTGTCCGAACATTATGTGGTTAGGGCTCGTATATTAAATTAATGAATTGTATAAACCAGATTTTAAAGTTATGTATTATGTATTAAATTATACATTAAATTAACAATTGAGTTATGAAATAAATTGTCCACTAAATTATCAATTGTTGTATAAATAAATAAACCCGCCTTAAAGAACACATAATTCCAGGGACTCACCCAAGAGCAAAAAGACCATATGAATGCAGTCCACAAGAAATGCCAAGAAGACCCCAAGACCACAGCCGACGAGGACTTGGTCAAAAAAGTGCGCGACGGCATCTTCACCGAAGACGAAAAAGTCAAAATCCACATGCTCTGCATGCAACAAGGCTACAACTACATCACCGCTGACGGCAAAGTGAACGAGGAGAAACTCAAGAGCAAATGGGCCGACCATTTCGACGCCGACAGCCAAGCAAAGTTGCAAAAGTGTTTGGTCAACAAGGACACAGCCGTAGAGACCTCCTGGGCTTTGAGGAAGTGCGAATGGGATGTCGTTGGTGAGCAAACCAAGGCTCATCGTGACGAACACGATCACCATCACCATTAAGTTTTATTGTTGCTTTATTAAATAAACAGTTTTTACAAACATCTAACGTTTTTTACTGCTTTTGTTCAAAATTAAAAATACATTTTAATGCAATCTCACCCTCGAAATGTAGGAACGGATGACCTTTTGTAATGAAAAAGAAACGAAACTGAAAAAAAACTCTGAATACCGTAAATTCATCGCAGGTGCAAATAAAGAAACAATATTAAAACCATTTTAATTTTTCAAATACAGTGATCACACAGAAAAAACGCTAGCATAGCATGAATGGGTGAGCCATGAAACCAATGGGATCTTGTAATCCGTATTCCTGAATAACAGTTCCTATAATACCAATAGGTGGTTAGCACTTGGTTTATAATCGTTTACTGTTTTTAAATTAACAACAAAAGTTGTCGCTTCTAAATCTATTGATATTCATATTCATATTTATTTGTTAGAATGTTATTGCATTAAATACTAATTTGATTTATTTAATAACGTTACTATTGTATCATACAAGTATACATACCAAGAACAGCGCTGTCATTGAATGCATTAAAATTGAAACAATCTAAATTTTTATTTGCCCAATTAATTACTATTAAACCAAAATAGGGAAATATTTTGCCTAAATGTCAAAGAATTTATTGCGTTAAATGTATACATAGTATACATACAAATTGTATGTATACTATGTATTACATAGTATACATACAATTTGTATGTATACTATGTATACATTTAACGCAATAAATTCTTTGACATTTAGGCAAAATATTTCCCTATTTTGGTTTAATAGTAATTAATTGGGCAAATAAAAATTTAGATTGTTTCAATTTTAATGCATTCAATGACAGCGCTGTTCTTGGTACTTTGTTAGATTTTTTTCTGTGCAAAATTAAGTAAGAATTTGTATTATAAATTTTGATATTTTGAATATCTTCAAAGTGTATGATTTAATTATGTTTATCGTTTTACCTCATCAGAAAAAATACTGATTGTTTACTAATTTCACCGACATCACAGGATCAACAATAACGAAGTTAGCAATGGTGCGCACTTAATTTGGATCACCCTGTATAGTATTGTATGCATAATTTGATTAATATTTCTCCCGTAATTATAATAATAACAATAATTATTATTATTTATAATAAATATAAAATTAAAAATAACTTTATCATTTTTAGATAAATAATTAAATTTTTAGTGATTTTTAGTATTTGGGTCGTTTTCAAAAAACACCCGCCTTCCGCTGTCCGTAAAAATTATCGGATCTTATTGATTTAAAAACCAAGTGAAAGCCTAACAAGCCCTTAGTAAACTCTTTCAGAAATTTTTTTTTAGTCATTTCAGAATAATTTTTTTTATTTTGAAACTTGTGAATACATTTTCGCATGTCCCATTAGCGTTTTATAAAACTTACATACATGTTTTTTTTTAAATATTGAATAACCAGAATTGCAGTTCAACACATGTGTGTTGCTTTATAGCAATCCATAACATTCTTAGTTAATACAGTAAACAATTTATATATAAAATAATTAATTTTAATCTACTTTTTTTAAATTTGACTCATGTCCCAGACATTTCTTCCGTTGCGTTACGTCCGTCGCGATACCGATAGAATATTAGAAAAAAACATATATATGGCAACTTTTTTGGTACTCACGTGATCAACAAATGATGTTCGGACGTACACATTACCCAGCTGAATTTATTTATTCAATCAGGAAGAAGATATCGGTTGAAACAGGTGCGGGTAACTCGAATGTAATAATTGTTTGTCCGCTAAGTTACTCAAAAAAATAATAAAAATAAGGTAATAAAAAATACTATTTTTCATGTTTATGTTTATTTTAGGGCACTAAAGCTCATTGAGAGTAATTAATGACTATAATGTCTTATTATTATTTTTTAAATATGGTTTTACAAAACTTTGTCCACTGCGTTACCGAGTCCACTATGTTACCTTATGGTAACGCAATGGAATTTAGGGTAACGCAATAGAATTTTTCGACGACAAAGAGGATATTTACCGTCGCTTTTATTAAAAGTAGTTTATGACTAACCAATTTAAAATTATTTGTAATTACAACTCATGATATAGATTACATCCAAGGGAAAATTCCACGCAATATACAAGTACTAAAAGGGACCTTCACCAGCTTATAGTCAAAGAAAAAGGATGTCTACAATTTAGAAATCTAAGTTGTTATTCTGCAAGTGAGCACCACTACAAGGGATTTTGTTTATGCATTACTCTAAAATCGTACCACCCTATATAGTTTCTTTTTTACGTTATCTGATTAAGTCCTTTGTGTACCCCTGTCCGTTGTGATACCAATGTCTATTTCGTTACTTTTTTTAGTTTTTGTTAAAAAAAAATACTTAAAATGATTTTTATACACTATCACTAGGTAATACGTGTTTATAAATTAGAGTTTAATTCACTAATACATTGACTAAAAGAAAATATTAATGGTATTGTTTTTTTAACAAAGAATCGGAATGGTTTCTTTTAAAAAGTAACTTAACGAACATACATATTTAAAAAAAAAGCATACAATTTTTAATAAAAAATAAAATAAAAAATTGTAGTCAAAAGTTTGTGAACTAAGTACATTTTATTTCAAATTATTTTTATGACAACTTTTTTTATTGAATTAAATTTTGGATTTTAAATTGGTAACACAGTGGAGATAATATATATTATATAAAGCTGGCTAAACACATTTTTCTGAAAAAAACGTAAAAAAATTAAAAAGTGCACTGCTTGTCTTAAATGTAAGTAAACAAAACTCTAAACATTTATAAAAATCCAACCAAAAGTCAATTTAAGCAAAAAAAATATTTTGATCTTCATTTTCCTGAAAGCGGGTGTTTCTTAAAAATGACCCATTTAGATAAAATTTACCCCTCCTATACACTCACGAGCCGCCACTGCACCGACTGCATCTTTTTGGAGACCAGTATATCTCATCAAAACAAATTACGTTCCACAATCATAAATCCAAAGAAGCAACTGTTTTACAAAGCCAGCTGATTGAACTAGTAATTTCCTTAATTATTTCAGCACATTAACCGAAAATGAAAAATTAAACCTGTAATGATTGTACTTAGGCACACCTAGTCGTGTCAAATTGTACAAATTACTAGAAATCGTGTCTATCTTGAAAACTTCATTACCTCTTCTACTGCAAGTATCCATTAATCTTCTACCAGTAGTTAATTAAAAATCGATTTTTTTCTTAAAAATACTGTATAAAGAGATTTCCTATAGGAATTTGTATAATTTATTTATTTTTTCAGTTTAATTATAGGGTAAAGTAGACAGTGTATAGTTATTGGAAAATTAAATAGTCAAATCATTAGATGACGCTGTAAACAATTATAACTATTTCAGTCGGTAATAATATAGAACTACTTTATTTGGGTCCAATATATAACAAAAAAGTTCGCACGTTACTTTGGTGGTAGGATTTTTGTTTTTTTGTTAAGAGCAGGTCTGTGTTTAAATTACAATAAAAAATATTTCTAAAAAGTGTACAGATAAGTGTGTGTTTAACACACACTGTGTTATAAATGTGTTCCTCATGGTTTAAACATTGTCACTTTAATGCGTTTTAATTTTAATTCTGAAAACAAACAGTAAAATGGCCAGTGTCCAATTACTGGTTGGCAAAAAATGTAAATTTTTATTATTGGACATATGTCCAATATCATACTCTATTTATATCCCGGACACTTACCAGCCAATTATTATGTAAAATTGTCCCCTGAATCCGAAAAGACCATCAAAAACTATAAAAGTTAAGCATTTTTTGAGATATAGTCAATTCTATATTTTATGTAAAATTGATTATATTTCAAAAAATGTTCTACTTTTATAACTTTTGACGACATTTTCGGATTCAGCGAATAATATTTCATAGGAATTGACTGCTTAATGTCCTGGATACAAATTGCTGTTGACGAGAATTATTAGTGGCTGCTTTTTCGCTATGACATTTTTAACTAATTCATTTTTAAAGACTAAGTAATACAGTGATTTCTTCGTCACAGGACATTTTGCAGAATAACAGTGATTTAAATACAGTTCATGATAGAGATTAGATATACATAAATCATCCTGTTCCGGCCTAAACATTATAAATGCTTAATACATTTAGTTTTATTGTAACGATTGTATGACATTTGACAATTGTCAAGTTGACAGTGTCAACTAACTTTAAACCTGTTGCTAACTTCAGCCCGTGTCTAAAGCGCCATAAAGCCGTGGCTTGTCAAAATGTGTATTTAAAAGATCACTTAGTGTCATAATGTCATAAAACATGTACCTAGGATAATGGGCGTAGAAAAAACTATTTTTGTTGCAAATTTAATACAAAAGTTTAACTAACCTAAGTTTTCTCGTTTTTATTAATTATAATTATTTTAGTATCTACCTACACTGAAAAAAATTTAGTCCATAATATCAATTAATACAGTTTATTGACTAATTTTTTATTGGGACAACGATTTTTTCATTAATGTAAAGAAATGTTATGTACGGTATTTTATTAACTAATCACGTGGTTCATCATCATGATGAACTAGTAGTTATTGTAATAGTAATTAATTTTACATTAGTCAATGTATAATATTTATTTTGACAACAAATTTTTTATCAGTCCAGTAAACAATTTCATTAAATACATGAATTTGTTGATTAATTTATATGAACAACTTTTACTAAATTGTTTCGTTATGATAATGTAATAAAGTATTAAATGATAATTTGTCCATTGTGTTAATGTTTTGCGATTAACTTCCGCCACGAACAAATAAAATGCTTGATTAAAAGTATACATTACATTGACGAATGCATTCATTGAAATAATGTTCTTGGTTCTAATTATAAAAATCACGGTATTAATGTATAGTATGCATAGATTAATGAAACGCATACTTTATATTAACAAACGCATTCATTGAATAAATGTACTGTCCTAACGATAAAACAATCATTGAATTAATGTTCACAGTTAATGTTAATGTTAATTATATTAACGTACAACCAAACAAATGAAATATAATAAAAATTATTAATATTGTCTCAACGTAGGGATTAAATTGTTTTAATAAATGTTTACGTTGGAACAATAATAAGGACATAACAATTCTTGAGCTCTGCTTAGTTTCCTTCATTTGAAAAATAGTGCGGGCATCAACTGCATGAAAGGATATTTCTTAGTACAGTGTATTTCATAGTGACTGGCTTTATTTAAAAATTTAGTTTTTAAATATAATTTTGATAAACTGATTTATTAGTATTAGGCTTTACAGGTTTAAAAAACACTTATAGCGTCTTGTCCTAAAGCGTAGGAAAACTAATTTAAATTTCGGATAGTTAGAGTCGAAACACGATGTTTTGCTTTATTTGCAAATAAAATTAATTTCCTAAAATTACTTATATTGCATTTTAAACGAAATCAAGATCTTACCAAAAATTCAGTATTTAGATGTTTTGAAGATACCTAATTGTGGTCAAAGTTTTTAAAACTTAAGTAGTTTTAAAAACATATCAATAGAAAACATTTAAACAATAATTTTCTGAAAAATTTTTATATCCAACTCAACAACGATCCAAACGACATTCTAAATAGAGAGCTTGAAATTAATGTTTTAAATTTAAAAACATCAGGTAATCAAACACAAATTAATAATAATTATGAATTCATCGGCATTTGCTTCCAGAGCATCATTCCACCGTGCCAAGAACCGCATTTCGCACCATATTGTATTTCTAATAAAAAATCAGACTATTGTTACATAATTATTTAATATATTAAATGAAACTCCTAAAGGTTCTATGCTTGTGGAATATTACAATACATTTTTAAAATTTCAAGATGAACAGCTAACCTCAAACTTGGTAGCGCAATTTATTATTATTAAGTTAAAGGTGTTCCAATTACCTTAGCAATCAGTTATAGACCGAAAAGAGAAATTCTAGACAGATTTCCGACTGAAAAATTGGTATGTTTAGTGATCTTTACTCATTACGCCTTAAAAAGATTGTCACAAAATATTCTCTTTATATTTTAGGAGTACTATCGTTCCACCAAGCGAAGAAGAATATACAGGAAATTTTGCAATTTTTATAAACTAAGTCTGTGGTTGGTAAACATGTTGTTGATGTAACAGCAAAAAAAAGTCTTCCAGACATGTCGAAATGCAAAACATTTGGTAAGCTAATTCAAATTACGTTTTATATTTCGTTTATTTATTAATTTTGTGGATATGTGAATAAAATTTGAAGTTGAGTATTGTCTTTTAGAACCCGAGCCTTATGGTTTGATAATTTAACTTCTGAACAATTCAATAACACTTCGAAGGCCTGCAGTAAATATCGTTCAAAAAATTTAAAAATTTTTGGGAATACTGATGCGATAATGGAGAAATGGCCTTTCTATAAAAATCCCATATCAATTGGTAGGTATGCGTTATAATTTAATTTTTTAACAATATTATTTTATACTTACAGATCGAAATGGATTTTAATGTTGTCTTCGATAATGCAGATGTGCTATTAATTATTTGGAGCAAGAACTTCGACAAGTACCTTGAATTTTTAAGTAATGAAAATAATGATAAAGACAAGAATATTAAAGCTTTTTTTGGAAAACCCAAAGACCAATAATAGTATTTCTAAAAGTAAGTAACATTACCTATTTAAATTTAATTAAAATATATATAACCATTTATTTATTGCATAGGTATTGATATATTTTCTACTAAAGAAATTTATATTTTTTAACAACATTAGTTTTAATTTTTTAAATATTTTTTGTTTTTAATCTTTGTTTTTTGTTTAATTAAGTTTTCCAGCTAGAAGAGCAATTAGACTCAGCGAAGTGATAAAGCGAAAAAAAGTTTTTTAATTTGCAACAGCTACTCAGAAATGATGTGTGGAAACTTTAATAATGATTATGTGATATATCACATTTAGTTTTTTTCAATAGGTTTAAGTTATATTTGTATTATTTAAAAAAAAATAAAAATAAAACAATAAATATATTTTTTTTTTATTTTTCCTTTGTTGTCAAAAGTCATTTCAAAAGTTATTAGTATTTGCAAGTCTATGAAATTCATCATTAACATTGGCAAATTCACAGCAAAGCGCACATGCGGGAAATGACAGAAAAAATTTGTTGGTGTGGTGATGGAACCCACGTTAAGGTTTTTTCTGTCTTTTCCAACTTTTAGTAATTGTTATAATTAATCAGTTTATTAATGTAATGAACTTAATTTATCGATACAATAATTCTACTCTCTAAAAATGAGTTAGTCAAAAATGACTAATTTAAAAGTTATTAGTGGCTGCTTTTTCACTTGTACCATGGTTAACCATAAAATACCATGGTATCCCAAAATTGAATGGCCAATTCATATGTAAAATTGTCCCCTGAATCTGAAAATGTCGTCAAAAGTTAAAAAAGTAGGACAGTTTTTGAGATATAGTCAATTTTCCATTTAATATGGAATTGACTATATATTAAAAACTGCTCCACTTTCATAATTTTTGACGGTATTTTCGGATTCAGGGGACAATTCTACATATGAATTGGCTGTTAAATTTGGGATACCATGGTATTCCATGGTTAACCATGTACAAGTGAAAAAGCAGCCACTAATAACTATTAAATTAGTAATTTTTGACTAATTCATTTTTAAAGAGTAGAATTATTGTATCGATAAATTAAGTTCATTACATTAATAAACTGATTAATTATAACAATTACTAAAATTCATTGTATTGAAAATGTCATTTGTTGCCTCAGCTACAATAGTTCGTTAAGAGTATGAATATATACATTTGATCTATATTTAACGATTACAGTATCTACGAATAAAATTAATTGTAATAATAATTTTTATTCTTTCAAACTATTACTAATATTGATAAGACTAATAAAACAAATACATATAATTAATAACTAACAATTTTCGAATTAACAAAATATAGTTATTTAAAAAATAAATAGTGTTCGTTACAACAATAACATATTTCATTGAATAAACAAAACTAACATTTTCTTTTCAATGAATTGATTTTTATTAATAAAATTAATTATTTATTGGTTAATAAATTCTTTGATCAATTAATGAAATGTGTTTCATTGATTTGATAAAATCGATCGTTGGACCAAAATCAATGTTGCATTTCATCTAGACAATGAACTTTTTTATTGCATTTACGCTACTTTTTGGTTCAGTGTAGGTATATTATCAATTTAGTTAATGTAAAGACCATCCATGCATTGCCGTTCCGTACAAGGAAAGTGGTAAAAGGAAAGAACACAATATACGGCTACAGGTCATGATTAAATTTTTCCTAGATGCAATCTTAGATAAACATACTTAACTTTTAC
This sequence comes from Brassicogethes aeneus, assembly GCA_921294245.1. NCBI lineage: Eukaryota > Metazoa > Arthropoda > Insecta > Coleoptera > Nitidulidae > Brassicogethes > Brassicogethes aeneus. The sequence goes on from OV121135.1 coordinate 56,383,838, forward strand.
ATGGTTCGCCGCCTATAGTAATTGGCATGGAATATATTTGATATCTATTGGCACTTACCAGCTATGTGGCACATCCCATACGCCTGTTATTTTAAATTTTACCGTGACATTGAATTTTAAATGTAAAAATCAACGAACCAAAATAATAGGCATAGAAATGAAATAACTCCTCTTGAGTTCTTAGAACTTAAAACAAGCACAACAAATTCTGTGTCAAAAATATTTCGAAATCCTTTAAATGAACAGTTTTAAATAATTTATTTAAATCATTTTTTCAAAGAAATGGAATCATTATCTGATTTAAATTCATTTATTGGTTGGTACTATTATTATTACTATATTTTCTATTTTATTTGTTGTTTTTGTCTGTCAGTTTTCTAGTAATTTTTAGTTTGTACGTTGGCACCCCGAAATCACCACATGCTTATAAGACATAATTACCTACATTTTTGTATTTTTTTCTACTCCCACCTTTAAAACGCCCTTTATCGTACATGTTTCCATGACACTAAGTGACCTTTTAAATACACATTGACAAAGTGGCTTTACGGCGCTTTAGTCACGGGCTGAAGTTAGCAACAGGTTTTTGGTCACGGGCTGAAGTTAGTTTTAAGTTAGTTGACAGTTGTCAAATGTCATACAATCGTTAAAATAAAGTGCCTTTCTTGTAAAATAATACTAAATGTGAAAATTATTTTATTATCTCAATACAAAAATATTAAATAGTTTCTCAACGCCAATATTTGAAAAGTTTATATGAACATTGTACTGACCTTTTAATTTCGCCGGCAGTAAACTATAACTTAAATTCGGGCACGGACTCCACTGTAAAGTCCTCATAAAACATTTCCTTTACTTTCACTGTGAAAAACTGTCAATTTTCAAGATACATTTCGATTTATAACCTTTATAATTGTGTTTATAAAATGTAAAAATTTGACATTTGACAGTTTACCCTGTTGTTTCATAGTTGGCGCTCTATAAAAATTTTTGATTTAAATCATTTTAAGATAAAAATAAGTATTTGTCGTAGAAAAAGTATAGTATGCACCTCGTTTATAAACTTTTCTATACACTCATTAACTTAAGCACTCGCTCGCAAGCTCGCTCGTGCCTACATTAAATTCGTGTATAAAATGGCGTTTATCAAACTTGATACATAATATACTATTTTCAGTTAGTTTTGTAATAAGAATACCCAACAAACATTGTTAATAGAATCTTAGCTTGCTGTAAAAGTAATTAATTAATAGAAATTATTTATGCATTAACATACAATGAAAGGTAATGATTTTCTATGTATAGAAAATTTCATTCGTTGAATTCAATTGCCATGTTTCGATTATTTTCTAAAGGTTTTAGTGTGTCACAGCATACATTTACCTATTTAAGTAAGTAAGTATACGAGTAGGTACAAAGCTTGTCTTTGTTGTGAATTTTTCCGACGGAACACCAAATATAGGAGAGTAATCGAGTCAATACAGCAAAGAGAAATTTTAACGTTTCTTTTCGAGTAAACAATTACAATAACACACATGTCGTAAAAATTAATCGGTTCGGATATTACCAATGGTCTCATACAAGTTTTTTATGGTTTTCTTTATTTTTATTGTTGCAATTACTGTTTTATATGATTTATATGTTCTATATTTTTTATTTATTTACATTAACATCGTCGATAGCATAATTTTTTCGCATATTGGCATAGACAACACTTCCTGAAAACCAAATCTTTTGATTTGCAGTTTAAACTAAATAAATTAACTATATATATAATCCTTTCTATTTTTGTACGACATTGTAGACAACGAATCGAATCGGTAAGGACCGGCCAAGCACCCAAAATTTTTAAAAAATATTTGAACAAAATAAACAAACACGTCAATCGAATTCGAAGTATTTTAAAAATATGTTTTTAAGTAGGTAACTAAAATAAAAAATATAAAGAAAAAATTAAATTAATTTCGTCTTAAAAGATTTTTCAACAATAAAATGTTGGTGTAAACTTTATACAGGGAGCCAACGAAAACAGCACACTTCGTTTATTACTCAAATAAAAAAATACAAATGATTACTACCGTTTCGTTTTGTATTATTTTGTTGTGTTAAATATTTTGTTAAGTAATTGTTTATTTATTAATTTTTGCGAAATTTAATAGTGCGAATTTTGTATTATGCACCATTGTTTTTAATGTATTTATTATTCTATTCAAATTTTATAATCGTTGGAAAGGTAATTAATAATGTATCTTTGGATCTATTAAAAAAACTATTTATGGTGGTGTAGCCAAAAACTTTTACCTATTAGGCAATTATAATATTATAGTGCTTCCTATAAATACTAATTAAAAAAAATCATACTAAGATGTAAATGAATAAATATTTTTTTTACAAAAAAAACCATTTTTGACCCACAGTGCGAGAAAAGTATGGTTTTGGCTTTAGGCCATCCTGATCTAATTTTAGTCTCTTCCTGGCCGAATTTAGCATCAGTCCGGCCTTTCATGGGGTCTCCACATTCTAAAGATATTTTATTACGCAAGACCATTAATTATTTTTACTCTTAAATGGGGCGTTTCCGAATTTTTACTCATTTTTTGTTTACTATATCTTGGAAACAATTAGTAACATCTGACGACATCATTGAGCAACTATTCTTTTTAAATTTAATATTAAACAATTTATCCTTTCTTACTAAAAAGTTTGATTCGTATTTAGGCAGTTTTAAGGTATTCACAAAAATGATGAGAAATTTATCTTTTTGAATTTGAATAATTCATACGAAAAAATTCCAACTTCAGAAAGGACCATATTTTATTAAATTTAAAAAAATTAAATAAAGCTAATTAAAAATTAAAATGCATTTATATTTACAATATTAGGTTATGATAAATCAGGAAAAAGTATAGAATTATGTGAAAGTGCAAGTTCACGTAATTTTAAATACTGGGACCGAGACAAATCCAAATCTGAACAAAGTTTGGAGATTTCTTCTTTAGAAAGTGGAATTTCCCTTAACAAAGCATTTTCTATATCAAATTCTTCTTTTATTTCCACATTATCAAAGTCAACTCTTTCCTTGACCTTCACATTTACATCAAATTCTTCCTCGACTTCCGCATCAAATTCTTCCACATTTACATCTTCATCATCCAATTCTTTCTTTATTTCCACCTCTTCAAATTCTTTCTTGACTTCCACGTTTTCCATAAAAAAATTTCCCCTACTTTCCAACGCTCTTCTTCTTTTTGTCCGCCCTGAATACTCATCCTCGACTATCACATTCAAATCTTCCGCATCAAATTCTTCCTTTATTTCCACATCTTCAAATTTTTCCTGGACTTCCAAATTTTCCATAACATTTTTTTTCCTATTTTCCAACGCTCTTCTTCTTTTAGTCCGTTCCGAACACTCTGAAAGATCCTTTCGAGGTCTCCCAATTGGTTTGGAATTTGCTTTCTTCCTTTTTTCCTTTTTTCCAAGCACCAAGGGTTTTTGCAACCACGCATCGTATTTTTTTAGAAAATATTGTCTAGAACCTCTTGTTGTTCTTAACCGTTGTTTCATATCTCCCATCAGTCTACGTAGAATTTTTTGTTGTTTTTCATCTGTCCAAATTCCCATGTTCTTTTCAACAAAATGATATAGAGACAGAACATCAGAATTGGCGAAGACAAACAATGCTATGTCTCTGTAGGTTAAAGGCATTGTTGCCTATTTCACAAAGAAGTTAGTCAGGTATATTCTACAAAAAATAAACAGCGTCAATAACAGAACCAACGGTTTTATCTTTTAATAAATTTAATTATTAGTATTATAAACATAGTCACTTTAAATTTGTCGCTAAGTGTATATAATTTGTAATTATGTAAATTTTTAATACATTGTGCAAACATAATTTAATTTATTTAAAACAATTGAAGCTGGATTTATTAACTTGATGTTAGTTGCTGTAAATGATGCTGTTCTTAGACAGTGTTGCCAGATTTATAACTCACAATTTTGTCAGGTAATTAAGTCGTAAAAGCTCAGGTGTCAGTAATTTGCAAAAAGTTCATAATTAACTAAAAACGCCGGCTATTTCTTGCCAATTAATTATTTATGATCATTATCGATATTAACTAGAAGCTAACGGTTTATTAATTGAATGCCGCGGAAAATTAACAGTCAAGCTTGCCAAACATTTAAAACTAATGAACATTTGTAAACGTAATTCTCGATGTTGTACAATAAATGCAAAATTTGTAATCGATAATTTTGTATGTTGTCTTGATCACATTATTTTCTTGGAATTAAATGTTTAATTTTATAGAGAATAAGTTGTTCTTTCGATGGACAAGAGGGTTTTGGTCGATTATGTTACATGGATGAATCTCACGAAATGTCCCCCGAAGTTGTTACCCCCGTGATATTTAATAAAACTAAATGAGTTTGACCTACACTTTTATTGTGTTTTGATCTTTTATAATTAAGTAGATATTACAGCTCAGGTTCCAGATTTTTAACCGCAATTAATTATTTTTTACAGTGTTTTAAAAGTCTAAAACCTATCCTCCGTGACTGTTTCTAGGTTAACCTATATGTTTTTAAATATCTGAGGTAGTAAAAGCATACTAAAAATATCAGTTCACTAAGTAAATTAAACACATCCAAAGCAATCGAATCAAATATAAAATATTATAAAAAATTTAAAGAAATAATTTTTATATCCATTTATGTAGGTGTTACAAAAATTGATTCTATCCTCCGTGAATCTGTTTTTGCTTTAAATTTTATGCAACGGATGGCGCTTTAATCATTTTAAAATAAGCAAAAACCTCTGTTTAAGTCATATAGATGCATGTGATTCCTGAAGGTCAGTTAGAATTTATATGCAGATGAGAGTGTTGCTGTTTTATAACTCAAAAGTTTGAGTTCATTAATTTTCTATTTAAAAACCTATCCAATCAAACGATACAATAACCTATTTCAAATATACAAAGGGATGTTTAAAAAAACATAGAAAATCCTAACCTCCGTGAAGCTATCTTCCGTGAAGCTTTAATATTCAAAATATATGTATGATTTCTTAAAATTCTTGCATTAGTGCAAAACCACTTATGTTATTTTATTACCAGACCTGGTGGCTTCCCAAAAACCCCATTCTAGACTAACAGTGAAACAACCAAAAATAAAAAATAATCATTTGCACTTGGGGGACATCTCAATATATTCACCCATATGGTATCGAAAATTTAAAAAATAATAATCAATTATGAATATAAAAAAATGATAAAGTGATCAAATATAAAAAATACAAGGTTTTATTAAAAACAAAATAACATGACATTTGTAAATTTTGAAAATTTAAAAAATTATGAAATTTAAAAAAATTAGGACATTTTGAATAATAAAAATGTGTAAATTTTGATAACTTTTTTAATCTACTTTTAAGCTACTCTGTAAATTGTAACCACCATTTTTTAAATTTATGTCACTGCGTAAATTTGTCCTACCATTTTTTTAATGTATGCATGTCGAGACAGTTTTCAATTATCCACTCACTTTAAATCACTTTTTCAATAAATCACTTTAATAACTACACTTAAAATCGTTTAAAACCAATCTTTGATATCCCGATTCGGAAAAATAAATGACATAACCTCTTCGACTTTATGCTCTCTGGTACTTAAAATCTAATCCCAAATTGACTGTGGCTTTATGGTGTTTTAGTCACAGGCTGAAGTTAGCAACAGTGGCTTTGAGGCTTTTTAGTCGTGGACTTTAACATAAATTGGGAAAAGTGAGGTTAAATTCGAAAAATGTAAATATTGCTTTAAATTCTTCATTGTGTTCGTTGTAGATATATAGTAAGCAACTCGTTTATAAACTTTTATATACACTCGTTTTTATTAAACACTCGCTCGCAAGCTTTGCACATGCCTAATTAAAACTCGTGACTAAAATTTCGTTTATCAAACTTAATACATATATGATATTATATTATAATATACTATTAAAACCACAAAAACGACTTCTTTTCAATATTGCACTAAAAATTTATTGTGAATTTGGAGTTAAGCAGGCCAAAATAGATTGGAAAAAAATGGTGGCATCGAATGTACATTTTGTATAGATACGTATTTTAAAAAGGTTAAAGTAAAAGGTCAAGGTCAGCACAATTCCGCGCGCGTCAATTTAAGCCAGATGTAACTTAATCTAGATACAAACTTGACTATATTGGATGTAAATTCTAATTGTGACCAATCTGCAAAACAAAAAAATCGTAATTTGTTACTTTTATGGGATTAATAATTAAAACAGAGACTGAAAGTAAAAAGGGACGTAAGATTATATAATAATAATAATAATAATAAATGCCCATTCCCAAACAATGCATTTAAAAAAAGCAATAAATATTATTGTATCGCTGACGTTAAGTGGTTTTACGGATTACTTTACGCGTAGGTAATTGATTGTTCTCTGACATCGGTAACAGAGTTTTCAATGGTTTAATGTCTTTTGATCGGTGGGAACTTAAATCATAAAAGCCGTTTTGTTCGCGTTTATAAATTAAAAGATTGATTATCTATAGATATAGCATTTCAATCAGATTATTCGATGTTTAACGAGCCATTATTTGTGACAACAAATATAAGTTTCGAGATATTTTAACATGGATCTTTAATTAGACAAATGTATGACTGATTTTAAATTCGCAATGCACCCTGTATATCAATATATTGTATACTTAATTGTATACTTAATTATTAATATGCATATGAAGAAAAAGGGGCCCTTAAATTAAAGTAGTCAACTATGAAGCGCCGTTTGGGCCACGTAAAACAATGATAAAAAAACTTTTTAATGCACGTAGGAAATAAATTTCGTATATGAAAAAAGTATTTATCTCCACGCGGTCTATAATTTAAACTTTATTGTTGTCAACATTCGATAAAGAAATACCTTTTTATGGCCTATGCCGATAAAAAATTTTATGAGGTAAGTAATTAGTTCGATTTTTTCTCGCTAGGGGTATTGTTTTGACAAATTAATCCTTTTCTAAGAAATTAACGTACTAAACTGGTTTAATTTATTTATAATAAGCACTAATTTGTTTGTTCTACTGTTAATGTTTAATATTTTTCATTAAATTATTGTAAAATTAAATATGAATAATAAAACAAAAAGTGAGGTTAGGCAACCAAGAAAACGCACGATTCTTTTTCTACGATTTAAATTATCTTTAAGTTTTAATTTGCTTTAAGTTTTCAGTGAAATTAAATGTTAAACACAGCTTAAACATTCCAAACTACCTATTTTTTAAATAAAAATTCAAACAAATTGAAATTAGATACCTACCTACCAATTTATTAAACAATTAATTGAATTCAATGTAATAGCAAAAATCCATTTCTACTTAAATCATGTTGCTAGGTATTGTCAAACTATTACTGCTTCTAAAAGCAATAATAATTATTGTACATTTAATGTAATCTTTAGCTAATAAATAAATGAGATTCTTAAAAAGTGAGGTTAGGCCGCTTCGATGTTGAATTAAATTGAACTATATAAAGTGCTTTGAAGATAAAATGTTGTATGCCATTCGGCCAAGAAGTGCCTTTTTGTGCTTCGCTTAATTGTAGGCCTCCGCTACGCGTCGGCCTTCAAACCTTGAGCTTAGCACAAAAAGCCATACTTCTTAACCTAATGACATAAATAACTATTACCACGTTATAGTAAATATTTTCTGTATAAAAATATTTTTCCCACAATAAAATTTTTCTCACAAAAATATTTTTCACATAAAAACTTATTTTTTGCATGTGCTTACCATTACTGATGTTCATTGATAAGCAACATCTTAAAATGTAGGATATGGTTGTACGATTTAAATATTTTAAAACTAATGGCCAAAACAAATCTAGATTCCATTTACAAGAAATAGGAACAATCTCTACTACCATAAATGTAACACATTTAACAAAAGACAGATTTATATCTTAAATTCTAAACAAATGGTACACTTTATATTTCCGCATTTTTAAGGCAAAAACACGTGCCTCTTCGGGCGTATCGTGACCCGCTATTTCAAAAAAAAGTCGTCTAACATTAAGCTTTAAAATTTAAGCGATATTGGAATCGTGAGTAAAAGCATATTGTTTTAGTTGATGTTGGCAATTAAAGAAATCTCGAAAAATAAATAATTAATTATCAGAAGCAATTATTATAGGATGGCATATGATTTGTTTATGTTCGGTGAGTTTCTATGATTTCTATAATGACTTTACACTTAAACACTATACCAGTGGCGGCTCGTCAAAAAAGGAGTTTAGGGGGTGGGTACTTCGATAGCTCTGATATTTTATTTGTTTTTTTGTATATATATTTTTATCCATCCATATAAATATGTTTAAGTTCCAGATACAGTGTTGGCCATAATTTTTGCAACCACTTTAAAAAAATCTAACTCTAAAACGCCTTTATTATTCTTTATGAAATTTTGGATAAAAATACTTCAACTTATATCTCAGTTTAAGTGTTTGAGAAAATATTTTTAAAGCCCTTTTATTTAATAATGAAAAAACGTTCGAAAAAAAACTTTTGAGGTAATTTTTTTTAAGTAAATAAAAAATATGCTGTTAAAGACCGTATTTTTGTTAGTATACCCTGAAAATTTTGTACAAATTAAATGAACAGCAACGAAGATACAGCGATTCAAAGTCGTCAAAAATGACCACTTTTCAGCAAAATAATCAAAAAGGGGCCATTTTTACCGACTTTGAAGCGCTGTATCTTCGTTACTGTTTGTTTAATTTGTACAAAATTTTCAGGGTATACTAACAAAAATACGGTCTTTAACAGCATATTTTTTATTTACTTGAAATGGAAATGGCATTTTTTTTTTAGAATATTTTAGAAAAATAGACTTAAATGGATTATTAATGCTTTTAAAATTTCAAATCTAAAAATATTTCGTTTTAAAAAAAAAATTTAAAAATCTCTATCTTATAAATAAAAAAATGTCATATGTCATTTCCATGGCTTTCTATGATTAATAGAAAAACTCAAAAAACTTCAAAAGTTATTAGGCTTTTTTAAATTTAAAATCGTATAGCGTTTCTGAATTTGGCATAAGTACCTAAACACGATAATTTTGTAATAAAATTTGATACAAGATAGTCAAAAAGTAAGGTCAAATTTGGAAAAAAACAATTTGTTAAAGCCTCTGTTTAAATTCTAGCAAAGATTGAAAAAACATTATGTAATTTCTTTAGGTACCTATTACACAAACTAATCGTTCGTATAGTTTTGTTATTCTAGCTTATACAGAGTGTTTACAAATTAAAGTAAACAATTATAAAAAATATAAAATGAATAAACTATACACAAATAGTGTACTGGTACTTAACAGATCAGTTATAAATAGTTAATTTATTAATATTTTGGCTTTAATTAGATTAATATTACCATTTAAAGACTATTTTTTTTTAATTTGTCCTTAATTTGAAGCACTCTGTATAAGCCAAAGTAAAAAAACTAAGCGAATGTGTAGTTTGTGTAATACCTAAAAAACGATTTTAGGTATGCCAAATTAAAAAAAAACATGTTTTTAAATTTAAAAAATGCCGAATATTTTTGACGTTTTTGGAGACCTTCAAAGAAGGCCATGGAAATGACATGACAATTTTTTTTTCAAAATTTTGAAATAAATACCAAATAACGCCAATAAAAATTAAACACACTGTATAGTTGAACCACCGCGTGCGTGCATTATTTAATAGAGGGACAAATTGGTTCTAAATTAAATCTTTTGGTAGAAAGTAGCCAATTTTATTGTTATTAAACCATTCTAATTCCTTCCGGCCATAATTATGGCCTTTAAAGTACTTATTAAACAATTTTTTACCGTGTTCAATTTTTTTGTGTACAAGGAAATAACAGGTTGGGTTATTCGGCATACAAAAAAAACAATTATAATTACGGTGTAATAAAGGGACACACCTCTGGCAGACACACATGTTTTTAAAACGAGAAGATACACCTTAAAATCTTTGAATCTTCGACTTTCTAAGAAAGGAGCGATCATTTTAGGCGTTGAATAAAGACGTTGTTTTGAATGGAGAAAATGCATGCCTTATATGGCATACGTTTAAAATACAAAAACCCACGTACCTATATAAATACATGAGTATACCTACATACAGTGGAATATAATTAAAATGTATAGTTTTTTTATCATACACTTGAAATCTTTACTACCTATTTAATTTTCCTAAATATAATTTAATCTTCATTATTTAATAACTCGTTAAATGATTTTTTAGTTTATATACAATCAAAAATACTTAACAATTGTTAGGTAGTTACGGTAATTTATTTATTTATGCAAGTACACCATTTGAATATACGTTGGTGTCAAATAGTTAAATAGGTATTCAAACGTTTATATTCTTTTTACTTCATAACATTTTTAAAATAGTTAAACCTTTGGAATATTTCTCCAATACTTGGTTTGTTTGTATAATACCTATAAGTAAACAATATAACAAATTATGTTATATGCATGCATATTAACAATAATTGTTAAACCAAATCTATCAAAATCATGATTATATTTTCGTAACCAAGCTGCACTTTCATTAGCGCTAATAAAAACGACTTAGTTTATTGCAATTACCCTTTTTTCTTTATTCCTAATGGCTTTTTAATTAAAGCATTACACAATTAAGTGATAGACACTTGAAAACATTCGCACCTAATTACGCTATTAAATCCCGTTATTTTTATCTAAACTACTTGAAAAAACAATACAAATCGCTTCAATTGACCTATTTTATTAATTTAAAAATTGCGCTATGTATTTTCATATGCGTATATGAACGTATGCAACCCAGAATACGTAGTGTGGCTAACTTCGCGCTTATTATTACATAACCTTACTTCTAATCGTTTAAAAAATGTTTCTTTAACTTTTATTATTTAAAACGCCTATTTGGACTGGCATAATGTTAAGAAATATATTATTTAATAATTATTATAAAATACATCAAATACAAGTAAGATTTAAGCGAACAATAGATTATTCAAAAGTACCAGAGTTATTGGAAAGGGATATATCAGAGAAATTTATACGTGGATCAGGTCCAGGCGGTTCAAATACAAATAAAAACTCGAATTGTGCTTTTGTAAGGCATATTCCCACAGGTGAGAGTGGTAATTAATATACATACAATTTATAAACAAAATTGTTTAAGGCATAGCAGTAAAATGTCATGAAACAAGATACCTAGTAGAAAATCGCAAAAGAGCCAGAATCGCCCTAATACAAAAACTAGATAAACTTATAAACAAAGAAGACAGCATAGATCAACAAATCAAAAGAATTCAAGAAAAAAAAAGCATAAACAAAAAATCAAAAAGTGAAAAGCTCAGAATGCTGAAATGCAACTGGAAATTGAAAGAAAATGTAGACTAACCAATAAACATCCATAAAACACGCAAATATTGTTTACTTTCCTATTAAATACCGGGAAAAATAAAAAAATTACTCACCTAGCTTCACTTTGTTGTGACACTTCAAACTTAACCTCAACTATTTTGGGTGACATAACCTCACTAAAATGAACTGTCCAAAACGGATTCAAATTTTAAAATTATACAAGGATTTATTAAGATACGGGCAACAATTGAAGTTAACAGATAAAAAGTATTTTGAAGAAAGAATTAAAACTGAGTTCAGAAAGAATATCGGCTTAACGGATGAGAAAGATATTTCGTATAATTTTGAGGTTAGTTTTATTTTTATTCATCGATAACGTTTAATCTGTTTTTTATTATAGAAGGGAATTATAGTGTTAATAAAACGGGCAGTACAATAAAAATGTTATACAAAACACAACTATTAAGTGTAAATAGGTTAGTTTTACCTCTTATTAGATTTAAGCATATCCTTGATTATTCCAAGGTTCCAAAACTATTAGAGAGTGATATTGAAGAGCAGCATGTGAGGGGATCCGGTCCTGGTGGGCAAAAAATCAATAAAACTTCCAGTTGTGTGGTTTTAAAACATATTCCTACAGGTAATGAAATATAATAATATAGCTACCATATTAATTGATTTTAAGAAGTTTTACAGCAGTTATTGTACTTTAATTTAACAATAAACTATTTTTTATATCATATACAAAAAAAATGGAACTTTTAGGTATTGTTGTAAAGAATCAGGAAAGTAGACTTTTAGAACAAAATAGAAAAAAAGCCCGTGATATTCTTTTAACCAGACTGGACAACCACATAAATGGTGAAAATAGTATAGAGGCTCAAATAAAGCAAATAAACAATAAAAAAAGTAGTGCATCTCAATCAAAAAAGGATAAACTAAGAACTTTAAAGGAGGAATGGAAAAAACGTGAAAATATAACATAAAAACAAATAATTAAGAAGTATAGGTATATTCAGACATTTGTTTTCTAGGTTCTACATAAAAAAATAACAAAACAAAAGATGTTTAGTTCAAACAGGTCCAAGATATATAAATATGTTGTAGTACTTCTAAGTCAATTTTATAGATAACTTAATAATATACAATTTTAGTAGATACGAGTATAATTTATACAATTTGTTTCCAAATAATTTAAATTTAAAGCTGTCAATATTCTGGGAAAGATAATGTACTTAATCTTTCATTTTTTTTAGTTTACTTTATGTAGTTAATAGTGCAGTTCCAAAAAATGTTTAACATTTGTTGGGAGAAAAAAATACAAGCTGTATATTATACAGTGTATAATACAGCATAGGTCATCTACAGTACTATGATTTTTTTTATCCTAAACTGATTCTAACAATTTTCGCCAATACAAGACTTTCTAACACAAATTTGGGTCTTAACACATTTATTTAAATTAAATAAAACTTTGTGAAAATTATATTAGAAATTAAATATAAAATGCAAAGAATTTTGATATGAATACAGCCATTTTCAAAAAACTTACAAGCTAGAAAATAAAAATTCCAATATACAGTGTAAGTTATTTTTGTTTAAAAAATGCTATTCCCACAAAAAAATTAAATCTTTATTTATTATTTAATAGATTTAAAAGTTGAAATCAAATCATTTTAACATTTAATTTTATTTATTTATATTTTAGTGAAATCAAATGTTAAAATAAATTTAATAAAATTAGTATTTTTTCTCTAATACAATTTTTCTATAAAATAATAAATGTACTTCTCTCTTAACGCATTTTTATATTTTATTAATTTCTGAGGACCCTGTACATAAGATTTACATTTTTTTATGGAATTCTCATTTTTAAAACAATCAGGTTTAATGAAGAACAATTTTTTTTCTTAAAATGGGTAATATACTTTTTCCTATTGGACACTGTATAAATATTAATTTTCTAGCCACATTGTTTTTTAAACTTTGTCATGTGACATTTTTTACATATTCTACATCATATACATACCAAAATCCGCAATTCTTAATAAATAGGACTAATTTTGTTCACATTAAAACGATTTGACAGTACAAAAATGATTTTTTCAAATACATTCAAGGTTGTTATGCTTCAGATTCTCCGGGGGTGCTCTCTTCTTCCAAAATCGGAACGATTAAATTGTCTTTTGACATTAGGTTATATTTGGTGACAAACTGAGTAAACCGTTTGCACAGACAAGTCTCATTTTCAAACTCGTCGAAAATTGATCTGTGATGGAAATACGCATGTGAAAAAATTCTGTACACTCTTCTGCACACAGAACCTAATTTGGCTACCGATGATTCTTTAATACTGACCCTAAAACATTAATATTACAATTTTTATAATGAAATGAAGCATGGAACATTTTTCTTACCTGCTAGGGAAATACTTATTACTATTTAACAAACAGGCAGCGCCATCTAACGTGTGTCTGGTGTAATCTATAGCAGGACATTCTTTAGGTGTTTTATGTGCAGCACATAAAAATATCCACTGTTCAGTGGCTGTCATTTGGGTGCAAGTTTCCGGGTGACACTCTCCTTGCAGTCTCACTGCTAAACCATTCAACTCCATACAAAATTGCCTAAAAATAAGTAATAAATATTTTATAACATAAAAATAACATGATATTTACCTTAAGTGTTCATATTTCCAGACCCCTTCATCTTGAGATTCAGGCATTTTCAATATTAAGTCAATATTTGAGGGGTCTTTTCTTATTAGTTGCTGTATGTACTGTTGGACAGCTAAAGTGCTGTCCATTTCTTCGAAAAGTTCGTCGGGCCATCGGCAAAAATCCTTGAAAAAAATACACAAATTAATGAGCTATTTTCTTTAATATCATATCATTCCCCTGGCATGTCCTGGATCTGTTTATAAACTAATTTATACCTACTAAAGAAAGATTTAAAGTTTACACTTGTAAAATAGTTATATCTAGCTTTAGTTAACATTCTTAAGACATAAATTATTTAGGTATATCCAAAGATAATAATCTTTGGGTATATCCAGCTTAAATTGATATCAAGTTCAGATTCTAAAGATGGTGGAAGCTTAAAATTACAAATTCAATTTTTTTTATTAGAAGTAGTTATCATTCCTCCGGTAAAACTTAATGAATATTTTAGCGTTCTTAATATGTAAAATTTAAAATAATAAGTTTATAAAATACTTCATTTAGATGGCTTTTAGGCATAGTACTTTATACCCACCTATTTTTTTTAGTAAGAGCAATACTCATTTACCCTTATTATTCTTAAAAAAACTTAAACAACCTAACTTAAATAAACCTAATACATAAGCAATCGCTGAACGTTTTCTAATAGTATTAAAAACGATTTCTAATAAATTCAAAAGTGTTCCACCACATACATCAGCCGTTTTGATTTATTTAAAAAATATACCCAGCAAAATTAGCAAAAAAATAACCGCGCATAATTAAACTCCAAGTTCTACAAATTTTTTCAGGAAATTTCGTACCTTTGCCTTCGTTCCAGGCCTATTTCTTCGCAAAATTGTGGATCCGTCAGCCATCTTCATTTTTGACATTAATAGTTATGAAGCTAGCTGCAAACAGGATGAACAACATAAACATGGTAAATTACTAAATTAAAGTGGTTGGCTGGAATGGATTTGTAACTGTTGCTAACTTCAGTTATCAGAATGACAACCTAAATAATGTAAACATTTTCAAAAATCTAATTTTCTTGATTTTCAAGCATTTTTATACGATTAAACGTATGTTTTACATAAAGTGACCAGATTCTGTCAAAAAAAATCGGGACATTTTGTATGAATTTACCTTAATTACAAAATTGACACAATGATACAATGCAAATTGTAAATTTGACGTTACTTAATTATTGTTGATTATGACATTTTTGTATTTAAGGTTAGTTTACACAAAATGTCCCGTTTTTTTTGACAGAATCTGGTCACTTTAGTTTTACAGTATTTGTGATGTAATAAACATTTAAAAAAATACCAGAACATAAAATAACAATGGATTCAAATCCTGCCACATCAGAAGAAAGCCAGGATTCCCCAGTACAAAGTTTCAGTCCTACAATCTTAAATAACGTAGATGAAAGCGATTTGGATGAAGAAACGCTAACAAAATTACGTGGCGATTCTATAGGCGATACAGTTTACTCGAAACGTTTTGTTTTAAAGACTTTACTGCAGTATTCCGATTTAAACTGGGATGATGATTACGAGAAGGATTTGTGTGTTTTGTGGGATATGACGGTGGATTTGGACGTTTGTAAATATTTATTTGAGGTTTCCTATCCTAGTTTAGCGTGCAGTGCTTTGGAAAATTACACGGATAATGTGAGATTTGTGGAAATAGTTATTGGGATGTTTGCCAATATTTTGACATTGTGTACTGATGAAAAGTTGGAGAAAGAGGAAATTTACGCCTGTTTATCTTACATTGATTCTGATGATCCTTTGGTTTTAGTGCAGGTTATACGATTTTTAATTGCTGTGGTTCGTAATAATAAGGAATTGTATTTTATTAATGATAATGTTGTAACAAAGTTATCTTTTATATTAGCTAATAGCTTGAATTCTGATTTGGTTCTAAAAACATTGGATTTAGTTACCAGATTAACAACTGAGTTTAAGTTGGATAAAAAATTGTTAAATATAGATTTAACAAATGCTTGTTTTACAGCTTATTTAATGTTGATGAATTTACAAGATGATAAAAACAAGGAAAGGGAGTTTGATACTACAGAATCTCAGGAAATTTTACATTATTTTGTAAACAGTATTGATAATATTTGTTGTTATGCTGATATGTATGAAGAATTAAATTTATTAGTTTCTTTAAAACAATTTGCAAATAATTTATTGTTTAATGAGCTAAAATTAATTTTAAAATTCTTTACTGAAGAAGATAATTTATTTCCTGTTACACAAGAAAGTGAGATTACATTATCTTGCTCTGCTCATATTATTTTAACTTTGGAAACAAAATTCAATGAAAAATTATTCTTAAGTTTATTTAAAATATTGTATTTATTATCTGTCAATGAAGTTGAAGAATATGATTTTTCCAATTTATTAGAATGTATTTGTTATTTTATTTTCATAGGGAATGAAATTGTTAATAAATGTTTATTCGAGAATTTTTCTACCACAATTACAAAAACTGTTGTAAGGTTTATTAGGAAAAAGGATGTTAATTATTCCTTTAATTATAGAAAGAACTTGGCAAATATAATTAAACATTTTAAATAAAGTTTGTTTAACAATATTTGTGTTTTATTTTATTCAAAAGTTAGTTGTAAATATTAAACAAGGTTTAGTTGCTTGGTAACAGTTGTGGTAGCAATGGTTTGAGCATTGAGTAAATGGTTTGAGTTTAAATCACAGAAATGTAAGTGAACTCGAATTGTACTTAGGTAGGTATAAATTAACTGTCAAAATATTTAAAATTATTACAAACAGAAATAAAAATTATTAGAAACTTAATCAAGGTTATTTTGCTTATACTTTAATTCTTAGAATCGTAAATTGTTGCAATTGACGTAAAACAATCATTGTTGTCACATTCTCGTCAAATTTCCGTAAAAATGTAAATTCCCCAGAGGGGTGATTCAAATTTGGCGGGTTATTGTCGTTGCAGGATAAACACGCGCACGCGCATCGCGTTCAGTCACTATTGGGTCGATTTTAATGGCGCTTGTAACTGGATAAGTTTTGTGTGTGCGTTTAAAAATGTGATAAATCCGGTGAAAATAATGAAAGTGTGAATTGAACGTTCCAATCTTGATTATTACAGAATATCGCGTTGAAAGTGTTATAGAAAATTGATATTCAATGTGGAAACAACTTCAAATGGGCATAAGGGCATTTTTGCTTATAGCATCCAGAGTTTGGACGTGCTTATGCTATACACTCAAAAAGCAAACTCGAGCTGTGAGTAACATTACCTAAATAAAACTAAATAAACGTTTACTTCCTATATATGCTCGGGTCCCCTAAAATTGTTCTGTGTAGGTAATGTTGTGACAGTTTGTCATCAAATACTCCAGAGATAAACGAGAAAAACACGTTTATTTATATTAACACGTTTATCTTATAAAAATATTTTGCATGTCTATTTACGTACTTATTACATGATTTAAATCAGTTGATTAACATAATTATTAAAATATTAATTTTACAGTAAACTTAAACTGGACTATCGCTAACTGCCATAAAAATGTCAACTTAACTGTCTTAAGAATGTCAACTTAAACTAGCTATAACTGCCTTAAATTATTATTAGAATATAACTGTCTCAATAAGAATGTAAATTAGCTATAAGTTATAGCCTATAACTGTCTATAAGAATATAACTGGCTTAATAAGAATGTCAACTTAAGCTAGCTATAACTGTCTGAATAACAGACATATTAATTAATATGTCTATGGTCGAAATATTGACAACTTAAGCTAGATATAAGGGCCAATTTCATAATTAATTTAAAGTAAAATTAAAATATCTAAATTTTGGACTAATTTAAAGTTTTAAATTTATTTTAAAATTTGCCCCAACTTATGCTAGCTAGGTATAACTGTTTTAAGAATGTCAACTTAAGCCAGATATAACTGTCTTAAACTTGTAACTTAAGCTAGATATAACAGTCTTAACTTCAAAGCTATCAGGGGTATAATATCAAACCCAGCAAACTTCATTTGGAAAACAATTTCAAAATACTATGGAATGTATTTAAAAAAATACTTTTTAAAATCTCTTGGTCCCTTTTAAACACGGGGTTATGTTTTGGCGGGAAATTCAAATATCGAACATTATTTAAAATGCTCAAGCATTTTTAGAGTGCTTTTTGAGCATGGGCAATTACATAAAACTCAATAATTTGTGCTGTTTTGATATTAGACCCGTGATATAGTATGTGCATTAAAGAAAACCAACTTTAAAACCTAATTACCAGACTTCTTTACAGATAATACAGCACCAGTCCGTTAAATATGATTTGTTTCCTTTATCCCCACTATCTAGACACAGGCTAAGTGAGTGCTACAAAAACCAATAATATTTACAATGTAAAACAACAAATTTTTAGGTATTGTTAAGAGAAAAGTCCTTGTTCTCGACTTGGACGAGACTTTAATTCATTCACACCACGATGGTGTTTTAAGGCAAACAGTGAGACCTGGAACACCACCTGATTTTGTACTTAAAGTCAATATTGAAAGGCACCCTGTACGATTTTTTGTGCACAAAAGACCGCATGTTGACTTCTTTTTAGATATAGTAAGTATAGTTTTTATTTTAAATCAAATTCTATTTGTTAAAATATTTACCCATAGATATTGTTACATAATAATACGAACATTATTAAATCATAACTGTTTGGCCAAGTATTTGTCTGATTGTTCATTTATTTTATGCCAAAATCTTGTGTCATAATTTAAAAACTGCAAAGGCGTTTTTGGTAAATTTCCCTTTTTTAATTTTTAAAGCAACCAAAATAAAAATATTTTTGGTTTTGATCCAAATGGCTCATTACCAAAATTGTAATCTAAAGCATTGAATAAAAATCACTTAAAATCTATTTTTGAATGTACTTTTAGGTAAAAAAAATAATTATAATAATATGAACAACGATTTGTTTATTAAATAATTCAATCAATTAAATTTTGCTTTGTAGATAATTTAAAAAAAAACTTTTATCTTTACAAAATAACAATTTTAATTAATTTAAACATATGTATGTAACTTAAATAAACAAATATTCAATAATTTATAGAATATCTTTTTTTGTGCTTTTGTTTGGCATTAGAAAATAAATTACTATTTTTAATACTATTTTTTACCATATTCTATTTTTGTATTTACCCTGTGGGATAATAAACGTTTTAGAAAGCACAATTAATAAATATTTATGAATTAGGTATGTCACTTGAAACAGGTTTTTTAAAAATATTAGCATATTTAATATTTCGTTTTTGATATTAGTGGTTATAAATTAAATGTTGGATAATTTTTATTCAATGTTGTGTAAGTGTAAAAAACAATTAAGAAAAATAAAAAATATTTTTTAATTATGGATGTATTTTATATAAATCCAAATATCCATAAAGTACCTAGTACTTCATTAGTATTTTTTTAGTTTAAAATTTGTACAAAAAATTTTTACGCATAAATATCAAGGGTTTAAAAACTATCAGGATTTTTTTAGCTGTATCATAATTATGTTCATAATTATTAGGTTTTTATTCATTGAATTAATTATAATATTTAAATAAAACAGTGCAAACTTGAAATGACTTACTGCTGGTTTTTAATCAAGGTTGAGAATAGATTTTATTGCATTTTTAAAATAAATTGTTTCCTTGTCCACTTAAGGACTAATCAAAGAAAGTCAATAATACATTGAAATAAGTCTTCCAGTGCCATCTGTTGAGAGAAGTAGTAACTTTCCAAGTTTAAGATATTTTACTAAATTAAAACGTTTTATTTTAAATGATAATGCTTAGGCTAAAAACTTTTTTCACCGGTTTTTTTACATTTCATTTTTTCTTAAAACTTTTTGCCTTTAAAAACTTGCTTTTTTAATAATCCAATCAAGCGAAATATTAGATTTTTTTGACTAAAATAGGCGAATATTTTAGTCAAAAATTTGCGCATTTATTTCACGAAAATTTTACAATAATTCAATAAAAATACGAATAAAAAATTTTAACCAAAAAGGGATTTTTATTAGTAGGTATCAGGGTTGTTTTTTTTGTTTTGTTATTAAAACGTGTACACATTTTTGTATTAGTACGAATTGACCTAATTTTTTTTTAATTAAACAGACAAGAACTATTTAATATTTATTTAAAATAATCAGTTTAAAGTATAAACTACTTTTAACTTGTCTTATAACAAACAAACAAGTTATTATTTGAAATAACATACTTATGTATCTAACAATAATTGTTTAACAAATTAACTCAATAAATTTCTATTTTTTTATAAAACAACTATTATATACAACAAAATAAACCACATTTTCTCTATAAAAATATTATTATCATCATTATTATTCAAACACTTTTCTGTTCCCAATCTGTTTTGTATTTTGCTGTGATGATGATAATATTCTATTCTTCTTCAGATAAACAACTGTTAATACATTCTAGAGCAACATTTTTTTGTTATAATTTTACCCTTATTACAGTGCGTATTTTTTATTTTAATCATGATTTAAATTTAAAAAAATAAATTAATTTAAATCATAACAACCCTGTTAGTATTCATTTAATATAATAAGTAATATTAAGAAATAATTTTTTTTATGTTGAAACTACCCAGTTAAAGGTTTCAATTATGGAAAATAAAATATATTTTATAGTTTACTTTATTAATAATATAGGTACACCCTTTTAAAGATATCGTTGTGAACTATTGAAGCTGTTTTGAAAAAAAAAGCGACGAAAACGTTTTTTGCATCTCCACTGAAAACGAATTTTCTCAGGTTTCCCAGTGGTACGAGTTGGTAGTTTTTACCGCCAGCATGGAAATCTACGGCGCGGCGGTGGCCGACCGATTGGACGCCGGCCGCGGCATCTTGCAACGTCGCTTCTATCGGCAACACTGCACGCCCGATCTCGGCTCCTACACGAAAGATCTGAGCGCCATCTGCAACGATCTTTCCAGCGTTTTCATCTTGGACAACAGTCCCGGTGCCTACAGAGCATATCCAGGTAGGATTTGTTATTTTAAATCTTTTTTTTTTAATAACGCAGAACGACAAAATTTGATTTCTTCCCTTCCATGAAAAATTACTATGGATTTTGAAAATATACCCGTGTCTCGGCGTTTTTTCAGATCACGTAATTTTTTTTAAAGTGCGATCCTATTAAATGTTATCCACGGTATTCGGCACATAATATAATAGCTTTAATACCAGCAGACTGTATAGTTAAAAAAAATATTTACTTAATAACTGAACAACCATAAAAGCTACATTTCAAAATTAGTTTAATTATATACAGGGTGTTTAGTTAAAAAAAAATTTACTGAATAACGACAACCATAAAAGCTACATTTCAAAATTATTTTAATTATATACAGGGTGTTGCACATTTACGAAATACAGTGTTTCATGTTCGTGGTCCATTGAAAGTTTCTGGGGAACGAATATTTTTACATTTTTAAATTCTACATAAAATTCTGAGTAAAATTACTATACCATGCTAAAGTAAATAGTTTTCCAGTTTTTATTTTGTTTCGTTAAAATTTGACAAATGCACGTCAATCAATAATATTATAACTTTTTTTGATATTAGGTTTGCGGAAATGGGGGCAGAATTTTTGGAATCTTAAAACATTGTTTAAACGATTCCATGTAAATTCTTTAACATTTATCAACAAATTACCCAAGAAAATGCTAACTTGAAACGTTAATAACTTTTTTGTTTTAAAAGTAAAACCCAGTTTGTTTTTACCTAATCAAGTAACCAATTAAAAAACCTTTCAATTAATGTAACTATTCCCTATACCTAAAGTTAATAATTTTAGAGATTTGAATCTTTTAAACAATGTTTTAAAATTCCAAAAAAACTATTCACTTTAGGTATGTGAAACACCTTGTATATGAAGTGGTGTTTTTTAGGTTGTAATACCACTATAGATTCTAAAGAAATGTATAATCGTCAAACTAAAAGATCATTATTTGTTTCCAACATATATTGAATATAAGATAAATAAAAATTTGTTGTTTTATAAAAAAACAAAAATTAAAAACAGTAATTTATTTTATTAAAATTTATTATTTTCTTTAAGTATAATTTCTTTATTATGTAAAAACATACAATATTTGAAGAAAAAAGAATATTTATAACAAAATAGAGAATTAAAAATCTCTATAGGTTAAAATATGTAATAAGAATGACCATATAAAAAATTTAAATTACGTGGTTTCGTGAAACGGTGAAACACGGGTACAATTTTTTAACATTTATTTTTAAAATCTGTTAAATTTTTTCATGGGAGGAAAATCTTGTTGAACTGTGTATAGTTGTCGCGGCGAATGTTTCAAATTGCGTCATCAAATTCTGAACCAAGCACAGACATAGAGATGCGACTTGACAAAAAACGGTCCGTTTTTTTTGTTTTTTTTTCAGTTTTTTTTTTCATTGTTTTTTTTTTCAAATGGTTTTTTTTACATTTTAGGTTTTTTTTTCAAGATTAGTCCCATTTGCCTAATTTTTGAGGTTTCATGGACTAAAATTAGCCACTAAATGACAATTAGTAAATGTAAATACAGTTTCGCGCTATGCACGCGCCACCACCACCGAATTGACCAATAAGGGCCGCGCTTGTTTTGATTTGGTCCTACTAAAAGTAACTACATATAATATTTTTGATTCAGCGCTTGATTTTTCAAAAAGCTACCAAAAGCACTTTTTTCATGATTTTTCAAATTCATGTAGAGTATGGAATTAAAAAAAAAAAAAACAATAGCAAATTCATGTAGAACATTTATTCATTGGTGGTAAAGTCAGAACATTCCGTGAACCAGAAAGCCAAAAAAATCGATTTTTTTTATTACGGTATTTGTTGCACATTTTTCATCTAAAAATCTCAAAACTAGAAACTTCAAGCTTCAAATTGCTTTTTTTACGGCTCCAATACGACCATTTTTAACAAAGATACAGCTATCCGAAGAATCGCAAAACAATTTTTTTTTATCCTTTAATTTTTTGTATTGGTGTAGAAGTTTTACATTGCTACTGGTTAGTAACCAGTGGTTACTAATGTGGAAAGTACCAAATAAGAAATCAGATTTTTTAGTCTCGGTCAAAATTTTTAATAATGAAAAATTTAATATATTCTACATTTCACTTTATTATTAATAGGTAAGTATATATTTTACTCAAAATTTCATTTTGAAAAAAAACAAAAAAAACCGGTTTTTTTTAGGTTTTTTTTTCATGTTTTTTTTCACATCTGAAAAAAAACCGTTTTTTTACATCTCTACACAGACATTACAATTATTGTTTTCTTTTACGTATACATATAATCCAAGGAACCGCTAGGTTAACCGTATGTCGAGAAATCGCTTTTTGACATTCGACATTGATGAAGCAATTTGAAACACTCGCCGCGACGACTATAATAGTTATTTACGATATAAGTGGGATAAGAGCTTTATTAACGTACGCATGCGAAATTTGCCATTGGGCAATCGCAAAAGTACGTTAATAAAGCGTTATCACACGTATATTGTACAAATTTTTATCTACGCCTCTAAATGAAAAAATAAACGGTAATTATTTTTGTCTAAGACTTAATTTAGGGTTATTTTGACATTTTGACTTTTTTATTTGATTGGTTAAAAGCAGAGAAAAACGCGTGCGTTAATGAACTTCTTATCTCACTCAAAATGAGTGGGATAAGAAGTTATTATCTCACTGGCGTAGATAATAAAGATTTTATATGATGGCACATTTTAGACAACGCCATACCGATAAAATCGTGGTTCTCGGACCCGACGGACATCGCGCTGCTGAACCTGCTTCCGGTGCTGGACGCGCTTCGCTTCACCGCCGACGTGCGCAGCGTGCTGTCGCGCAACCTCCACCTGCACAGGCTCTGGTAGCTGCCGGTGAGTACTAACCCGACGACAATCTCTATTCAGTCGTGTCTTTCTCTCTCCCCCCCTCGCAGCCGCGCCCCCGTCTCCGCCTTCGCGCCGCCGTCGGCGGCGGCGGCAGCAGCGCCACCAGGCGGACGGCCGCTGCACCGCACCGAGACGGCGCCCGACTTGAACGGCGTCTGCGACGTTGCCGTCGCCTCCGCCTCGCCTCCTGCGCGCAAAGAGGCGGGCAGGAGGTTCAAGTCGCGCATACCGCAGCGCATGTGCAACTGATCGGACGCCCCGGCTGCGCGCGCCGACGAGATCATGCTCTGAATTTCGGTCGTTGGTGCGGCGCAGTCTACATCTAGTACTTTAATCTAAAACGATCGATGTTAGATTTTTTAAATGCTTCAAATTTTAGACTAACACTCATCGTGACTTAAAAGTACATGATTCATTATTAAAATCCTCTAGGATGCGATTGTGGAAATAAAGGGTCCACGTTACTCGGGGATTTTTGTCCCGCCCGTCACAATTAAAAATTGTGAGTAAAAACTACACGTTATAAAATGTATTTAAAAATATAGTTTTTTTATGCTTTTAATAAGTTATAAGCACAATAAAAATATTATTATAAAATATTAATTTTATAACTTGTGGTTTTTACTCACAATTTTTAATTGTGACGGGCGGGACAAAAATTACCGAGTAACGTGGAATGCCCCTAAACTTAATTATGTAAAAAATTAAATTTGGGAATTTTGATTAATTTATTAAAATAACTTAAAAAGTACAAAATCAAGTTAAATCCTAGTCATTTTTAAAGCTTATTAAATATTTTTAAAATGTCTAAAA
The DNA here is from genome assembly GCA_921294245.1 of Brassicogethes aeneus. Lineage (NCBI taxonomy): Eukaryota > Metazoa > Arthropoda > Insecta > Coleoptera > Nitidulidae > Brassicogethes > Brassicogethes aeneus. Next base: position 56,408,745 of record OV121135.1, read on the forward strand.
TTTATGTTTTTTATATGAAAATATGGTAATATACAATAATATTGCGGAAATTAAATTAAAATAAAAAAACATTTTTTTAAATTAAAAAATACAAAATCAAGTTAATATAATAATACACCGCGCGTCAAAATTAACGCATAAGAAGTAAAAAAAATGTTAATTCTAAAACGCCTTTACCAATCTTTATGAAATTTTTTATAAGAATACTTCAACTTATATCTCAGTTTACGTGTTCAAGGGTTTTTCGAGAAAATATTTTTAAAGTCCTTTTATTTAATAATAAAAAAACGTTCGAAAAATAACTTTTAGGGATTTTTTTAAGTAAAAAGAAATATGCTGTTAAAGACCGTATTTTTGTTAGTACACCCTGAAAATGTTGTACAAATCAAACGAACAGTAACGAAGATACAGCGCTTCAAAGTCAAAGTCAAAGTATATCTACAATAATAAATAAATTAAAGTTTTTTTTACTACAAAGAACCGGGTTTTCCCAGAAAACTGAAAATTTTGTGGAAGTGGGAAAAAGCGATTTATATGCCAAAACATAACCTGGTTATTTTAAAAAGTGCTGGATATTTTTTTTTTAATAAATGTTTTCTTCATATTAATAATTAAAATGTTTTAAATTTCAATTCAGCGCATTTCGGTATTTCCCCGAAAAAATTAATTTAGCCATTCTCTAAAACTCCAACCAGTTTTTATGAAATTTTGTATAAAAATACTTCAACTCACTTTACGTGTTCGATAGTTTTTCGAGAAAATATTTTTAAAGCCCTTTTATTTAATAATAAAAAAACGTTCGAAAATTAACTTTTAGGAATTTTTTTATTGTGAATAAAAAAGATGCTGTTAAAGACCGTATTTTTGTTAGTACACCCTGAAATTTTTGTACAAATGTATACTTACAAGAATACGGCATTTCACAGCATATTTTTTATTTACTTAAAAAAATTCCCTTTAAAAGTTTTTTTTGGAGCGTTTTTTTATTATTAAATAAAAGGGCTTTAAGGATATTTTTTCGAAAAACCCTTGAACACGTAAACTGAGATATAAGTTAAAGTATTTTTATCCAAAATTTTATAAAGAATGGTAAAGACGTTTTAGAGTTAGAATTTTTTTACTTATTATGCGTTAATTTTGACGGACAGTGTGCAATAATATCACGAAAATTAAATTATACAAGGTGTCCCTGAAATGCCTATACAAAAAAATTACACATATTTCTGAGACCAAAATTATATGATATAACTAAACTTACTTCTATACAAAAGTTTATTATAACCAAGATACAGGGTGTTAAAGTTGAAAATTCGTTTTTGATTTTATAAAATAACGAAAAACAAACGCTTTTACACAAAATTTGATTTTTGGAAGTTTTTCTGACCAGAAAGAAAAATGTCTTAAAAAAATTAATGTAGGTTGTAGAGGGCGCATAGGTTTAAATGGTTACATCTTTTTTATGCCTTAGTTTATTTACGTTTTTAATAAAAATATTCTATCATTACGTGAAATAAAATGTCGCTGCGAGATGTTTGCTATAAATTATTCAGTGCACCAATTTAATTGCGATTTTAAAATGTAAAATTTTGGTGACAATAAAATAATACATTAATTTATTTACTGTCCACCTTTTTAAATTTTAATTATAAACCTGAGCATTTAAAAAAAAATAAGAAATTTAATTTTCCTGTCCTGAAAACGCCGAGTATCAAATTTTGTGCAAAAACGTTTGGTTTTCCAAAGTAATTTAATAAAATCGAAAAGGAACTTTTATAACTTTGACATCCTGTATCTTGGTTGTTATACCTAATTTAGGTAAATTTAGTTATAGTGCATTATTTTTGTCCCAGGAATATTTTGTAAAGGCATTTCAGGGTCACCTTTTATATTCAATTTTATTATTGTTAGCTTTATGTTTTTTTTAGATTTTATGAAAAATTGGGTGTTTTTTATTTTTTTTATTAAATAAAATTGCCAAACTATATCTCCTTTCCGGAAACTAGTTGATTAATTTTTGTCATATTTTAATGCAAAAAATCTGATGCTATTTTTTTCGCAATATTAATAACTCACTATACAGGGTGCACCAAGTATCCTTCTATGTGTAATTTATGGGTATTTTGTTTATGGACAAGGTAGGCTAAATTAGAAAAAAGTTGCGTAAGTCTTTTAAAATAGCATTTAAAAATTGAAAAAAAATCAGTGGTTTTCAAGTAATTAAAAAAACTTATTCCTGGGGTTTTTGAAAAGAATTTATATTTTCATCAAATTTCTTTGATACTATATTTTGAGTTACCATCACTAAAAAACCATCAACATATTTTGTTTTAAAATCTATAGTAGGCAAAAAATCCAAAATTGGATAAAACCGTAGATAAATTTGTATGTTTAAATGGAAAACTTACTTTTTTTTGCTTTTGACAGGTTTTCTTTTTTTTTATTCGATAAACGCTGATTTTTTTTGCAATTTTCAAATAATAACGATACGATGCTCAAAATGATACTTGTATACAGGGTGCACTAAAATGTGACACAACAAAAAATAATATATATATTTTTAAAAATCTTTAGTTTCAGGCATATTATTAGATTTATAATTTACAAAAATTTACCATAATTTAATTTTTTTACATTTAAATTTAAAATATTTTCACTTTTGTATATATATGCTTTAATAAATACTTTAGAACGTAAACAAAAAATTACGCAAAATATCGTTTAGATTTTATAGAGATTTGTATATAAATGTCGTTTTTGTATAGTCAAAAATACTATTACCTACCTATATTAAAAAGATGTGTGCTTAACTCATTTAGTTGTGTAAATTATTTGTAATTTTTTTTTAAATAAACATTTTTTTCTACAAAACCGAACTTCCTTTCGTATCGTACTGTATGTTTATTATTATTTGCGATTTTATTTAATTTTTCATTAATTCATTTTTCATGTTTTTGTGGGAGATTTTTTTGAGTTTCAATTTTTTTTCCTCTTTAATTGTGTGTTTTTATACATTGTGTCCAGAAAATGGCGAATTACTACGCGATATGGGGCGTAATCAGACATTCTATAGTCAAAAACAATTTATGAAATATTGAATGAAAAAAGAGCACCATTTTCAAGACACCATGTATTATAGAAATTTAAATTATCATTCTTAAATAAAGGTTTTTGCTCAATTATTTTAGGAGGTTCTATCAAACTCTTCCTACTTCAGACCAGCATCAAGAAGTTAAGATTAATAAATAAATAAATTGTAAACGTGTTAAAATTGTGACATTCATATCAATTTTTTTGTTTATTTGTGACGCGTTTGTAAAATACCGTTTTGGATCAAATGAAATGGGGTCATTTTTTAAAGAAAGTCATCTCAACACTGCTTTTGTTTGTTTAGTTTCATGTTGTTTATTTATATTTATTTTATTAGTGCTTTTTTATCAACGGAAACACAGTGTAACTTTAAGGGCATGTGTCCATATAAAATAAGAAAATCTTAAACCAAAGAAACCACTCTCCTCATTACTATAATAGATTTTTGTTTTTGTTTTCCCAAATTTATACTTTTGTTTTATTCCATTTTTTATTGTTGCACATTGAATGTTGAACAAGAGATTTTATTATTTTATAACAAAAAAAATGAGTATTTTCTGCATCAGAAATAAATGTGTAGTTTAAATATAATTGTGTACATATAGGAACCAGGCATCCACTGATAATTAGTTTTTGTTTAAACTTTAAACAATTAAAAATGTCAATTTTAATTAATAAAATAATGTTACATAACTTTCTTTTTTAAAACATCAGTGGAATATATTAAGTTACAAAAGTACTTAATATACAACATATACCTCTGAACAAATTTTTTGGTCTAAGGAATATGTGGTAGGTTTTTGTATAATTAAATCTAAAGACAATGTATCAAACATTTTGGAGAGTGCAAGTTGCCATTATTATCAGTTTATTACCAATATTTCCTTATTTTTTAGTTACTTGCCAAAATGTTGTCTTAAGTGGTTTTAAATTCTCTTCCTTCTTATTTATTTGTTGTAAATATTTTGTACAAATGTAGACTTACAAAATATGTTTAAAAAGAAGTATTAAAAATCATAAGGTGCTATCATTTTGATTTTTACTTTTTAATTGTAGAATAATGTGATAAAAACCACTTGAAAAAATATAAGTGCATCTAAAAATCTTATTTTTTTGAGTTAACATTAAATGAGTGAAGAATTTTGTTTTATTTCAGTGTTCCTGTAATTTTTGGGTGCACTTTTACTGCTCATTGTCATTTTCCTACTACTGTTTATTATTAGTTCTCAATTTTGCAAACCACTATTTTATATGTGTAAATCATACTGTATAGAGTTTTGTCACCACTTTTTAAAATACCAAAATAATTATAAAGGGCGAAACTGTTTTTCTAGTTTTGTCTTTTATTTTTTAGGGTTTGTGTTTTGAAATATGGTGATTTTACATAGGACAATTTTAAGATATATATTTGTATATAAGATCTAACATTAGATTTTGTGTTGTGAAAAATTGATTACCAAATATTGGTAAAATGAACAAAAAGTACCTAAATATGACATTTTACAATAAAAGTAAATTATTTGATTAGAATAAATTTTAATTAGAAATGGTCTTTTATTTATACGACGTTTCAGGTAAAATTAGTTTATTAAAACATTATATTTCTCGTAAAAATATACAAATAAAAATTATCAAACAAAACAGCTACTCTTTTTCTGTACTTTCTTCTTTACTTTTTCGGCTGTGGGTGGACTCCGAGTCAAAATCCCATGGAGTATATCTACAAAAATAAATTAATTAAAGTTTTTTTCACTACAGAGAACCGGGTTTTCCCAGAAAACTGAAAATTTTGTGGAAGTGGATTTATATGTCAAAACATAACCGGGTTATTTTAAAAAGTGCTGGATATTTTTTTTAATAAATGTTTTCCTCATATTAATAATTAAAATGTTTTAAATTTCAATTCACCAGCGCATTTCGGTAAATCCCCGAAAAAATTCATTTAGCCATTCTCTGAAACGCCTTTACCAATTTTGATGAAATTTTGTATAAAAATACTTAACTTAGGTATATCTCAGTTTACGTGTTCGAGGGTTTTTCGAGAAAATATTTTTAAAGCCCTTTTATTTAATATTGTTAATTAATAATAATTAATATTATTAATTAATAATAAAAAAACGTTCGAAAAATAACTTTTTTTAATGTGAATAAAAAAGATGCTGTATTTTTGTTAGTACACCCTGAAATTTTTGTACAAATCAAACGAACCTTAACGAAGATACAGCGCTTCAAAGTCGGTAAAATTTACCCCTTTTTGATTATTTGAAAAGTGGTCATTTTTTACGACTTTGAAGCGCTGTATTTTCGTTACCTTTGATTTTATTTGTACAAAATTTTCAGGGTATACGGTCTTTCACAGCATATTTTTTATTTACTTAAAAAAATTTCCCATAAGTTTTTTTTTGAGCGTTTTTTATTACTAAATAAAAGGGCTTTAAAAATATTTTCTTGAAAAACCCTTGAACAAGTAATATTTTCTCGAAAAACCCTTGAAGAAGTAAACTAAGTATTTTTATCCAAAATTTTATAAAGATTGGTAAAGTCGGATTTTTTAAATTGTTATGCGTTAATTTTGACGCGCAGTGTAGTACATTTTCATATTTCTGGAAAAAACCGTAATTTCTCTGTAGACCTGACAACTCAGCAAAGTGCAGTTGTAGGATATGACAACATGGCTAAGTTTAACCAATCAACCAGTTTCAATATTTGAAAAACAAATGTAGTGAAAAACAGCCTTTTGATTACTTTTTAGAAAATTACCTACATTATTTCTAGACTAGATTCGCTTGTGGTTTTTGTACAGTGTTCGGGTTCCGAGGATCCGGAACCAGACCCCACTTCCTGGTCCACATCTTGCTCGGGTTCATCCGAAGGTACACTTGACATCTGCCAGGCAGGAATTGAAGAAGGAACTACAGGATTATCTGCCACTGAAGGAAATTGCTTCCTTAAAAGGCAAAAATCAAAATTCGAAAAATATTCTTTCCCTCAATTTTTCACCTGCCCAATAGTAGGCCCTTAACTGTGGCAACGTCGGATTTCAAATCGCTCAGTTGCCGGCTCGTGTTCGATCCGGTGCTTTGGTTGATTCTATCCACCTCGATTTTTACCGATTCCAAATTGTCGCTCAACTCTTTAACCGACTTTTTCAGGTCTTTGTCCAAGTCTCTAATCGAATCTTCTATGCTTTTTTTCTTCTTACCGAACAAAAATGGCGCAATATATTTCTAAAAGGTAAGACACATCTAGATGTGACAACATGGCTAGGGTTTTAAAATTTACGAAAAAAAAAACGGAAAAATTGGAAAATTCACTTGCATTTTATTCAAAGGGTAAGTAATACGAAAAAAAATGCAAAAGTCAATTTTTCTAAAAAGTTAATTTTCGAAGCTGATTCTAATCATATTATAATAATTATTCATTTTATTTTAATTCAGTAAGAATATTCTACATAATTTTCGTTCTATTTGACACTTCAATTTATAAAATTATAATTTTGTAATTTAACTTTATAAATCATTATTTTGTAATTGGATTTTTCAATGGACTCCTTTTTGCAAAAAAGACCCAAAGACAGTAGATATTACAGCTCAGGTTCCAGATTTTTAACCGCAATTAATTAATTTTTACAATATTTTAAAAGTCTAAAACCTATCCTCCGTGACTGTTACGCTTTCTAGGTTAACCTATATCTTTTCAGATATCTGAGGTAGTAGAAGCATACTAAAAATAACAGTTCACTAAGTAAATTAAACACATCCAAAGCAATCAAATCAAATATTAAGTAAATATTATAAAAAATTTAAAGAAATAATTTTTATAACCATTTAAGTAGGTGTTAAAAAAATGATTCTATCCTCCGTGAATGTAATTCCTAAAGGTCAGTTAGAATTTATATGCAGATGAGAGTGTTGCTGGTTTTTAATTCAAAAGTTTAAGTTCATTAATTTGCTATTTAAAAACCTATCCACCGTGAAGTGTAATATCTCGGTAAGTAGATTTTTTTAATAATATTTTATGTAGGTATGTACAATTGTATTTTTAAAAAATATTAAGGTGTTAAAGGATACAATAACTTATTTCAAATATACAAAGGGATGTTTAAAAAAACATACGAAATCCTAACCTCCGTGAAGCTCTAATATTTAAAATGTATGATTTCTTAAAATTCTTGCAGAACCACCTATGTTATGTTATTACTATACCTGGTGGCTTCCCAAAAACCCCGTTCTAGACTAACAGTGAAACAACCAAACATAAAAAATAATCATTTTCACTTGGGGGACATCTCAATATATTCACCCATATATATTTATATATATATATAATTATTCCAAGGCTTGAAAAAAAAACAGGTTTTTTCCCCAATTTTTCTGTTTTTTTTTGACCATTTAAACCCCTAAACATGGTACAGTTAAACTTTAATTCTTGGACCATAAAACTTTTTTTTGGAATGGCAGTTTTCATTACATATTTCAAAAAAGTTTTAGAAAAATTAATTATATTTTGTAAAATATTGCATTGATTTTTACAATTTATTGCATAAGAAAGGCATTTTAAAAGCAGGTATTACTAAATAAAAATTAAATTATATGATAACTACTTTTACCCTTGTGTATAAATTATTCAAATTCAACAAAATAAAAGTACAAATTCAAGTATTACAACCTTGAGTAAAAAAATATTACTTACTTCATAAAACTTGTGTATAACATAAGCAACTATACTAAAAACAGCGACATTATGAAAAATCTCCCTTATTTTATCAAACCAGGAGTATTGCAAATGCCTTTGGTTGTACCCATATGATATAATATTGTTGTTAATAGGAGGTAATGGAGGATTTTGCATTTTCATTTGCTCATGTCTTTCATATGCACCTGACCGTTCACAAGCCAATTTTATTTCAGGATCGTTTAAACCTTTCCTCTGTAAGAATTTTTGTTTTTGGGCTAGTGGGGTGTTAACTACGTTCGGGTTTTCCAGAAATTTTACCGCAGTTTGTACCTATAAATTATACTTATATAAAATTATCATATGACTAATTTATTCCCCCAAATCTTGTTTTTAACCATACATTTTATGGACAATACAAAATAGCAACATTAGAGGGATCTACATTATGTTTGTTGCATAGTTTATTAGTTTCAAGAGGACACAAAGTCCAAACACATGCATATATGCACATCCATAAATGACTAGGCATTAAAATGTACTTACCATATCTTCCCGAATATTATCATTGATTTTATTTACCGGAAGGTCTTCCGCGATCGTGGACATTTTCGCGGGATTCAGAGTTATTTATCACAACAAAAACAAACTAAAAGATCGTACTACCTAAACGTCATTCTGTATCGCCCAACTGTCAAAATTTTGAACCAATATTATAGCATTACCAACAGATTTTTTTCCTAGTGCTGGGGATTTTTTAAACACTCATTTTAAGATTTTGCTTTGTTTTTGCATTTTATTTTTGTAACAATATTTAATTCAAACAAAATATGTATTGTTGGTTTCTTTAGTTTATTACACAGAACATAACTTTTATAATTTGTGCATAAGGTTTAGTAATTTAACCAAATTACGAGATTTTAAAAGCCATGTTGGCGACACTGCAATGAAATGACAGTTCAACTGTCACAGTTGTAAACATAACCTCACGTTATGTCAACTACGGCTTTTTAGTGAAAAATACTGCAAAATAGCGTTTAAAACATGATTTCTCACACTGGAATTATTAAGAGTGCCCCGCAACAAGATTTAATAAACGAAATACAGGTTTTTATTAGAGGGGCCTCTAACTTGGATAAATGTAATCCATTGGAGTTGTCGAAGACAGCCTTAACGTTATTAAAGTTGCTGCCAGCTTCTAGAGTAGCTGTTTTTGATTATTTTTGCAAGGTTTTTGATAATGCTGCTTCTAATTATATAAAGGGAATAGAGGTAACATTACTTCTGAATAATTTGTTTTGTTAGGTTTATAAATATCGTTTTTAGTCTGAAATTAAGACAGGTACTCTACCTCAACAATGTGAAACCGATGAGGTTGTTATAAGTGAAATTCACTTGGTTTTGGCTCAGTTGATATTAGAAAATGCCACAGCATGGGCTCCTATTATTAGTACTTGGTCGTTGGAATTGCTGGGAGAGATTTCAACCAAATATGCTGGAAGGGCGCATATATCTTCAAGTAAGAATTTAAATGCTATTTTTAGTCTTTTGATAAACATTTATTTTAGAGCTAAATGAAACTTTGCAATTATGGATGGGTTGTAGAGCCACTAGAACTCTTGTCGACATTAACACAAAATGTTTGTCTAGTTTAATACATTCAGATACTGAAGCATGTATAAGCGCCTTGTTAGGTAAATAATTGCATAATAAAATATTTTATAAATGATAAATAAAATAATTTCAGACACTTCGGTAAAACATTCCCCTCACTTTGACTGGGTGGTGGCCCATGTGGGCAGTTGCTTCCCAAATACAGTGATAACAAGGGTTTTATCCTGTGGCTTAAAAGATTTTTCCCAAAATAAATCCTATGAGCAGGGTTGCAACTCGGCAAAATTAAAATCTGTTGTCGGTATTTTGGGACATTTGGCTGGAAGTCATACAGAGGACATCAGAAAAGCTATTTTGGAAATATTTGTGGTATTTTTCTTTACATATGTATATATTTTTTATGTTAAGTTTTATTTGTTTTATAGAGAAGTTTAAGAGAAACTATGGATGATACTGATGCTACAAGAATACAGAAAAAAGCTACTACACCTTTTATTTTGCAACTTGCATATTTGTCTTCCACATTATTGTCCTCTATTTGTGATGATACAAAACATACTTGTAAGTCCTTAATCATTTTATTATTTTATTAAAGGTTTGAAAAAAAAAGAAAATATATTTTTTCTGGACCATTGGAAAAAATATTTTTGCAGTATTATAAAGTTACATTAAAAAAAAATTAGTAAATTGCTTTTTTCGGGGATTTACCGAAATGCGGAGGAAATTTTTTACGGTAAAATCATTTTAATAATCTGTAAATAATAAGACTACGATTTTTTTGTAAATTTTAAATTATAGAGAACAGATCCTAAATGTTGGGAAATAAGTAATATTAAGTTAAATATTAATACTTTAAAAAATATTTTAAACTGGAAAATAATATCTTTAAAATAATACAATAATTAGTCAAGAGAGTTATTATTTTTTGTAATATGTTTATATAAGTTGTTGAATTATAAATTTATTTAATGTAATTTTTCTGTGTGCAATATTTTTGTGACACATTAATATTTAACTTATTATTTCTTATACAATTAAAACGGCGTGCCATAATACAAAATTAATTAAAATTCGGACTATAATAAAAAATTTAGAATTAATTTTATGTGTATTCATAAAATTACCTATATAATCTTATGTGTACAGATAAAATTAATTATATAATTTTTATTATGTTCATTAAGTCATAATTTTAATTGTAACATAAAAATTCATTGCATTAATATTGTGTGTACAAATAAAATTAATTGTATCTTTTTTTATTTGAATTAAAAATTATGTGTACACATAAAATTAATTGCAAAATAAAAATGATTGTCGTGCCATAATTAAGAAATTGAAACTTAAAATTAATAGAATAAAATAAAATAGTTTAAAAATCTTAAAAAAAATTGTTCAACAATGTTTTTAGTCTCACAATAATTCCAATATAAATTTAAAAGTACAAAAATAAAGAACCTCATACGAAATAAAAATGTACCAAATTTAAATGTCGCAAATATTAATTCAACTAACAAAATAATACGCAAATTGTTTAAAAATATTCGCCAGGTAAAATATTTAAATGTTACAAAAAAAATGAGTATCAAATTAAAATGTATCATAAAAATTAGTATTATTATGCCTAGACATAATAATAATTCGCTATTTTTCCATTAAATTTATGCTTGACATAATTTTATTTAATTAGGTACTATTATGACAAACATAATTAAAATTATATACATTTAAAACAAGTAAAATAGCGTTAATAATTAATTTTTTAGTAACTATTAATACAATAACACGACTCTACTTTTTCATTGACGATTGGTGTAGATATTTTGGAAATCCAGAAACTTTGGAGGTAAAGTTTAAACATTTCTGAGTTGAATAAAAAAAATAATTTTATAATTTTAGGAATTTATTGTAACTCTAATATTAAGATGTGAAAGTGGAGGCGCTCAAATTTTGACGCTCCTTTTAGATTGCGTACTTGTCACGAAAATTAGAGGCAATGATGCAATGAAAAATGCCATTAGAGAGAAAGCAAAAGATATTTTAGGTATGTGTTTATTTTTTGTGAAATATTTGGTTTAATTTTTATTTTATTCTAGAAATCATTCTTTTGGAAATTGATGAATCAGTTAGGCATAATAGTCCTGTCAATTTATTGAAATCTTTTAAAAAGGAAACCAAAGAATTAAATGTGTTATTATTAAATGAAAATAAGTTGATATATGAGACATCAGCACAAATTCTTATATTCTTAGGTAAGATTTTTCTATTAAAAAAATATATTATGTATATAAAAAAATAATTATTATTTTTAGCAAATTTAAATCCGTCAGTATTAATAAACTCAGCAACTCACCTTTTATTGAACGCCACAAATAATGAACAACTCACTTTATTATTGAAAATGTTATGCCATGAATTGGTAGACATTAATTGCCACAAAAGCGGACATTTTTCCGTGGTTTTGGAACAAATTTTAAGCCGAAATATACAGAAGTTCTCTACTAGCAACGAAGAGAATTCCGACCTCACTAAAATGTGGGAAAATCTGCTTACTTTATTACGGTAAAAAAATAAAAAAATAAACATTTTGTTTGCTTATTCTTTTATCATTTAAAGGTGGGAAAAGACAAATAAATACCCAATATTAAGCTCGAAATTGGTCTCCAGAGCCATACAAAGCAATCTAACCAACTTAACGAATTTATTCGCAAGCGAAATTCTGCATATGCATATTATTGCCGATATATTGGACACCATCGAAATCCCTACGACTAAAATGACGTACAACCCACCTCTACAAGTCATTTTAAATCTATCTCAGTCGACTGTTAATTACTTCTACGCCTGCGCAAAGGAGCAAGGTAAGATTGCGCAAGTTATTCCACATATGTATATGAGGGTGATTCATTTCCGCAAAGTTTTTGTTTTCTTCGGTGCTCAAGCAAAATATTAATCTGCATATAGAAAAAAAAATTCTCAACAAGTTTGAGCTCTTAATATAAATTTTAAGTACTTACTATTTAAATTTAAAGTTTTACCGTTTAAAATGCATGTAAAAAATATATATATTTTTTTCAAATTTCTAATGCTTACCCACCTTTGACAATTGTCAATATTAATATTGCAAATCGGTTTAATACACCTTATGGGGAATTTCACGCTCTTTAAAATTGCTTTTGAGTTTTTTTTGTAACTCGCATTGGTTCACCAGTAGGAGTCGTCAAAGGACAGTTTTTAAAAAAAATCGTTTTTTTTTTTAATTTTTTCTAATAAACCGCAAAAAGTAGGGAGAAAAAAGGGCTGAATCATAAAAAAAGTTATCCAACCAATATTTAATGAATTTACAGCCATTTTTATAACTGAAAACGTAAGAAATTGATAATTACCATCTCATAATGTTATTTAGATTGATTTTTTCTATTTATTATCATTATATTTCCCTACACTAAGAAGTTTTTTAAAATTATTGATTTCTCACTTATAATAACAATAGATAAATTCATAAAAAAACAATAAGAAAATTGTTACGTGGATTTTGCAATTTTTTAACATTTCTGTCATATAGCAAAAAAATATAAATGAAGATTATTTAATTTTTTGAAGCGAAATTTGAAATATGTTACATAACCTTCTGTATATTCCGATTAAAGTTTTGTTGTTTTTTTATGAATTTATTTGTTGTTTTCATATTCATTATGAGTGAGAAATCATAATAATTTTAAAAAAGTTCTTAGTGTAGGGAAATATAATGATAATAAATAGAAAAAATCAATCTAAATAACATTATGGGTTGGTATTTATCAATTTCTTACGTTTTCAGTTATAAAAATGGCAGTAAATTCATTAAATATTGGTTGGATAACTTTTTTTTATGAATCAGCCCTTTTTTCTCACTACTTTTGGCGATTTGCTCGAAAAAATAAAAAAAAAAACGATTTTTTTCAAAAACTGTCCTTTGACGACTCCTACTGGTGAACCAATGCGAGTTACAAAAAAAAACTTAAAAGCAATTTTAAAGAGCGTGAAATTCCCCATAAGGTGTATTAAACCGATTTGCAATATTGTCAAAGGTGGGTAAGCATTAGAAATTTGAAAAAATATATATATTTTTTACATGCATTTTAAACGGTAAAACTTTAAATTTAAATAGTAAGTGCTTAAAATTAATATTAAGAGCTCAAACTTGGTGAGAATGTTTTTTCCTATATGCAGATTAATATTTTCCTTGAGCACCGAAAAAAAACAAAAACTTTGCGGAAATAAATCACCCTAATGTATATAAAACTTAATTTTTAGGTACTTCCTTAAAGGTTCAGGGTTTCGCGAAAGTGTGCAGGATTCTCAAAAGGCTCTGCACTTATTCCAAAGTCGCGAAAGTTTTTGTTTTAAGGGAGTTATTAGAGAGGGCGTTATTTCGAAGCGATAATAATCTTTTTGGCGGCAAGAGTAACGGTTTACATCATGATTGCGAGAAGGTTTTATTAAAACAAAATAAAAAAATCGTAAGAATAAATGTCGCAGCTTTACAAATTTTTCAAATACTATTTTTAGAACAAAATTATCCCGCTCACAAAACACTCCTCAGTGTTTAACGGAGGAATTATCGGAAACGGAAAAAGAAAATCCATTTCTCAAGATAACTTACCGTTGGATGATATTTCGCACAATATTTACCAATTAATAAACGTTCTTAAAGCGTGTTGTTCTGCGCAGGCCAACGAAGAAAATAAATTCAACGATCTCTCATTGGATAGTATGACTTTATTGTCTTTGTTGTTGGTGCAATTTGTAAGTCCGGATGTCATGTATAATGGACTTCCGTGGCCAGATGAGGAGTTTTCTAAGGTGAGAATTGTTTAGTTTCAGGGTTCGACCGATATTTATCACGATATATATAAGCAATTATATATATCAATGATATTTATAAAACTGTTACAATTACAGCTTTTTTTCAAACGTGATCTATTATAACATTTTAAAAAAGTATATAATTTTCTTAATAGATGGCGCCTTTAATTTAGAGTCTTTATTTCCACATTGTACGATTTTAATAAATATTTGTAGATTTTATTAAACAAAAAATTTACACAATTTTTTATTACGGTATTCGTTAGGATTGAGCGTTGCACGTTTTTCATCTAAAAATCTCAAAACTAGAAAGTTCAAGCTTCAAATTGCTTTTTTTACGGCTCCAATACGACCATTTTTAACGAAGATACAGCTATCCGAAAAATCGCAAAAAATTTGTAATTTTTTTTATCCTTTAATTTTTTGTATTAGTGTAGAAGTTTTACATTTCTATTGGTTTCTCATGTGTACTACCAAATAATAAGAAATCAGATTTTTTAGTCTCCGTCAAAATTTTCAATAATGAAAAATGTAATATATTCTACTTTTCTGCCGTGCTTAATGAAAACGCCGTAACCAACAATTTTGAGATTTTTGTTTTACGGCATTTTCTACTAGAAAAATTCATCCTGCGTCTATCCCCGGTACTCAAAAATATATATGAAATATAGATACGGTTTTTTAAGTACAGGGGATAGACGCAGGATGAATTGTTCTAGTAGAAAATGCCGTAAAACAAAAATCTCAAAATTGTTGGTTACGGCGTTTTCATTAAGCACGGCAGATTTCTACACTTTATTATTAATATACATTTTACTAAAAAAAACCGTTTTTTACATCTCAAGATATAGGTAAGTAATAAAGATAAAATGCCAAAGAAATTATATATGATAATGAATTAATAATTTTGATGATTTTTGTTTTGTAAATGTTTTGTTTACTTTTTTAAATAAATTTATCAAAAATATTTTTATTTTGCATTAGCCATGGCTAATATAATTAATTTTTGACCAAAACCTTAAATGAAATAAATAAAAAAATAAATATCAAGATGTTGATATATATCGGATATATAACGATATATATGGCCCATATATATAATATGGGTGATTCTACAAAAGTTGGACAACTTGATATCATCAGTCAATAGAGTAGGTATTTTAATATTTTTTGTAAATATTTTAGTATATTACAAAAGATCCAGATTTTTTTAACTTGTTCACCCAATTTTAATGTATTTTTTTAAAAGCACGTTTGTAGAAAAACATAAAAAATATTCAAAACATCAGTACCTTGGCGTGTCACAACTCCTGAATCAAATATTTGAGTAATTTTATTTTAAAATATATTCAATTTATCTTAAATTTTTCAATTTTTGACCAAAACCTTAAATGAAATAAATAAAAAAATAAATATCAAGATGTTGATATATATCGGATATATAACGATATATATGGCCCATATATATAATATGGGTGATTCTACAAAAGTTGGACAACTTGATGTCATCAGTCAATAGAGTAGGTATTTTAATATTTTTTGTAAATATTTTAGTATATTACAAAAGATCCAGATTTTTTTAACTTGTTCACCCAATTTTAATGTATTTTTTTAAAAGCACGTTTGTAGAAAAACATAAAAAATATTCAAAACATCAGTACCTTGGCGTGTCACAACTCCTGAATCAAATATTTGAGTGATTTTATTTTAAAATATATTTAATTTATCTTAAATTTTTCAATTTCACTACAAACTATAAAACATAAATAATGTATTTTTCATATTTTATCATAGATTCGAATAATAGCAATTTTTTAAAAATTGATAATCTTTGTACTCACTTTCACCCGTCAGTTCTGTGTCCAATGTTAAAATTCTAAATTCCTGCGAAATATTGAAGTTTAAACGTCAAGTCCATGTTTTAACTCAAGTGTTGGTAAAAAATTACCTAGAGAGCCCGCCCTTTGCACGACAGTCATCTTAAAAACAATGCAAGCGGCGAAGTTGTGGTGAATGCACGTATAGTGCCAGTCAAAATTTCAGTACTGTGGTGAGTAGTTATTTTCTTACGTACATACATTTCATTGTAATTTATATAAGGCTATATGTGATTTGTTGATAAGTAGCATTCACTGATAAAAAATATCAGTAAAATACTTAATTCCGAATTATAATCTCAAATTTGTATCCCATTCATCAGTACCGTGTCGGTTATCTTTTTCCCTAACTTCAATTTAAATTCTGCTTGCGCAGAACTTGCCCTAGTAGAAATTTTACGTAGAAACAACGTTTTTCCCACGTTGGCAAAACCTAACTTTTATGTATAATTTTATGTTGAAATGTCCCGGTTTATAACGTTATCTGACAACGTTAGTTTTTAATGTTATAAAAAACGTGGGATTTACGTATTATGAAACGTTGCAAATACGTGGGTTTTGTGTATTATACAACGTTGCTTTTATGTATTATAAAACGTTGCAAATACGTGGGATTTGTGTATTATACAACGTGGGAAATATGTGGGTTTTGTGTATTATAAAACGTTGGAAATACGTGGGATTATTGTATCATAAAACGTTGGATTTTTTTATAAATTTGGGTAGGATTTTTCTTTATTATTGGAAAATTTAATATATATTTAAAAACAACAAAAATTTATTGTACAAAAAAAATACTTTGGAAAAAAAGTTCCCAATTAACAAAATCTAAAAAATATTATCTAATAATATTATACTTAAAGTAAACAAATTAAATTATAACAAAATAGTTTTAACAAAAAATTTACAATGGTATTTTAAAAAGAAAAAATATTGCCTATATATATAACAATTTTCTATACAAGATACTACAACTTTTAAATCAATATTAAAATTAATTAAAAATACCCAATTAACAAAATCTAAAAAATATTAATATAATATTATATACTTAAAGTAAACAAATAAAAATATAACAAAATAGTTTAGACAAAAAATTTTCAATGGTATTTTGAAAAGAAAAACTATTGCCTATATTCATATAGGTATTAACAATTTTCTAGATACAAGATACTACAACCAAAGATTATCTTTGACTACAACTTTTAAATCAATATTAATAAAAATCTAAAAAATCCTATTTAAATATTAACTAGAAAAATTCAAATATAAGTAACATAACTTAAAACATGGCCTAAAAAAAATAACAATGCTGGTATTTTAAAGAGAAGAAATATTGCCTATTAACAATTATTACAAATTTTCTAAATAAAGGATTAAACAAATTATAAATTAGCAACAAAAATAAAAAGTCAAAGAAATTTAAGTAGTTACCTAGTTAAAATATAAGTCTAAATAAAACAATTAACAATGAAGGTGAGTTTAAAGTAACAAATTTTTAATTTTCATTAAGGGTTTTGATGCTTGGCAAAATAAATTTTAGCAATAACGAATATATAAGAAAAAATGTGAGGATTTTTGCTTTTGAATAAAAATTTAGAGCACAAGCATTAAAAGGAAAAAATACAAGCAAAAATAGTATTTTTGCCTATATTTTTTTATACACTTGAAAGTTTTAAAATTGATTTTGTATAGTATACAAATTTATTTATTAAATGCAAAAGATTGTGACCTAAAATTGATTTACATATGGATATAATTTATTAATATAAAAATTATTAAGAACCTTTGATTGTTAAAAAAAATCTAATAGATTTGGCTGGTAACCAACACACAATGGTAAATGATCTCCTCCAGTGTCAGCAAACATTAGAAAAGTTGAAAAATAGTTTAATATTCTGAGTTTCCTTTTTTCACAACATTTTGTTGTTTCCCTGGGTAACCAGGTGCTGGCAAAGCATCCCTTATTTCCTTTACTTCTGAAAAAATATTGGTTTATCACATCATCATAAACTTCTGATCTGGATCTTTTTAGATTTTTAGCATTCCTTTGAGTAATCACAATTTTTGCCTCCGGAAAGAATTTAGCCAGTCATTGCCAGGAAGGTTTTCTTTAAAACAACTAATTATCACTGCTTTGTGGTTTAGATATGACTGCACTCTTTTGTATCTTGTCTTGCAAAAGATTATCCATTATCCGCAGATCATCTGTGGCAGATGTAATCATTACACTTGCAATCTACCCAAAGGATAGACGATTGTTTATCACCTCTGCCACGGCCAATTCAATATTTTCTGGGTGATAATTTCTTTGATACACTGTTCCAGGAACATGTTTATGCTTTTAAGGCATCGTCACAGAACAAAACTTATTTTACATAAGGCATCGTCCAAATAACCCTAAAAATCCATGCAAAAAGCAACTGTTTAAAAAAAACACTAACAAATTGTTTGTGGTGATTGTTTAGGTTACTAAAAGTTATTTGCCATCCCTATCAGATAAAAATTACCTTATCTTTTAATTATTTTTCCAAAAAACACGGAAGAATTTGCACAAAATTTCGCACGATGTCAACACTTAACCTAAAATAAAGAAATAAACACTTCGTGATAGAGCGGTAAATTTGAATTTTTCTTCGTTTGTTCCGTGTAACCCATAGAAATAATACCACAGAATTTTGTGATAATACTATGGTGTAACCTCTGTTGTTCCATCACCTAACTACGATAGTAAACCTTTATTGAAACTATAATAATTTTAGGTATCTAAAAGTAGGTTTTGTGTATTTCGGCCTTATTTTTAAAACTATGACTTTAAAAATTGTATTGCATAGTTAAATTTGATTTTATAACTAATGTTACAAAGACTAAAAATTTTAAAAAAATCCACATTAAAAATTTTCTCGACGGGACTTAAAATAATTTTATGTTGCTAAATGTGTGTTTTGGAACGTTGCTGCAACGTTTCTAGCATACAATTTTACAACGTAGTTTGAAAGTGGGTTTTGTGTATTTCGATCGTATTTTTGATATTATATCTTTAAAAAATGTATTGCAGAGTTTGATTTTACTTTTATAAATAATTTATTATAAAAAATAAAAAAAATCCACATTAAAAAATTTGCCGGCGGGACTTAAAATAATTTTATGTTGCTAAATTTAATGTGTGTTTTGGAACGTTGCTGCAACGTTTCTAGAATACAATTTTACAACGTAGTTTGAAAGTGGGTTTTGTGTATTTCGGCCTTATTTTTGAAACTATGACTTTAAAAATTGTATTGCATAGTTTGATTTTACTTTTATTATTAATGTTACAAAGGATAAAAATTTAAAAAAAATCCACATTAAAAAATTTGTCGACGGGACTTACAATAATTTTATGCTGCTAAATGTGTGTTTTGGAACGTTGTTGCAACGTTTCTAGCATACAATTCTGCAACGTTGTTTGAAAGTGGGTTTTGTGTATTTCGCTCATATTTTTGATATTATGACTTTGAAAATGTTTTGAAGGGATTTATTTTACTTTTATAAGAAATGTATAATAAAAAAAAATTGAAAAAAAATCCTCAGTAAAAAAATTTTCGTCGGCACTTTGAAAAAATTTTATGTAGCCAAACGTGGGTTTTGGAACGTTATTGCAACGTTTCCAGCAATACAATTCTGCAACGTTGTTTGAAAGTGGGTTTTGTGTATTTCGCTCATATTTTTGATATTATGACTTTGAAAATGTGTTGAAGGGTTTTATTTTACTTTTATAAGTAATGTATAATAAAAAAAAATTGAAAAAAAATCCTCAGTAAAAAAATTTTCGTCGGGACTTTGAAAAAATTTTATGTAGCCAAACGTGGGTTTTGGAACGTTGTTGCAACGTTTCCAGCAATACAATTCTGCAACGTTGTTTCAAAGTGGGTTTTGTGTATTTCGGTCATATTTTTGATAATATGACTTTAAAAATGTGTTGAAGGGTTTTATTTTACTTTTATAAGTAATGTATAATAAAAAAAAATTGAAAAAAAAATCCTCAGTAAAAAAATTTTCGTCGGGACTTTGAAAAAATTTTATGTAGGCAAACGTGGGTTTTGGAACGTTGTTGCAACGTTTCCAGCAATACAATTCTGCAACGTTGTTTGAAAGTGGGTTTTGTGTATTTCGCTCATATTTTTGATATTATGACTTTGAAAATGTGTTGAAGGGATTTATTTTACTTTTATAAGTAATGTATAATAAAAAAAAATTGAAAAAAAATCCTCAGTAAAAAAATTTTCGTCGGGACTTTGAAAAAATTTTATGTAGCCAAACGTGGGTTTTGGAACGTTGTTGCAACGTTTCCAGCAATACAATTCTGCAACGTTGTTTGAAAGTGGGTTTTGTGTATTTCGCTCATATTTTTGATATTATGACTTTGAAAATGTGTTGAAGGGTTTTATTTTACTTTTATAAGTAATGTATAATAAAAAAAAAATTGAAAAAAAATCCTCAGTAAAAAAATTTTCGTCGGGACTTTGAAAAAATTTTATGTAGCCAAACGTGGGTTTTGGAACGTTGTTGCAACGTTTCCAGCAATACAATTCTGCAACGTTGTTTCAAAGTGGGTTTTGTGTATTTCGGTCATATTTTTGATAATATGACTTTAAAAATGTGTTGAAGGGTTTTATTTTACTTTTATAAGTAATGTATAATAAAAAAAAATTGAAAAAAAAATCCTCAGTAAAAAAATTTTCGTCGGGACTTTGAAAAAATTTTATGTAGGCAAACGTGGGTTTTGGAACGTTGTTGAAACGTTTCCAGCAATACAATTCTGCAACGTTGTTTGAAAGTGGGTTTTGTGTATTTCGCTCATATTTTTGATATTATGACTTTGAAAATGTGTTGAAGGGTTTTATTTTACTTTTATAAGTAATGTATAATAAAAAAAAATTGAAAAAAAATCCTCAGAAAAAAAATTTTCGTCGGGACTTTGAAAAAATTTTATGTAGCCAAACGTGGGTTTTGGAACGTTGTTGCAACGTTTCCAGCAATACAATTCTGCAACGTTGTTTGAAAGTGGGTTTTGTGTATTTCGCTCATATTTTTGATATTATGACTTTGAAAATGAATTGAAGAGTTTTATTTTACTTTTATAAATAATGTATAATAAAGTATAAAAATTAAAAAAAAAAATCCTCATTGAAAAATTTTCGTCGGGACTTAGAAATAATTTTATGTATCTAAACGTGGGATTTGGAACGTTGCTGCAACGTTTCCAGCAATACAATTCTGCAACGTTTCCAAGACAACGTTTTAACTACGTATTTCCCACTTAAAATCATACATTAAAATAACGTTTCCAAGACAACGTTTTAACTACGTATTTTCCACTTAAAATGATACACTAAGACAACGTTATGAGTATAACAAATTATTATACAAATTTGCAACGTTGTCTGAATGTATGCAAACGTTATTTTCTACCAGGGTGTTTATTTAATGTTATTATAAATCATATAAATTTGGTGTGGGTCCCATATCTAATAATCGCCACTGATGTGTGGTATTATTTGATTTTAAGATATTTAATGTATAATATGCTCAAAGTTGCAATAAATCTTATATTTTCCAATAAATTATGTATTTAATTAGTACCCTGGTATACTCGTCACTTCCCTTGCATTCAAATTTAGAAAACACAGATATTTCAGAAACTGTTTGAAAAAGTGACTGGCCCGGTCTGGAACAGTATGTTTATTATATTATCTATGTTCTCATAACAAAATACTGTTTAATTTTCTCCGAAAACTATATAAACAAAATGAGGTCAAAAGTTGCCCAACTTTTGTAGAATCACCCATATATATATATCCGATATTTTGATGTATATATATATAAATATCATGATATTTTCGAACGTGTAAAAAAAATTAAATTTAGGTGACCATCGAGCGCGACCTTTTCATCAGGAAAATGTTCACAAACGCTCCCTTGCTGTGGAATTTGCTCGGTTTTGTGGCGGTATCAAGGCCGGCTTTGTGTTACTGTTCCGTTTTGATTAGAGCCTTGACGGCCACCTTGATTCACCAATGGAAAAGCATGGGAGAGCAGAGCAAGGCGAACAACACCGACAACTACAGGAATTTGATGGAGACGACTGTCAAACTAATCGAGTTGATGGCTTTGGGGCAGTTGCTGCCTCCGCCGCTATCGAATATCGGGGATGTTTTGCAGTTTTTAAAGTGTTTCGAGGTAAGAAGTTTTGATTTTATTTGATTTATTTCTATCTCTCTTACTTATCAAGAGCCACTAAGGGGTAGTCCATAAATCTCGTGACGCTGGAGGGTGGAAAGAAAAAACTTTATTGATACTTATGTTATTGATCTATGTTGCTCCTAAAATTGCTTTGGAACTGTTCAAAATTTCATAAAACGGTCTAAAAATGCTCTGAAAGCGTTTAGAAACTCCTGAAACCATCTTATTCTAGTAAAACTCTCTTATAAAACTTTTTAAAATATCCCAAATTCTCCTAGAAACAGTGTATCCAGATCATACCTGACGAGTTTACCCATTCGACTTTCGTGACGCGTTCGTGACGTAGCGTCCCTAATTCTAAGAATGTTTTTTAAACCTTGCAGTGAGAATATTCTTAGGATCATGCTATATTTCTTCTAAAGAACATGCTTAAAAGAAATATAGCATGATCCTAAGAATATTCTTACTGGCCTATAGGCAGGTTCTTAGAAGGTGCAAAGTTTTAGTGGTAAAAATTGGTCTACCCTAAACAAATGCTTAGAATGTTAAAAAAGTAATTGCTATAGAAAGTTAATTTAGGAATATTCCTGTTAAGCATATTTAGTTCAGTTACCTATATTATAGTAAAATATACCAAAAACTACGTATAAAGGTATACTAAACCTATACTTTAGTACCTAATTAGTAATTAGTATTAAATACTAAGTAAAAAACACAATCCAAAATATTTTTTTTATAGTTATTTGTCAAATTAAAACAATATTCGATAACCAAAATACTTTTACTATAGGTATTTTATTTTATGTTAAAAATAAATATTTATTAATTTGTATACCGATTTTTTATTTCTGAATTAACATTTTTATGTATAATAATCATATCTTCAACTTCAATCTAATCTGACTTATCCCACAACATTTTTCAATTTTACTTTTTATATATGAAATAATGTCATACAACTTAGAGGTAAAATTGTTTATTTAATATTTTTAAATAAATAGGTATATATTAATATGTCGCAAAATTTTTTAAGGGGACGAAAAAAACATTTCTTTGTCATATTATGACAGTGAGGTGTATTTGTCGTCTCCTGAAGAATTTTACGAATGTAGAATACAACATATTAGAACGT
This sequence comes from Brassicogethes aeneus, assembly GCA_921294245.1. Taxonomy (NCBI): domain Eukaryota; kingdom Metazoa; phylum Arthropoda; class Insecta; order Coleoptera; family Nitidulidae; genus Brassicogethes; species Brassicogethes aeneus. The sequence continues at coordinate 56,432,199 of OV121135.1, forward strand.
GGGTATCTGACATATTAGGAAATATTCTCAAAAGCTTCCTAGAAGCTCCATAAGAAACCTTCTAAGAACATTCCAAAAACGTATTCTTAAAATGTTCTTAGGATGCTTTTTAGGAAGGTTTTAAGAGGCTTTTAAGAATCTAATTGCATCATTAAAAGGGTATCTATTGAATGTTTTAAAAGTCCCTAAGAATATTCTTAGCAATAAGGAAAGATTCTAAGAATATTCCATTATTCCTGGTCATATCTTCTTAGAAGATTCTTAAAATTAAATTTTGCTATCATACCATACTAAGTTTTTCAGTTTTTTCTTGCAACGCGAAACACAAATAACGTGCGAGATTTAGCTGTGCAATTGAAACTTTGCGAACCAAATTTGTCGAGCAAGACTTCTGCCTTCCTCTCTTCTATGAAAACCTACTTATTTATTTAAAAAAGATGTGCAGTTCTTTGCTTGTTTAGCGTATTTCAGTAGCAATGAACGAAAGTGAAGTGGTTAAACTCGTCGTGTATAATCTGGAAACGTATTAAAAGTGCATCAAATGTACTATAACTGTCGAAAATTTCTAAAATCTGACCTAAACTTGACATTATTTTTATACGGGGTGTTAATTTTCTCCAGATCGTCGCAATATTAAAAGAATGCGTCTGGAGCTACATGAGGGACCACATTCCATCCCCGGCTCTGTTCGTCTGCGACACCAACGGCACCTATTGGCGGGACCCGACGATAGTGCGCCCCCCCGAAACCTACACGAACGCCCTGAGAATTATAATGCAGCGAAACATCAAAACTTTGGGCCCCATGTACGCCCAAATGTTCATTAACGTGCCCAAACACGATTGAACAGGTATTTTAATTATTATTATTATTATTATTGTAAATGACTGAGGTTTTAAATTATATTTTAAATAAAACATTAATCGAATATATAATATATTTATTTGTTCAGGGGTCGTGTAAGTTACATTTTAACTTCATGAAATCCTTGTCGGACAGTAACTTCCATTTGTATCCTAATATTTGCGAAATTTCTGCTTCAACCAATTCGTATGAGCGGCTGTTGGTTTTTAACCAGGAATAAAATTCTTCTGTCCAGTCGGGACTTTTCGGCCAATCAGTTTTTATTATGACGGCATTTTTGCGGATGTGCAGCCATTTTAAATTTTTACCTGTGTAAGCTAGGAGCAAAACTGTTGCTGTCGAAATTCTTTCAGTAACTACCTAAAAGTTATGACTTATAAGTAGGGGGATATTTAGGTACTAAAAACTGAAAAATAGGTAACTAAAAAGGTACTAAAAAAAAGCATTTTGGGTTAAAAAAAACAGCATTTTAGGTAAAAAAAAAACATTAAAAGTTTAAGTTTCGTTTATAATTAATACCCAAACACAGAACATACCCACAATAAACTATTTCCATGCAATAAACTGTTTTACTGAGTGACACTCACTACACAAGTTCTATGACAGAACATAAGCTCACTAGTAGTGAGTCACTACAAAGAAGGTAACTGTAAAGAAAGTTACTGTTACAGTCTGTAACCATAAGAAAAAATTCTATACCGTTGAGTTGCACGCCCTGGATAAAATATTGGCACAAATTTTAAAAAGAACAAAAAAAATAAAATAAGTAAAAATACGTAAAAATAGGTAACAAATATGTGAAAAAAACTGACAAATTAAAAAATATGTAACAAAAGTATAAAAAGGTAGTTTAAAGCAAAAACCTCCAAAAAAGGTAAAAAAGGTGAAAAAAAGTTTAAAAAATAGGTAACAAAAGTATAAAAAAGGTAGTTAAAAGCAAAAACCTCCAAAAAAGGTAAAAAAAGGTGAAAACAAGTTAGGTTCATATAAAAGAAAATCTTTTAAAACACATTTTGGCATTATTGGTTTTCAAATAGTTACATCGGTTAAAAAAAGGTAAAATAACTAAAATCCCATCCCTACTTATAAGGTTACAACATATGGGTGAATATTTCAAAAGTGTAACTCAATCGGTTCTGGCTTGTTATTTCAAAAGTTAATATCCCAATGAAAATAAGATAATTCATGTCTAGTTTAATTAACTATTTTTACTTCATTCCTTACTAATTTTAGTCTAAATGAGCATAGTAAAAATATACTTTAATTTTTGTGTCGCAAACGTCATTACCGTGCCTTGTTCACACTCGAAGACCAACAACATATTATTTTCTTACATTTATTTACAAATTAAATCTTGCAATATCCTGTCTAACACAGACGAAGAAAATACAAAATAATACAATGCAAGCAAGAAATTTCATTTTAAAATGTTAACTTTTTTAATGCCGTTTAAACTTTGTTCACACCCATGAGCGTCATTGCCGTGGCTACTTAAAATGGGTCTAATTTCATATTTAAATGCTCGATACATTCGGAAAATGCCGGAAGTTTTCGAACGTCTGATGTGGAAATATCCTGCCTGTCTAACGTCCACTAGCATATGTCAAACCATAAAGTTGTGACGTGCGCCGAATGAAAACGAAAACGGCTTGTTACGTCTAAGTCCGTCATTGTCGGGGTAAGTATTATTTCAGTTTATGGACATACAAAATATTTACATTAATACAAAGGAGTCTTGCCTTAACAAAAAGCAAATGGTAATTTGAAAATTCCATTACATTTTCGAATAAACATTGTGAAACACTCTAACCTTAAAATCATCATTACCGTGCTCGTCATTGTCGTGTCCCTTACATGTAACCAATTTAAAATATTTAATTTCAGTGGGAAATTAATTAAAATGACAAAACCACGAAACTAGTTGACCAACGAAGCTAAAAGACAAGCAGAACGTGAGAGACGCAGAAGAATAGAGAGATGACCAAGTAAAACCGTGGGTTCAACTTTCTAAAAAAGACAAATATCTATGTTCATGAGTGAAAAAGTCCTAAAAGTGCAAAATTAATTTGATTTGCAACTTTTTTGTGTTCACGAAAATGGTTCCGAAAATCGACAGTTTTAAAATATTCACCCATAGGTAAAAGGAGTAGGTACATTTTGTTATTAACTAAATAAAACATTTACCAGGGTTGTTAAATAGGTGCATTCCCTTATTAAAAGAAGCAAACTCCCGTCGACACGTTCATGAAAGGATTTTGATCTGTGAAATCGGGCTATACATTTATGCCCGTACACTTTTAAATCGTTTTTATAGAAATCTATTGCCGTTATCAACTCATCATTTTTTAACTAAAAAATAAAATAATAACAAACACAAACATTTTATGATTACAAAATTACCCACCTGAATATGAGTGGAATTATACAAAATACTTTTAACAGGAGCATTCTCCTGCCATATCAACGGTTTGGGTTTCACGCACTCCAATTCTAAGTGCACGCACAAATTCTGGTTGCTCTTCCTACACTGCCTCCACACTTTTGGGGACACCGGGTATATATTCTCATCGTCTGGCGTGTACCTATTTTGAACTATATGTAGGTGTTTTAAGTTGGTATTGCCGAACAGTTCTACAACGTCGTCTCCCAGGTTTTGCGGACTTATCACTAGCTTCTAAAATGCAGTCGTTAGTGCTCATTAGACTGGGCCAAAAAAATCGACTATTTTTTTTGTAAAGTATTTCTAAAATATTGTTCGGGTCAGGAGCGAGTTTTTGTCTCAGAACTCCCAAACCATTGAGTTTAACAAAATTGACTTAAAAATATTTTTTGAAGAACATTGAATGCTCTACAAAAAAAGTCTGATTGCAATTTCCCGTCAGATGAACAGTTTTCTTACAATCATGCCTTAAAAATTGGTATATCAGTATCCGTAAAAAAAATAGATATTATTATGGAAAATTAAATGCTCTACAAAAAAAGTCTCTTAACATTTTTGGCTAAATTTACTCCATCAAAAGTTATTCAAGGTTAAAGTTGAAGACAACGAAATTCTTGTTTTTTCCGCTGTAGATTTTTTTTGGGTCAGTTAAAAACTTGAATTCTTTTATCGATGATAATCTTTATATTATTTATAAAATTACTAAAAATTATGAAACAATAGGGGAATCTGTGTGTCACCGTCAAATGTCAAATTTTATAAACGCAATTATAAAGGTTATGAATCGAAATGTATTTCTTGAAAATTGACAGTTTTTCATAGTGAAAGTAAAGAAAATGTTTTTGAGCACTTTACAGTGGAGTCTGTGCCCGAATTTAAGTTATAGTTTACTGCCGGCGATATTAAAAGGTCAGTACAATGTTCATATAAACTATTCAAATATTGGCGTTGAGAAACTATTTAATACTTTTGTATTTTTGTATTGAGATAATAAAATAATTTTCACATTTAGTATTATTTTACAAGAAAGGCACTTTATTTTAACGATTGTATGACATTTGACAACTGTCAACTAAATTAAAACTAACTTCAGCCCGTGACTAAAAACCTGAAAAACAAGAATTTCGTTTTTACTTCAACTTTTACCTGAAATAACTTTTGATTGAGTGAATTAAGCCAAAAATGTTAAGAGACTTTTTGTGTAGAGCATTTGATTTCCCATAAGAATATTTATCGGTTTTTTCCGGTTACTGATTTTTACATGAATTACAAAATTCCAAAGATAAAAGATCAAATTGTACAACTATACCAATTTTTGAGTTCTGAGACAAAAACTCGCTCAGGAAAAAAAAATTTAATTGCGATGATAGACCTCTTAATATTACTTTCACAATCATTTTTTTTGTCACCTCAAAACAATATTTTCGTTATACTTTACAAAAAAATTAGTTGATATTTAAATAACATTTTTTTTATTATTATTATTATTTATCAAAAAAAGCAAGGTTTGTCAATTTAAAAATAATAACTCACATTTAAATTAAGAAATACTCCTACATGTAATAAAGGGTAGTTGACCCTTGTCGTGTTGACTACATACAGAGTTTTAAGGGTGACCAAGCACGTATTTACAACGCCATCTAGTAGATATTGGGCTTCTTTGGGATCTAACATCAAATCAATGAGCTGCAGTGTTTTTAGTTTTGTTAGGTTGCCCATGAGCCTTTTTAAGGCTTCCAAAAGCTTCCCGCCAGTTCCGAACAGTCTGATACGTTCGGTGTCGTCACGAGTGGTCATGTTGCAGGGAAATGTGAATTTTAGCGATTCTATGTTGCTACCAACACCGATTTGAACGTTTTCTTTTTCCTGATCTTGCTCTGTGTACCAGGAAATCATGTTCATGAACTCGTATAAGTTGTAGAAATTCAGCATGGGCATTATGGTCAGGTAGCGGATTTTTTTGCCGACGGTGGACAGGCACATTTGGGCCCTCAGATGGTCCAGAACGTACTGAAATAAATATACTCTTTACCCGCTCAAAAATACATTAAAATATACATAACGTATTTTTACTATTACCGGTATACCTGCCAGCCAGAGTAATAATTGAATCTGGCTCTAGTTAAGGTAGTGTCCTCTAAAACAAATCGACTCCAAACCTTTGGTAGATGAAAGGCTGAATACCAAGACTTACACACCAAACTGCAGTAATATTTTTCTCGTATGTGCAAGTACGACAATATCTTTTCCAATACCAAATCTGGTAGTTCCGACCACTGTGAATACTCATGGTTACCTGCGTCTTTTTCTTCTTCTATATCTATGTAAACCGCTAGAAAATGAGAAAGTTATTAGGTTAAATATCAGGCACCTATATATGGGTGAATATATTGAGATATGTCTCCCAAATGAAAATGATTTTTTATTTTTGGTGATTAAAGCGCCATCCGTTGCATAAAATTTAAAGCAAAAACAGATTCACGGAAGATAGAATCAATTTTTGTAACACCTACATAAATGGTTATAAAATTATTTCTTTAAATTTTTTATAATATTTTATATTTGATTCGATTGCTTTAAATAACAGTCACGGAGGATAGGTTTTAGACTTTTAAAACATTGTAAAAAATAATTAATTGCGGTTAAAAATCTGGAACCTGACCTGTAATATCTACTTAATTATGAAAGATCAAAACACAATAAAAGTGTAGGTCAAACTCATTTAGTTTTATTAAATATCACGGGGTAACACCATCGGGGGACATTTCGTGAGATTCACCCATATTTGTTTTGGAAAACTATTTTCAACAGTAAAGACGACGCAGTGATCAAATGATAGATTAAGCTTGTGCAAAATGAAACTTTCATGTGTCTTGTAATAAATTAGTGAATGATCAAACAAAAATGATGTTTGGTACCTTTGCTATCCGTGGACTTAGTGCTATACATCTTTGTCCACAATTCATCCGAAAATGAATGGTGTCTATCGGTTTTGGCCCATCTTGCGGCTACAAAAACACCGCAATAAAAACATTGTAACAGTAAAAGTCAGATGAAAGTTTTTGTTTTTTTTTCGCAAAATAATGTATGGTTAAATTTGCGTACCTTCATCGTTTTCATCGACTTTCCAACACCCCGGGTTCATAACTCCACCACGCAAATAAAAACAGTCAAACAGTTTCTGACCGACTTACGCAAGCCACTATAAATATGAGTTTGTCTATATTTAAATATAAGTATGGCTAAAAATAAAGTTCCTACTACAGGCTTTAAGAGATGCTTTAGATGCATTGTAAATATATTATTCTATATAAGGTTTATGTTAAATGTTGAAATGTTTAAATAAAACGACCTAGGTATTTAGAATATATTTTTAATGAACGTCACAATTAATAAATAAATAAATGTTTGGTATGATTTTTTTGAAGCACTTTCATTACAACCATCTTCTTTGCAACAGGACAAACAGAAATATTCATTTTTACTTTTATCGCAGATTCCCATTCCCAAACCTTTGTTGACCATGTCGTCGTCGAAAGAACATGGTCCCAAACCGCATTCCCTTTTTATGGAAAATCCATTTTTAACTACAAAAAAAAATCATAAAGATCAAATTGTAAAACTATACCAATTTGGAGGTATGATTGTAAGGAAACGGTTCATCTGACGGGAAATTTCAATCAGACCTTTTTTGTAGAGCGTTTAATTTTCTACAAAAAATATTTTCAAGTCAATGTTGTTAAACTTAATGGTTTGGGAGAACTGAAAGAAAAACTTGCTCAAGAAAAAAATCTAAAATTGCGATAATAGACCTCCTAATATTAATATTATGGACTCAAACTCACAATATTTTTTTTGTCATCCCAAACAATACTTTCGATATACTTTACAAAAAAAATAGTCTATTTTTTTGACCTAGTCTAGGATAAATGCATTGTTATAATTGTTACCTTACACATTAAAAAAATGTAAAATTCTGTCTAGCGGAAGTTAAGTCCCTGATAGCAAAATTTGATTTTAAGAATCTTCTAAGAAGATATGACCCGGAATAATGGAATATTCTTAGAACGTTCCCTTATTGCTAAGAATGTTCTTAGGGACTTTCAAAATATTCAATAGATACCCTTTTAATGATGCAATTAGATTCTTAGAAGCTTCTTAAAACCTTCCTAAAAAGAATTCTAAGAACATTTTAAGAATACGTTTTTGGAATGTTCTTAGAAGGTTTCTTATGAAGCTTCTAGGAAGCTTTTGAGAATATTTCCAAATATGTCAGATACCCACGTTCTAATATGTTGTATTCTACATTCGTAAAATTCTTCAGGAGACGACAAATACGCCTCACTGTCATAATATGACAGTGAAATGGATTTGTCGTCCCCTTAAAAAATGTGCGACATATTAATATATATTTATTTAAAAATATTAAATAAACAATTTGACCTCTAAACCATAAGTTGTATGACATTATTTCATAAAAAGTAAAATTGAAAAATTTTGTGGGAAAAGTCAGATTAGATTGAAGTTGAAGATAGTTGAGATTATTATACATACAAATGTTAATTCAGAAATAAAAAATCGGTATACAAATTAATAAATATTTATTTTGAACATAAAATAAAATACCTATAGTAAAAGTATTTTTGTTATGAAATATTGTTTTAATTTGACAAATAACTATAAAAAAATATTTTGGATTGTGTTTTTTACTTATTAATTAGGTACTTAAGTATAGGTATATACCTTTATACGTAGTTTATGGTATATTTTACTATTATATAACTAAATATGCTTAACAGGAATATTCCTAAATGAACTTTCTATAGCAATTACTTTCTTAACATTCTAAGCATATGTTTAGAGTAGACTAATTTTTACCACTAAAACTTTGCACCTTCTAAGAACCTGCCTATAGGCCTGTAAGAATATTCTTAGGATCATGCTAAATGTCTTTTAAGCATGTTCTTTAGAAGAAATATAGCATGATCTTAAGAATATTCTCACTGGAAGGTTTTAAAAACATTCTTAGAATAAAGTGTGCTATCAGAGGTTAATTTAATTAAATAAAAAATATTTTGAAAAATAATACCTAATAAGAAGGTAGGAAATTAATTGTTGCTTAAAATATGTTACATTAGTATTAAAAGCGCTATTTGTTACACTGAATAATTGCACCCAGACCGTTTTTATATTTATAAATATTCGCGAACAAAAAATTTATATATTAAAAAACACGTATGCAGGTTTTAACTTGTTGGTTTATTTTTCTTGGTGGTAAAAATAAAAATTTATTTTTTTGCCCAATTTCTACTGCGATGGTGATTGAAAAGCTAGACTTACAAGTTTTTGTGATATGCACAACACATCTGTCATGTTTTGAGGCGCATGGTTTTAAATCCTGAGGATAGCATGGTTCGTCTTTGTGCCTTATGCATTGATAGCATGTGAGATTTTTCTCTGAATCTGAAAAATAAATGCAATTTAAATTAAAACAGATAATGCATAAGTTAAATAAATAATTTGCTACTCACAGGCAATCACGGTCGATACTAGGAACGTAAAAAACCACAGGGTTGGGTACATATTTTATTTAACATGTCTCCCTTTATACTGAAACGCTTTTAGGGTTTCAGTGAAACTGGATTAAATTCAGCTGCAAAATACGAGGGACCTTCGAAAAATTTATATTTTATTTTTAACATGTTTGTTTTTTTTGTGAAGAAACCATTTAAGTTGGATGCCATGTTGCCAGACGAGTAGAGGAGATAAGATTAAGAAGAATTCTGCCTGTGATTATGTTCTTTTAATTCGTATTTTTTAAACATACTTTTCTGCGGAAACTTTTTGTTTGTCTCTCGTAGTGTAGCTGCGCGCGTTTTCCAATTTACCGTCTCTATTGAGAGAATACGGCCCACTTTTGCTGGGTATCCGAGCATCATTAACTGTTTTACAGCGTTCCCCGAGGGATGAGTTACAAATGGGAAGAGGTTTAACGCCAAAGGGGAAATGGAAATTATCCATCCTTCTGGAAAGGAAATCTGATAAAACCGACTGGGCGTTTTTTACTTATTTTGCGAGAATTTGTTTGGTTTTAGTTTTATACATTTTTAAACTTATTTAGAATTTATTTTTTAATATGTATACTTAAATGTTGTTTTTACTCAGTGGAAAATGTAATAGAGGTTCTAGATCTAGATTAAGTAAATATTATTAATTTGAGCTTTTGCTTTTGAATTATCGAAATTTTTTTGTTTTTGCATAAACCTCTTGATCTTTGTTGGTTGATATTTTTGTTAAACATGTTTAAGAAGAAAATTAAAAAAAATTAAACAATTTTAAAAACCTAATTTTTTTAAATCAGGCCATAAATAACGGAGATAAAAAGGTTTATGAAAAAAGTTTAATTAAAAAATATTTAAAATTTTATTGGTTTAAACATTTTTTAACTAAAATTTTAGGTTTACATAGGTATATGTATATAAATTTAAAATATTATCAACAATCATGAATTGAAGACAACATTTACTAAGTATACTTATAACAGTTCACTTCTGTATTAAACAATATTATTTTCAATCCATTTTTGCAAAAATGTCTAACTATCAAAATAATTTATTTGGGCAGAATTTTGTAAATCCTAAATAAATTTTTTATAAGATTATTTAGATAAATTGGTAAAGTTAAATTTTTTAGTATTTAAAGAATAGTTCTGAGACATTTAAAATAAAAGTTTACACATATAAAACTTCTTCTACCAAAATAGTTTTAAATGTTAATTTTTTTTTATTTCAAAACGATTGATAATCAAAAAATATTTTAAATATAAAATGCAAATGTAAAGTTTAAAATATTGGTTTTTAAAATTGAGGTTTTAATATTTTATCCTACAAAATTATTGATTTAAATTTGTAGAGTCATTTAAATGATAGTCGATAAATTTTAATACAAAAATTCGTACATTACATTTAAATGTTAGTTTTAAATTAAACTTTAATTAATTAATTATTAAAGTGGTAATTTTTTTATTAAAAATTATCGACTTACATTATAATGTAAAGTTATAAATTTTGTGTTAAAAATGTATAAGTAAATTTAAAATTGTTAAAAGTAAAAAGTGTTGAATTTGTAAAATCATTTAAATTTTTAATCCAAAAATTACCTACCACTTTCAAATTAAAAACTTACATTTAAGTGTAATTTGAGAATTTTTGTATTAAAAATTAATCAACCATCGTTTAAATGACTACAAATTTAAACCAAAATTTTTGTAGAATAAAATATTTAAACTAAAATTTTTCAAAATCAATATTTTTAAGCTTAAAGTTTTGCAGTGTGTTTTGTACTTAAAACATTTTTTTACAATCAATTGTTTTGAGTTTAAAAAAAATTGACTATGTAAGTTTCTGTTAAAACATCATTTAGCACTTTAAAGTGCCTAAACTTTAATCTTCAAATTATTATTTAATAAATGCTAAAACGGCGTGCCATATTTAACTGTTTATGAGATCAACAACCTCATGGTCCATTTTGGGTAGAAACACCCTGTATACCTAGTATTTTTTATTTTACATTTTTTCTGACATGTTTAGATATATCATAAATGAAAGGCCAAAAATACTAAATAAAGTAAATTATTATTAAATGTATATTCTTTGATGTATTTCTCAAATCAAAATTTCATTTACCACTTTAATATACAGGGTGTACCGCACACTAACGCCATACCAATTTTTATAGTGTAGTTTTTGAGTTATAAGGTTTTTAAAACTATTTTTTTTACTATTTTAAAACTTTTATATGTATTATAGAAATTATTTTTTCTTTAATAAAAAGTTATAGTTAGTTATAACTAATAAGTAATAAGTAATGTAAGTTATAACTAATTTGTTAATATGTGGGTAACTACAAAGTAATAATGGTTTAAACGTTTTTTTATACTTTTCACTTTTTAAAATTACTTGGGACACCCTGTATACTCAAATCATTTTTAATTGGAAAATGTACCTACTTAATTAATATTTAAAAAAAAACTTAAAAGTATAAACAATTTTTTATTAAAAACGTTATTACAAAAGGTATGTTTATTTTTTTATTTAATGGACGATTTTCTTGTTCCCAATTAGGTAACATCTATTACAATTCAATAAATATATTTTATAAAAAGCTGTAAATCACAAAATGGACGGATTTTTAGTTCACAATATTACTATTTCTAATACACTTATAAATAAATAAAATATGTACAAAAAATGCTTTGAACACAAAATTTAATGAATTATATACCTAAAGTACTTTAGGTACAAATTATGTTAAAATAATAAAACTGAATCACCAATTAATTTCATGACTCATACTTAAAAATTTTTAAAGTACCTACTCATAAATAAAAATGATAAAATAGTGCCATAAATGTGCTAATTAACACCGAAGCATGATAAGTTTTCACTGTAGCACCAGACTGAAAAAAAAGTCAATGAAAATAAGACAACCTTATAAAAATAACATGATTACTTACGATAATATAATAATTACACCTATCACCTCTACAGCACTCAGAACACTTCCAATCCTGATACCAAATGTGCGTACAAGTGTCCATAAGACCGCGTCTATGCTTTTCGCATTTTTCCTTTGTCGAACATCTCTTTGATATGTAATGCTGTTTTAAGGCCCCCTCTTGCCAGTATGGCGTTGTACCCCAACTGATTTCAGTTTGACATGTATCCTCTCCATACTGGCAAGTTTGTATCGTTCTCGTGCATTTACCTTCGTTATCTTCCTGATTCTCGCAAACATAACATTCTAAGGCTTGGCCTACAAATTAATTGTTAGGTTAGGTTTAGAGTTTTCACTTATTAGAGAGCTTAGGCGACTTACATATGTTTATTGCTATGGAAACAATTATTAAACATGTAAACAAATGCTTATCTATCATTTTTGGGCCAATTAAAATTTAAAATACTTAGAAAAACAAAGATTTCACCACACCCACTGGATGTCAACAAACAATAGTGTCGCAAGTTACGACTCTAATGGGAAATTAATTGATTGTCTTGAAGTCTTAATTTGCAATTATGGCTAAATATTTGTATTATATGTATCGTTATGTAAATAAAAATTAAAATATAATTAAATTAGACTTTAAATAATTGATTATTAGATGTATTTGAGACACATGGAATTAGTTCGTCGTAGTGTCAATAGATGGCTTTTGGGTGAATGTGTCAAACACCATATGAAAAATTGTTAGTCGTGTAAATAATAAATATCCAACGTATTTTGTTGATTTTCATTCTTCACTGCATTAAATCGATGGGAAAATAATGTTAAAATAATGGAGGGCATTCTGTGGAAATGGACAAACTACTGGAACGGTAAATAAGGTAAAATCTGGGAAGTGAAAGTTAACATTTTTCTTTCAGGCTGGCAGATACGTTGGTTTGTGTTGGAAAACGGTGTTTTAACTTATTACAAATCCCAAGAGGAAGTGGATCAGGGATGTAAGGGATCCCTCAAAGTCCAAGCATGCGAAATCAATGGTAGAGTATTAAAAAATTAAGTGAAGGAAAATCAATAGTGGATTAATTGAACTTTAATTTCAGTTAACGCGATTGATAGCACGCGTATGGATCTTGTAATACCGAATGAACAGCATATGTATCTTAGGGCTGCCTCTTCACAAGAACGGCAGCAGTGGTTGGTAGCACTGGGCAGTGCCAAAGCCTGTGTTCATCGAACCAAAAAGGATTCCAGTAGTGAGTCTAATGTTCAGAATTGTATGTTGTTTTTTTATTTTTGACTTTTCTGACCATTTTGACCGTTTTTGGCCATCTCAGAATTTTGACCATTTTAGACATTTTTGACAACCTTTTTATATATTTTATTTCATTTAACATTTTTTTCTACAACATTTTGGAAAATGTAATAAAAAGTGTTTTAGATACATACCTAACAGTTCACTTCTGTATTAAACTTCATACTTTGAGATGTAAGGGGCGCAAAAAAGATTCTTTTCAAACCAAAAAGTAATTTTAATACAATTAATGTGTAAAAAGTTACTAGTGCACTAGTGCATTAAATTGGGAAAGATTAGGGTTAAAACAGTTTGGCCGAGTATAAGATTGGGAAAAAGTGAGGTTAAACACGTCTGACAGATATCAGATTGTTAAAAAGTGAGGTTAAAACCAATTCATAGTTATCAGATGTCAGATAATATGTGAATTAAAATAGACTTTAAATTCTGAAAAAATATTATTTTGCATTTGTTCTAGTTAAAGTATGGTTTTCAATTCGTTTTAGAAACTTTTTAAAACTCGTTTTAAGCTCCGCTCGTGCATAATTAAATTAGTTATTAAATAGTTATTAAAACAGTTTGGCATAAGTATATATACTTATCTTATAAGATTGGGAAAAAGTGAGGTTAAACACGTCTGACAGATATCAGATTGTTAAAAAGTGAGGTTAAAACCGCTTGACAGTTTTGAGATGTCAGATAATATGTCAATTAAAATAGACTTTAAATTCTGAAAAAATATTATTTTGGGTTTGTTGTAGTTAAAGTATGGTTTTCAATTCGTTTTATAAACTTTTTAAAACTCGCTTTAAGCTCCACTCGTGCTTAATTGAATTAGTTATTAAATAGTTATTAAAACAGTTTGGCATAAGTATAAGATTGGGAAAAAGTGAGGTTAAACACGTCTGACAGATATCAGATTGTTAAAAAGTGAGGTTAAAACAGCTTGACAGTTATCAGATGTCAGATAATATGTCAATTAAAATAGACTTTAAATTCTGAAAAAATATTATTTTGCGTTTGTTGTAGTTTAAGTATGGTTTTCAATTCGTTTTATAAACTTTTTAAAACTCGCTTTAATCTCCGCTCGTGCATAATTAAATTAGTTATTAAATCACGTTTATATAACTAGTTGCATAATGTACTATTATGGTGCAAAATACAAAATTAAAAATCAAATATATTTTTTTAAATAAAAATGCAGATTCTGTATGTAAATGGTTTTAATGACTTTTAGCTGATGGAAATCCAGATCAGCTTAAAACAAAAAAATCCGAATTAAGACTTTACTGTGACTTATTAATGCAGCAAGTGCATGTTATTAAAACTTCTGCACAAGAATCTGAAGGGCCTAACATAGAGGTAATAATTTAAAAATATAAACCAAACAAAAATAAAGTTAATTTATAATTTTTTAAATTTTATTATATCTAATTCCTAATGGATTTTAATATTTTTTTCAATATTGTTTAACCTGATTTTTTCACTAAAACCAAGATCTATTCACTTAAAAAATAAATTTGTATTTATAATTATACTTGAAAAATTGCAAGTGCATAAAAAAATGATTGGACAGAATTTTCAGACTCGTAATTTTCCCTGTATAATTACAAAAAAATATTTATTTCCAGTTTGTAAAGGTCCTGGTTAAAGTGAAAAGATTAAGTTACACAATATTGAAAAATGTATTAAAATATTATATGACAAATTTAAAAATGGTAAATTTTGTAGCTTATTTTATTAAAATACCTAAAAATTGAATTTTGATCTCCTTTAGAAAATGGACGAATCAACAAGACTTTTAGGGGCAACTTGTGATACGTTTATTAAAACCCTGGAAGAATGCATGAAGTTGACAAATGCAAATATAAAATACCAAATTCCTCACAATGGTGTAATTTTGCCTCCAAATACCGGAAATCAAAATGCAAAGAAAGTAAGTACTCATACTCTTGGTGGAACTTTAAGAATAAATTGTTTGTTTCCAGA
Source organism: Brassicogethes aeneus (assembly GCA_921294245.1). NCBI lineage: Eukaryota > Metazoa > Arthropoda > Insecta > Coleoptera > Nitidulidae > Brassicogethes > Brassicogethes aeneus. The sequence goes on from OV121135.1 coordinate 56,447,285, forward strand.
AACTTAACATAAGAACAAATTCATCAGACTCAAGTTAAAAAATCTTGTTAAAACTTGTTTACGTAGGTGTATGTTATTACTATAATATTATTGTTATTTATGTAAGTTCCCTAAAATTGTTTTAGATCTCTTTATTTTTTTGTGTATTGTTTTTTTATTTTTCTAATATTTTTTATAGCATGTTAATTAGAATTAAGAATTCATATAGCCAAAGTATTTATCTACTTTTCCTACAAATTATATATAAATAAATGTGATATTTTAATCTGTTTATTGTTTTATTTTTTATTAACTTTCCCACGATTTTTTTAGTTTTTATTGCATAAATTTAATTAGGAAAGGTAAAACTCAAATATTTTGCGGCTCATATAGGCAACCCAATATACAGGGATGATTTCGTAGTTGCCTAACCAAGGCACTTGTTTTCGATATAGTTGTATACTGGGTTGCCTATATTCAGCAGATATTTTTTTATATTACAATAGAAACAACAATAAAATCATTTTAAGTTAAAATATTACTGAACCAGTTTTAAAATTAATATTTCGATAACAAATTATACGTTCTTTCATGTAGGCTTACTAATATATCGATTTTTCCTATCATGTGTTTACATTCACAAAATAATCGATAATTTTCCTAACCTTCTGATTACTATAAATTTGTATGTATTCTCAAACAGAAAACTAAAAATGTCTCTGTTTAAAACTAGAGAATTCTGGTGCACTCGTTCGGAAGATGACGAATATTTCGATCAAAATTCGTTGATAGTGACGAGATTGAATACCGAAAGCGATTTTATAGTAACGGGAAGCCACAGTGGAGTTTTAAAAGTTTTTAAGCCGTCCAGTGAGGTGCAGGAGAATAAAGCTCTATCGGGATTCAAACCAACCGATTTACTGATAGAGCAGATTATCGGAAATGCGATCTTGCAGGTTGGAGCTGGAAGATTGATATCGTAAGTGAGCGTTTAGCTCAAAAGTTATTTCACTCGATGTTGAATGAATTTATATTGCGTATTCTAAAAACCCACGTTCATATTTTAGTCTTCATTGTTTTTTTATTTCTTCTGACGTCCTTGTTGTTTCATCATTCATCAATTATCTATTTGTCAGGAACGGTTTAGAATGCATTTTAATTTAATGACGCGTTTCGTTGTTATAAAAGGTTTTTATGTAATTAAAACGTGTCTTTTTCAGAGGCTCATTAAATTTTCAAATAGCAGTTCTACATAGTAGAATTCTTTCTATTTATACGTTAAGTACGAAGGAAGGGTCAACTGAATATGGTAAAATATTGTTTCAATAAAAATGTTGTATAAATATTAGACTGGGCCAAAAAAGTTGACTATTTTTTTTTTGAAAAATATATCGATAATGTCATTCAGAATGACAAAAAAAAATTTCGTGAAAATTTTATCCTTTAATATTAATTTTAAGAGGTCTATCATCGCTATTTTTGATTTTTAGTCATAATTTGATGTTTTACGTTAGAACTGTCAAAACATTAGAGTGAAAAAAATTCCTTTTCACTTATTTCTCTATACAATTAAATTCTCTACAAAAAAGGTCTGATTGAAAATTTTCGTCAGACGAGCCGTTTCCGAGTAATTTAGCTCAATAAATCGATGTGTTTTTTCGATTTGCCCTTTTTATTTTGAAATTTTGTAACTAATGAATCATTGAATACAAAAAAGGTCTCTTAACATTTTTGTCTATATTTAATTCTTCAAAAGTTATTCACGATTAAAATCGAATAAAAACTTAAAATTTCAATTTTTTCTTCGTGAATAACTTTTGAAGAATTAAATTTAGGCAAAAATGTTAAGAGACCTTTATTGTAGAACATTAAATTTCCTTTAAGAATACCACGTTAGCTTTTTTAAATATTCATTAATTCATTAGTTACAAAATTTCAAAGTAAAAAGGGCAAATCGAAAAAACACATCGATTTATTAGGCTCAATTACTCGGAAACGGCTCGTCTGACGAAAATTTTCAATTGTAGAGAATTTAATTTTATATAGAAATAAGTGAAAAGGAATTTTTTCACTTTAATGTTTTGACAGTTCTAACTAATTATGACTAAAAATCAAAAATAGCGATGATAGACCTCTTAAAATTAATATTAAGGGCTCAAATTTTCACGAATTTTTTTTTGTCATTCTGAATGACATTCTCGATATATTTTTCAAAAAAATAGTCCATTTTTTTTGCCCAGTCTAATAAATATAACCAAAAAACACTATTTTAGGGACTCAAAACTTGCTGCACGTCCTTTACGAACATCACTTGAAAAGATCCGCAGCTAACTTTGTGATCGGTCCTTTTGGGGGCATAGGCAACCGGGATTTCGTTTGCGTACAGTCGCTGGACGGGTTGCTTGTTTTTTTCGAGCAAGAATCTCCGAGTTTCAGCTGTTTTTTGCCGGATTTTCTGCTGCCGTCGCCGATGTCTTTCGTTTTTAAAACCGACAGCTTCGTTACTTGTTCATCGAACTGGTGTGTAGAAAGTTATTGGTGAGGATATATATCTTGTGTTTTGTTTGTTTTTGGTTTGCCACGATTATAGTTTTTAGATTTGCAGTTTTAAATACTGCTATTTTTAGAAAAAATTATGCTCACTTTAGCTTTTTCATTTGTAGATAAATCTCCGATTATCAAGAAAGTTCGATGTTTTAAAATAATTATGAATATTTATTAAACATGTTAAATAAAACGATACAACTACCGGAATTAAAGATAATTTTCTTTATCTATTTTGCGTTCATAATGGGTGCTGTAATGAGATACTTTATCCCACCCAAAATTTTGATTTTATAGGTTGGCTATACAGCAAACAGCATAATATTTTTATAATTTTTTTACTTACGAGACTTTTCTAGCAATAAATTATGGCTTTAAAGCCAAAGAAAATCCTTTTTTTCTTCTAACAGCCGTTTATTGTAAATAAGTAAATTAAGGACGGCATGGTGAATCGATTTTGACATTAACTGTCAAACCAATGACTGTGTTACCAACTATCTAAAGTAAAATTCGACCAAATTAAATTTAAGGTATAAAATTAATTTTTTTTTATAGAATTTTTGCAAAGTAGATAAAATAGCATAAAAAACTAATTTCATAAGACCTTTTGTCGCACTCGTCCATTACAAATGCACTCGTCCATTACAAAATGACGTCTTATGACATTAGTTCTTTATACAAAATATACCTACTATTATTTGTTTATAAATAAAGATAATAATAATAATAAAAACATTTTTGACAAAATTAAAGAAAGCAAATTTTAATAAAAATTTTAATATTTTTAAAGATTTACATTTATTTTACCTCTGTTGTTCATTTAACTAAAAAATCATGCCTATAGCAGAGTTGACCAAGTACTGAGTACTTTTAGTCGTATTTCAATTACGAGTAAAAAGTACGAGTACTTTTTTACTCATAAGTATTTTTCATTTGAATTACTTATTACTCGTACTTACAAACCAAATTTAATGTACTCGTAAAAAATACTGAAATTCACGAGTAATATATACGAGTATTTTCGTTTATTATATGGATGACTTTTTGCCAAAATATCGTAAGCATTAAAACATTTTGTTTGGAAGTATGTTTTAAATTATATAATATATAGTATAATATAATATATTATAGCCTAAGTAATTAGGTAAAATTATAAACTATTTAAGAATTGTTATTATTTTGTGTACATAATGTTTAAAATAAATAATTTTATAAATTTGTATTTGTATTTTTATAGCTCAAGACCAAAGTATGTATAATGTACACTCTTTAAAAATGAATTAGTCAAAAATGATCAATTACCACAGTTATTAGTGAAAATAGTACTTACGAGTAAATATTTTAAGTACTCGTACTTAAAATTTTACGAATACTTTTTTCAGTACTCGTGCCCAGCTCTGGCCTATAGGCATATATTTAAATGCAAATATTATAAAATTTAATGGATAACAATTAATTAAACTAAAATTGTACGTTTTTCTAACTGTACTTGACAAAATATTAGTTTTTAAAGTAAAAACAAACAAACAAACAAAAATATAAAAACACTGTAATGCTTTTTAATGCGCGTTCTCTTTTTGTTTTTATTTTTGCCAAAAAATACTGTTTGGCTGGATTTTTGTATCTATACCTAGAGGTATTTTGGTTATTGTAAATTATACAAGATGTCCCTTCACAAAATAGTTCGTTTATAGAAGTTTTATACAAAAGTTGATAATAACTAAGAAACTGTATCTATTAAATGGAAAAAACAAACGTTTGCAGAAAAAATTGATTTTTGAGGGTTTTCAGAACAAGAAAAAATTAATGTAGCGTTGTAGAGGGCGCTGTCTGCGGCACTTTGCATAAATTTATATTTTTGCGCATAAAATAATATTTTTTTCTTCATTACGTAAAAAATTCACGGGTGAGTTTTACGAGGGAATTTTTCGAAAACGGTTTTTTGTAAAATATTGGTAACTAACTAAAGATCGCCTTAAAATAGGAAAATAGGTAGATGTCAAAAAATGTTAGGTACCTAACGAAAATTTCACAACATTTTTTTAAACCGTTTTCAAAATATCCCCTTGTAACACTTTAAAAAACTCACCCAGTGTATAAGGTCTTATAATGTTTTAAAACTATTTTTTCAACTTTTTACAGAAAATGGTGGATGCGCCGGGATTAAAAAGTACATAATAGTAATGTCATAAGACGTAATTTTGTCGCACGCGGACAATTTATAAAACGAGCGACGAAAGGTCTTATGACATGAGTTCTTTATGCTATTTTATCTATTTTGCAAAAATTCTGTAAAAAATTAATTTTATACCTTAAATTTAATTTGGTCGAATTTTACTTTAGATAGTTGGTATCACAGTCACTGGTTTGACATGTAATGTCAAAATCAATTCGCCATGCCGTCCTTAATTTACTTATTTACAAGGATTTTCTTTGGGATTAAACAAAATTTATTGCCAGAAAAGTCTCGTAAGTACTAGAAAAATCATAAAAATATTATAACCAATAATATGCAAAATATTATGTTGTTTAAAGTATAGCCAACCTATAAAATCAAAATTTTGGGTGGGATAAACTTTCTCATTACAGCAACGAAAGCGGTGTTATAATAAAGTCATTATGAACGCAAAATATATATTTATAAAAAATGCATATTTGTTGTATTTTGTTTCTGACTTTCATAATTTTAATCGTTTTTCAGATTAAACATTTCTAAATTTTTTCTTGATTTACTAACCACAAATAATATTGTTTTGTTTTTTCCTGCAAGTTTTGATTTTTGATTATTTTTCACGATTTTTTAGTTGTCTAGTTTTCTTACAAATATCTAAATATACCTACACTGAAAGAAATATATACTAAAGTTAAATAAAAAAATAATTAGGGCAAATATATTTTATGTTTCATATATAGACTACCACATACATTGCTAAAACAAATATATTCGTTTGGTTAGAAGCCTATTGCTGCCCTAGCAATATAAATGGTGTTTCTAGCAATATTTTTTTGCTGTAATTCACTTATAGTTTACATTTTATAGTAAGGGTAAGTTTATTTTTATTTAGATCTAACATATCTTCTTTACAATAAATGTATTACAAAATTTACCATACATTCATAATAAACAGTAGTATAAATGTGTAAAGCACTAGTATAAAATTTTTAGTATAAATTTGTATTTACTTTTAGCAACAAATTTCTTTCAGTGTACGTATTGCTTAATACACACCTGCAGGCAAAAAAACTGCCACAATTTTAATGTTACAAACTACAAACTCATGTTAACAAATCTGATTTGTATAACAGTGTGGACTTGGTGTTTTTAATATTTTTATTTTTACTTTCTTTTTGTTAAACTAAAAACTTAATCGTGTCATACTGATTACCCCTATAGGACCCAAACATAATAATTATAGTAATTTGTTCGATAAATGTCCAGCTATAAAAAATTGTCGGAAGTAAGCGAAAGAGACAACGATGATAACAGCAGCGACTCCGCCACTAAAGTGTCGCCGAACTGGATCTACAATTTGGGAGAGTGCGCCATGGATATCAAGGTAATCGAGGACAACGCGAAAAAAGAGTCATCCATCATGATTTTGGGCGAGCGAAACTTATTTTGCTTGAGCGATAGAGGCAGACTTAAGTTTATGAAGAAACTCGACTACTCGCCCATCTGTTTTTACCCGTACACCTTGGGTAGGTAATTTCGGTTTATAAACTTTTATAAAGTTTATTATTTGGATCCAACATTTTTTTAATATAAAATTTGTCAGTTTTACTTCTCTATTATTTTTTTTAAGTTACAAGTTTATCAAGTCATCAAAGCACTAGTACTTTTCCTGACCGTCTCTTACCTTATTTATAAAAAAAACTGGCAAAAATCTTTGATATACGCTAAAGAAGTATCGGGTTTTAGCAACGCGCGCGCCATCTGGTGGACTTCAAAAACATTGCGTGAATTTAAGAATTGTCAACAATACATTTAAAGCATACGAACTGTACATCATTTTTAAATAAATTGGTAGTTTTTTCACAAAAGAGGAAGGCAGAAGTCTTACTCGACAAATTTTGTTCAATTGCACAACTAAATCGCGCACGTTATCTGTGTTTTACGTTGCAAGAAAAAAATTAAAAAACTGGTTTAGTACTCGATTTCGATTGATTATTCTTTATATCATTGATTAAGAAACTCAACGCTTAAATGCTTATATACTACAGTCCGTTCAGGCTAAGTTGAGCGCTTTGGTGGGGGATCATGTGGCCGTTGATTAATTTAAATATCGAATCGTCGCGAGATTTCGGTAACAAGAAGATGATTTATCAGTGCCGCCACTTGCCGTTTGTTAATACAGAGCGACTACCGAAATACATGTATTTAATTGTGCCTGAACATAGAGATTATGGACGGGGTGACATTCCTTAGACCGCTCAACTTAGCCTGAACGCACAGTATATATATAATATATAGTTACGTTAGTGTGTGTATTTTATCTAAGGGATTATGGTGAATTATTGTGTTTTTAATTGTAAATAAAATTCAAAAACTAAATCGTTGCATTTTCATGTTTTGCCTAAGGATCCAATTCAGTAATAGACCAGTGCAGAAGCCTTTAAAAATGGTAAAAAGAGAAAAAAAATTACAGTAGGATGAAACCCATTGGAAAAGGAGGGGAATATAATAAAAATTAAAGGAAAAATAAATTACGGGCGATCTGAGTTCGGGAAGTGGGAGGGGGGGTTTAAGGGTAAAAAATGGTTTATCTCGATTTTCGGCAAAACTACAAGTCCTATGGAAAAAAGTTAAATGTCAAAGTTGTTGGTAATAAAAAGATCTACAACTTTTGTATTTACAATTTTTTCACATAACCTCAAAATTTATGTGAAAAATTCATAAAACCAAGTTTTTGGTTTTTTATTTTTATCTTTTACAAAAAAAAAACTTTTTTCCACGAAATTTGGTGAAAACTTACCTTTTTATGTCCCAAATACACTGTAATTTATTTGATTTGAAATATTTATTATTTCGCTATATTTTGACTTAATATCAAAAAAGCACCCTAATTTTCAATCGAAAATTCTCGCGTCAAAATATCAGCTTTTTTCAAAAAGTCGGTGTGCTTTTTGTTCGATGAACTCTCTACTTTTTGATGGTGTAAAAAATATACATTACTATGGTAAATGTTCTCAGAAAATACAAAAAATATTATAATGAATAACGTAATCAGAATGAAGTATCTAAATTCAATAGTAAGTATGATTTACATGTATTTTTATATTTTATGAGATTTCCTGACATAAATGTTATTAGAATTTAATAAATAAACTTTTTAACTAAAAAAATTGCAACAATCACATTTTTTTGATGAAATTGTACATAATGATTAAAATAAATTTTCGTTATTCATTATAATATTTTTTGCATTTTCTGAGAACATTTACCATGGCAATGTATATTTTTTTTACACCATCAGAAAGTAGAGATTTCAACGAACAAAAAGCACACCGACTTTTTGAAAAAGCTGATATTTTGACGCGAGAATTTTCGATTGAAAATTAGGGTGCTTTTTTGATATTAAGTCAAAATAAGGCGAAATAATAAATATTTCAAATCAAATAAATTACAGTGTATTTGGGACATAAAAAGGTAAGTTTTCACCAAATTTCGTGGAAAAAAAATTTTTTTTGAAAAAGATAAAAATAAAAAACCAAAAACTTGGTTTTTTGAATTTTTCACATAAATTTTGAGGTTATGTAAAAAAATTGTAATTACAAAAGTTGTAGATCCTTTTATTACCTACAACTTTGCTATTTAACTTTTTTCTATAGGACTTGTAGTTTTGCCGGAAATCGAGATAAACCATTTTTTACCCTTAAAACCCCCCCTCCCACTTCCCGAAGTCAGATCGCCCGTAATATATTTTTCCTTTCATTTTTATTATATTCTTCTCCTTTTCCAATCGGTTTCATCCTACTGTTATTTTTTTTGGTTTCAAAAATTATCGACCCTGGTCTATAAGTACATTTGTTGGTGCAGAATTAACTAATAATAACTTTACCTAATATAATTTATATTTAAAGTCAAGTCAAATCCAAGACGGACTAAAACAAAAAACGCCAGACGCGTGATCAGTCGTTTGCAGGTGGATAGAACGGTTCTTATTGGGCGATTCTGAGTTGTGAAGCGTGCCGAAAATTCTTGCCAGGGCCGCATTATGTCGCGGTTATTAATAGCGTATTGTTTGATTACTTCCTTTTTTTCGCGGCTTTCATCTTTGTGGTTATTTTTGTTATTGTTTTATTATTAATACTTGTTATATAACGTTGTTTGTTGTTATTGTTGTTGTTATTGCTATCATTGGTTTGGTTATTTTGTTTTTATTGTTATTATTATTATTCAATTAAGTGCGTATCTAGCACAGACGAAGCTGAACATTTTGAGGACTTAAGCCCAGTTAAAAAACGGTCTAAAAGAAATCACTTAAGTTTGGAAATAAAAGAGGTTATTATAAATGTTTTCATTAAACTTTAATTATTAAAGTTTAAAACAATATTTAAAATAATTTTCAAAAATTTAAAAAATATAATTTTCGTAAAAAATTTAAAAAGTTTACATTAAAGTTTAAAAAAATAAATTTAAAATAATAATGAAATTATTTCCCAAAATTTTGTTAATTTCGTAATTTAAAAAATATAAATTTTATAAATATTTTAAAACCTTTCCATCAAAGTTAAAAAAAAAAAATTTAAAATATTAAATGATCAATAATATTGATTCAATATATTTTGATACGGCCCAGTGCAACAATTTTTGTCGATCACGTGAATAGAGCATGGACAACGCATGATTGTGTTTATGTAGAGTCCGGCTTGGATTTGACTTGACTTTAGGTTTGGATATTTTTAAGAAATTTGTACAAAATAATTTTTGCACAAACATAACTTTAAAATCAGCCATTTTGATATTTGAGTTCTCTAAAGAATTCTTAATCAACGCTTTTAATAATGCTAAATGCTGTTTAAATTTAGACGACTTATTTGTTTGACGATTTTTACTGAATTGAAATGTTAACACTTTTCACGTTAATCATTACTAAAATGTGTATTTATTGTATCTAATAGATACAATTTATATTTACAGGGACTATGAAATTTATTTCTTCATTCGGATTAACACTGTTGATTGGAAAACCGATAAAAACTCAACCCAGGATTTCCTCTCGAAATACACCCAACAACACAACAAATCGTGCCACGGTTTTTTGTTCGATATTTTTTAACATTTTCCGGCTTTATTCTCAAAAAACACTCGTTTGTAACATAAGCGTTTGACAGCTGATTATTAAAAGTGGTACTTTTGTTACGATGGTAACTAGCGATACTTCTTTAGCGTTTTACCAATGTAAAAATAAAAAAATTGAAACATATAATTTAATTTTAGATGACAGAATCTTAACCCTCATCGTCTCCGAAACAAGTACACTAATAATCTACCAAAACAGCTCGGTAAAATGGTCGGCTCAGCTACAATTTCTGCCGATTTGTATTACAAGAGCGTTTTTGAGAGGTATATGGGGTGCGACGGTTTTGCTATCGGAAGAAGGCCGCCTGGAATGCTGTTATTTGGGAACAGATCCCAGTCTATTTGTTGCACCTGTTCTAAACGTTAAGGAAATCAATTTTGACGAGGCCGAAACACAACTGGCGGAGTTAAATAGGATTATTAAGAGTGCGCATGGAAATGGTAAGAAAATCAGTCGGCTAGATTTTATGTTTAAAGTAATGCGAATTTTTTAAAAAGTTTGTCCTTGCATCCAAAACAGTAATAATGTCCCAGAATATGTGGACAATCTCCCGATTAAAATAGTTTAATATTTTTTTATCTATTTTGCGCTCATAATGACTTCATTATCTCACCCAAAATTTTGATTTTATAGGTTGGCTATACTTTAAACAGCATAATATTTTGCATATTGCTTATAATATTTTTATGATTTTTCTGGTACTTACGAGACTTTTCTGGCAATAAATTTTGTTTAACACCAAAGTAAATCTTTTTTTTCTTCTTTAACATTAACAGCCGCTTATTGTAAATAAGTAAATTAAGGACGGCATGGCGAATCGATTTTGACATTAACTGTCAAACCAATGACTGTGATACCAACTATCTAGGGTAAAATTCGACCAAATTAAATTTAAGGTATAAAATTAATTTTTTTTATAGAATTTATGTAAAATAGATAAAATAGCATAAAGAACTCATGTCATAAGACCTTTTGTCGCTCTTTCGTCGCTCGTTTTATAAATTGTCCACAAAAAAGACAAAATGACGTCTTACGAGATTAGTTCTTTAATATACTATTCAAAATGTTGGTTACTAGAAAAGTTTCCTTAAAATGGGCATTTTTAATCACATTTGGCTTATTTAGTTTGCCAGGGACGGACTGGCTCTAACAGAGTAATGCTATTTTTTTAACCACCTGTAGAATAAAGGCACAACTAAAAAAAAAAATGTACTGTTTACAAAAAAAAAGTATTTCTCGATTTTTATGTAAGAATGTCATATTCTCGCACGCAAAATCGTTGAAGAATGAAGCTCATTCTTAAACGATTTTTGGTAACATTTAGTTTTTAAGTATTGGTACCCCCAAAATGTCAAACTGATTAATAACCTCAAATTCATTACTTTTATTGAAAATGAAGCCTTTATTATTGTTTTGTAATATAAAGTTTGCTCCAACAATGCATTTTAATGCAAAATTTTAAGTTTAATGTGTAAAAGTGCAGTTCAGGTTGTACTTGTGCAGGATAACAAATATTGTCATTTTGTGTTGCCAACTGACATTTTGCGAGAAAAATCCCCTAACTAACAACGACCACAAAACAATTAAAAAAACCTAAATAAAAGTTAAAATCGAGAAAATAGTATAAATCACACGTTGCAGAAGGCTATTCTCGCACTCATTCGTTCGTCCACTCGCTCCTTCGTCGCTCGAGGCCAAATTTCGAATTCGTGCGAGAATATGTGGCCTTCTGCAACTTGTACTTTAATATACTATTTTTACATTTACCTACCGATTCAAATAATAATGTCAGTGTCAGTTGAAAATAGAGTGTTTTGAAATTTATAGGAACTTGTCATATTATTTTGATGCATTCTATCTAAATCCGGGAGATTACCCACATATTCTGGGTAGTAGGGCTCGGATTTTTATGCATTTAAAAAGTCAAAAACATGCTATACCCTCTCTAAAAATGAAATAGTCAAAATTTTACTATTTGAATTAGTACCAGCATTGTTTACTAATAAAATAGTCGTTTTCACTTTTAAATAGTTATTTTTTACTATGTAAATAGTTAGTTTGACTAATGTAACACTAGTCACCATCTTTGACTATTTCTGAGAGTTAAAAGTAACTAATTTCTTTAATCGTTTGCGGCCAACAACAAAGTATTATTTGAATTAAATGCGTATACCTAAGCTCCATGGTTAAATGACCCATAAAAACAAATAAAGATGCGAAAAGTTTAGCTCAAAACAGCGACACAAATAATATATTCATCTTTAAAATATTATAAACAATATTTATTGACAAATAAAATTGATTTTTATAAGAGCGGCTGATAGCCGAATGGGTTATGACAACAGCTTGACAAGTGACAGACCTGAGTTCAATCCCCGGCTGGGTCAAAACTTTTTTTAAATTTAAATCTACTAATTTGTCTATATAATTCAGTAGAATCTGACTAATTATTAGTGACTGCTTTTTCTCTATGATAATTAGTCAAATATGACTTATAATTAGTTATTTTTGACTAATTCATTTTAAGAGAGCATAATATGTAACATATTACCTTTAAAGCATAAAACTATGCCGTAAAATTTAGCTACAAAATCGTTCCTACTTAAAAATTTCCAGTGCCGTGCATAGATTTTTTTTAAATAGCTAATATGAATTCTTAAAAACTCTCAAAAACTGACGTAGTAGGCCTTGTAATTTGTAAAAATATGGTGTTTTTTGCTCCAAAAACACAGTTTATCAAGATCTACACTTTAAAACAAATCCGGTAAAATCGCACAATAAATAAAGATTTTACAGGGGTGAGTCGCAAACAATTGGGCACTCAGTGCTAAAGAGATAAATTCTTTGTCCCAACCGGCTAAATCGATTTTGACGGGACTTTCATTAATTAAGGTAGAGGGCTTTTCAGAAAGCAATATAAGTATTTTTTTTAACCCAGCAGAAGAGGAAGAGGCTGTCAGTGGCTGTTTGTGTAGCAATATTTTTTCAAAATAGTTTCGTATATCTAGCTTAAGTTGACATTCTTAAGACAGTTATATCAAGCTTAAGAAGCCATTTCTAAAACAATTATATCTATCTTAATGTAACATTCTTAAAACAGTTATGAGAGGAAAAATAAATATATAAACGATATTAAAAATGATATTGCTTACTTTGTGAAACCTTAAGTAAAGTAAAACAAAAATTATCGACCAGTCGATTATTTTAAGAAAGAGAAATTCAGGAGAGTAAAAATGCAGATACATTTTGAAAGTGAACTAAATGTGTCGTTGATTAATTTTATTTTACAATTAGCCTTTAAAATATACTTATATGTTTAAGATTAATGTTTAACACAAACAATTAAACTCTCGTTAAATAATTATACTTTCACTTAAACAACTTTTCAGACATCAAGGTGACAAACGCTTCGGCAGAAAAAGAATTAACAATAATCATCAACGCAAGCCCGCACCTTGAAGAGGGCGCGTTCAAAACAAACATAAACACTACAGAAAAACAAAAAATGTGCGTCATAAAAATTGACGTCGTACCCCAAGCTGTGTTCGAGGAACTTCAACTATCCTACTGCGTTAAAACGCCTTTGAAAGTAACGCCGCAAGTCCATTTTTTCACCAATTTATCCGAAAGGACTTCGGTGAACTGCCATTGCTTTTTGGATGAGAGTTACGAAGTTTGCAGTTTGAATTTGACGGTTGTGGCATCGTATATTTCGAGTTTGGGGGTTCCCCGAACGCTAACCAAGAACGTTATGTTGCCTATAACGTTGGCTGTGGACAGCTGTGCTGCGCAGAAAGACTCTGCGCATAAAGTTACGGTTAATGTTAACGAAAGTCCAGTGCCGTTGACTGTTTTGTTTCCTGGTAAGTCTATATAACATATGGGTGATTCTACAAAAGTTGGGCAACTTTTGACCTCATTTTGTTTATATGTATAGTTTTCGGAGAAAATTAAACAGTATTTTGTTATGAGAACATAGATAATATAATAAATATACTGTTCCAGACCGGGCCAGTCACATTTTCAAACAGTTTCTGAAATATCTGTGTTTTCTAAATTTGAATGCAAGGGAAGTGACGAGTATACCAGGGTACTAATTAAATACATAATTTATTGGAAATTATAAGATTTATTGCAACTTTGAGCATATTATACATTAAATATCTTAAAATCAAATAATACCACACATCAGTGGCGGCTGGTGGATTTTGCGTATACGATATCTCAATTATTAGATATGGGACCCACACCAAATTTATATGATTTTATAATGAGAATTAATAAACAAGTTCTGCGCAAGCAGAATTTAAATTAAAGTTTGCGAAAAAAAGATAACCGAAACATCGAACATGGAACTGACGACACGGTACTGATGAATGGGATATAAATTTGAGATTATAATTCGGAATTAAGTATTTTACTGATATTTTTTATTAGTGGATGCTACTTATGAACAAATCACATATAACCTTATATAAATTACAATCAAATATATATACCTACGTAAAAAAATAACTACTCACCACCGTAATGAAATTTTGACTGAAACTATACGTGCATTCACCACAACTTCGCCGCTTGCATTGTTTTCAAGATGACTATCGTGCAAAGGGCGGACTCTGTAGGTAGTTTTTTACCAACACTTTAGTTAAAACTAGGACTTGACGTTTAAACTTCAATATTTCGTAGGAATTTTGAATTTTAACATTGGACACAGAACTGACGGGTAAAAGTGAGTACAAAGATTATCATTTTTTTTTTAAATTGCTATTATTCGAATCTATGATAAAATATGAAAAATACATTATTTAATGTTTCATAGTTTGTAGTGAAATTGAAAAATTTAAGATAAATTTAATATATTTTAAAATAGAATCACACAAATATTTGATTCAGGATTTGTGACCCGCCAAGGTACTGATGTTTTGAATATTTATTAAGTTTAAATACATTAAAATTGGGTGGACAAATTAAAAAAACCTGGATTTTTTGTAATATACTAAAATATTTACAAAAAATATTAAAATACCTACTCTATTGACTGATGACATCAAGTTGTCCAACTTTTGTAGAATCACCCATAATACAGTGTTTTAAAAACCTACAATTTTAGAATTTTCCGTGGAAAACTCCAACAACGCGATAGGGTTTAAAAACATCTCGGGTTCAGGAAAAGTGGTGTCGATACTGCTGGCCAAATCTTCGGGAAGGTATCGACTACAATCGGACTCATTTGCCTCGCTCAACTTGCTAATTGAGATCATTCTTGTGCGTTTAGCGAAGCATTTTTCCAATAAGTGCGAATTTAAGGTTTCCTACGCTTCAGCATTGCCTGCTAACGAGCTCCTTTCTTACGTAAATTCGCATTTTAATGTGCGACAGCGGGTGAAAAATCTCCAGGTAATAATTATGTTCATTATAGTTTAATTTTGTTAAAAAGCAGTGGCGTAACTACATGAAAGAATACACAGAATACATTCCTTTTTTTACACGATAGAAAGTGTTTCTACTATCTAAAAATGATTTAGTCAAAAATGACTAATGCGAAAAAGCAGCCACTTATAATTCTCGTCAATAGCAATTTACGAAAATACCATCAAAAGTTAAAAAAGTAGAACAGTTTTTGAGATATAGTCAATTTTCCATTTTATATGGAATTGACTATATCTCAAAAACTGCTCTACTTTTATTATAATTTTTGACGGTATTTTTGGATTCAGGGGACTATTTTACATAAGAATTGGCTGATAAAATTTTGGGATTCCATGGTTAACAATGGTACAAGTGAAAAAGCAGCTACTAATAACTGTAGTAACTAGTCCTTTTTGACTAATTCATTTTTAGAGAGTAAGGTTTTATTACTCCGCGTCATTTAGTATGAGATCAAAAACAACATCCTTATGATGCCCCAGCCTTGATATTCACCAGATATGACCCTGTGTGACTTTATTGTTTACAAAAATAAACATGACTGAAAAATCTAAAAGCTATCCCAAAGATTGAGTAGGTACAAGAAGTTTTTTGGACCCTGGTATAACTGTGTAATAGTGTTGCGGAAGTTCCGCACACTTTTCACATCCGCTTCTGCATCTGGTTACGCATTTTGTATATTACAAACATTTTTTTGAAGCTTTTATAGGTGGTTTTAGTATCTTTTAAGATTCCGATTTAATTAAAAAAAATTGTTCGAAGTGACTTCTTTTAGGTAACTTGGTCAAATATGCCAGAATGATAAAGAAAGTGATTTGTGCATAAAAATAAAATTTTAAAGGGTTTTAAATAAAAAATAAACAAATTTTTAACATGACCGTCGCATACTTTTTTTTTGTGATTTCACACCTTTTTATTTGATCAAAACAAAAAGTATCCCCATGTTGTGAATTTTAGGTTAGAGTTACCACCGGTAAACAACCGACAACAAAAAAACATAACTATTTATGTTGCTATTTTATCACTATAGACGGTCATGTTAATAAAAAAAATACGAATAACTTTAACGTACCTTTTCCATATCAAAATACACGACAGGAACTGTAAATATATCGCTAACTGAATTGCAAACTTAACGGTCGCCATTTGCAATAATAATATATTTTATTCACACATGCAGTACAATCTAGACGCAAATAGGCGACCTAAAAGTCCTTCTACGGTTATGTGAAGAAAACGTCTGGATAACGTTCAGTTATTATTTTTAGCCTAAACAATTTTAAACAATTTTATAACACTAAAACCCAACATTTGTTCAATATCATTTTCTTTGGCTACTTAAAAGTTGAATTAAGTTTTTAGAAGATCGCAAATAATGGATTTTGCTCGAGGAAAATACGACGGTCATGTAAAACGTGAGTTTTAAAATCAAAATTAAAAAGTAAATTAATAAGATATTGAACTTTTGGTAAAATAAATCGATAAAAAATATGCCTGTCTAGTAAAATGTAAAAAAGAAATGATTGCTAATATAAAGGTTACTGAAAACCTCCCTTATACTTCCGCTTCCGCATTTGCTTCTGTCCAGCTTCCCCAAAAATGTTTTATTGACATCAGTCTGCTTCTGATTTTGTTCTCTGCTACTCGCATATTGGGTAAAAATCGGCTATAGGTTAAAAACATATAACTGAAATTTTTTTATAATTAAAATAAAAACAAAACTTAATACGTATATTAAATTTGGAAACAATTATTTAAATTAAAAATTAATTGATTTTCCCAATATCTTGATTAAAATTTTAATTATGCAATTCAACAGTCTAGGTTTCAAAATTATTTCCAATTTCTAACGATATCATAATTGACGTTTCTAGCTACCTGTTAATCTCTTTTCATTTATTTTATTATTTTTATCAGGCCGAACTAATGCAACTAAGTTGCCAGTATAGGGTGATACAAAAACGCCTAATTGCCAAATTTAAAGTAAAAAACCCAACATCACTGGTTAATTTGGAATTACTCTTAGAGGATACACATAAGGATATCGTCAAAGTAACCGATGCTTTGGGGGTGGAAATGGAGGAATTAAAACAATCTAAAATTGAGTTATCTTGTGCCTTAAAAGTCATCAAAAATCTCATTGGTATTATGGATGTTAAGAAGGATATTAAAGATTATATTGAGGCCACTTTTTGTGAGAATATTGTGGATGTTGATACCCAGGTATATTGTAATATATAGAGTATACAAACTAAGACTAAAATTGTATAAATTCGGTTTAAAATTTCAGAATTGGGAGGACGTAATTGATGGTTCTTTTTGCTATCTTCTTAGAACAGTTTTGGCCAAAAATGAAAAAGATAAATTAAGAGCAACACAAAGCAGTTTTGAAGAGGTCAAAGATGTTTCAAAGGTAGAAAAACATTTAGTACAAGTTTTGGAAAGAATAACAAATAAGTTTTCTGAAAGAAATGATTCAAAGGACAGTATTGAAGAAGGTAGTACAAATACACAGACATGAAAAAATGTATTAAACAAATTATCTTTTTAGAAGCAAATGAAGACTCGTTAGAGGAAGAAAAGCCCTTAGTTCCTGTGGGTTCAAAATTCGGTGAATCCAGTTCTAGACTGCTTTCAGCCAGAAAAAGACATAACCTTCAGGAAACCATAATGAAGTCTGAACAATTGTAATCTGTTATTGTTAATAAATTTTATTATATTGCGAACAAACAGTTTTATTACGTAATTTCTTTATGTGCACTATAGTATATAACACTTAAGTAGAAACTATAAGACTATTAATTTCAAATCATTCTTGTCAGTTGTATTGGGATGAAAGTAGTATAATTAATTAATCGGCTGGAAGAGAAAATTAAACAATGATTTGAAAAGGAAAATTGCTACGATTAAAAAAAAACTCCATTTAAAATAAAAGCAAAATCTACGTATAATATAATATACCATTAAAAAATACAATAAAAATGAACCACGAGCTTGGTTATTAAAATTAGGATTAATTAATTTTGTTCATTAGTGTGTATTGATTAAGCATTTCAAAATGCAATTACTTTTATGAAAATGTGCATTATGTAAAAATAATTAAAGATAGTAATCTTATTTAAAATCTATTAAAATTCTCGGAATTCTTTATATTATTTTAAAAACTATAGTTTTTAAAATAATCGATAAGGTAACAAAATTATTGTTTTTGGGCCAGAATTGAAAAACCTCCAAAATTTTAAAGGTAATCAACTTTCTTTCGATTAATTTTTTGTTTGTTAGGTAACACTTTCACTAAAGGCAACTTGACTTAATGTAAGTGATTCTTCAATTCTTATTGTAAACAAATTTTAGTAATTATTTTTATAATTTAATATAATTCCAAATTATCAAAAACAATAGAAATAGAAGAGAATACATGCATATTTATATATTTTAAGGGGTGATTCTACAGCACAAAATATAAAAAAAAATCTTAAGGTTCACCCTTCCCCCTGTACCATTTTGTCACAGTATTGATCCCCTCCTCCCCCAAGGTCATACGTCACATTTAGATTCTTTTTTATTTTCCGTTTTTTCTCTCTCTCTCCACCAATCACAAATATGGTTATTACCATATAACCATATATTTTCTGAAGTTTGTGCAAAAATTAAAACTTTAATAACAATTTTTTACTTTTTTGGATACTGTTTTTTTTAATAAAATTCCTAAAACATTATAATATTAAAATTAAAATTTAAATTTATAAACCCTTAATAACTGTTTATCAAAAAAATCCGTATAAAAACACGTTAAAAAGTAAAAATTGTGTATTACAAAATATCTAAATATATAAAAAATATACACTGCACTGACGCCGGGAGAATAAAAACTACAAAATAGAAGCCAATCCCCTTTATTTTTGAAACGTCATTAAATTTTTTTTATATATGGGGGATTCTCACGAAATGTCCCCCGATGGTGTTACCCCGTGATATTTGATAAAATTTTATTAAAAATTTAAAGAAACAATTTTTATAACCATTTATGTAGGTGTTACAAAAATTGTTTCTATCCTCCGTGAATCTGTTTTTGCTTTAAATTTTATGCAACGGATGGCGCTTTAATCATCTTAAATAAGCAAAAACCTCTGTTTACGACATTATAGATGCCTGTGATTCCTGAAGGTCAGTTAGAATTTATATGCAGATGAGAGTGTTGCTGTTTTATAATTCAAAAGTTTAAGTTCATTCATTTGCTATTTAAAAACATATCCACCGTGAAGTGTAATATCTAAGTAATTAGTTTTTTAATAAAGATTTTATGTATGTACAATTGTATTTTTAAAAAATATTAAGGTGTCAAAAGATACAATAACTTATTTCAAATATACAGAGGTGTGTTTAAAAAAAAACATAAAAAATCCTAACCTCCGTGAAGCTATCTTCCGTGAAACTCTAATATTCAAAATGTATGATTTCTTAAAATTATTGCATTAGTGCTGAACCACTTATGATATGTTATTACTAGACCTGGTGGCTTCCCAAAAACCCCATTCTAGACTAACAGTGAAACAACCAAAAATAAAAAATAATCTCAATATAATCACCCATATACATATATAACCAACTTTGTAACTATTGGAATACAAAAATACCCATTCAAGTATACATGGTGCACCCTGTATATATTTAATATAAATTGTTTTATTCGTATATCAAGAAAATAGTTTTATATAAATAAACAACTTAAATATAAATGACAAGATCATTAACGTATGGCTTGCCAAGCATTCACAATCGAGAAACGAAATAAAAAGTAAAATTTCTTCTGCACGAATATTTCCCTTGTTTTTTCGGTCCAGTACCACTTTCACTGAGCGGGTACCCGAGTACTTCCTAGCCCCATGCATTCGGTGTGCTGGCACCACTTGACCAGGTGCGAGTTGCTTGGTTCTGCAGTCCATCATTTTGCGTGTGAAAGTCAAGTCTCGTTTTTGCAGGAACCCAGCAGGAACCAAACAACGCAGGCCATGTGATAGTGAATTTTGTTTTCGATTTGGTGCGGATTAAGATTTTTTTGAATTGAGTTTAATGTGCAAAACTGCAGGAATTATGGCTACCAATTATCAAAATTTGTTTTTTAGACTTTGCATAGTTTTTGCTATGGTGGCTGCAGTGGTTACTATACTCTATCTAACTCCTGTACCTGGTAGGTCCAATTTTATATTAATATATTTTTAATTGGTAATTTTTTTAAATATTTTTTTTTAAAAATAATAAAAAAAATTGTTATTACTTTATGAATGCACGCAGAAGTAGAACAGTTTCTTCTTGATTTATTAACTTGTGAAACTTTATTATTAAGATGTCTATTAACCTAGTTTTAAAAAAATTACATAATGTTTGCTTTAAAATCTTGCTAATTTATTTAAATATTTTCATAATCTACCAAATTATATCATATCGTGTCTGTTTAACTTATTAACCTAGTCATTAAAATTAAATTCCAAATTAACTAATTTAATTTATATATTATATAATACTTATTAATTTTAATATGAAAAATGTTATAAAATCATATTAACAATATAATTTTGATGCAGTGAAAGTAATTTAAAAAAATATATACCTTCTTCCTAATTCATGATATTATTAAGTCATGTTTTTTAACAATAATAATTATATTTAGGTTTTGACTTTGTTTTAATTTTAACAAAAACAAATGAGCCAGCTTAATAGTGCCATTGACTTTTATCTAATAGAAACCAGTCCTGCTGTTTCAATCAAACTGGTTCTTCATAAGCAGTGGCGGCACATGAAATTTTCTTCGAACGGAAAAAATATTCTGATTTTTTTAGTTACTGAGCATTTAAATTTCAAAAAATGGCACAAAAATGAAACCAAAATTTGGAATAAGCTTAATGAAAAGTTGATGGCCACCATGTGGCAAAATTTTTGTGGACCAGTGTAATTATAGTTAATTTTTCTGTTTTTTATTTAAACAAATCTTGTCAAAAAAATCAAGAAAATTTAAAATTTTCGAAAATGAAATTTAAAATAATAGTTATTATTATATGTAATATAAAAAGACTTTTCTTCGATTTTTTTTTACTTTTTACTAATAGGAATGTTACTAAGATTTTTCAGCATTATCAGTAAAATGCGTTTGCATATAATTCGGTCTATGATTATAACAAATAAATATTTATGTTAATTGCCATACAAATCCGGAAAATCAATTATTTTTACAATTTCTCCTTTGCAATAAAACGTATAAGTAAAATTGTATTTCCTTTATGGTTACGAAGCAATAAAAAAATATTCTTGTTATTATCGAATAACAAATAATATTTAACAATTAAACATTTTATAATATAAATATAAATGATATTTTTCTACTCCCTCTTTTAAAACGCTCTTTATCATCGTACATGTTTTCATGACCTTTTAAATACACATTGACAAGTTGTGGCTTTATGGCGCTTTAGTCACGGGCTGAAGTTATTTTTAAGTTAGTTGACAGTTGTCAAATGTCATACAATCGTTAAAATAAGGTGCCTATATTGTAAAATAATACTAAATATGAAAATTATTTTATTATCTCAATACAAAAATACAAAAGTACTAAATAGTTTCTCAACGCCAATATTTGAAAAGTTTATATGAACATTGTACTGACCTTTTAATTTCGCCGGCAGTAAACTATAACTTAAATTCGGGCACGGACTCCACTGTAAAGTGCTCATAAAACATTTTCTTTACTTTCACCATAAAAAACAGTCAATTTTCAAGAAATACATTTCGATTTATAACCTTTATAATCTGTGTTTATAAAATAAAAAAAATTTACATTTGACGGTGACACACAGATTCCCCTATTGTTTCATAGATGGCGCTCTATATAAATGTTTGATTTAAATCATTTTAAGATAATAATAAGTATTTGTGGTAGAAAAAGTATAGTATGCACCTCGTTTATAAACTTTTCTATACACTCATTAATTTAAGAACTCGCTCGCAAGCTCGCTCGTGCCTAAATTAAATTCGTGTATAAAATAGCGTTTATCAAACTTGATACATCATACTATTATCTACTCCTACATTGACTAGCTATGACTTCATAGCTTTTTAGTCACGGGCTGAAGTTAGCTTTATTAAAAATAAGGGAAAAGTGAGGTTAAATCCGTTAACAAATAAAATTGGCTTTAAATTCTTCTTTGTGTTCGTCGTAGATAAAGTACAGTACGGAACTAGTTTTATAAACTTCTCTAAACACTCGTTTTTATTAAACTCTCGCTTGCAAGCTTCGCTCGTATTAATAAAACTCATAACTAAAATGGCATTTATAAAACTTGATACATAATATAATACTATATAATAATACAATACTATTAATTGTTGGGTTTATTAAAAATCGATTTTTTTTGGTTTTTAATAAAGTTTTAAAGACCCTATAAACCCTAGACCAAAATTAAAGTAATTGTTTCTATAAAACGTATAGTTTACGCCTTTCTTTAATAAAATTTTCACTCCATGATGCTAACATAGAAATAAAACAATTAAAATGTACGATAAACAGGGCCATATTACCCATTAGGCAGGCAAGGCAATTGCCTTAGGCGCCACGTAGAAATAGGCGCCTTGTCCCCAAGCAACTTAAAAAAAAAATAAAAATTGTTACCAAAATGTTTATTTTTTCCAAAAATAAAACAAATAAACAATATACAATTGTAATGACAGAATATTATTTACTGTTTTTATTATTTTATAAAAATTTAGCTTCCTTTGTAATAACGAGGTGTAAAGCCGACAAAAAAGCGTGCCGCAAATTCACTTCTGTTTTTATGCCAAATACATAAATGTATTTCAGATAAAATTAATCAGGTGTTATATCACCATGCTTGATTACGAGGGCACTGCGTTTTGAAGTAGAATAAGATATTTTATTATTAAATGTATAATTAACAAATAATAATAAATCTTAACGTTAAACTGCAAACAAAAACTTAAAAGATAATTTAATTTGTAAACTTTACCCTGTATAAACATATCTTTAGCTCTCTTTAAACTATTTCAATACCCCCGTATACTCCAAGCACACGGATTCATCTTGCATCGGGTACCCGCTGTGATGTGCTGCTCACCCCAGCGGGTACGCGATACTAGAGGAAACTGCTGCCGGAAGGACTTGGGTGTTTTCGCGTTTATTCAAGAGTGCCACTTCTATGTGTTGTGTGTTTGGTGATAGCAGTCTGTGTTCGATAGTTAAGGTTGATTTAGCCTGGCTTTTAAATTAAATTTCGTTACGTTAGATTACGTTACACAAAATGCTGGCTAAATCCATATTTAGATAGTGTTAATTTTTTTATTTGTTTTAAGGTATTTCGAAATTTTAATATTAAATTAATTACAACAAACCAGCAGTACATCTAACACACAAATACAGAAAATTAAAGTTGATTTAATTTTTTTTAAATACTTACTAATGACATCTTGCAGAAAAACGCACTTATAAATAAGTCCTAACACTTTTTATTTACATTATATTTGTTATGTTTGTATGTTATTTATGTATTTTTTTAATGATAAAAAGTATTCTAATTCAGAGGGAATAATTAGGTTATAATGCTCAGGCGACCTTAAGCTAACAGTTTGGGGTGGCTCTAATAATTTGCCCTGGGCCCCGTAAGTATAGTATCTAGTTAGAGGGGCCAAATTTTTAAGTGCCTAAAGCGCTCAATTGCCTTAAGCCGGCTCTGACGATAAATGTAAACAAGCTTGTAACTTGATGATTACATCCACTTAGAATAATCTACTCTCTAAAAATGAAATAGTCAAAATTCTACTATTTAAATTAGTACCAGCATTTTTTACTAATAAAATAGTCGTTTTTACTTTTAAATACATACCTAGTTATTTTTTACTACGTAAGTTTGACTAATTTAAGATCTTTGACTATTTCTGACAATATTTATTGACAAATAAAATTGATTTTTATAAGAGCGGCTGATAGCCGAATGCACTCAGAGAAATATCAAGTTATGAAAAGCATATGAAATTATATTAATTTAAATAATCGGGTAAATTTGATTCAAATAGAAAAAAATTTAGTTTTACATTCATTTACCAACAGTTTTACAATGTTTTGAAACACTTTTAAAGTGTACCCTCTTTAAAATATATATACAAAAAGAAATCCATTTATTTCATTGCCTTTCTCAAAGTTGTTTCAAAAAGATATGTATTATACAATTGTTATGCACCTATTAATTTAATGGGAAACACCAATGACGCCAAAACATATTTGAATCCCTTTGAATTATTAGGGATTCAAATATGTTTTGGCGTCATTGGTGTTTCTCATTAAATTAAAAGGTGTATAACAATTGTATAATACATATATTTTTAAAATAACGTTGAGAAAGGCAATGAAATAAATAGATTTCTTTTTGTATATATATTTTAAAAAAAGTACACTTTAAAAGTGTTTAAAAACATTGTAAAACTGTTGGTAAATGAATATAAAACTACATTTTTTTCTATTTGAATCAAATTTACCCGATTATTTAAATTAATATCATTTCATATGCTTTTCATGACATGATATTTCTCTGAGTGTGGGTTATGACAACAGCTTGACAAGCTTGACAAGTGACAGACCAGAGTTCAATCCCCGACTGGGTCAAAACTTTTTTTAAATTTAAATCTACTAATTTGACTATTTCATTAAGTAGAATTTGACCAATTATTAGTGACTGCTTTTTCGCTATGAAAATTGGTCAAATATGACTTATAATTAGTTATTTTTGTCTATTTTATTTTAAGAGAGATTATATAACTCAACATCATTCCAAAACATAAAAATATTTTGTATGAAATAAGAGAAATTTCCGCACAACAAATTGATTACATTGTGTCAATCGACGGTGAAACAGCTATCGTTGCGTATAGCAAGTCCTGTTCAAACTCCGAAACTTTCTCGAAAACTCAAAACGTAAAATTAAATAATTCATTTGGACGGATTGGCTGAGCGAATGTACTTTCCAAAATTATGGCCGCTAAACGAAAAACATCCCGAGGGGTTTTATCATCCTTTGTTGCCGAGCTCTCTTCCGTTTTATCGCAGTTTTATTGTTACTTAGTTTAGGATTAATAAAAATATTATTGAAAGGTGTAAAGGGATTGGCTTTAAACATTACAAAGAGGAATTTTATTGGGTCGGTTTGTTTGACCAAAGCATGGGAGATTTCACCAACAAAGGAAAAGTGTGTAAAGTTTAAGAAATTATAAATAAAGTTTGAACTATTTTTAACTACACGGAGAGAAAAGTATAATGCTGATTACCATAATTATAATACCCTTTACTTTAATTTGTATTACTATTTCGGACAACTATCTTGTATATTGCCAGATACTACTTTTAAATTTTGTTTTTAATTCTTATTATAATTAGATTTTTTCCATTACTAATAAGTAAAGTAAATTTTAAATATTATGTTGCCATTTTAAATATAAAATATTTTAAAATCGAATATTTTTATATGTTAACAATTAAAAATTGTAACATATTTATTGTACTTTTTAATATACAAAAATGTTATGAGATAGAATTGAACCTACAAAGGTTTTTGTTTTGAGTGCGTTCCATCAACTTCAAATACCGACAGACAGGTGTTTTGACCTATATTGGGTATCATCAGTGTCGACACGACACTGTCAAGCAACTTGTAGTAATGGAACACACCCAAAACAAAGAAATACCTGAGCTTATATAACATAGTTGGTAAGCCAACAGAGGCGAGATGTAAGAACATCACGTGATCCACACCGTCTAACGACGCGTCGCGACGTGGCCTTTGCCGCAATCGGTACATACTATGCAACCAAGTAGGTTCAATTCTTTCTTATAAGTATTACTTACCAGTAATGGGTCAAGAAAGTTTATTGAAGAAACTAAGAAAATTGAATGCTTAAAATGTCATAAGTTACTATATTGTATATTATATTTAAATATATTGTTTATTTCAGTGGCGGCTGGTGGATTTTGGGCACACCCATATCTCAGTTATTAGACATGGGACCCACATCAAATTTATATGAGTTTTTAACGACATTATATAGACAAGTTCTGCGCAAGCAGAATTTAAATTAAAGTTTGCGAAAAAAAGTTAGTTTTTAAGCCTCCAAATTAAGATAATTCAAATTAAAGTGCTACAATATTTAATTCACTGAAATTTATCGACAAATTTCAAATTTTATTAAAAAAATTTAAGAATTACAGGTGTTATACCATTTATAATTTTTATTATTTCTTTTACTAAATTTTAAAAAATTTGAAATGGTATAAAATCTGTACCTAATACTTGAATTTTTTAAATAAAATTTGAAATTTGTCGATAAACTTCAGTGAATTAAATATTGTACCACTTTAATTTGAATTATCTTAATTTGGAGGGGCAGGAGGCTGGGTGTTGCACTTAAAAACTAACTTTTTTTCGCAAACTTTAATTTAAATTCTGCTTGCGCAGAACTTGTCTATATAATGTCATTATAAACTCATATAAATTTGATGTGGGTCCCATCTCTAATAACTGAGATATGGGTGTGCCAAAATCCACCAGCCGCCACTGGTTTATTTACCTTAAACATAAAAGTATCTTTAGTTTTACTATATTTTTTATTAATGTGTAATATATTATAATATTAGATGTACACCTTACATTTGATTAAATCATATAGTAAATATTACTATTTGTAGATAGTAAAATCAATTTACTATACTAACATATTAAAAATTAAAATATATATTATACATTTACGATTTAGTAATATTGGTCTTGTAATCTTTACTAAAATTGTAAAATAAAAAATAGTATTTTGTATTACAATCTTAATATTGTATTGACGAATATATAATATTGTTACCCTAAAAATTTGTTAAAGTAAATTTTACTATATTTTTTTTACTATCTAAAATTTACATACATTTCTCTCCGTGTAGCGAAACGAAAATATTGCACTTTTAATTAGGTACCTAAGTGGGTTTATAATAAAATGTCTTTTAGGAAACAATGTTCTTTTATTTAGTTTGAAAAGTTTTGTAATTAGTACGGTTGCGGAAAAATTGCAGACTTCTTAATTAAGAAAATGATACGTAATTAAAATTTTTCATTTTTATGTTTTATATATAATGATCCTAAAAAACCGTTGTGCAGTCTTACCGTCTATATTTATAGCAGTACTTAATAATAAAACGAAACATATAAACATTTATTTTGATATCACTAAAAACTTAATAAATATTGTTCTCAAATATTTTTGATAACCATACGCTAAAGAAGTATCGGGTTTTCGCAACGCGCGCGCCATCTGGTGGAATTCAAAAGCATTGCGTGAATTTAAGAATTTTCAACAATACATTAAAAGCATACGAACTGTACATCATTTTTAAATAAATAGGCAGTTTTTTCACAAAAGAGAGGAAGGCAGAAGTCTTACTCGAAAAATTTTGTTCAATTGCACAGCTAAATCGCGCACGCTATTTGTGTTTTACGTTGCAAGGAAAAAACGAAAAAACTGGTTTAGTACTCGATTTCGATTGATTATTCTTTATGTCATTGATTAAGAAACTCAACGTTTAAATGCTTATATAGTTACGTTAGTGTGTGTTAGTATTTTATCTAAGGAATCATGGTTAATTATTGTGTTTTTAATTGTAAATAAAATTCAAGAACTAAATCGTTGCATTTTCATGTTTTGCCAAAGAATTCAATTCGGTAAGTACATTTGTTGGTGCAGAATTAACTAATGATAACTTTACCTAATATAATTTATATTTAAGTTTGGACATTTTTAAGAAATTAGTAAAAAATAATTTTTGCACAAACATAACCTTAAAATCAACCATTTTTATATTTGGGTTCTTTAAAAAACGCCGACAACTGCATTTTAAACAACAAAATATACCTACGAATTCATGCCAACACAATATTATAATTAATACATAATATAATGGTATTTTACCGCTTTTAATAATGCTAAATGCTGTTAAAATTTAGACGACTTATTTGTTTGCCGATTATTACTGAATTGAAATGTTTACACTTTTCGCGTTAATCATTACTAAAATGTGTATTTATTGTATCTAATAGGTACAATTTATATTTACAGCGACTGTATGAAATTTATTTCTTCATTCGGATTAACACTGTTTATTGGAAAACCGATAAAAACTCAACCCAGGATTTCCTCTCGAAATACACCCAACAACACAACAAATCTTGACACGATTTTTTTTCGATATTTTTTTACATTTTCTGGCTTTATTCTCAAAAACATTAGTTTGTAACACACGCGTTTGACAGCTGATTATCAAAAGTTGTAGATACATTTGTTACGATGATAATTTACTGGTAAACCTATTTTCACTTTTCTCTGTATGATATGCTGCATTAGCAGAAAGCTTAAGCATCATTGCTTAGGTCATTACCAACGTACCAAAATGTCCAATGGATGGTGATGATAAATACCGAGATAAACCGACTTTCTCTCATAACTCGAGGCGATATTAATGAAAGCATTATTGGAAACGGTACTTGTTTCACGTTTATGATGTGGGGAGAGATTTCCAATCCACTACTTACTTGTTTGGTGTTAAACCAGCAATTTTGGAATAATACGTATTAAGAGAAATTTTGTTGCTTAAATTAAGGCTGGGTAATTTTTTCATCATGGATAGTTTTTTCTGCAAATCGGCCATTACAAATATAGACATTAATACACAGTAAAACATTTTGCCCGTGGAATTTTTTTTAGTGTAGGGGTAAAAATATTAGAGTTGATTTGTAAGTATAAAAGTTACACTAGGTGGTGGGATTTAGTGCTTATTAACTTTATTAAGAATATGAGCATTATTCATTGGTACATTTACATTATTTATTATTAAAATAAATCAAAAGGGTAGAAAAACTTAATACGAGTGTTTATTACCCCTTAATGTGTTAAATAGTGACAAAATGTACACTACAGTGCATGCCAATTTCTTTGTCTGTTTTGATGTTACTAAGAGCTCTTTTTTCTTTACACTACCTGTGCACATTGTATCACAATTAAAGCTAAATTACACCAATAGTGGCAAAATACTGGTAATAACCGAAATGCGTTTTAAAATGTTTGGTTGGTATCTATCTACCTACGCAGTGCATATCCGGAGATACCGCGTTGTGGAAGTGTGGCATTTTTGTTCAGTTAGATTTTAATTACGGTGAATCCATAAGGGGACATTCTTATTTTTTGAAGTATTATACTTCCTTTTTCTTTAGGCCTTAATACTCAATAAATACCAATATGTTAAAAGAATGTCCATACCCGACCTATATTATATATCAATAATTTACGGCAGTAGGTCGGGTACTTGTAACATTAATAAAATAAATACATTCACACTTGATTTACTTTTTATTTTCAAGCGTAATGGTTATTATATTAACCTATACCTACCTACATTTTTATTAATATTATGGAAAATTTGTACACGTGTGGTAAATCCCCGACATACAGCCGCCTGACGCCTCTCTACCAATGGGATCACACATTTTTTATAACAGAAAAATGGATTACTGATGAATTCTCAAGATAATTCATTGCTTACAAGTTGACAGCCAGTAAAACATTGCATTGATCTAAAACGTTTACGATTTAAGAAACCATTTTGCTTAAGCCAGCCATACGACTCAAATATAAAATTATATTTTAAAAGGCACCGATTTTCATAATTGTCATATACATTTGTTCCAAATAAATGTTTCTCTTTATTTACCTTTTCGTTTTATTTACTACCACCAATAGGTTTTACCCAAATAATAGTGTTAATTTACACTAAAAGTTTGCACTAAAAGAGTAAAAGTACCTTTCTAAAATTAGAACTTTTCCAAAGTAGTGTTAATTTACACTGAATAAAAGTGGGATTTTACCCAGGAAGTGTAGTAGGAAGTACACGATTTTAGGTAAATTAACACTTTTTAATACAGTTTAAAATTACTTTATCCTCAGTGCTATAGTGTTAAATCATACTTGCTTACTTGGGGAAAATTACACTACAAATTAACTCTAATTGTAGTGTTATAAAACATAACTATTTAGTGTGGACCTGTGTGAACTCTAATTAGTGTTCCTTAGAGTTGATTTTTTTTACTGTGTATGAACGTTATTATTTATGAGGAGAATAATAATTTAACAAATTTTTTCTATTCTCACCTTTTAAACGACCATTATCGTTTTATCGTATGATTTCATGACACTATACACTTATAAGTGTAATAATAATAACATTTAAAATTGGTAAAAAGTCAGATTTTATTTAATTATTTTTGAAAATTATTATATAAAGTAGTATTACACTCGAGATTATGCGCATTATCTTTCGTATAATAATATACTATTATACACCCCAATCTCATTTTAGTACTTACCCTATAAAACCCAAAACTACTCCACTGGGATTAAAGTTACGCTACAGAAACATATTTTATTTAAATTTATACACCCACAAGTATTCAAAATAAAATATTAATAAAATCTTTTATTCGCAATTTTGTATGGCAGTGATAATAAAATAGGAAAGTAAACATATGTTTTGTATAGAGTTTTAACTAAGTATTCTATTTAATTATAATAAAGTATCTTTAAAACGCGATAAAATTACCAAAGAAGAAATTAATTTAAAATGTCACAAAAACTAATAAAAGTTTGTTTTTTCGCTTTTCTAAATTAGCTAAATATTGCAATTCATGTTTTTTATATTTACTTTTTTATAACATTGTTTATTAATTGATTTAGATTAATCTACACCTTTCTATTATTTTTGTGCAGATATATGTAATAATTTAATAAGTAGAAAGTAATTTAATTATTAAAAACCCTATTTATTGTTTTAATAATAGTGTATACAGGAGGTAATGCGGGCTATTATTTACGAGGATAAGATTTGCGTCTCAAGTCCTGGTTAGTCAAATTTTAGAGTATAAAAATATGAAAATAAGTTATGATGTTTTTTCAGATATACGAGGTGTGTTCAGAAAATAACGGGAATTGTTAAATTTCGCGTGTTCGGAGGGTCCGGTTGTCATAAAATTTTCTTTATTATGTTGGTATACATGCCCCCGAAGTATGATAAAAACTTTAGCTGTTTTCATCGTTTACTTTGTCTGTGGCAGCCGCTAAGGTTAGACGTGTTTTATGAGCTCGGCGATTTTCGTTCGTTAAAAGAAATGGTTCAAAGAATTTCTATCCAATTTTGCCTAAAAAATTAAATAAATTATGTGAAATGTAAACAAGGGCTTATATTGAGTCTGCTATAAGTAAAACAAGAGTTTACAAGTGGTATAAGAGTTTCCAAGATGGCCGTGAAGACGTTGAAGATGACGAACGCCCCGAACGCCCAAGCACATTAACAACCGATAAAAATATGGAAAAAGTGGAAGAAATGGTTATAAACCATCAGAGAAGTCGCTGATGATGTTGGTATATCGATTGGCTCATCTCATGAAATTTTTTCGAATGTTTTGGGTATGAAACGCGTGGCAGCAAAATTTGTTCCAAAATTGTTAAATTTTGAACAAAATTTTTGGCCAAAAACAATACTGTCCTAGCCTCCATATTCGCCAGACATGCCCCTGTCTGACTTTTTCCTATTTCCAAAAATAAAGAGAACCTTAAAGGGCCGTCGTTTTGCAAGCATAGATGACATTAAAAGCGCATCGCTGAAAGAACTAAAGGCTATCTCAAATATCGAGTTTTAGAAGGGTTTCGAGTATTGGAAGAAGAGCTGGCACATGTGCATAATATCCAATGGGGACTATTTTGAAGGCGACAACATGATATCATGATATTTTCTGAACACACCTCGTATGTTGGATATCTGACATGGCTTTAAGTTGAAGAAACACTTAATCTTTTGAAAAATAGCTTGTATATTTTTCCAAGGTGTAAATACGGAAGGTTTTTATTGCCCAATTAATAATTTGAAGTGAGTCTATAAAATAGTTATTTATGTATCAAGGCAGTAAAGTCGTATTTTTTATCACGAATGTGGAAATTATAAATAACCAAGTGAGTGATAAAAATGGTTTTAATGCCGAGGTGCATATTAAATTTTATCCGAAATCACATTTAATAATACTAATAATTAATATTGATGATTAAATCAAATGTCATTTGAATGTAGGAAGTGTCTACGTATACAGTTTGTAGCGACGGTTATTATATATTTGCCCGCCGCGGCGATTTTTTAATCTAATTAATAAAATTAACTTATTATTTTATTTTATGAAAGGGTCCAATCGACCTCCGCGTCGGTGCTTTTTTTAAATATTATTTAGTTGCCGCTGAGGAGCAGTAGACACATCTTAAAATGTATAATTAGTTGCATACAATACTCATATTACTTTACTGCCGATTGTTGACTACTTTACTGACGAATTCGGATAAAAACACTTTTTACGACATTATTTAAAGGTTTACTTCTTATTTTGTTTATGAATGCAGATTTTGGTATGCATTTAAATTATTCAATGGTATAATTTATTTAAGTATTTTTAACAGCTTT
Organism: Brassicogethes aeneus; assembly: GCA_921294245.1. Taxonomy (NCBI): domain Eukaryota; kingdom Metazoa; phylum Arthropoda; class Insecta; order Coleoptera; family Nitidulidae; genus Brassicogethes; species Brassicogethes aeneus. The sequence continues at coordinate 56,480,129 of OV121135.1, forward strand.
CGCACAAATTAATATTAAATTTAAGTGCTTTTTTTACTTAAAACTGACAAGGTTGTCTAGGTAAAGTTTAATTGGACCCTTTTAGAAATTTGACCTATTTAAGCAATTCCCATATTTCAAATGAAAAGTTAATGCTGATCTATTGATTTTGCAACGTCAGTTTTATAGGGCAAAAGGGTAAAATCAAATAAAATTGCGAAGAGGAAGGACAATTTATGCATTGTCCATAAAATTCAATTACAAATGACAATGGACCATTTAAATTAAAATTAAGCACGACAAAAAATATGCAATTGTCGACAACACTTATGTATTAAATATTTAAGTATTGAAATATTTGTATTGTTTCAGATCAAAGATTTAAAAACTGTGATAGACCATGCCATGAACTAGACTGGCCAATGATATGTAGACTGAAACTTAACATAGAAATGTACCAGACAATGGCCAAGTAAGTACCTCTCCCACCCTCTAAAAACAAACCACTTTTAATTTTTTTTCGCAGAGAGTGTCAAAACTGCCCCTTAAACTCAACCGACTGCGAGAACAAGAACTGCGCGAGCGCAGACGGCAGCCCCAGGGGCATTATCACTGCCAACCGTCAGTTACCAGGCCCCCCCATCCAAGTTTGCAAAGGCGACATTTTGGTTGTGGATGTTATCAATAAAATACCGAGTCATAGTCTCACGGTACACTGGAGAGGCCAGCCCAATCACGAAGCCCCTTTCATGGATGGAAGTCCGATGATTTCGCAGTGCCCCATACCGAGTTACACGACGTTTCAATACAAGTTTAGAGCGAGTAGAGCTGGCACTCACTTTTGGCAGGCGTTTTCGGATGCTGATAGATCGGACGGTTTGTTTGGAGCTTTGGTAGTTAGAGAAGCGGATAAAATAGAGCCACATAGAAAGTTGTACGATATTGATGCTAAAGATCACGTCATTTTGATATCTGAGTGGTCCAGAGACTTAACCAGAGACTACAAGATTGACGATGATACCCCCAAGACGTTGTTGATAAATGGGAGGTACTCACCGGAAGGTACATCGTCTTTAGCATCATTCACCGTCCAGAAGGGAAAGAGGTATCGTTTTAGGGTCGCCTATACTTCTGGGTACTTGGGTTGCCCCATAACCTTCTCAATTGATAACCACAAACTGAAAGTGATAGCTTTGGATGGTGCCCCGATCACACCGTACGAAGTGTCTTTCGCTACTTTGGGCAAAGGCGAGAGGATGGACTTCGTGCTGAAAACCGATCAGGAAATCGGGGCTCATTTCCTGCGTCTCGCCTCGCAATGCAAAGACGATCTAACAGGTTTAGGAGTCATCAACTACGAGGGCGTGCCGAAGAAGGAATTCCCGCTCAAGAATCAGGTCAAGGCGGACGATAGGATTAGGGTGTTTGATACGGCTATCTGCGACAGCGAGATCGGGAAAGTTTGTCTGAAAAACGTTAAGGCGCTTAATAAAATGCCGAATGAACTGAGGGAATACGAAGTCGGCAGAAAGATATATCTCGGTTTTGATTACAAGCTCCGCAATAAGGACGCGCACGAAGGTAAGTTTTATTAGTTTTTTTTGTAGGAGATTTATGCGTTTTTATTAAAAAAGAACACCCATTAATTGTAAGTATAATTACATTTTTGGTAGTTCAGAATATGCACGGAGAGAAATGTATAGTAAATTTTAGATAGTAAAAAAATATAGTAAAATTTACTTTAACAAATTTTTAGGGTAACAATATATTCGTCAATACAATATTAAGATTGCAATACAAAATACGATTTTTTATTATACAATTTTAGTAAAGATTACAACACCAATATTACTAAATCATAAATGTATAATATATATTTTAATTTTTAATATGTTCGTATAGTAAATTGATTTAACTATCTACAAATAGTAATATTTACTATATGATTTAATCAAATGTATACATCTAATATTATAATATTATAATCAAATGTATACATCTAATATTATAATATATTACACATTAATAAAAAATATAGTAAAAATAAAGATACTTTTATGTTTAAGGTAAATAAACAATATATTTAAATATAATATACAAGATAGTAACTCATGACATTTTAAACATTCAATTTTCTTAGTTTCTTTAATAAACTTTCTTGACCCATTACTGGTAATACTTATAAGAAAGAATTGAACCTACTTGGTTGCATACTATGTACCGTTTGCGGCAAAGGCCACGTCGCGACGCGTCGTTAGACCGTGTGGATCACGTGATGTTCTTACATCTCGCCTCTGTTGGCTTACCAATCATGTTATATAAGCTCAGGTATTTCTTTGTTTTGGGTGTGTTCCACTACTACAAGTTGCTCGACAGTTTCGTCGACACTGATAATAAACAATGTAGGTCAAAACACCTGTATGTCGGTATTTGAAGTTGATGGAACGCACGCAAATCAAAAAACTTTGGCGAGGTGTAGGTTCAATTCTTTCTCATAACATTTTTGTATATTAAAAAGTACAATAAATATGTTACAATTTTTAATTGTTAACATATAAAATATTCGATTTTAAAATATTTTATATTTAAAATGGCAACATACTATTTTAAAATTTACTATACTTATTAGTAGTGGAGAAAATCTAATTATAATAAGAATTAAAAACAAAATTGGTTGAGAATAATAATATTTTACCTTAAGGTTTAACATACATGGATATTTAAAAATTACTAAATATGCATAATTATCTTGCAATATACAAGATAGTTGTCCCAAATAGTAATTAAATTATAGTAAAGGGTATTATAATTATGGTAATCAGCATTATAATTTTCTCTCCGTGTGCCGTAAAAAGAATGCTGCTTTATTAAAAAGTAATCCTCAACCATCATCAGTTTTTCAGTATTTTATATTAAATTTTAAGTTTAAATTAATTCATGTAGAATTTTCATATTTTCCGAAGTTTTTGTAGAATCGGCAATTTTTAAAATTGTACCCCCATCTTTTTTTGGAGGTTCGAATAATCTCAATTATTAAAAGAGGAAAATTTATAGTTTTTAATAATGTTTTGATGTACAATTTTCAAAAACGCCCGATGACGTCATAGTTTCTACAAAAATGGCGGCAGATATAAAAATTTGACATCAAAATGTGCAAAATTAAAAAGCATAATCGACGTGGTCCAGGATTTTTTTGGGGAAAAGAGGCACATTTTTTAATGAATTTGTTTCATACTTACCGGTCACTATATATTTAAATTTATACACTGTATTCCCGAATTAACTTTGACTTTAAAAAATAAAGGTGGTAGGGTAAACCACATAGTTATTTATTTAAAATTTATATATGTTGTTTTTTAGTTTTTTTCTTATAAATATATAAAAAGGATAGTTTGTTTGTTTAAGCTTTATTAACGTTTACTTAAAAATAAGAATATTTTAATTTTTAATAATAGTTTTATAAAAACATGCAAAAAAAATATAGTAATTGGAAATTTTATATAATAATAGTTTTTTTCTTATAAATATATAACAAGGATAGTTTGTTTGTTTAAGCTTTATTAACGTTTACTTAAAAATAAGAATATTTGAATTTTTAATAATAGTTTTATAAAAACATGCAAAAAAATATAGTAATTGGAAATTTTATATAATAATTGGACACATGAACCATAGTTATTGGACATACAATTTTTATATAAACATGAAAACTTCACATCAAATAACATGAATTGTTAAATATTTTTTAAAGATAAATTGCTGTTGTAGGTAATTTTTTATTTCGTTTTTGTTAATATCATATAATTCATGTATTTCTTTCTCGGATTCCTCATTCCTTTTCTGGATTCTGAAGGTAATTACTAATTTCTTGATCTGACTTCTGAAATAGTTTGTTGCAAATATCATTAAGTGTGGTATCTCTAGCATTTATAATGTTTAGGCCGGAACAGGATGATTTATGTATATCTAATATTTTTTCGGGTGGTATGTTAAAAGTATTTTCCGAATTTATTAATTTTGTTGCCATTAGTTTATTATGTTCTCTATCATGCACTGTATTTAAATCACTGTTATTCTGCAAGATGTCCTGTGATGAAGAAATCACTATATTACTTATAGTATACTATCTAAAAATGAATTAGTCAAAAATGTCAAAGCAAAAAAGCAGCCAGTAATAATTCTCGTCAACAGCAATTTGTATCCAGGACATTTAGCAGTCAATTCCTATGAAATATTATTTGCTGAATCCGAAAATGTCGTCAAAAGTTATAAAAGTAGAACAGTTTTTGAAATATAATTAATTTTACATATAATATGGAATTGACTATATCTCAAAAACTGCTTAACTTTTATATTTTTTGACGATCTTTTTGGATTCAGGGGACAATTTTACATAAGAATAGCCAAGCCAGATAAATGTTCGGGATACAAATAGAGTCTGATATTGAACATTTGTCCAATAATAAAAATTTACATTTTTTACCCACCAGTAATTGGACTCTGCCCATTTTACTGTTTGTTTTTAGAATTAAAAGTAAAACTCATTAAAGTGACAATGTTTAAACCATTAGGAACACATTTATACCACACACTTTTTTGAAATATTTTTTATTGTAATTTAAATACAGCCCTGCTCTTAACAAAAAACAAAAATTTTACCACCAAAGTAACATGCGAACTTGTTTGTCCTGTATTGGACCCAAAATAAAGTAGTTCTATATTATTACCGACTGAGATAGTTATAATTGTATTCAGAGTCATCTAATGATTTGACTTTAAGGTAACTATTTATAGAACTCTTGTTTTTACAGTATTAATGTTAATTGTCCAATAACTATAAAGTGTCCGATAACTGTCTACTAATATTCTTTTGGTAGATTACAACCAATTTGAAGTCAATCTGGGAGCGTACTATAAATACTATATATGTATAAATACTTTCTCCATTTCTTTGCACACTATCATGCATTATGTCATAGACCATGAAATTCTTTACATTACTTTCACTTATTATTTTTTCCAATACGCAATCACAAGGCTTAGCTTATACATCAAAACCATCAGATGTTTGATTTATTAGCAAATGTAATATGTATTGATAATGCATTAAACATAATAACATGGGGATAAAATGTTAAGTAGTGTAACAAATGTAGGTTATGTATTTAGTTAAGTGTTTCCTCAGACATAATACTTGTTAACACTTCTTTGATTGTTCAATGTATACCAAGTTAAAAAATTTCCCATATTTACTAGATTTGCTATTTTTCTTTTACTATAGTAAAGGTACTATCTTAAAATGAATTAGTCAAAAATAACTAATTATAAGTCATATTTTACTAATTGTCATATCGAAAAAGCAGTCATTATTAATTAGTCAAATTCTACTGAATGAAATAGTCAAATTAGTAGATTTAAATTTAAAAAAGTTTTGACCCAGCCGGGGATTGAACTCAGGTCTGTCACTTGTCAAGCTGTTGTCATAACCAATGTGGCTATCAATCACTCTTATAAAATTCAATTTTATTTCTCAATAAATATTTTAAAGTTGCTGTTTTGACCTAAACATTTTGTATCTTTGTTTGTTTTTGGGGGCCATTTAACCATGGAGCCTATATGCAGTCAAAGATGGTGACTAATTTTAAATTAGTCAAACTTTAACTATTAACGTAGTAAAAAATAACTATTTAAAAGTGAAAACGACTATTTTATTAGTAAAAAATGCTAGTAGTGATAGTAGAATTTTGACTATTTCATTTTAATATATATATTTTATATATATATATTATTATAGCTTGATGTTTTAGGTGGGTTTACAAATTTAAAATCCAAAATCTATGCTATCAACAATTTGACGTTCACGTTTCCTCCATCACCAGTTTTAACTCAGCCAGACGATGTTCCAGTGGATATGCCTTGCAATGAACTGAATATTCCTGATAAATGTTCGAAAAAAAAGTTTAGTATTTGTGAATGTTTCCATGTTGAATATATACCACTAGGATCTAGCACAGAAATCATCCTAATCGACCAAGGTAAATATTTTGTTGTACACTGTTATAAAAATATTTGTTAACAGTTTGTTAATTTTATTTTGTAAAATTTTAACATAATTTTTTTGTTGAAAACAAGGGTTTGTAAATATTTTAACAAACAAAAATATTTTACCGAAAGTTTTGTAAGCATTTTGTTAATTTTAAAGGTTGCAGATTATTTTGTTAATGCTTAACAAATTATTTCGTTAAAAAAGTACGTGATTTCAGGCAGTCACTCAAAACTTTTCCCATTTAGAATACGCATTAACAAGTTTAACTAACTAACGAAATTATGATTCCTCGTCTTTATATAGGTTTTGAAATCATTCACTGCGGTGAGACCAAAGTAAGTGGTGCCATCTACCGTCTTTTGACATGTTCTTTATGTTATATGTTTAAGACGGTAGGTGGCACCACTTACTTTCGCCTCACCGCAGTGAATGATTTCAAAACCTTTATAAGGACGAGAAATCATAATTTCGTTTGTGTTATAACATAAATGCACCATACAGCAACTCGGTACTGATGTTCCCAAAAAGGGAAACAGCTGTTTATCGATGCTGGTGAGAACAAAAAATACTTTTGTTACTTGGTCTACAAAAAGGTTTGTAAAAATACAAAAGTTACAAAATTATGGTTAAAATATTGACAGGATTTTGTTATTAAATCTACAAAATGTTTGTTATATAATTACAAATTAATTATTCAATTAGTTAACAGATTACAGTTGGTTGTAAACTTTACATAAAGTTATGTAGACCTGGATTAACATAAAATCTAGTTAACATTTGGTTAAAATTAACAAATATTTTTTTACTGTGTACGTATATTATAGCAACATATGTACAGGGTGATCCCCTATAATGTCGCCCCCCTTTAACTTTTTTATTTTAAGTGTCCCAAAAAATTTAAAAGTGTGGTTATGTAGGCCCTAAAAAATACTTTTTTTCTACGTATAAAAAAAATTGGAAAATTGATCAGTATACAGGGAAAAACAAAAAGTTTATTTTTTTTTAATGGATCACCCTTTATATGTATTTATTTTTCGATTCCTTGTAAAATTCTAAGCATATTTCATATAACATACCATATACCTAAATTCAACCGTTTCTGAAATATTTAAATTATTTTTAAGATATTAATTTGAAATAGTTTGTCTTTCCCTGTCTGAGTACGCCATTTTTACTTATTTAAAAAGACATATTGACATAATGTCACTATAGTAATTTATTTTCAATAAAAATTTTGGTATACTGTAGCTTCTTGATTTCTAACCGTTTAAAAAAATATTTAATGATAACATTTCGAATGCGAATATTTCAGAAACAGTTGAATTTAGGTATATGGTTTGTTATATAAATTATGATCAGAATTTTGCAAGGAATCGAAAAATAAATTAATATATAGGGTGATCCACTGAAAAAAAAATAAACTTTTTGTTTTTCCCTGTATACTGATAAATTTTCCAATTTTGTTTATACGTAAAAAAAGTATTTTTTATGTCCTACATAACCACACTTTTAAATTTTTTGGGACACTTAAAATAAAAAAGTTAAAGGGGATCACCCTGTACCTACTGTTGAAATTGGAAAAGGAAAAAACTCGCCTATTATATCGAATATAAAACTAACTAGACTCACTTATGCTTGAACAATTTACTTTTAAAAAACATTTCTCTGCAAATAAACCTTATTCAATACGAGTGCATTCTCTCTAAGCGATTTTACTCGCTGAAAATAAAATTCTCGGGCTATTGAAAGAAAACGAATAAAAAAAGAACGGCTTTGTTATTAGATAATGGACTCTACCCGTTTTGTATTACTGAAAACGCAATGAACAAGTTCATTTATATCAAACCCGATGTTTTATGCAAATGGCTTTTTCAGGAGGGGACGAGGAGGAACATGTATTTCATCTACACGGCTATCATTTTTACGTTGTTGGAAAGCATGTTTTCGATAAATCCATATCTGTGGACCAGGCTAAAGCTTTGGATGCCGAATACAAGCTAATGAAGAGGAATTTCAACAATCCTGTTCTAAAGGATACCATACGAGTACCCAAGTTTGGTGCTGTTGCTTTACGATTCATTGCAAATAATCCTGGTAAGTTCAAAAATATTTTTTCTTCCGCCTGGTCATTTAGAAAAAATGTTGATTTATCAGAAAGAAGAATATCTGGGTGAATATATTGGTCCCCCAAGTGAAAATGATTATTTTTTATTTTTGTTGTTTCACTGATTTTAAGAAATCATACATTTTGAATATTAGAGCTTCACGGAGGTTAGGATTTGCTAGGTTTTTTTAAAACATCTCTTCGTATATTTGAAATAAGTTATTGTATCTTTTGACACCTTAATATTTTTAAAAAATACAATTGTACATACATAAAATATTTATTAAAAAAATCTACTTACTGAGATATTGCACTTCACGGTGGATAGGTTTTTAAATAGCAAATTAATGAACTTAAACTTTTGAATTATAAAACAGCAACACTCTCATCTGCATATAAATTCCAACTGACCTTCAGGAATCACATGCATCTATAATGTCGTAAACAGAGGTTTTTGCTTATTTAAAATGATTAAAGCTCCATCCGTTGCATAAAATTTAAAGCAAAAACAAATTCACTGAGGATAGAATCAATTTTTGTAACACCTACATAAATGGTTATAAAAATTATTTCTTTTAATTTTTAATAATATTTTATATTTGATTCGATTGCCTTGGATGTGTTTAATTTACTTAGTGAACTGATATTTTTAGTATGCTTTTACTACCTCAGATATTTGAAAACATATAGGTTAACCTAGAAAGAGTAACAGTCACGGAGGATAGGTTTTAGACTTTTACAACATTGTAAAAAATAATTAATTGCGGTTAAAAATCTGGAACATGAGCTGTACTATCTACTTAATTATGAAAGATCAAAATACAATAAAAGTGTAGGTCAAACTCATTTAGTTTTATTAAATATCACGGGGTAACACCATCGGAGGACATTTCGTGAGATTCACCCATCTGCAGAATAAATAACATTCCTGTTTAACATATCCAAGATTTGCTCGCAAAATTGCAATTTTTCATCAGAATCACCGTCAATCAATTCTTGTACGTGTTGTAGTTTATATGAATGCATTTTTTCGTATTTTGCACATCCCAAAACAGTCGAATGACTAACGTCATTTTTACGTGCAACCTGAAGCGTAGAATTGGTTGGTCAGTTGCCTGAGAAAGTGGTGGGTGTTTTCCATTAAAAAAGTTCGAAACTTGCTCTTGTGATCTGCAAATATCATCGTAACCAATCATCATTAATATTGCTATTCGCAGAGTTTCTGTCAAGTGTCGCATTTTTAACTAAAATATTAAGTGTTACAGCACTAAGAACATTATTTTAATTTTTTTAAGAGCACTTGACTCAAAGACAATACTTCAACAAATAAAGCTTGAAATGTTTGACTAATAACACTAGTTTACAAAATCGAAAAAAAAATCTGCTCACCATATTCCATTTAATTTTCCCATGTATTTTGACCCACAAAACACGAAAATCACACTTGAAATCTAATTGATCGATTTGGTCAAACAAGCCCTTAAATTGAAGGTATTTGAGCCCTCTTGGCACTATCGATTTTAGTACTTGAAAAATTCGTTTTTATGGCAAAAATTTAGGTCGAAAATTTACATATCGTCCTGGGAAAGGTTTAAATCAAACAGATAACTCCAGTTTGATTTTTTTTTCGTGAAGCTAACATTTTTACAAAAAAACAAGCTAATGTTGATAAAAATACATGGAAAAATTGCGAAGTTATGAATTTTTTAGTGGAAGACCAAAATTCAGCTTTTTGACGATTTTTATTTTAATTTTTTTATTTTGTAATATGTTTATTCTTTAATGAAAACCTAATTAAAGTGCATGATTGAAATTTTTTTAGTTTCTTACGTGTTTTTTTCACCGAAAACATTATTTAAAATTTAAATTTGACATGACTACGCAAACGTGAATTCTTTTATAGTGACATTTTACTGCTATTTTTTGATATTTCAACAAGGTATTTTTATCATGGTTTTATTTAGTTAATAAAAAGTGTAAAATGAGTATAAGAAGTAGATAGTTCAAGTGCGTAAATAACCCGGACAATCTGGGCGACGTAAGTGATGAGCACGGAGAACGTTTTCACCAGCAAATGAAGGCTATGGAGCGGCGGTATCACGGCTTCTGGGATGCAGCCATGATTGGTGATTAAATTTGGTCCCTCATACGAGAAACGAAATACGAAAGCAACAAAAAACAAGGAAGGAGCCAGATTTTTTAAACCTATGCTTATTACAACAAAATAAAACTTTCAATATCTTCAATGTTCAATATATAATTTAATTTCACTATTTAATGTTTAAAATAAAAAACTGAATTTTGCTCTTCCACTGATGGATTTTTATCAACAACAGCTTATTTTTTTCCTTATAATATATACGTAAAATAAATCAAACTGGACTTATCTTTCGATTTCTATCTTCCCCAGAAAAATATGTAAATTTTCGACATCAATTTTTATAAAAAAAAGACTTTTTCAACTTCATAAAATTGCCAGTATCGAACTACTGAGCCGATACTAAAACTATACAAGAGAATGTTGTAGAGGGCTTAATTAACTTTTATTTAAGTGCTTGTTTGGTCAAATTAATCATTTAGAACTCGAAGTATACTCTATAACGTCAAAACACCTCAGAAATTAAAAAAAATGCATATCTCTAAAACGCTTCCATAAAAAAAATTAATTGCATAATAAATATCTTATTTTCTTCGTAAAAGTTCCAACTTCGAATATCGTCATATTTTCGTTTTCATTCATTGAAAATATTAGTATATTATCGTAATATATTTTTTTGTAGGATTTTGGATACTAAGGGACGAACAATCCAAAAGTTGGACCAGAGGATTAGACATAGTTTTTCAGGTTGGACACACTGACGAAATGGTATCCACTCCGAAACATTTCCCAACCTGCGGAAACTTCATAGGACCAGACTTCTTTTTACTCTAGCCTCAAACTTCAGTACCAGTTAACCAATTAATATTACTTAATATGTATATATTTAGGGGTATACAGGGTGTCCAGAAAATAGCGATCCACTTTTGAACACCCTGTACAATAAATTAAACACCGTGATATTGTTGTTATTTGTTATTTTTGTGTATTTATGTAAAAAAATGTTAATTTTTTGTAATAAAGTTTGTAGAAATCAATATATTGAGTTTCATTTCATAATAAAATTGTTTTAATTGATACTAACAATGCTGACTAATGATTAAATGATTTATTTTTTAACATGCTAAAACTAGTTAAAGCTGGCTTTATTTAAGTATACAGGGTTGATCAATTTTAAATATACCCTTGGTATATTATTGATTTTATAAATTATATTTTATTCGGAAAAATCTTTGATTTAAAAAGGATTTTGAACGTGATTGTTCCTATATGGATAATATAATTTTCATCAAAATATTTCCCCCAGATAAAATAAACAATATCAGTCAAAAAATATACATTATTTAAATTAATTTTTTTCTTAGGTGGTATTTTGTAAGCAATTAAAATTTAAGTGGAATGTATAGGTAAATATTTTTATTAGAATGACCTATAGCTTATTATTGATACTTAGTAGTAAGTACAAATTGGTATGACAACCAAGTGGTGGCAAATTATTTGCCAGTGTATTAACTGATTAGTTTATAGTCAAACTTTTGGAGTGTGCGGAACATATGGAAGTCAACTTACAAGAATTTCATCAAAATTAAGTAAGTAAGTTTTAAGATTTTTTTAGTCCCCTAAATATTAAAATATTAAATTAATAAACTATAAAATTATATCCAGTTATAAAATATTTTTAAATTATTTTAACCGTATATATTCGATACTTTGTATAATATAATATAGATCATTAATATAAAATATAAATATGATTTTACACACAAATATAATTTTAATTATAAATAAATAACTTATTGTTAATACCCAATTAAATATTTTAAAAATTTTATAACTCATAAAATTGCTTAACTTAAAAAGAACAAAACATCGTTTTACACTTTGGCAATAAAAAAAATTGAAATAATGACCAATTAATTAAATTTTGAGCCATAAAGCTTCCTCGAGAAAATTTAAATATTTTGGATAATCCGATTTGTTAGGTTGGTACACATATTTTGTAAAATTACACTGGTCGACAAAATTAATTTTTTTTAACAATAACTTCTCTAGGGTAATTTTGGGGGCGATAATTTCAAAAATAACCATTATTTTGCTCAATTAGCTCCAGCTTTTAAAATATGTGACAAATATGCTGTCGACTATTGTTATTAAGGTATGCCTCCTGTTCCGGTTGAATAAGTAATTAAAATAATAATCAAATTTAACTGATAAAATATGTATTCATATAAAATTACTGGTGTAATAATTTAAGAAAATCAATTTGGAAAGAAATGTAAAAGTTAAGTTAGTTTTATTTTTAAGATAAATTTATATTTAAAATGCTCAACTATTAAAAGTATAAAGTGACATTTTTTAGCGAAAAAATTGTCTAAAATAATTAGACGGGAAACTTATTTATTTATTTTTTAAATTTTAATTAAAGTAGGTGCTCAAAATAACAATATTAAATATTTGCTCGACGAACTCTTTTTTTCGGTTGAACACTCCCGTTTGTAGTAAACTGCTTGACTGTACGGTGAAATGAAGTACGTGATCGAATTTTATCCGGAAAACGCTGAGCGTAGATATTACAGCATCATCAAGATTCCTGCCTGCTTCTCCATAAATCAAAATCATTTCTATTTATTCTTTCACTGTTAAAAAATCCATTATGAATACCTGCTCAAAGAAAGGAGGTCTTTTTGTTTGCAAATTAATCTTCTTAAATTGATTAAATAATGCTAAACTAACTAGTTTCTTTATACCTCAAAAATAATTATTATTTATAACTAAATACAATTTTTTTTTACCTTAATTAGGATTAAATTAATTAATTGAAAAAATAATGTTTTTTTACCTTAAATGACGTGTTTTTATTAAGAATAGTATAATAATCCTTTAAATTAAAGGATTTAATGCTGGCAGGTAAAAAGTGACCATGGTGCGCAATTGATAATTATCACCAAATGAAATAATGTATAAAATTTAAACCAAAGGAAACTAAAATATTAGTTAAAAAATCGTGGGTACTTGAAAAAATCAGATTTAATTTAATAAGATAATTATTACCAAAAAAGTGATATTTTTATAGAAAAATTATTGCAAAATCGTAAAAGAAGAAAAATCGAACAAAATTGATTTTTTTTCATTACAGCGCCATCTATTACAAATATGAAAAAATGTTCAAATTTAGGTAACTTTTCGAACGCTTGTATACAAAACATTAAAGTTAAAACTGAAAAGTGATAGAGAAAATAGTTTTTCTTGTTTGTAGAAAAAAATAATGTGCCCAACACAATGTAGATAAATGTTTATATGTATCTTTCTTTTTTTTTAACTTTCAGATTTTTGGTTTTGACAAATCTTTAGTTTTTTTCAAATATTTTAAATACTTACCACTGTTTTTTTACAATTTTTAATTTTTATTTTGATATGCTTGTAATTCTCCGAAATACTGGTGCACTCTGTATATTTAAAAAAAGTAATATTCAATTTTTAATAATTGACTTATTTTCAAATTCGGTCAATTTTCCAAATCTCGTGACAACGAATTCCATCAAATTATTTTGACCTTTTCAATATGAAAAAAAATTACTTAATTGTGAGGACATTGTCATAACAAACGTTAACTATATATCCAATTAAGTTGGCGTTCAATTGTTTTTCTGTATACAAATTTTTCGACCAATGGCAAGGCAATAGGATTTACTTAACTATAATACTAATTAAGCAGATGTTTTGCTGGTCAGACTTGCACGCATCATCATATCATTGTTTTAAATATTAATATGTATTGGCCTGAATTAACAGGTTTAATTCAAAAATTACATACACAACATTTATACGTTAAGGCCCTTAGAGTGTCGTTTTATTTGATGTAACATAAAAGTTTCTTAAATTATGTTTATGTAATTAAAAATTCACCCTTTATTTAAATTTTAAGAGATTCCCAATGTGATATTTTCCATTGTGTTTTAATTAATTTTAATTTTATTATTTCTTCAAATTTAAGACAAGAATAGTTGCTGAAATTAAAAGTAAAACTGATTCCAGTAGGTAAAATTTTAAAAGTATTTTTATTTCCAACTGAAAAATGGGCATGTCATAAACAAAAACGTATTTTTTTGCAGATTACATAAAGAAAATTAGATGCCAAAAAATAATTACGTATGGATACTAATTTTAGAAATAATTATACTAACTATACATGTGCACTGTGAATTTGATGTTGAGTGAACTTTTTTAGCAAAATAGTGTGGGGATTTAAAATTGACCAGAAAAATGCCTGAAGATGGTAATAACCGGTTTGTGTATGTGTTTTTGTTTGAATTGTTTTGTTTATTAATAAAAAAAACTAAATTTAGTTTCAATATCAAGAACAGTTGACAGTGCGTTCACTTTATATTAATAGCTGCGATATTCCTAGAATAGTTTGTCCTTAGTGAAACCGAATGTTCTAAAATAGAAGAAACAAGTGCTATTTATTGTACACATATATATATATATATATATATATATATATATATATATATATATATATTTATATATATATATATATACAGGGTGGCCCATCAAAAACAATAAGGCTTGTTTGTAAAAATAAAAAAAAGTCTTTGGATCTGTGTACTTTTGTTCTGCAGGGCGACAAATTTTTTCAAACGTGTTATTATTATCTATTTAAACTAGATACCTACTTGTGTCCAAAATGAAAGTCGCTATGACAGGCACCATAGCCTAAAGTGAGTATTTCTACTTTTTGTATGTCACATTACTATTTCTATATCCTTATATGTATTCATAAATAAATATATAGGGTAAACTACATAGTTATTGGACACTTAAGGAATTATTTATTTAAAATTTATTTATGCCGTTGTTTAAAAGATTTTAGTTTTTTTATAAATATATAAAAAGGAATGTATGTTTGTTTAAACTTTATTTACGTTTACTTAAAAATATGCAAAAAAGTATAGTAATTGCACATTTTATATAGTAATACATGGATCATAGTTATTGGACATACAATTTTTATATAAACATAAAAACTTTACATCAAATAACATAAATTGTTAAATATTTTTTAAAGATAAATGCTGTTTTAGGTAATTTTTTTATTTGGTTTTTGTAAATATCATATAATTCATATATTTCTTTCTCGGATTCCTCATCCCTTTTCTTGATTCTGAAGGTAACTACTAATTCTTGGTCTGACTTCTAAATAGTTTAATGCAAATATCATTAAGTGTGCACACTTAGAGATACCATGGTATCTCTAGTTTGTGTAGCATTTATAATGTTTTGGCCAAACAGGATGATTTATATATATCTAATATTTTTTCGGGTGGTATGTTAAAAGTATTTTCAGAATTTATTAATTTTGTTGCCATTGGTTTTTATGTTCTCTATCATGCATTGTATTTAAATCAGTGTTATTCTGCAAGATGTCCTGTGACGAAGAAATCATTATATTACTTACTCTCTAAAAATGAATTAGTCAAAAATGTCATAGCGAAAAAGCAGCCACTATTTATGCTCGTTAACAGCAATTTGTATCCAGGACATTTAGCAGTCAATTTCTATGAAATATTATTCGCTGAATTCAAAAATGTCGTCAAAAGTTATAAAAGTAAAACAGTTTTTGAAATATAATCAATTTTACATATAATATGGAATTGACTATATCTCAAAAACTGCTTAACTTTTATAGTTTTTGACAATCTTTTCGGATTCAGGGGACAATTTTACATAAGAATTGGACATATGTCCAATAATAGAAATTTACATTTTTTACCAACCAGTAATTGGATACTGGCCACTTTACTGTTTGTTTTCAGAATTAAAATTAAAACGCATTAAAATGACAATGTTTAAACCATGAGGAACACATTTATACCACACACAGATCTGTAGACTTTTTAGAAATAATTTTTATTGAAATTTAAACACAGCCCTGCTCTTAACAAAAAACAAAAATCTTACCTCCAAAGTAACGTGCGAACATTTTTGTCCTATATTGGACCCAAAATAAAGTAGTTCTATATTATTACCGACTGAGATATTTATAATTGTATACAGCGACATCTAATGATTTGACTTTAAGGTAACTATTTATAGAACTCTTGATTTTACAGAATTAATTAAAGTGTCCAATAACTGTCTACTTTACCCTACCTAATTTTTAAAAAATTGAAATAAATATAACAATAAATACCAAATAAATATTACAATACTTTTTTTTTTATATAAAATTAGTATAATAATCAATTTTAAATAATTCGTGATAATATTTTATACAATTGTATACAATTTTTAACGATTATCTTTAAAACAATCTATGGCAAAGGAGCAGAGTCTCGGCCAAACAAATCTACATATATGTATACTAGACTGGGCCAAAAAAATCGACTATTTTTTTTGTAAAGTATAAAAATTATGGTGAAAGTTTGAGTCCATAATATTAATATTAAGAGGTCTATCATTGCAATTTTAGATTTTTTTTTCCTGAGCGAGTTTTTGTCTCAGAACTCCCAAATCATTGTGTTTAACAAAATTGACTTAGGAATATTTTTTGAAGAAAATTGAATGCTCTATAAAAAAGGTTTAATTAGAATTTCCCGTCAGATGAACCGTTTTCTTACAATCATGCCTTAAAAATTGGTATAGTTTTACATTTTGATCTTTTAAATTGGAATTTTGTAATTCATGTAAAAATCAGTACCCTGAAAAAAAAAACCGATAAATATTCTTATGGGAAATCAAATGCTCTACAAAAATAGTCTTTTATAATTTTTGGCTAAATTCACTCCATCAAAAGTTATTCATATTTGAAGTCAAAACGAAATTTTAACCTTGAATAACTTTTGATTGAGTGAATTTAGCCAAAAATGTTAAGAGACTTGTTTTGTAAAGCATTTGATTTCCCATAAGATTTTTTTACGGGTACTGATTTTTACATGAATTACAAAATTCAATTTAAAAGATCAAAATGTAAAACTATACCAATTTTTAAGGCATGATTTTAAGGAAACGGTTCATCTGACAGAAAATTTCACTTTAACCTTTTTTGTAAAGCATTTAATTTTCTTAAAAAAATATTTTCGAGTCAATTTTGTTAAATTCAATGGTTTGGGAGTTCTAAGACAAAAACTTGCTGAGTTAAAAAAAATTAAAATTGCGATGATAGACCTGTTAATATTAATATTATGGACTCAAACTTTCACAATAATTTTTTTTGTCACCCCAAACCAAATTTTCGATATACTTTTCAAAAAAAAAAAATAGGTTTTTTTTTGGCCCAGTCTAATGCATCCATATAACATGTGAAAAGATAAAATTAAAGTCTTATTCGCAATTCTAAACTATTCTTTAGGAACATAATAAAACAGCATACTTTTTGTTTCAGATAACATGTCCAACAAAGTTTTCCTTTGGGAGAAGTCGACGGAAAAAAGCCACGGCGGCAAGGATTCCTTCATTCAGTTCAAAAGCAACGAGGATGAAGAGGAGGAGGAATGCCGGTTGAAGGAAAAAGTTGTTACCTACCACGCGCCTCTGTCGGCTGAGGACGACAGAGGCGGATGGGGAAACAAATTGGACTTCCTATTTTCTTGCATAAGTTTGTCGGTCGGGCTAGGCAATGTCTGGAGATTTCCTTATCTTTGCTTTAAAAATGGTGGAGGTAAGAAAATAGACTAGAGTGAAGTATATGTAACTTAACACACAAATTATCGAGCAGAACGCATCAATATATTATTTTACTCATGCATTGTTGTAACAATGTAACAGGTACTGTATTAATAAATATACATTTAAAAGAGATAGTGAAAATACCACGTTGCATTAAAAAAAGTAACTTATACCTTAAAAATTAACAGAATAAGATGAAAGTAATTTGAACAGCTGTGAAACACGTGTATATGGGTGATCCAGGTTTTTTTAACTGGTCCACCCAATATTAATGTATTTTTTCAAAAGCACGTTTGTATACAAAAACATAATAAATATTCAAAACATCAGTACCTTGGCGTGTCACAACTCCTGAATCAAATATTTAAGTGGTTTTATTTTAAAATATATTCAATTTATCTTAAATTTTTCAATTTCACTACAAACTATAAAACATTAAATAATGTATTTTTCATATTTTATCAAAGATTCGAATAATAGCAATTTTTAAAAAATTGATAATCTTTGTACTCACTTTTACCCGTCAGTTCTGTGTCCAATGTTAAAATTCAAAATTCCTGCGAAATATTGAAGTTTAAACGTCAAGTCCTCGTTTTAACTCAAGTGTTGGTAAGTAAAATTACCTACAGAGCGGCTCTGTAGGTAATTTTACTTACCAACTGTCAGAGCCCGCCCTTTGCACGACAGTCATCTTGAAAACAATGCAAGCGGCGAAGTTGTGGTGAATGCACGTATAGTTCCAGTCAAAATTTCAGTACTGTGGTGAGTAGTTATTTTCTTACGTATATATATTTCATTGAAATTTATATAAGGCTATATGTGATTTGTTGATAAGTAGCATCCACTAATAAAAAATATCAGTAAAATACTCAATTCCGAATTATAATCTCAAATTTGTATCCCATTCATCAGTACCGTGTCGTCAGTTCCATGTTCGATGTTTCGGTTATCTTTTTTTCGCAAAATTTAAATTCTGCTTGCCCAGAACTTCTTTATTTAATGTCATTATAAACTAATATAAATTTGGTGTGGGTCCCATATCTAATAATTGAGATGTCGGTATACCCAAATCTTATATTTTCCAATAAATTATGTATTTAATTAGTACCCTGGTATACTCGTCACTTCCCTTGCATTCAAATTTAGAAAACACAGATATTTCAGAAACTGTTTGAAAAAGTGACTGGCCCGGTCTGGAACAGTATATTTATTATGTTCTCATATCAAAATACTGTTTAATTTTCTCCGAAAACTATAAAAACAAAATGAGGTCAAAAGTTGCCCAACTTTTGTAGAATCACCCATATGCTATTTTGTTTTGAATTTAAAAATAATAAAAAATAAAAGGGTCGTAGAAAAAACAATTGTGAGAAAAGCTTTTTTGACCCCTTAAATATTTTAAAACTGCTATAGAATTAAAGAATGTCTATTTTAAAATATTCTTAAAGTAGGCCGTAAAACTGTCTTAAGTGTTTTAAAACTGTATTTTATTGTTAAAAAATAAAAATGTATATAAAAATTGTCTAAAATATCCTGTATAAAACTAAGGACATTGTAATTATTTCCCTAATGTCACATATATTGTAACCAATACACTGCAGTATATTGGTTACAATTTATGTGCACCGCCTTAATCATAGAAACAATGCACATTGTTTAGCACAGTAACTGTTATAATGATTATCGGAATTTCAATTTACTCACTTAATGGCCGATATATCGTTTCCCTAATACCTTGGGATAATCATTATATCAAACGTACTTAAGCGTAATTAACTGGAACACATAATAAGCAAAAAATATTTGATATGCCATTTTTATTTAATTAAATAAAATCAACAAAATGATGGTGGCAAGTTTTTAATGTATAATGAATTGCATGTTACGGAGTCGTTAAATAAATAATATGATTTAGATTAAACAAAACTTACCTATATATAATTTATGGAAAATCAAACATATGTTAGCAAAGTGGAATCACAAATACTGCATAATTTATGTGTTTTTACATTTTTGTTTGTGTTTCCAATATTTGTTCTGGCAAATGGAAACCGTTTATTATACAGAAGATGAATACGAGATTATAAATTGTCCTAAAACTTTCTAAAATTGTTACTAAATTATTTAAGGGAGTAATTGATTTAAATAAAATATGCTTTCTTGCTTGAATATTTTAGTTTGCTACTAGTTTCGGTGTAATCTTAAGACAGACAAAATTTGTTTAATATTTTAATATTTTTTTTATCAACTGATGCAGTCGTCTTCAGATAAATTCTGATTAACAAGTTGCTACAGGTTTTAAAGTTTAGAAAGAATTTTTAAAATATTGTTCTTGCAAACCTTATATTTTACAAATGATGTTATAAATAAGATATTTTTATATTTTATATAGGTGGATTTTTGATAACGTACACCATCGCCATGATTTTCTGCGGCATACCCATGTTTTTCCAGGAAGTGGCCATAGGACAATACTTAGGATCAGGAGGGATGACTTTCGTAGGACAGCTTTGTCCTATATTAAAAGGAGTTGGATACGCTACTATGACAATAGTTTTCCTTTTGGATGTGTATTACTGCCTTATAATATCCTGGACATTGTTCTATATTATTACAACTTTTTCCAATATGCCTATACTGCCTTGGGCAAGCTGTGGTATGTATTTTTTTGGTTATGTTACTCCAAAATACTTATTTAAAACTAATTTTTTACTCTAGATAACTGGTGGAACTCGAAGAATTGTTATACAGAATCCAATAGGACTTCATCAATGAATTCTACCACTTCAGTAGAGGAGTTTTTTGAGTAAGACAATGTGCCTGGTTTTGTCGAAAAAATTTCATAATTTTTTATGCAAAAATTACAGAGAAAAACTTTCTTTTTTTGGCCTGTATAATTGTGTAAACTGAACCAATTTAAAAATTTTAGGCGTCGGGTATTGGCAATTTCAGAAGGTATAGAGGAAATAGGAGACATCCAATGGAATCTATTTTTGTGTTTGATGATTGGCTGGATAATGATTTATTTAGTGATTAGAAAAGGCTTACATCAAAGTGGAAAGGCATGTAATATTTCAAGTACCTATTAGGGTGATTCATTTCCGCAAAGTTTTTGTTTTCTTCGGTGCTCAAGCAAAATATTAATCTGCATATAGAAAAAAAAATTCTCACCAAGTTTGAGCTCTTAATATAAATTTTAACTACTTACTATTTAAATTTAAAGTTTTACCGTTTAAAATGCATGTAAAAAATATATATTTTTTTTCAAATTTCTAATGCTTACCCACCTTTGACAATATTGCAAATCGGTTTAATACACCTTATGGGGAATTTCACGCTCTTTAAAATTGCTTTTGAGTTTTTTTTGTAACTCCCATTGGTTCACCAGTAGGAGTCGTCAAAGGACAGTTTTTGAAAAAAATCGTTTTTTTTTAAATTTTTTCTAACAAACCTCAAAATGTAGGGAGAAAAAAGGGCTGAATCATAAAAAAAGTTATCCAACCAATATTTAATGAATTTACAGCCATTTTTATAACTGAAAACGTAATAAATTGATAATTACCAACTCATAATGTTATTTAGATTGATTTTTTCTATTTATTATCATTATATTTCCCTACACTAAGAAGGTTTTTAAAATTATTGATTTCTCACTTATAATGAATATGAAAACAACAGATAAATTCATAAAAAAAACAATAAGAAAATTGTAACGTGGATTTTGCAATTTTTCAACATTTCTGTCATATAGCAAAAAAATATAAATGAAGATTATTTAATTTTTTGAAGCGAAATTCGAAATATGTTACATAACCTTCTGTATATTCCGATTAAAGTTTTGTTGTTTTTTTTATGAATTTATGTGTTGTTTTCATATTCATTATCAGTGAGAAATCATAATAATTTTAAAAAAGTTCTTAGTGTAGGGAAATATAATGATAATAAATAGAAATCAATCTAAATAACATTATGGGTTGGTATTTATCAATTTCTTACGTTTTTAGTTATAAAAAGGCAGTAAATTCATTAAATATTGGTTGGATAACTTTTTTTTTATGAATCAGCCCTTTTTTCTCACTAGTTTTGGCGATTTGCTCAAAAAAATAAAAAAAAAACGATTTTTTTCACAAACTGTCCTTTGACGACTAATATTTTGCTTGAGCACCGAAAAAAAACAAAAACTTTGCGTAAATGAATCACCCTAGTACCTATATATTAACAATTTTTTTAAACCAAACAAAAACCGTCCTGATTAAATATTTGTATTCGAGAGGCAGCGACAAAAATCAATTTAAATTCTCCCCCAACGCGTTTAGTTAATGGACCCTTGTTAAGGTTGACAAAAGAAATAATTACCAAAATGCAAATTTAGTAAATTTCATAAATTCATTTATTTTCATTTTTAGGTGATATGGTTTTCCGCCCTTTTTCCATACGTCGTCCTTTTGATATTCCTGGTGCGGGCGGTAACTCTCGAGGGGGCTTCAGACGGGCTTTTATTCTTTATAACTCCCCAATGGGACGCACTCCTCACCCCAGAACCATGGATGGAGGGAGCTACGCAGATATTTTTTGCGTATAGTATTGGATGCGGGGCACTGCCAGCTTTAGGATCATACAACAAGTTTCATCATAACTCTTACAAGTAAGTTACAAGAGTTAGACAATAATATTTTATTTTGATATATGGGTGAATCTCACAAAATGTCCCCCGTGATATTTAATAAAACTAAATGAGTTTGACCTACACTTTTATTGTGTTTTTATCTTTCATAATTAAGTAGATATTACAGCTCAGGTTCCAGATTTTTAACCGCAATTAATTATTTTTTACAATGTTTTAAAAGTCTAAAACCTATCCTCCGTGACTGTTACTCTTTCTAAGTTAATAAAATATCTCAGGTAGTAAAAGCATACTAAATATCAGTTCACCAAGTAAATTAAACACATCCAAAGCAATCGAATCAAATATAAAAAATTATTAAAAATTAAAAGAAATAATTTTTATAACCATTTATGTAGGTGTTACAAAAATTGATTCTATCCTCCGTGAATCTGTTTTTGTTTTAAATTTTATGCAACGGATGCCGCTTTAATCATTTTAAATAAGCAAAAACCTCTGTTTACGACATTATAGATGCCTGTGATTCCTGAAGGTCAGTTAGAATTTATATGCAGATGTTGCTGTTTTATAATTCAAAAGTTTAAGTTTATTAATTTGCTATTTAAAAACCTATCCACCGTGAAGTGTAATATCTCAGTAAGTAGATTTTTTTTATAAATATTTTAAATATTAAGGTGTCAAAAGATACAATAACTTATTTCAAATATACAAAGGGATGTTTAAAAAAAATACGAAATCCTAACCTCCCTGAAGCTATCTTCCGTGAAGCTTTAATATTCAAAATTTATGATTTCTTAAAATTCTTTCATTAGTGCAGAACCACTTATGTTATGTTATTACTAGACCTGGTGGCTTCCCAAAAAACCCATTCTAGATTAACAGTGAAACAACCAAAAATAAAAAATAATCATTTTCACTTTTCACCCATATATTATAAGTTTATAATTTAAAAGTTTAAAAATTAATTTATTTACCAAAAAAATACTATTTCTGATTAAATTTGCGTATTTTGTTGATGTGTCGACAAAGCAAGAAGGCGTTGCATTGCGTTGATGCCATGTCCCCTTATCAGTCAGTAAAACAACACACGTATAACATTACTGAGGACAGCAGGAAAGGTGACAACGTGTGTTGCAAGCTAAAAAAAGCTCTTTTAGTTAAAAATAGGGGATGGTCAACTATTTACCCTTCTGAAAGGAAAACAAAATAATTAGCAGTAGAATATTCTTTTTACTTGCCTTATTACATTTCAAACTTTTGTTTTGTTGAAAAAATATTATGAGCTATCCATCTTAAATTGACCAGGCAAAAAGGGGTGGGTTTTGTTTACCCTAACTCTTATCTTTTATTTTTTAATGAAACCTACATATTTCGATTCAAAATAAAATTCTGAATACGTACTTATGTCACTTGTCAATTTTTGACAGGTCAAATCAATTTTTTATTACATTTTATTTCTGTATCTAGAGTGCCTTGAATTGGCTTTTCTGCTTCATATTGGGCCAAGTAGTTTGGAAAAAATACAATATAATTCTTTTTGAGCAATGCTGGTTTTTATGAGCTTTCAAAAATTAAAAAAACATACTTTATGCCAAAACTTTTTTTTAATTAAAGAGGGTCATAAAAGAAATCCACTTTTATAAATTTGATACCAAATATTAATTAATTTTTTAATTAAATCGCTTTTAAACTCTTAATTAAATTTAAATGTTTATAAGGTTTTAAAGTTTGTACAGAAGTAAATAAAGTAAAAAAGCTTTAAAACCTTTGTGTTTAAAAGAAGTATCGGATTTGACAGTTCTTTAGTTTGTTTTGCTGGTAAGTGAATATTAACATTTCATTTTACTATGAAAAAACATTTTATAAAATAAAATAAAAATAATAATTGAGGTGGTTAGAATCAAAGGGGTGTAAGTAATTACTCAACATTTTTTAGTTTTACCACTGCTAAATAATAGTATATTATGTATCAAGTTTTATAAACGCCATTTTATGCACGAATTTAATTTGAATTAATGAGTGTATAGAAAAGTTTATAAACATACTATACTTTTTCTACGACAAATACTTAATATTATTTTAAATCAAAAATTTGTATAGAGCGCCATCTATGAAACAATAGGAGAATCTGTGTGTCACCGTCAAATGTCAAATTTTTATATTTTATAAACACAGGTTATAAAGGTTATAAATCGAAATGTATTTCTTGAAAATTGACAGTTTTCACAGTAAAAGTAAAGAAAATGTTTTATGAGCACTTTACAGTGGAGTCCGTTCCCGAATTTAAGTTATAGTTATAGTTCATATAAACTTTTTAAATATTGGCGTTATTTAATACTTTTGTATTTTTGTATTGAGATAATAAAATAATTTTGTATTATTTTACAAAAAGGCACTTTATTTTAACGATTGTATGACTTTTGACAACTGTCAACTAACTTAAAACTAATATCAGCCCGCGATTAAAAACCTGTTGCTAACTTCAGCCCGTGACTAAAGCGCCATTAAGCCACAACTTGTCAATGTGTATTTAAAAGGTCACTTAGTGTCATGGAAACATGTACGATAAAGGGCGTTTAAAAGGGGGGAGTAGAAAAAATAATTTAAATATGTTGAATCGATTATAAAAAGTTTCTTTGCCTTTTTTAGAAAAAACAGTTTAAATAAAAATTAAGTGAATTTACTTAATTTTTTTGTATGTAGTAAACACTAACTTACAATTAAAAAATTTTTTAACGATTAACAACTTTGGCCAAGTTATCATTTTTATTTTTTAAGAAAAAGAAAAAAAAACGATGTTTCTGTCAATTTTTAAAAAATTAAGGCAAAAATAAAAAATTTGGATCTAATCTATTTCGGTAGAGACTGTACGATTTAAGATGGAAAGCAATACTTGTGTTAAAATTATAAAACAAACTAAAAAAATGACTTAATATTGACAATCCTTTAAGCACACGCTTTTTACACCTGTAATCACTTTTCAGAGATGCCCTGATCACGTGCATAGTGAACACGTTAACTTCGGTGATGGCTGGAATAGTGACCTTTTCGATCCTGGGTCATCTGGCTCTAGAGCAGGACACTGACGTGGCGCAAGTCGTCAAAAGTGGACCAGGTCTTGTGTTTCTCACTTATCCCGAGGTTGTACTAAAACTGCCCGGGTCGCCTTTCTGGGCCACAATATTCTTTATGATGCTCATGGTGAGTTACTCTTTGTACCATTGTATCTAATTTTAATTTGAAATGAGTAAAACTGAATCTCAACTATCAAAGGAGCTAAAGCAGTTCTTTTTAAAATCATTTGCATATATCGAGGGGTAAATGTTTTACTTTGAATAACATCAAATGTATAATGTTCGATAACTATATTATAAAGCCTGTAAGGATAAAGTTTGGTTGTAATTAGATAGTATGGGCTTTAAAGATTTTCATATCGCAAACTTAAGATCAAAGATTTTGAACTTTACCAAATTTATGGTTATATCACCAAAAATAAGAAAAAGTAGGACATTGTAACAAAATTTAAGTTTAGTTTTTTCTTTTATGCTAAATTTCACATAAATTAAAAATATAATATATATTTAAAAATCTCCAAATTACCAAAAACAGTTGTAAGCTATCAAAAGCACCCCTTATGTCGTTGTTTTTATTTTTGTGTTTCATATTACACTAGTTTACAAATTTGAAAAAAAAATTTGCCCACCATATCCCATTATAATTTTCCCATGTATTTTTTTTATGGAAACGTTTTTGAAATATGAAATATGACGTTTTTATGGCAAAAATTGAGGTCGAAAATTTACATATCTTCCTGGAAAAGGTTTCAATAAAACAGATACTCCAGTTTGATAAAAATACATGAAAAAATGGCGAAGATGAATTTTTTAGTGAAAGACCAAAATTCAGCTTTTTGACGATTTTTATTTTATTTTGTAATATGTTTATTCTTTAATGAAAACCTAAATAAAGTGCATGATTGAATTTTTTAAAGTTTTTTACGTACTTTTTTCACCAAAAATATTATTCAAAATTTAAATTTGACATGACTCCGCAAACCTGAATTCTTTTGTTTCTCGTGTTGACATAGTGACATTTTACTGATATTTTTTGATATTTCAACAAGGTATTTTTATCATGGATTTATTTAGTTAATATAAAGTGTAAAATGAGTAAAAGAAGTAGAGAGTTCGAGTGCGTAAATAACCCGCACAATCTGGGCGACGTAAGTGATGATCACGGAGAACGTTTTCACCAGCAAATGAAGGCTATGGAGCGGCGGTATCACGGCTTCTGGGATGCAGCCATGATGGGTGATTACATTTGGTCCCTCGTATACGAGAAACGGAATACGAAAGCAACAAAAAACAAAGAATGAGCCAGAATTTTTTTAAACCCATGCTTATTACAACAAAATAAAACTTTTAATATCTTCAATGTTCAATATTTATTGTTTAATATTCAATACATTTAATTCCAATATTTAATGTTTAAAATAAAAATCAATGTTCAATATTAAATTTTATATATGTAATTCAATAAAATGAAGAAAAAACGTAAAAATTCTCTAAAAACTGAATTTTGGTCTTTAACTGGAAAATTCATAACTTCGCCATTTATCCATGGATTTTTATAAACAGCAGCTTATTTTCTTCTTTAAGTATAATCTATACGTAAAATAAATCAAGCTATAATTTAATTTCAATATTTAATTTTTAAAATAAAAATCAATGTTCAATATTAAATTTTATATATGTAATTCAACAAAATGAAGAAAAAACCTAAAAATTCTCGAAAAACTGAATTTTGGTCTTTAACTGAAAAATTCATAACTTCGCCATCCATCCAAGTATAATCTACACGTAAAATAAATCAAGCTATAATTGAGGAGCATCCGTGCAAAACCGGCTATATCCACTTTAATAAAATGTTGGGAAAATGGCAAAAACTCTCGGTTTCCTGGCCTTTACAGATAAAAGAAAAAGCAAACTTGAGTTTAGACATAGACATACTTTCGTTTTCAAAAACTTTATATTAAGGCCAAAATTTCAAAAAATGTTTTGTATATAGCCGGTTTTGCTCAAAAACCGAATAAAATGTGAAAAAAACCTTTATTATTCAAAAAAATTAACAAAATAAATTTAGTGCAAACATCAAAAAACAGAACAAATTTTAGTAGTAGTATCGACATATCCAAGCCACATGCTCATCAACATTATTATTTATTATATATAGCCGGGT
Source organism: Brassicogethes aeneus (assembly GCA_921294245.1). Lineage (NCBI taxonomy): Eukaryota > Metazoa > Arthropoda > Insecta > Coleoptera > Nitidulidae > Brassicogethes > Brassicogethes aeneus. The sequence continues at coordinate 56,507,886 of OV121135.1, forward strand.
TTGCTATAAAAACGTGGATTTGGCCGGTTTTGCTTCTAAAGCTACCTTTTAAATGTGATTTTAACATGGATATAGTCGGATTTAAACATAATTATCTTGGTTGTCGATAGAAATGAACCCAAAGATGCGAAATCAGAAAAAAAAACAAAAACTGAATAAAATGGATTTAACCGGTTTTGCACGGATGCTCCTCAATTATCTTTTCGATTTCTGTCTTTCCCAGAAAGATATGTAAATTTTCGACATCGATTTTTGTAAAGAAAGAACTTTTTCAACTTCATAAAATCGCCAGTATCGAACTACTGAGCCGATACCAAAACTATACAAGAGAAAGTTGTAGAGTGCTCAATTACCTTTGATTTAAGTGCTTGTTTGGTTAAATCGATCAATTAGAACTCGAAGTATACTCGAAGTATACTCTAAAACGTCAAAACACCTCAGAAAATAATTGAATATTCATATCTCGAAAACGCTTCCATGAAAAAAAAATTAAGTGTGATTTTCGCCAAACTACACAAGAAAATCATAGGGAGACATGGTGGGCAAAATTGCTGTAAACTAGTGTTATTAATTTTAATTATGGGTGACTTAATTGTAGCTTTTTCAAGGGTAGAATTGTGCAACAAATATTGCAAAGGTTTTGGTGCAATTTTGAAGGATTTAATTGTCACATTTTGTTGCAAAAATGGCGAATGCTCCGGGGTTAATTATGTAATATAGATTTTGTTAATATCTTGACTACAACGCCACAAAATTACACGATTTAAATTATTTTACATTACATTACGCCTTTCTGCAGAAAGGAACCAACCCACAAAACCAAAAAAATCGAGATATTTAGCCTATGAACTAATTAAGTATGTATAATTTATCTGCAAAATAGGTCATAGCCAAAATGCAAGTGTAGTAAAATCTATTAATCATTGAACCAACCAACATTCAATAATAGTGTGGATTACTAATCCAGAATTAGAATCTGTAGAGTATCTGCAAGTAGGTTGGATCTTTTTTGTAAAAAAGCAGGCTGGTAGACCCACTACCAAAGTCTTTAAAGATTTCCTGCTTCTGCAAAATATAAAGTCTTGATGCATTTTTTTGGTAGCTTACAAGATGAGGTGGGGTTGGAAGATGATGTGGACGAATTTCAAATAGAATCAAAATTAATTCATATTACCATTATAATAGTAATATCAGTTGTATTTTGTTTGGAAATAAATAATTGTCGCTTTTCTTTAAATACATACATACATCAGATAGTAGTTTTCATAAATTGCAGAAAGGAACCAACCAACAAAAGCCCATTTTTGTCGTCACCCTTACACATAACATCATAAAATCCACCTGATGAAATTATTAAATTATATCCCTTAAACCTCCGTAAGTCCAAAATCGGCATAAAATTAACAGGTAATTTTAAAATTATTAAAATCTTTGATAGCTTTTTTCTCAGTTTCATCATGGTGTGGGTTGGTCCCATTCTGCAGAAAGCCGTCCATTTATCCTTTGAACATATATGCAAGAAAAGATAACATTCCCGACAAAGTTAACTTTGTATAATTAAACTTTAATTTCCTATGTTCCAGCTATTGGGAATTGATAGCGAATTCTGCTTGGTGGAGTCCTTTATTACCGGAATCATTGACAATTGGTCACAGCAATTGCGACCTTATCGCACATCGTTCACGGCAATTACCTGCCTCGTGATGTTCATTCTGGGAATACCGATGGTTACGAATGTAAGTTTCCTCTGCTACAGCTAGCGCTTCCGATTGAAATGACGACAGAAATTGAACTTAACGGCCCAAGTGGCTTTAAAAGATGCCATGCGACGTTTCACGCGATAACATTTGCTGGAATAGGTACTTGTTCCAGGGAATTTCAATATTATCTCAATTACAGAAAAACATACAAATTGAAAAAGTGTATGTTTACTTGGAAAACTTACTTTTTTTATTACCAGGAATAACAAATTAAGTTATAACGCTTTTTGGTTTTAACAGGGTTTTAGTTTTTTTTAAATTATAGTTAAATAGTTAAGTCAAATCATTAGATGACGTTGTTACTTTATTTTGGGTCTTTTTGTTAAGAGCAGGGCTGTGTTTAAATTACAATAAAAAATATTTCTAAAAAGTGTACAGATCAGAGTGTGGTATAAATGTGTTCCTCGTGGTTTAAACATTGTCACTTTAATGCGTTTTAATTTTAATTCTGAAAACAAACAGTAAAATGACCAGTGTCCAATTAATGGTTGGTAAAAAATGTAAATTTCTATTATTGGACATATGTCCAATATCAAACTCTATTTATATCCCGGACATTTACCAGCCAATTCTTATGTAAAATTGTCCCCAAAAACTATAAAAGTTAAGCAGTTTTGAAATATAGTCAATTCCATATTATATGTAAAATTGATTATATTTCAAAAACTGTTCTACTTATATATTTTTTGACGACATTTTCGGATTTAGCGAATAATTTTTCATAGGAATTGACTGCTAAATATCCTGGATACAAATTGCTGTTGACGAGAATAATTAGTGGCTGCTTTTTCCCTATGACATTTTTGACTAATTCATTTTTAGAGAGTAAGTAATATAGTGATTTCTTCGTTACAGGACATCTTACAGAATATCAGTGCACTATAGAGAACATAAAAAACTAATGGCAACAAAATTAATAAATTCGGAAAATACTTTTAACATACCACCAGAAAAAATATTAGATATATATAAATCATCCTGTTCCGGCCTAAACATTATAAATGCTTCACAAACTAGAAATACCACACTTAATGATAATTTCAACAAACTATTTCAGAAGTCAGACCAAGGAATTAGTAGTTACCTTCAAAATCCAGGAAAGGGATGAGGAATCCGAGAAAGAAATATATGAAGTATATGATATTTACAAAAACCAAATAAAAAAATTACCTAAAACAGCAATTTATCTTTAAAAAATATATAACAATTTTTTGTTATTTGATGTAAAGTTGTAATGTTTATATAAAAATTGTATGTCCAATAACTATGGTCCATGTGTCCAATTGCTATATAAAATGTCCAATTACTATACTTTTTTGCATGTTTTTATAAAATTATTATTAAAAATTCAAATATTCTTATTTTTAAGTAAACGTAAATATAGTTTAAACAAACAAACTATCCTTTTATTAGAAAAAATCTAAAATCTTTAAAACAACGGCATATATAAATTTTAATAAATATTATTCCTTAAGTGTCCAATAACTATGTGGTTTACCATATATATATTTGTATACAAATTATATAAAAAAATTAAACATTATTATTTTTAGGGTGGAATGTATATATTCCAACTAATGGATTTCTACTCTGCAAGTGGTATGTCCCTGATTTGGGTGTGTTTTTTCCAAACAATCGGCATTTCCTGGGCATTTGGTGTCGATAAGCTATCAGATTGCATCGAACAAATGATGGGGCGGAGACCCAATAAATTCCTCTGCGTATGCTGGAAATATTTTGCACCCATGACAATGCTGGTAAGAAAAAAGACCACGTAATATGTACCTACACTATTTTAAATGTAAACTTCCCTGCAAACACTATGTCACTGGTATTAATAAAATGCATGGGTTTTGTAATAGTTTTATAATAGTTTTATAAAAGTTTTATAATAGTTTTATAATAGTTTTATAAAAGTTTTATAATAGTTTTATAATAGTTTTATAAAAGTTTTATAATAGTTTTATAATAGTTTAATAATAGTTTTATACCTAGGCAACTAACTTTTAAAATCGTGATGGGTGCCTACTGTGTCGCCAACTTTTACAAAAAAACTTTATGTTTCAGGCGATTTTCGTGAGCCACTGTTTCCAATATCGAAGCCTAACTTATGCCGAATATAAATATCCCCATTGGGCCGACGCTTTGGGTATTTGTATAAGTTTTATGTCAATGATGTGGGTCCCTCTTTATGCGATTTATTATGTTTTAACCGAACCTGGATCCATAGTACAGGTCAGAAGTTTTTCTCGTTTAAAATTTTATATTCTTTATAATGTTTACGATGGGCCCGAAAATTTACTTAATCTCTTAAAAAGAATGAGTTAAAAATTACTATTTTTGGGATAAAGTCAATTTTCTATATAATATGGAATTGACTATATCTCAAAAACTGCTCTACTTTTATAATTTTAATTTTAATTTTTACTTATGAATTGCTGTTTAATGTTGGGGATACCATGGTATCATGGTTAACCATGGTATAAGTGAAAAACTAGTAACTAGCCATTTTTGACTAATTCATTTTCATACTCTATGTTTTCGTATTCGGACATTTTAAAAGACTAAACAAAAAGTTTATATGCGTAAATCATTTTTCCAAATAAAAAGGTATTTTTTTAAAATAATTTAAGTAAATTTTTAAATAACTTTTTGGATGTCTCTGATAATTTCAAAGATTTTATATTTTTGTTAAAATATTTTATAAACGAAAAACTTATTTTTGTAGTATTCGAGTTCGTTTTGGGCCCACAGTGTGTCTAAAAAGCGATATTATTATAATAATATCACTGGACTGTAAAAAGTCTAAATTTGATTTTCCCTTTGTTCTGTCCTATATCCCTCTTATTTTTGTTTTTAGAATATACGAGCAGGCTTTAAGGCCAAGATAAAGGAAAGAAGAATATCCATCTGTGATAAAACCAAAGGAGTTCTAATAACACAAAGTAACGTCGGACTTATCACCCCTTCCATATCAATATCGCCAGATTAAACAGTATTTTTTTATATGATTTTTTAGTTTTAGTATTACGGTTCGATTTTTGTACCGTTGATTTAGATTTAAACACCTAATGTATTCGTAGTCATAGATTTTCTAATTTAGAAATAAAATTGTCTGTGATTAATAGTATTTTTATTTTTTTTAACTTTTTTATTAATTTTATTAACGTTTTTGGTCTTATCAACAATTGTTTAGTAAAAACTGTTATAAAAATCAAGTTTGTTAACTTTACTTTCTAATTTGTTAATTTTATTTGGGTGAAATTTTAAAATAATTTTTTGTAATTACTTGAAAAAAGAAAAATATTTTTCTGAAAGTTTTGTAAAGGTCATATGCAATTTCGTCAGCATTTTGTTAATTTTAAAGGTTACAGATTATGTTGTTAATGTTTAACAAATTGTTTCGTTGAAAAAGTTTTCAGGCAGTCAACCAAAAAATTTTCCACTGACAATACGCATCAATAAGTTCAACCTACTTCAGCGTCTGCAACTCATGTTTCTGCTTACTTTATTCTAATTTGTAACGTGTTGGTAACAACTGTCCAGAGTGTTTATAATAAATTACCAGATAACTGTTATTATTGTTATTCGGATTTCTTATACCTCATTTTCAAGAAACACCCGCTTTCAGGAAAATGAAGATCAAAATATTTGTTTTGCTTAAATTGACTTTTGGTTGGAATTTTATAAATGTTTAGAGATTTGTTTACTTACATTTAAGACAGGCAGTGCACTTTTTAATTTTTTTTACGTTTTTTTCAGAAAAATGTGTTAAGCTAGCTTTATATATCTCTATTACCAATTTGAAATCCAAAATTTAATTCAATAAAAAAAGTTGTCATAAAAATAATTTGAAATAAAATGTACTTAGTACACAAACTTTTGACTCCAATTTTTTATTTTATTTTTTCTTAAAAATCGTATGTTTTTTTTAAATATGTATGTTCGTTAAGTTACTTTTTAAAAGAAACCATTCCGATTCTTTGTTAAAAAAATAATACCATTAATATTTTCTTTTAGTCACTGTATTAGTGAATTAAACTCTAATTTATAAACACATTTATCACCAAGTGATAGTGTATAAAAATCATTTTAAGTAGGTATTTTTTTTAACAAAAACTAAAAAAAGTAACGAAATAAACATTGGTATCACAACGGACAGGGGTACACAAAGGACTTTGCGTAAAAAAGAAACTATATAGGGTGGTACGATTTTAGAGTAATGCATAAACAAAATCCCTTCTAGTGGTGCTCACTTGCAGAATAACAACTTAGATTTATAAATTGTAGACACCCTTTTTCTTTGACTATAAGCTGGTGAAGGTCCCTTTTAGTACTTTTATATTGCGTGGAATTTTTCCTTGGATGTAATCTATATCATGAGTTGTAATTACAAATAATTTTAAATTGGTTAATCCTAAACTACTTTTAATAAAAGCGACGGTAAATATCCACTTTGTTGTCGAAAAATTCTATTGCGTTACCCTAAATTCCATTGCGTTACCATAAGGTAACATAGTGGACTCGGTAACGCAGTGGACAAAGTTTTGTAAAACCATATTTAAAAAATAATATTGTCATTAATTACTCTCAATGAGCTTTAGTGCCCTAAAATAAACATAAACATGAAAAATAGTATTTTTTCTTACCTTATTTTTATTATTTTTTTGAGTAACTTAGCGGACAAACAATTATTACATTCGCGTTAGCCGCACCTGTTTCAACCGATATCTTCTTTCTGATTGAATAAATAAATTCAGCTGGGTAATGTGTACGTCCGAACATCATTTGTTGATCACGTGAGTACCAAAAAAGTAGCCATATATATGGTTTTTTTAAATATTCTATCGGTAACGCGACGGACGTAACGCAACGGAAAAAATGTCTGGGACATGAGTCTAATTAAAAAAAGTAGATTAAAATTAATTATTTTATATATAAATTGTTTACTGTATTAACTAAGGATGTTATGGATTGCCATAAAGCAACACAAAGTTCGGGTTATTTCATATTTAAAAAAAAAAACATGTATGTAAGTTTTATAAAACGCTAATGGGACATGCGAATTCAAACATACGGACATTGAAAGGCGCATGTTTTTTGAAAACGACCCGTATAATATTTTTGTGTTCATTCATGAAAGTATGTGTTAATTTTTTTGTTGGAAAAATTGATTAATAAAGCAACATTTCTTATCAAAATTCTTTTCATTTAAGATCCCAATTTACAACAAATACTTTTGTTACTGGGTTTGTGAAAATTATAAAATATATGGTTGAAATATTAATATAGGATTTTGTTAAATCTACAAAATGTTTGTTATAATTACAAACTACCTATTCATTTACTTAACAGATTAAGATAATGTTATGTGGACCTGAATTAACATAAAATTTCGTTAATATTTGGTTAAAATTAACAATATAGTTAAAATAAAAAAATGTTTTAAATATAAAGTAAAAATAGGCGTGGGTAGGTGTAAATATAAAATATCACTTTTCCGACTCAAACATAATTAAATGCCTTGTTTAATGCCCGCAGGAACATTCCTGCAATAAAGCCTGCAAAGCATTTAAAAAAACAACCGACGAGGTGTAATTTAAAAACAACAAAAACCGCCCTTACAAATTAAAACAATTTGTATTCCGTCCGTATCCTGCTACACATCGATAGCGATTAAATGCTGCCGGGACCAGCAGGATTTTACTAATCCCATATTGGAGGTCCTGTTCTGTGTCGGCGGCATAATGGATTCCTGCAAGATTTCAACGCACGGATGTCATAAATAGCAGGGCAATATTGCAGGAATTTTTGAATTTGTTTTTTTTTCTGAGCGATTGAAGTGGCTTTGTAATGGCAGGAATTTATTGCTCTCAGCAGGATTTCGCTATGTAATGAAAAATAAAATTTATTTTAAAATTTTTGGTTATATTTTTAATGGGGAACCATAAAAACAAATTATGGGTGATGTATAAGACATTAAATTATGTATTCTTTATATTTTGTCATAGATTCGAATAATAGCAATTTAAAAAAAAATGATAATCTTTGTACTCACTTTTACCCGTCAGTTCTGTGTCCAATGTTAAAATTTAAAATTCCTGCGAAATATTGAAGTTTAAACGTCAAGTCCTCGTTTTAACTCAAGGGTTGGTAAAAAATTACCTAGAGAGCCCGCCCTTTGCACGAAAGTCATCTTCAAAACAATACAAGCGGCTAAATTGTGGTAAATGCACGTATAGTTCCAGTCAAAATTTCAGTAGGTAATGTGGTGAGTAGTTATTTTCTTACGTGTAATTTATACAGTGTGTATCAGCCAAATGGAATAAATTTGATAATACATAAATGGGGGCATGTTCCTAAAAATGCTTGGACACGTCGATTAGTATTTTTAGTTGCGCACTTTTTTCAACAAAATCTTTTTGTACAGGGTGTCTCATATATTAGTGGCCAATACCAACTTTCAAATTTCAAATGGAACACCCTGTATTTTATTCAATTTTTGAATTCTTCAGAAAATTATAGACTTATTTCATGTACAATGTCCTATACCTATCTTTAACTGTTTTGGAAATATTGAAAAATTAACATTAAAGAACGATAATTATCATAATTATAATTATTTAATTACATAAAATCGCTACAACACTGAAAAACTAATAAGTTATACTGTTTATTTTTTGATATTGTAAACAACAAAAAAGAACAATTTTCAATGTAGGAGATGTTCAAAATGCTCGCCGAGAACGACTTGGCAACATCCTAATCTTAAATAGAAATTACTTCTAACGTTACTCAACATCTGAGGTGTGACCGATCTAATCGCCAGCGTTATTCGTATTCTTAAGTCAGTTAAGTCGAGGGGTTTGGTTTTGTATACAATACTTTTGACATATTCCCATAGGAAGAAATCTAATGGCGTCAGATCAGTGGATCGTGCTGGCCATTCCATCGATCCTCTTCTCCCTATCCACCGATTTGGAAATATTTGGTTGAGGTACTGCCATACATTAATTTCATAATGGGGCGGTGCTCTATCTTGCTGAAACCATATCATATTCGCTGGAACTTGTGGGTTTGCTGGATCAGGATATAAGTGTGTTACAGTAGGCACGATATTATTTTGGAGCAGTTCTAAACAATTAATGCCATTTAAATTGCCATCAATAAAAAAGGGACCTATGATATTATCTCTAACAATTTGTGCCCAAACATTAACCTTTTCAGGATCATCAAGTGAGGATTTTCCTTAGACCAATAGCGGCAATTTCGACGATTAACTTGACCGAGAAGTGTAAAGGTGGACTCATCAGAATTTTGTTGTAATTGGATCACATTGTTATCTAACATTGCCATCATTTACATTTATACGTTCTCCTATCAAAATCGTCTTCCGTGAGCTCCTGAGTTGGTATCATTTTAAAGGGATGCATTTTATTTTTTTTTAAGTTCGAAGAATCGATGAATGGCTAACATCGAACATTGGGGCTGCTTTTCGTCTAGAGGGTTTTCCTCAAACTCAAGCATAATATCCAACTTGGTATCATCACTTTTTTCATCTGCTTTACATGTCCAAGCTCGCGAACTGCTTTTCTATTTTACTAATTATCCCTTGGAATATAGGAGGTAAATTTGGAAATTTTTCTTGAAATAAGCGAACAACTTCCATTTGTGTCCTTGTTCTATCTCCATAACCAATCATCTGTAGAATTGTTATTTTGTGCATTTCAATTAAATGAACCATTTTTCTGATATGCAGTTAACGAAATTCAAACACAAAACTATTTATAGCTTTTTTATTTCATATCAGGTCCACTGAAATGGTTTTTGCTTATTAAAACCTAAATGGTAAATAAATATTGAGTGTGTAATCAAATAATTATAATAATCGTTCTTTAACGTTAATTTTTTAATATTTCCGAAACACTTGAAGATAGGTATAGGACATTGTACATGAAATATGTCTATAATTTTCTGAAGAATCCAAAAATTGAATAAAATACAGGGTGTTCCATTTGAAATTTGAAAGTTGGTATTGGACACTGATATATGAGACACCCTGTACAAAAAGATTTTGTTGAAAAAAGTGCGCAACTAACAATACTAATCGACGTGTCCGAGCATTTTTAGGAACATGCCCCCATTTATGTATTATCGAATTTATTCCATTTGGCTGATACACACTGTATAAGGCTATATGTGATTTGTTGATAAGTAGCATCCACTAATAAAAAATATCAGCAAATTACTTAATTCCGCATTATAATCTCAAATTTGTATCCCTTTCATCAGTACCGTGTCGTCAGTTCCATGTTCGATGTTTCGGTTATCTTTTTTTCGCAAACTTCAATTTTAGTTCTGCTTGCGCAGAACTTATTTAATGTCATTATAAACTCATATAAATTTGGTGTGGGTCCCATATCTAATAATTGATATATCGGGATACCCAAAATCTACCATCCGCCAATGATGTGTGGTATTATTTGATTTTAAGATATTTAATGTATAAAATGCTCAAAGTTGCAATAAATTTTATATTTTCCAATAAATTATGTATTTAATTAGTACCCTGGTATACTAGTCACTTCCCTTGCATTAAAATTTAGAAAAAACAGATATTTCAGAAACTGCTTGAAAAAGTTCTGATAACAAAATACTGTTTAATTTTCTTCGAAAACTATATAAACAATATGAGGTCAAAAGTTGCCCAACTTTTGTAGAATCACCCTTATATTTGTTTTTAAGCTTGTTAATTTATTAACCTTAAGTATTATTAATTTGACAAATTGATTATAGCTGAAAATTGTAGTGGCCGGAAGGTTTTTTAATAACTGCTTTTTACCCTTCTCTCTTTATCTTAATATAATATTATAAATTAAGTTTTTTAGTCACAACTTCAAGTTAGTAATTTTTAGTTTTTTTAAGTGAAAATCTAAATTTATGCTTGAAAATGGACCAAGTACATGTTGAATCCGATATAGAAGCAGTTTTTTACAGTGAAAGGGAAGATAATGTTATAATAATAAAATATTTGATAATACAATTTATAATTATCCTGCTATTTTTTAACAAAGTTAAAAAGTTATTAAGTAAGGAATTTTTGTTAAAGTTACACCATTGTTGAAAACAAACAAATTATTGTAAAAGCATTTTTTAGAATGAGATATGGTAAAAGCGTAAAAAAAACATTCCATAATTAAAATACCTCATAATTAGATTATAACAATCCACTTAATTTTGTTTTTCAGCAATTTACACCACATAATATACGTTCCTTATTTTTTTACGGCACACGCGATTTTTTTGTTGTTGAATAAATCACGCACAAAGTTAGTATACTATAAAAAAATTTCTATTCTTGTTGGTTAACCGAAATTTCCTTTTCATAAGACTAAGATGTCGGATAAGATTGAGCCTTTTACCGATTTTTGCTGTACAACAAGCTATTTGCATTTTTAGATATACATTATTTATAATATTTTCTTTAAAAATTGCCTTATAAATATGCAATTAAATTAACATGCATCATAAATTTATTTTATTTATAATTCTAAAGCAATACAAGTATAAAAGTTTAATGCAACTTTTTAGTCGTTTGACGATTTTTCAAAAAATATTTAAAAAAAATTATCTGTTTATAAAATATCACGCAATGAATATTTTATTTTACTCATCTTTTTGTAGAAAAGCAGGGTTTATAATTATTTTAACAAAGGAAAATATTTTACGAAAAGTTTTGTATATTTGTAATTTCAAAGGTTACAGATTATAAATATATTTTGTTAATGTTTAACAAATTATTTCGTTAAAAAAATTTACTTGATTTCAGGCAGTCAATCAAAACATTTTCCACTGACAATACGTATCAACAAGTTCAACTGACTTCAGGGTCTGTAACTTATGTTTCTGCTTACTTTATTTTAATTCGTGTTCATAACAACTGTGTTTATAATATATTACCAGAAATCTTATTATTATAATTATTATTTGGTTTCCTTATACCTATACGCTAAAGAAGTATCGCTAGTAGCGCCACCACTCGGCTGTTATCATCGTAACAAAAGTACAAACGAGTGTTTTTGAGAATAAATCTAATCTAATAGATACAATAAATACTCATTTTAGTAATGATTAAAAAGTGTAAACAAGTCGTCTAAATTTAAACAGCATTTAGTATTATTAAAAGCGTTGAATAAGAATTCTTTTAAGTCTCCACTCAACGGTAAAATACCATTATATTATGTATTATATATAATATTATGTTGCCATGAATTCGTAGGTATATTTTGTTGTTTAAAATGCAGTTATCGGCGTTTTTTAGAGAACTCAAATAAAAAAATAGTTGATTTTAAGGTTATGTTTGTGCAAAAATTACTTTTTACTAATTTATTAAAAATGTCCAAACTTAAATATAAATTATATTAGGTAAAGTTATCATTAGTTAATTCTGCACCAACAAATGTACTTACCAGATTGGATCCTTTGGCAAAACATGAAAATGCAGCGATTTAGTTCTTGAATTATATTTAAAATTAAAAACACAATAATTCACCATGTTCCCTTAAATAAAATACACTCACTAACGTTACTATATAAGCATTTAAGCGTTGAGTTTCTTAATCAATGATATAAGGAATAATCAATCGAAATCGAGTACTAAACCAGTTTTTTAGTTTTTTCCTTGCAACGTAAAACACAAATACCGTGCGCGATTTAGCTGTGCAATTGAACAAAATTTGTCTAGTAAGACTTCTGTCTTCCTCTCTTTTTGAAAAAACTCCATATTTATTTAAAAATGATGTACAGTTCGTATTCTTTAAATGTATTGTTGACAATTCTTAAATTCACGCAATGCTTTTGAAGTCCAATTAACAAAAAAGTCTAGTTAATATGATGTTAAAATTAACAAATATTTTTTTACTGTGTATGGACAAAATTGGTTTTGACACTTTACTCTCCTTCTAAAACCCTTTTAAATATTTGCAATGTTTCTTTTTAACATCGACAAAGGTCGAGTGTCCTCCCCATGCACATGTTACAAAGGATACAAATGTTTGTGGTGTAATTTTTACAATTTCAGTTTACGCTTAAAAATTCTTTAGAAAAACTAAATGACTTTTTTAAAAGGCCAAAACTGAAAACAAACTATGTTCGCGTTAGCGATTTTAAAATAAATTTAGTGGTGGAAGTTTGTTGGTTTTTAATTAAGCCTCGTTAAAAAACTTAAAAAGTTGTATGTGCAGTACAAAACACAATGCAATTGTGTTAAAACGCGCTTGAATAAATTTTCTACAAACGGTCGGGTTTTATTTATACTATTATACAACGGAATTCTTTTTAACTTACCAATGTAATCGCTGGGATATATTTTCAATTCATATCTCTACTTTTTTTAAATATTAATACAAACATACATATTTCTATTGAAATTTTTTGCCGAAGCTTTGATTTCAATCCCATAGGGAAAGGAAATCGAAAATTAAAGCTTGCTTCGGATATTTCATAGAATACATACAAAAAATTCAATCGACTATAATTTACATTTGAAAGAATGCAGTGAAAAATAAAATTATTTATTAGAGTTCACTGTCCGATAAAATCATTAAACCTATTTTTATAACAGTGTAAGTATTCTTTTTTGTATGTCCTTTTATAAAAATAAATACTGAAAATTGTATTTTTACTTTGTTTTAAAGTTTGTTCTAATATATTTCCATTATCTCTAGTTCTCTTGTCATGTATCTTTAAAACATACAGCAAAAAAACCGTAACAAAAGAAGTTTACTTTTCTCTGTGGTATATATAAAAAGTTAATGCAATACAAAGTTTAGAGGGCATAAATGAAGGAACCCAAACTGGAAAAATATGGTCAATAAATCATAAATCCTCTGTGATATTTCAGTGTAAAAGCAGGACATGTATGTATGTTTTTATTTATGACTAAAATAAAATTTTAATGCAATAATAAAACGCCCGTATAAAAAAACAAAATTAATAAATAAAAGCTTGTGGTTTTTGTTGAAATAAAGTTAAAATTATGAATTAAATTCCCTTTTTATCCTGAATTACTAAACTCTAAAACAAACATTATAATTTGCTCGATGTCCTCTTTAGGGTGGGTTTTCAAAGGTTTCAAAAGAAAATATATCTTCGTTTAAGGCCCTTTTTGTGTTTTGTTATGAACATTAATATTCTTTACACCAATTTATTTTACGGCAAATGTAAGTATAATTTTAGCTACAAAAGAAGAAAAACGTTTTAGAGGGAGATAATGTTTTTATAAGAGTAATTTTTTAGACAATAAGTTTAACTCAAAGAATACATTTGCAGTTAGAATTAATAAAATTAGAGAATTTATTAAAATAAAATTATATTTTGCCTTTAGATTTCCTTTCACTACATACCTACGTATATTCATCAATAGTGATAAAAAAAGTTATAATGACATTGTTATGATTGATGTGAGTATTGCTCGACGAACTCTTTTTTCGGTTGAACACTCCCGTTTGTAGTAAACTGCTTGACTGTACGGTGAAATGAAGTACGTGATCGAATTTTATCCGGAAAACGCTGAGCGTAGATATTAACAGCATCATCAAGATTCCTGCCTTCTTCTCCATAAATCAAAATCATTTCTATTTTTTCTTCCACTGTTAAAAAATCCATTATGAATAACTGCTTAACCAAAGGAGCTCTTTTTGTTTGCAAATTAATCTTCAAACTAAATTGATTAAATAATGCTAAACTATAAATAGTTTCTTTATACCTCAATAATAATTATTATTTATAACTAAATACCATTTTTTATACCTCAATTATGATTAAATTAATTAATTGACAAAATAATGTTTTTTTTTTCCTTAAATGAGGTATTTTTATTAAAAATAGTACAATAATCCTTTAAATTAAAGGATTTAATGCTGGCAGGTAAAAATTTTAAGTGACCATTATACATTATAGGGCAAAATATACCTTATTTAACGAGTTTTAAGCAAAAAAAATAAAAAACTGGTTTAAAGGTTTTTTCTTAATACAAACAAAATGTTGTTATAGCAACGTGGTATTTTCATTTATTAATTTTTGTATTTCCACTTATTATTTCAGTATCTGTTATACAGGGTGTTTCACATTCGTAGTCCATTTCTGGAAAAAATATCGATTTAAAATTTAAAAGCGTTTATAATCCATTTGAGAATTTTCCTAAAATATTTCAAACAAAATGCCACTTTCGGTTTAAACGTATATATTTTTACATTTTTAAAGTAAATATAAAATTTTGAGTGAAATTAGGTAGGTACTATACCGAAAGTAAATAGTTTTCGAGTTATTAATTTCTTTCGTTAAAATTTGAAAAATGCGCGTCAATCAAAAATAGCCTATAACTTTTTTGTTATTAGGTTTGCGAATATGAGGGTGAAATTTTTGAAATCTTAAATGTTGTTTAAAATATTTCTTGTCAATTCTTTAACATTTAGGCTAACTTGAAAAGTTAATAACTTTTTGTTTTAAATGTAACACCCTGTATGTTTTTAAATAATCAAATATTTACTTTAAAAACTTTTTGATTGATGTAACTCTTTTCAATAGGTAGGTACTTAAAGTTAATTATTTAAGGGATATTTAATAATTTCTAAAATTTTAAATATTAAATTGCATTAAAAAAAACACGTAATCTGCCATTGTTCAAAATTTAATGGCGTCAATTTTTTATAAACACTTTGTTGATTAATTAAGTGTTTTGCAAACAATATACTAATAAAAGTAGCAGTCAGTGACTTATAAAACATTGATAAGCCAAACATTTTTAAAATTTAAAAGTAATACAAGCAGTATTTGCTTATTTTGAAAAGAAATAAACAAAGCTTTAGGTGGTCAACTAGATGAAGCACTAGCTCATTAAAGGCAATAAAATATAAAATTTATTTTATGAAATATTTTAATTACAAACAGAATGCGAAACTGTATCAATTTAATATACCAACAATTAGTCAGGTCAAGTTAACGAAAAAGAATAAATAACTCAAAATCTATTCTCTTTAGGTATAGGACATGGTAAAGTAATTATACTTGGAATTTTGTTTTTTGACATCACTTTGAAATTCAAATGAATACAGTCTCTTGAAAGACCGATTGTGCTTCTCGCCTATTAAAATGTTTGGTGTATACACAACTGTTGCCCTGGGTCAATAGTTAAAGAAGACAAATTGGAATTCAAACTAGTTAATCATGACGAGCCAAAGACGACTAAAATTATTGTAGCCAGGGGAATATCATCAATTTTAGCAATCTGTGACGACTAATTTAGTTTAGAATGATTGGTAACTACTAAAATAAACTGAGAGCAGTAAATACTACCGATACACGGAGAAAAGTATAATGCTGATTACCATAATTATAATACCCTTAACTATAATTTACATTACTATTTGGGACAAATATCTTGTATATTGCCAGATACTATGCATATTTAGTAATTTTTAAATATCCATGCATGTGAAACCTTAAGGTAAAATATTAGTATTTTCAACCAATTTTATTTTTAATTCTTATTATAATTAGATTTTTTCCATTACTAATAAGGATAGTAAATTTTAAAATATTATGTTGCTATTTTAAATATAAAATATTTTAAAATCGAATATTTTTATATGTTAACAATTAAAAATTGTAACATATTTATTGTACTTTTTAATATACAAAAATGTTGCCAAAGTTTTTTGTTTTGAGTGCGTTCCATCAACTTCAAATACCGACAGACAGGTGTTTTGACCTATATTGGGTATCATCAGTGTCGACACGACACTGTTGAGCAACTTGTAGTAGTGGAACACACCCAAAACAAAGAAATACCTGAGCTTATATAACAGGGTTGGTAAGCCAACAGAGGCGAGATGTAAGAACATCACGTGATCCACACCGTCTAACGACGCGTCTCGACGTGGCCTTTGCCGCAATCGGTACATACTATGCAACCAAGTAGGTTCAATTCTTTCTTATAAGTATTACCAGTAATGGGCCAAGAAAGTTTATTGAAGAAACTAAGAAAATTAAATGTTTAAAATGTCATGAGTTACTATATTGTATATTATATTTAAATATATTGTTTATTTACCTTAAACAGAAAAGTATCTTTATTTTTACTATATTTTTTTATTAATGTGATATATATTGTAATATTAGATGTACACCTTACATTTGATTAAATCATATAGTAAATATTACTATTTGTAGATAGTAAAATCAATTTACTATACGAACATATTAAAAATTAAAATATATATTACACATTTATGATTTAGTAATATTGGTGTTGTAATCTTTACTAAAATTGTATAATAAAAAATAGTATTTTGTATTACAATCTTAATATTGTATTGACGAATATATAATATTGTTACCCTAAAAATTTGTTAAAGTAAATTTTACTATATATTTTTTTACTATCTAAAATTTACTATACATTTCTCTCCGTGTATAATATTGTTACCTAAAAATTTGTTAAAGTAAATTTTACTATATTTTTTTACTATCTAAAATTTACTATACATTTCCCTCCGTGTACAGATACTTTATTTACCAAAAATCATCAAACACATACGCCAGAAAATTGTATTTCTTAAATTAAAATAAAAATTAACCTTAACCATATTAAATTTGCTAATGCACAACATTTTTTAAAATCCTTATTATTGTAACATAAATTCAGATTTTATATCTTGACTGTTATCTTTAAACGTATTTGCCTCAATTACCTTCCCTGTTATCTGACTAAAAAATAAATAAATTTTAAAAATAAGGCAACTATTTAATATGCATGAGCTTATGATACGCCATCTCAAGCGATGAAAAATGGTGTAAAAATTACATGCGATGTACATTCCTGAACCTTGTTTATTTAGATAGTAAATATTGTTTATAACCTTTCAAGTAAATTAAAGAATAAATATTGTTATCACTCTAGGGTAGTAATCCACACAAATCTATTAATTTTATATATTTCACACGCAAGCTTTTCTATAATCATGTTAGTTTTAATTTTTAGGGAGTAACGTTGGTTTGATTGATTAGACTATTTAACCTGGATAATATTACCATAGTATATTTTTAAGTTAAAATAATCTGCTTTATTACTAACCGATATTAAACAGAGTTGCAAAAATGTTAACATAAAAAATAACGCAATCGTCATTTTGTTCTAATGGTAATGTAGTTTGAATACACTCATCACTTTCATTACTCATTTAAAAATTCATGAGTAATGTCGAACAACACATTACATATTAAAAAAAATGTAAAACGAAAGACATAACCCATTAGGACAAATGATCAGGAGTGGGGGTTGATTGTAATTAATTACAAAGCAACTCCATCGTGAAAGTACAAACAACATGCCAAAACACAACACACAAAATGTATATTAGAAATACCTATAATGGAATTATAATATTATATGGGTGATTCTACAAAAGTTGGACAACTTGATGTCATCAGTCAATAGAGTAGGTATTTTAATATTTTTTGTAAATATTTTAGTATATTACAAAAGATCCAGGTTTTTTTAACTTGTCCACCCAATTTTAATTTATTTTTTTAAAAGCACGTTTGTAGAAAAAAATAATAAATATTCAAAACATCAGTACCTTGGCGGGTCACAACTCCTGAATCAAATATTTGTGTGATTTTATTTTAAAATATATTCAATTTATCTTACATTTTTCAATTTCACTACAAACTATAAAACATTAAATAATGTATTTCTTATATTTTATTATAGATTCGAATAAAAGCAATTTAAAAAAAAAATGATAATCTTTGTACTCACTTTTACCCGTCAGTTCTGTGTCCAATGTTAAAATTAAAAATTTCTGCGAAATATTGAAGTCCTCGTTTTAACTCAAGTGTTGGTAAAAAATTAACTACAGAGCCTGCCCTTTGCACGACAGTCATCTTGAAAAAAATGTAAGTGGCGAAGTTGTGAATGCACGTATAGTTCCAGTCAAAATTTCAGTAATGTGGTGAGTAGTTATTTTCTTAAGAATATATATTTCATTGAAATTTATATAAGGCTATATGTGATTTGTTGATAAGTAGCATCCACTAATAAAAAAATATCAGTAATTCCGAATTATAATTTCAAATTTGTATCCCATTCATCAGTACCGTGTCGTCAGTTCCATGTTTGATGTTTCGTTTATCTTTGTTTCGCAATCTTCAATTTAAATTCTGCTTGCGCAGAACTTGTTTATTTAATGTCATTATAAACTCATATAAATTTGATGTGAGTCCCATATCTAATAATTGAGATATCGGTATACCCAAAATCCACCAGCCGCCACTGATGTGTGGTATTATTTGATTTTAAGATATTTAATGTAAAATATGCTCAAAGTTGCAATAAATCTTATATTTTCCAATAAATACTCGTCACTTCCCTTGCATTCAAATTTAGAAAACACAGATATTTCGGAAACTGTTTGAAACAGTAACTGGCCCGGTCTGGAACAGTATATTTATTAAATTATCTATGTTCTCATAACAAAATACTGTTTAATTTTCTCAGAAAACTAAATAAACAAAATGAGGTCAAAAGTTGCCCAACTTTTGTAGAATCACCCATATCACTGCCCCCAGAAAATGGCGAATTGCAAGTTGCAATAATACAAAACGTACTAAACACGTGTGCCGCAAACGGTGTGCGCGTTTTGCATCTCCTCCCATGTATCAGAAGCTACCAGATTTTGTTGTAAAATTGACATGCTATTGGGATAATGGGGTAGTTAAATTTTTTCTGACCTATACTTTTTATGGTTATATTCAAGGCGTTTTGTAATTTTAAACATTTCTGTTAAATCGGAATTTCAATTGAGTTTACCGTTTTCGAGATATTTACAAAAAAAATTCTCCTAATTACGTCACTAGGCTATTGACAACGTTGCCAGCTTTTTCTATGGTTGCCAGTGTGTTTAATTTAAGATTCTTACGATAGATGGCGCCACGTTATAATATTTTAGTTTTAAAACCACTTGATCTATAATTTTAGTTGAGAAGAAGAATTGATTTTTTGACGTTTCTTTTTTTCGGGTTATGTTTTTTTTAAATTTAGATTATTGAAAATCAATGTTATTGTTATGTTATTTGTAATTGATATTAGATAAGTGATTTATTAATAACGGACTCCAAAGCAGAAGAATCTTGTGGAATGGTACCAACGTTGGTTACATTGAACATTGGAGCTTTTAAACAAATAAAGTAAGTACCTTCCTATAATTATAATCATATTTTGTCGTAAATGCATTTCATTAGTATAATGCCTAGTTCTTTATATTCTTTTAGATATATCTTGGACTCTAAAATATCAAACAGTAATATGATACCTCGTAATAAGGAAGATAGGTACTTAATGAATTTGGTGACCATCTTTCACTTAACTGACAGTGACAGTATTTGTACATAACCTCTTCGGGTATTTTCTGACATAACCGAATGAAATCATTAACAAGACAACTTGACAACAGGGTAATTTTCAACCAATAGAAATCTTAGAATGTTGGTCACATGGCGAGGTTTGTGACGCCATAAAAATTAATATTTTTTGTAAATATCTCGAAAACGGTAAACTCAATTGAAATTCTGATTTCACAGAAATATTTAATATTACAAAACGCCTTGAATAAAACCATAAAAAGTATAGGTCAGAAAAAATTTAACTATCTTGAATGAATTGCGTAAATAAAAATAATTTTCATAGCTTTTGAAGAAAAACACTTTGCACTTGGTTGAAAGAAGAACTAGTTTACTGCCGTCAGTACAAATTATATATTATATACAATTATATATTATAGTATATCAAAATAATATTAAGCTATTGGAAACATTACTAAACATTTATTTTCTTTCCAAAATGTTTTTAAAGTAAAAATCGTTTGGATTGTTTACCGACATTTTGTCTTTCTTTTATTGACTATCTAAATTCCTTGTGAGGATGTGTTGCAAAGGGACAAAGTAGGATTTCTAATTTGCATTTTACTTTCAAAACGACTAAAACATATATTTGTATGCACTTTAAAGCTCGAGGAATTCTGTATGCATATATACATAGAAACCAGCTACGTATTTCTGAAATTCAACTAGGCTTAGAATTTATTGAAGATACCCAGAGAATATTTTTTTTTGTTTTTCTTTATGGATAAATTTTTAAAATTGTTTGTTAATTTTTAGAATCGTAGTTTATTTTCCTGTCTTTGAAAATAGCATCCGTTTAAAAAAGAATAATCACGAAACTTTTTCTTCTTTCAATTTGCCAGTTACTGATTATTAAAAGTCCTGGACAATATAAACATTATAATTATTATTAAGCCACTACAAGTATTAACGTCCAGTGGCTTTAACAAAATACCCATTCACCATTCCAATGACTGGACAACATTCACGGGTGTTCACATACAATTTTAATTTCTTTTATATAAATTCTTTCCAAAGCGAAGATTATTATCCGCTAGGAATACTTTGTTTCTCCTGGGCCGTAGTCACCTATATTTAACTACTTTGTTGTATGACTTTACTCATCTATGCACCACCAAAGCCAAATTAATTGCATTTTTAACTACGAATTTTGACAACTCAACTTGAACCACAATTACATTATAATTACATTTATAACTAGTTTAGTTTGTTTTAATCCATGCAACCAATTTTGGTTCCGTATTTACCAACCAAACCCCTAAATTTGCAACGTTGCCGCAGTTCAGATAAACCGATAAAAACATGGAAAAAGTGGAAGAAATGGTTATAAACCATCAGAGAAGTCGCTGATGATGTTGGTATATCGATTGGCTCATCCCATTAAATTTTTTCGTATGTTTTGGGTATGAAACGCGTGGCAGCAAAATTTGTTCTAAAATTGTCAAATTTTGAACAAAATTTTTGGCCAAAAACAATACTGTATTAGTGCCCCATCCTCCATATTCGCCAGACATGCCTCTGTCTGACTTTTTCCTATTCCCAAAAATAAAGAAAACCTTAAAGGGTCGTCGTTTTGCAAGCATAGATGACATTAAAAGCGCATCGCTGAAAGAACTAAAGGCTATCCCACACTGAAAAAAAATATTCTTGATTCAAAACAATCTTTGTCTCATATATAACGAAGAGAATATATTCTTTAAAATAGTAAAGTATTTTCTTAATTCACGTTGATTTAGTTCAAAAATATTTTCTTAATGTAAGAACATTAAGAAAAGATTCTTGAAGTAAATCAACGTGAATTAAGAAAATACTTTACTATTTTAAAGAATATATTCTCTTCGTTATATATGAGACAAAGATTGTTTTGAATCAAGAATATTTTTTTTCAGTGCAAAGATCGAGTTTTAGAAGTGTTTCGAGTATTGGAAGAAGAGCTGGCATATGTGCATAATATCCAATGGGGACTATTTTGAAGGCGAAAACATTAATGTAGACGAATAAATAAATATTTGTTTCAAAAAACGACATTTACGATATTTTCTGAACACACCTCGTACATTAATATTGTGGTCTTGCAAAGTTATAGCAATTTAAAAATTCACTTTTTTTGACATAAAATTCTATTTTTAAATTATAGCAGAAGCAAAATATTGTTTTTTTGTAATCATGTCGATATTAAAACTATTTGTGGGCCAACAAATTTTCTAAAAAATTATATATTAAAACTGTCATTATAAACGCAAAACAGGACACCAATTTATGCAGTTTTAATTTAATTTAAATTTGGCTCGACAATTTAATTTGCTCCTATTAAATTTTCGCTTTTGGAAAATTAATATGCAAAATGGAGGCCGATGCATTTTTTTCACCAATAATCCGATTGTTTATGACGTTTTGACGATTTAATATGAACATTTATTAACATTATTAATTAATTAATTAAATTTTAACCTTACAAATTTGTATTTTTTTTTAATTAAGTTTAAAATTACATTCTTAATTTCAAGAACAATATTTTATTCTCATAATAGGCAATATTATGTTTCCTTTATTGGCAAAAATATAATTAAATTTGAGAAGATATTTGAGGAGATGTAATTTAATATTTTTTGCACATTTTGTTTTCTGTATAAATATTTAAAAGTGTTTTAGGTCTAAGAAATACTGTTATGGGTAATAATTTTATTTTATACAAAAATGTCTTGGAGTTTTAAACAAATATTCGTGTCTTGGTTCATTATTCTGTAATCTCTTTGCATTGGTTTTACCACCCTCGATTTGAACAAACTTTTTATCTACAATATTCTTTAATATTCGTTTAAATCCGACATCAAATAAAAAAGTTATTTGCGATTGAAATTCATCGAAAATTTATGTGGATCGATTATTTTGCCTGTGAGTGTATTTATTTAGTGAAAAACTTGGGTTTATTTGACTTTTTAAACTGAAATTTGGTTAATACAAGTAAATATCTAGTTGACTTTTTTTCTCAGGTTTAGTAGAAGCTTACTTAAAGAAACAAAACCTACATCCAAACAATTTAATTAAATGCTCTTAATAAATATTTCTTTACAATTAATCACAACAATAAGATGTTTTCAAGAAACTTATGATTTATAACCAAATAATAGTATTTTCTTATTGTAAACAACTACGAATAAGAAAATTTTACTTCATCCAAGAAAACCTGTTTCAAATAAATGCATTTTCTTAAATCAAGAGATTACTGTGTACTATACGGAGAGAAAAGTATAATGCTGATTACCATAATTATAATACCCTTTATATTACTATTTGGGACAACTATCTTGTATATTGCCAGATACTATGCATATTTAGTAATTTTTAAATATCCATGTATGCATGTTAAACCTTAAGGTAAAATATTATTATTCTCAACCAATTTTGTTTTTATTTCTTATTATAATTAGATTTTTTCCATTACTAATAAGTATAGTAAATTTTAAAATATTATGATGCCATTTTAAATATAAAATATTTTAAAATCGAATATTTTTATATGTTAACAATTAAAAATTGTAACATATTTATTGTACTTTTTAATATACAAAAATGTTATGAAAAAGAATTGAACCTACACCTCGCCAAAGTTTTTTGTTTTGAGAACGTTTCATCAACTTCAAATACCGACAGACAGGTGTTTTGACCTATATTGGGTATCATCAATGTCGACACGACACTGTCGAGCAACTTGTAGTAGTGGAACCCACTCAAAACAAATAAATACCTGAGCTTATATAACATGGTTGGTAAGCCAACAGAGGCGAGATGTAAGAGCATCAAGTGATCCCTTTGCCGCAATCGGTACATACTATGCAACCAAGTAGGATCAATTATTTCTTATAAGTATTACCAGTAATGGGTCAAGAAAGTTTATTGAAGAAATTAAGAAAATTGAATGTTTAAAATGTCATGAGTTACTGTATTCTATATTATATTTAAATATATTGTTTATTTACCTTAAACATAAAAGTATCTTTTTTTTACTATATTTTTTATTAATGTGTAATATATTATAATATAATAATATATAATGTACACCTTACATTTGATTAAATCATAGTAAATTTTACTATTTATAGATAGTAAAATCATTTTACTATACGGACATTTTAAAAATTAAAATATATATTATACACAGAGCTGTCAAAGATACTTTTAAAAAGTATCTAGATACAAGATAAGTTACTTTTTAAAAAAGTATCCGAAGTTACTTTGGGTATCTAGTTACTCTTTAAAAAAAGGAACTTAAATATTTATCTTAAGTTACTTTTTTTAATAAGATACTTTTTTAGTTACTTTGTATATTATGTAATAAGTTTCGTATAAACCGCCCAACAAAAATTCGTTTCAACCCCACCCTGATTTTTCAAATAATTTTAAGCTTACTTTTTTAACAATTTTTTTCAATAAAATCTAGTTGATTAAAATCATTGAAGGGTCTAATGCAAAAAGTGTCTAACTTAGGCACTTTTAAAATATCTTAAAAATAAAAAGAGATAAAATCGTTAATTAAACACCACTTAATTATAAAAATAAAAAAATTATCTCACATTTTTCATTTAATCTTTTTTAACATTTTTTTTAAATTTAAAATGGAAAACATACATTGAACATTATAGAATGTACGGTACAATCATATAACAAATATAATAAATTGGGTACAATGTAACAACCAATACTAGCGGATGGCGACAGTCGGTCATTATTAAGTTGACAGTGTTGCCGGTTTAATCAAAATAGAAGAAACGTCAAGTTAAAACTAACCTACAAAACGACAAAATGGTAAATAATTCAATCAAATCATAAAAGTATTATTATTTATTACTAAAAATTTGTTATTTACGTTAGAAATAATTCAAAAATCGTTGAGTAATTAATTTTATTTTATTATAGGTTAATATACCAAACTAACCCAAACTTAAGTTTGGGTTGGTTTGGTATGGCACAATGCAGTGTACCTGCATAACCAAGATGACAGCTATTCGTCAAAACCTTGAGGAATACTTGCTACATTTAGCCTCTAGTCCAATTATTACTTGATTAAACCGGCAACACTGTCAACTTAATAATGACCGACTGTCGCCATGCGCTAGTACAACCAATATCCTACATCACTACCTACCTAACTTATTTCAGACTTTCAGACCACTATAAATTCAAGTCGCAACGAACGGAAACACCCTTCTACAGAGCGGGTGGCGAAGTCACAGATTATAAAAGAAGTATAGGTGAATAAAAATTAAGTAGGTATAACAAAAAACGCCGCCAGTCGATTGGCGCCAGTCGCTGAAGTCGCCAGTATACTTATTATAATAACTCCGATGGCCGCGGCCGTTTCGAACAACTTGACTAAAGGAACTTTTCTTGTGGTATCTTAGATACTTTTTGGTATCTAAGTTACTTTTTGGTATCAAAGTTACTTTTTGGTATCTAAGATACTTTTCGGTATCTAAGATACTTTTTTTAAGTTACAAGATACAGTTCCTTTTAAAAAGTATCTAAGATACTAGATACTTTTTGTTAAAAAAATAAAGGAACTAAGATACAGTAACTTAGATACTTTAAAGTAACTAAGTTACTCTAAAGTAACTAAGATACTTTTTTCTGACAGCTCTGATTATACATTTATGATTTAGTAATATTGGTGTTGTAATCTTTACTAAAATTGTATAATAAAAAATAGTATTTTGTATTACAATCTTAATATTGTATTGACGAATATATAATATTGTTACCCTAAAAATTTGTTGAAGTAAATTTTACTATATTTTTTTTACTATCTAAAATTTACCATACACCGAAAAAACAAATCTGTTTTATTAACAAATAAATTTTTTGTTGCAACTGTTGTTGTATTTATGTATTTAATAAAATTCTTAACTGCAACAAAACTGAATTTGTTGGGAATTATTATTACTTTGCACTACTGACAAAATGCGTTGCCGCTAATATGTATCCTTAAGTTAAAGTAACAAATAAATTTTTGTTGGTAATTCCCGCAAAAAATCGCCAATCAGAGTTGCTTTGTCAAGGATATTGTATTGTTTGGGTCTCGATGCAGGGCAGCGGGTGTTTGAAGTTGGAGTGTGGGCATCAAACATGGAAGCCGGATCCTGTACGCGTACATTTTATATGATTTTCTGTGTCTTTGCTGCACCCAAATAATTAAGAAAGTAATTTTTTGTGTAATTTGTGCATTGTGCTGTGCAAGAAGCAGTGCAGTTATTATTAACAGAGAGGGGATTTTCTTCGTTGGGAAATACTTTCAGTCAAATTGGTGTCAAGTGTTATTATTAGGGATAGGATATTTAAGTACTAAAAACTGAAAAATAGGTAACTAAAAAGGTACTAAAAAAGCATTTTAGGTTAAAAAAACAGCATTTTAGGTAAAAAAAAAATTAAAAGTTTAAGTTTCGTTTATAATTTTGTTTAGCCGCATACCCAAACACAGAACATACTCGCAATAAACTATTTATATGCAATAAACTGTGTTTTACTGAGTGACACTCACTACACAGAAGTTCTATGACAGAACTCACTAGTAGTAACTACAAAGAAGGTAACTGTAAAGAAAGTTACTGTTACAGTCTGTAACCATAAGAAAATATTCTATATCGTTGAGTTGCACGCCCTGGATAAAATATTGGAGCAAATTTTAAAAAGAACAAAAAAAAATAAAATAAGTAAAAATACGTAAAAATAGGTAACAAATATATGAAAATAAACTGACAAATTAAAAAATATGTAACAAAAGTATAAAAAGGTAGTTTAAAGCAAAAACCTCCAAAAAAGGTAAAAAAGGTGAAAAAAAGTTAAAAAAATAGGTAACAAAAGTATAAAAACGGTAGTTAAAAGCAAAAACCTCCAAAAAAGGTAAAAAAGGTGAAAACAAGTTACATATAAAAGAAAATCTTTTAAAACACATTTTGGCATTATTGGTTTTCAAATAGTTACATCGGTTAAAAAAAGGTAAAATAACTAAAATCCCATCCCTAGTTATTATGCATATAATTGTATTGTAGGACAAAAGACAAAAATTTTTAAAAACATTTAAATTGTTACTTAAAACGAATGCAAAACTGTTTTAAGAACCAATAGATTATTAATTAAAACAAATACAAACTGTTTTAACTACAAAATATTATATTGTATGTGATAACAAACATGTTAGTTACTTCAAACTAAACGACTTTGTTTTGTAAACAGAAAATATTAGTTACAGTAACAGATATGCACGGAGAGAAATGTATAGTAAATTTTAGATAGTAAAAAAATATAGTAAAATTTACTTTAACAAATTTTTAGGGTAACAATATTATATATTTGTCAATACAATATTAAGATTGTAATACAAAATACTATTTTTTGTTATACAATTTTAGTAAAGATTGCAACACCAATATTACTAAATCATAAATGTATAATATATATTTTAATTTTTAATATGCTCATATAGTAAATTGATTTTACTATCTACAAATAGTAATTTTTACTATATGATTTAATCAAATGTAAGGTGTACATCTAATATTATAATATATTACACATTAATAAAAAATATAGTAAAAATAAAGATACTTTTATATATTTTAATATAATATACAATATAGTAACTCATGACATTTTAATCATTCAATTTTCTTAGTTTCTTCAATAAACTTTCTTGACCCATTACTGGTAATACTTATAAGAAAGAATTGAACCTACTTGGTTGCATAATATGTACCGATTGCGGCAAAGGCCACGTCGCGACGCGTCGTTAAACGGTGTGGATCACGTGATGTTCTTACATCTCGCCTCTGTTGGCTTACCAACCATGTTATATAAGCTCAGGTATTTCTTTGTTTTGAGTGTGTTCCACTACTACAAGTTGCTAGACAGTGTCGTGTCGACACTGATGATACCCAATATAGGTCAAAACACCTGTCTGTCGGTATTTAAAGTTGATGGAACGCACTCAAAACAAAAAACTTTGGCGAGGTGTAGGTTCAATTCTTTCTTATAACATTTTTGTATATTAAAAAGTACAATAAATATGTTACAATTTTTAATTGTTAACATATAAAAATATTCGATTTTAAAATATTTTATATTTAAAATGGCAACATAATATTTAAAAATTTACTATACTTATTAGTAATGGAAAAAATCTAATTATAATAGGAATTAAAAACAAAATTGGTTGAGAATAATAATATTTTACCTTAAGGTTTAACATACATGGATATTTAAAAATTACTAAATATGCATAGTATCTGGCAATATAAAAGATAGTTGTCCCAAATAGTAATATAAATTATAGTAAAGGGTATTATAATTATGGTAATCAGCATTATACTTTTCTCTCCGTGTGCTTCAAGAAAAAAAACTTGTTCTTCCAACAAAGATTTTAGTTGAGGCTATAGCTACAAATAAATTTTGTTGGCGCAACTTTTTTTTAGTTGCCCAAACAAATTATTTTTCTCTCCGTGTAGACAGTTTTTTTCTTCTAATGAGCTCATTGGAAGAAAAAATTTGTCGGCATGAAGGCGTGTACGTGCGGAAGGGTCGCGACTTGGCCGACAACAAAGGCCACAGGTGAGTCAGAGCGGCTCACACAGTATTGACCCAGTTGCAGCGGTGCGCGGCGTCTCCGCTCTCTCCGACGGCGGCGCCAGCGTCGCGACGTCGAGCGGCGTCGGTGCGCCTCAGTCAGCCCCAAACGCGAGTGAAGACATGACTTTGTGCGGTCCGTGGATCGTATACGACTAACTTTTGGTGAGTTGTACCTTTTAGATGGCATTTTTTGGCGCAACAATTTTGCAAAATTATTATGGGATTTTTATACTTTTTTGGAATTTTAAAATCCATAAAAGTTGTTTTTATTGATATTGTTAGGTATATTGGTAAATAATTCAAATTTCCCGCTTAAATATTTAAACTAGAAACAATGAAATATTGAGATTCTTTACTGGAATTTTATAAATAATTAATTGTAATTTTATAGGTTTTGTTATAAAATATATTAATTAATTTTAATGAATACAGGGTATTTATGTTTTTATAAAAGGTACATAACTAACATAAAAACTTTTAAATATATTCTCGTATCTAAATGGACTGCCGATTTAATTTCTGTGTATTTTTTGACCAAAAAGTAATACTTTTTAGATGGAATTTTTAGGCGCAAAAATTTTGCAAAAAATGTTTTGGGATTTTTACAGTTTTTTGGATTTTTAAAATCCATAAAAAATTGTTCTTATTGATGTAATTAGGTTAATGGTAAATAAATCAAATTTCCCGCTTAAATATTTAAACTGGAAACAAATATTGAGATTTTTTATTGGAATTTTATAAATAATTGTAATTTTATAGTTATTGTTATAAAATACATATATTCCACTTTTCAATATTTTATTACCTTAATTTTAATTTTGTAATGATTTTTTTATGCAAAAAAATTATCCAATAATTTTTCAAAATATAATTTTAATGTAGGTATACAAATTATATGTTTTTATAGAAGGTAACTTAAAAAATGTTATTTTAATATAACTTTTAAATATATTCTCGTATTTACTTGGATTTTGGTACTCTCTAAAAATGAATTAGTCAAAAATGATTTAGTTGTTATTAGTGGCTGCTTTTTCACTTGTACCATGGTTAACCATGGAATACCATGGTATACCAAAATATAACAGCCAATTCCTATGTAAAATTGCCTGAATCCGAAAGTACCGTAAAAAATTATGAAAATGGAGCAGTTTTTGATATATAGTCAATTCCATATTAAATGGAAAATTTACTATATTTTAAAAACTGTTCTACTTTTTTAACTTTTGACGACATTTTCAGATTTAGGGGACAATTTTATATAAGAATTGGCTTATAAATTTTGGGATACCATGGTATTCTATAGTTAACCATGGTACAAGTGAAAAAGCAGCCACTAATAACTATTAAATTAGTCATTTTTGACTAATTCATTTTTAGAGAGTATATGATGTACTAAATGTTTGGTAACATTGGTAATATTTTACCGATAAAATTTTCGATTTTTATACTTATGTTTTTCTTTGTCAATTTGGCAAGTGGCATTAATTTTTAAGACCACGAGCCGCTAGGCGAGTCGTTTTAAATTAAAAAATCTTGTGTAAATAAAAATCAAAATTTTTTTCAGGGAAATAGTATTCAGCAAGACTATTTTACAAATATTTTTTAAAATTAGAATTAACTGCCAATTCAATTTCTGTATGATTTTTCTGACTAAAACGCATATTTTTGACATTTTTATTTTAAAATTAGAAACGTCAACATTGACAAGTATTTTTCGCATAGCAACCAATTGGTTGCTATGCAACTCGTATAAACGAGTGTTTTTTCGTAAGTAATATTATAAGGGCATCTAATTTTTCCGAAAAAAATCGAAAAAACAGGTTGCTAAGTAATATTTTAACAAGAAGCATTTTGCTAAAAAATATTACTTAGCATTGTGTTTTTTCGATTTTTTTTCACAGGAAAAATTAGATGCCTGAATGGTATTTGACAAGACTATTTCATGAGTAACAGTTATTCTGCATACACATAGCTTACAAAACATACTACCTATTATACATGCATACATAATAAATATGTAGGTATTAATTTGAAAACTGAAAAATAGGTAATTTATTTAATCACAAAATACCACAAACTTAATTATTTATGGTAAAATTAAAATATAAATTGCAATTTTTGGTGACAACAGCTGTCAGGTTTGCCGCGGGTAAACTCGAAAAAACTGCTTACAGGTGCTGTCATACAGTTTTTCCACCTAGAAACCATTTGTAATTCAAAATTGCGCGTTTGTGATTGGTGGAAATTAAGACGAGGGAAATAGTCACCTAAATAGTAGTTTTATTTCTGCAAAACTGAAAAAACCACTCGTTTTTTGAAATCTGATTGGTCCATAAAGTAATGAGTGGAATAGTCTACAAAAAATTTAGCGATAACATGCAGGGTATGTATTTTTCGGTGCTATTACCATTATGTTTTGTAACTTTGCCTTTTTTGTTGATAGTTTACATTGTTAAGAGAAATAAAAAAATTATGGAATGTAAAATTAAAAAACATTTTTTTAAACTGTAAAATATCAAAAAAAATTAAGATGCAAAGTATATACTTTTAATACCAATGTCGTTTTTAAATGCAAATGCAAATGCAAATTCGACTGGTCTTAAAAATGAAAGCGATTTCAATTTTAGTTTATGTCTAATTGTTTTTAACAACAAAAATTTTTTTTAGAGTATCAAACTATTTGTACAAAAATCTATAAATTTAAAAGAGTGTAGCAGTACCAAGCCCACAAAAACATTAAGGGCAACCCTTATTTTTTTAAATATTGCTTAGCAGAAAATTTATAATCGTTAAAATAAGAACATCATTTAGACACCCACTGTAAAACTAAACTTAAATCCATTTAATTAAAAAAAATCTATTTTAAGTTTTTTGCCTTTTTGCATAAGCAATTATGATAAATTAATTGTCCAATCACTCAATTACGGTAAAGTTATAATTAATAAAATTTCCACTCCTACACACAAAAAAATCAATATTTTTCATACTTTGCATAATCAATGTGCTAATAAAGTGCTTGAACAGATTTGAATTATTTTTACATTGTTAAACAATTTTGTTTAATTAAATCAGTTTTTATAATTATTTAATATTACCTATTATGTATAAAGTTTTATAAACGATATTTAATAAGGCACTTAAAACATAACAATAATATATTTCTCGGTAATTAATTATCGAAGAACTTTCAAAATTGAGATTTGTGGTAAACCTAGCTTATTAATATTAAAAAAAAATGTGTATTTGATTTGACGTGGAATAACCCATATCCTCACACTAAATAAAAAAGTCGAAATTTACGAAGAATTGTTTCTATTATTTCGTATAAATTTTAAGACCCACGTGATATTTTGACATTTATATTTGTTAACGCATGATTTATAATCCAAATCCCTAAAAAACAATTTTAAATTTAAAAGCAATAATTTGTTTTAATACTAAGCTGCAATAAAACTGTTTATTAATAAATAATAACTTTGGTTTTTCATAAAACGGAATAAACCCACTATAAAACGTAATTAACCATACAAGCAACTGCAATATAACTCTTAATTGTACAAAAAGTCTGGAATTTGCTTTAAATTCTCTGTGAATCTAGAGATCCGTTTATTGAACCTGTTGCAAAGGCAAAAGTTTACCGATGTAATTTTCAAGCAGAATATATGAACAGGAGACTGGAATACTCATATAATGGATACTTATTGCCATAACTAACCCAGGAATAATTTAATTTGTCAGTCTTAACTCAAATTAATGGTTCACGTTAAGTTTTAAATAGCGTTGTTTTTAATTAAGGGTGGATAAAAGGTCTGGAGTTTTGTTATTTTGATTAATAATTATTAAGCTGATAAATAAAAAAAATATTTAAAAAATACTAGGTTAGCAATTTTATTTGGCATTTTTTATTAATGCAATTTTGATAATTTTATTTGTTTTCGTTAACATTTTTATACAATAATGTAAGTAAAAATATAGTAAAGTTCATTGAAATCGGAATAGGAATTTCTGTTAAAAATCATTTTTTGTTATAAACATGATTTTAAAGGGAATAACTTTATGAATGTGTATAATTTATTTTGTAAACAAAATAATAGTATATTATGCATCAAGTTTAATGAACGCCATTTTATACACGAATTTAATTTAGGCACGAGCGAGCTTGCGAAATTAATGAGTGTATAGAAAAGTTTATAAACGAGGTGCATACTATACTTTTTTTACAACAAAGACTTAAAATGATTTAAATCAAAATTTTTTATAGAGCGCCATCTATGAAACAATAGGGGAATCTGTGTGTCACCGTCAAATGTCAAATTTTTATATTTTATAAACACAGATTATAAAGGTTATAAATCGAAATGTATTTCTTGAAAATTGACAGTTTTTTTACAGTGAAAGTAAAGAAAATGTTTTATGAGCACTTTACAGTGGAGTCCGAGCCCGAATTTAAGTTATAGTACTGCCGGCGAAATTAAAAGGTCAGTGCAATGTTCATATAAACTTTTCAAATATTGGCGTTGAGAAACTATTTAATACTTTTGTATTTTTGTATGGAGAAAATAAAATAATTTTCACATTTAGTATTATTTTACAAGAAAGGACTTTATTTTAACGATTCTATGACATTTGAAAACTGTCAACTAACTTAAAACTAACTTCAGCCCGTGCTATAAAGCCATAGCTTGTCAATGTATATTTAAAAGATTACTTAGTGTCATGGAAACATGTACGATAATGGGGGCGTTTTAAAGGTGGGAGCAGAAAATAAAATTATGTATTGAAGATAAAATGTTATACATATGTCATGTGGCTGAGAAGTGTATTTTAGTGCTTCGCTCTTAGCCTAATGACATAACTAACTATTTTTTGTAATGCATCAACGGGAAAATATAGATTTATTCACGGACCAATCCCACATGAAAAATATTTCCGGATAAAACGACTCTCTATTAATTAACCTTTTATTGATTGGAGAACAAAAATAACTTTTGGTAAAGGCCGGCTGTCGTCATATGAAAGTCAATCAAACAAAAAACAATTAAGCTACACGGATTGCTTTCAATTTAATTACCAAATTTAGAACCGCCATATCGTTGGATTTTCGCATGGTTATCACGTTCAAAATTCCTGTGTTTGTGTGCCTTCTTTACGGTTATATTGACGTTGTGGTTATGAGGCAATCGGGAAGTTATTGAATTTGATTATACGAATTAATATGATTTTATTATATCATGTTTTTAGGGGAATCTTGACACTATAAGATTTTTTATTTTATTTTTTGATTAATAATATATATATATATATATATATATATATATATATATATATATATATATATATATATATATATATATATATAATAGTAATAAAATATTCATTTTCGTTTATTACAAAAAGTATGATAAAGTCTCTTGATTTTATTAATTTTTCCCCTTCTCTTTTTAAAAAATCTCAAAAGCTTGGCGCATCCACCATTATTTAGAACTTGCAAAAATGGCGAATGCGCCGGGATACATTTTAAAATCTCTTCTTATTCTCAAAAACTTAAATATTACATAATTTAAAATAACTGGGTACCTATATAACATTTCTTGAACATAAAACGTTCTACTGCTGTAATTACGAAACGAGAATTCTTCAGTTAAAACTACTCGTAGTAATCATGTGTGCTTGAGACGAGTAGTTATGCTCGTATACATAATGTCCTTATTATGCTATATATGTACGTATAAAGTTTTTATATTAGTTTATGTATTTTAAAATGTCACTTATAAAATTTGTATTGTGCAAAATATTCAAAAGAATATGTATAAAAAAATGTAAATCAAATTTTTACTGTGTGTCTGTTCCACTCAACTGTCTTCAAAACTAAGTCTACAGCTTTGTCAATATTGAGAATGAACTTATTCATGTCGATTTCCACTAAAGAAGTTGATGGGTAAATAAATTTGTATTGCGTGTATGGGAAATACTATATAAGTTATATTGTGATTTGGATTTTTTTTTAAATTTTTTTATAATTTTATAATGACAATACAATTCATTATAATTAGAACCAATAAAATGCCAGTATTCCATAGTTACGCATTTTATCACAGCGACAATACAATTCATTATAATTAGAACCAATAAAATGCCAGTATTCCATAGTTACGCATTTTATCACAGCGACAATATTTTTTATCATCTTGTTTACACGTTGCTAAGGATTATGACACTTTTCTTGATTTGACATTTGTTGACATTTAAATACTGTGTTTTTTAAATGATTAAAATAATGAATTATAAACTCTAAAAGATCAATGGGTTGGTGTAAACGATAATAAAATTAAGGTAAGTTTGAATAAATAAGGTTTATTAAAGTCTTTTAATATTTTAAAGCACATTTAATTTCAAATGTCAAACTGACAATTCGTTGAATCCCAATATTCATTATATTTTCTCACTAAATATAACTCGTGGTATGATTAATTATAATTAATCATACTCGTCCTGCGGACTCGTGAAATCTGAAGCTCGGTTTCAATTCGAAAATATCATCGATGATAATCATACCACTTGTTATATTATGGGTGACAATATTTTTGTTTTGTTTACACGTTGCTAAGGATTTTGACACTTTTCTTGATTTTACATTTGTTGACATTAAAATAATGAATTATAAACTCTAAAAGTTCGAAAATTAAGGTAAGTTTGAATAAATAAGGTTTATTAAAGTCTTTTTATATTTTAAAGCACATTTTAATTTCAAATGTTAAATTTGAATATAATTACCATAAATAAGGTAAAAGTTCAAAATGAATACAGAAAGTAAGTTTTAAATATAAACATACACATTTATCTACATTTTTATCTAATTTGTGATTTTTTTCGCCTACTAGATTTTTTAGATAAAAAAAATCAACGAGTACAATGATGTATCAAACTACATATATTATGGCGACCATTATAAAAACAAAAGATGGTGTTGGTAACTTAAAACATAGTAGCAAAGAAATTTGACTAAATCTGGATTACTTTTTATGACGCTTAATGACTTGATTTTTTAATACCCAAAAAATACTCAGTTTGTAAGTTTTCTAAAATCGTCTTTAAAGTTTAAACTAGTGCAATAATTAAACAAAATTTAAAACGCATTATTAATAAAAAGATTTTAACTAAAATAAAAAAATCAGCTCCCCAAATAAAATGTCTGTTCAGATAATTACCACAATCCAACATAAAACCAAAGTGATTCATCATGGTTAAAGTCCAATTTACAACTTTTATTATCAGAGTGAATGATGTATGCTAATACATAGTTAATTCCAAAACAACGGAAGTATGTTTATTAATTACAAAACAATGCCACGAAATGCTTTATTATCAAAGTCCCTATTTGACTTTTAAATTAGTGTCACGTCAACAAAAACCCAGTACAAAATACGACCCCTCTGCTTGGCCTCGAAAAGTATGCTCTGAGGAATAATAAATTTTGTGATTAGAAAGCAGGGGTCTCAAACCTTATAAAAAAGTTTTTATAATAGTAAAAAAAGTGATCCAAAGTAAAACTTGGATTTTAGCTTATTAAAGTATCCGAAAGTTGGGAAAATTATATAATATTATTGGCTTATATTACTTCACATATAACCCAAAAATCTTAATTTTAATTTTAGGAAAGCATGCCACCAAGCCATTTTTTTCAAGTAGATGCGTGACCAAAACAAAGTTAAGTAATTAATTTAGCAGATACAATGAAGTGCTAGATAATGCCACAAGGACAAATTTAATTTGTTTCTGGGTCAGTCTTTTGAAATATTTACAGTGATGTAATGGAAATTGTCAAAGTTTGAATATTTTATGAGATTTTATTGAATCAATACCCCAAGCGACACTGAACTAAAATAGATCGGATGCAATAGGCGTACCTATTTACGCAACAAAGAACATGAAAATCACATTTTTTTGTGAAATTGTAAAATATGGAATATTTTAAGAAATACTCAATACGAATGCACTTTATTAAAATATTGAACTATGCTTAATAGTTTAAATACAATTTTACCTCATATTTTTGAAAGTTTAATTTATTAAATAGTATATTATGTATCACGTTTAATAAACATCATTTTAGTTAAGAGTCAAATTAAGCACGTCCGAAGCTTGCGAGCGAGTGTTTAATAAAAACGAGTGTCTAGAGAAGTTTATAAACCAGTTGCCTACTACTTCTCAGTAAAAAAATATTTCTTAATTTCAAACAAATATTATCCTTATTTTATGTTAATCCAGGTCCACATAACTTTATGTTAAGTTTACAACTACTGTAATCTGTTAACTAACTAAATAAGTAGTTTTTAATTATAACAAACTTTTTGTAGATTTAATAACAATAATAACAACAATAATAATCAATAAGTCAAACATAATTCTTGTAATTTTTAAAAAGGACCTTATTTTTACAAACATTTTCGTAGCTATAGTAGCAAAAGTATTTATTGGAAATTGGGAACTTATATGAAAAGAATTTTGATAAAAAATGTTGCTTTATTAATCAATTTCCTAAACAAAAAATTAAAATATACCTACATAAATAAACACAGTTTCAAATCAGACGGGGAAGAAAGTGGATGTGAGAATAAAATTATTAAAGAAATAAAAATTGCTCATATACAGTGTAGTCTTTACTCGACTGCGGTGCGAAACAGTGCTACCAGTTTGGTACAGGTAAAATCAGGATACCTGTTATCCAAAGGTCTAATGAAAACATTAAATAATTCCTCAACGGATGAACACATGGATGAGGTCCGTGCGGACACGGAAGTAATAAAGTGACAGGGGACAGGTCAAGGAATCACCTATTTAAAGAAAAAACGAGTCTAAGCAAGATTGTAAGAGGCCGGACACCTGCAGAATCTGATAAGTATCAATGCAAGACCTAATGCGCAAATCTGTAACAAAAACCTGTCAATAATTAATCATTATCGATAACAGCGTATGAGTGTAAAAAAAACCAAATCAAGTAAGAACGTCATAATATTATATTATTGTATTATAATATAAGAATAAACTTACAGGCCAGCCCCACAAAAATTAAAGCTTTTAATAGATAACGAAAGTAAAATAAACAGCCTCTTAATAAACAAAACGAGCACGTATTAAGTCTAACCTAAACAAACCATATCTATTCTGCCGTGCTTAATGAAAACGCCGTAACCAACAATTTTGCGATTTTTGGTTTACGGCATTTTCTACTAGAACAATACATCCTGCGTCTATCCCCGGTACTATATATACTATATATCTATAGATACGGTTTTTTGAGAACCGGGGATAGACGCAGGATGAATTATTCTAGTAGAAAATGCCGTAAACCAAAAATCGCAAAATTGTTGGTTACTGCCATTAGGGCCGTATACCACAGGGCCGGCTTTATCTTATGTATTAATTACATATAATACAAACTTGGTACAAATAAAATGTTTGCTAAGATTTAATTAAAGATGATAAATGGTAAAATACATTAATTTTAACAATAAAATAAATTTAGGAAACAAAAAGGATCTAAGAATGTGGGGAAAGTAAAAACAACACCCCAGTGGGGTAAACAACTGCGCGCAGCAGAATGGGGTCATTACTAATACCTTGGTTAATGGGGAGTCCGGATTATACTTAGTTTTGGGTCAGTTCAAAGCTCCCAAAAACCAACTTTTGCCCCTCGTAGTCCTACACTCCACTAGCCTAAATCGGGCGTATGTTCGGCCCGGTGACAAAATTCCACGACCTCCTAGGGACGATTACCTGCCGAGGCGAAAATTCGGATCCACCAAACACAGTTAACCCTGTGCATCATTCCACATTCTACAACAAAATGCTTACAAAAATTGCATATAACCTTGGTTTTCTACAAAAAATTATGTTAAAATTTTACAAAATAAAATTAGCAAACTACAAACTCAAGTTAACAAATTTGATTTTTACTTTATTAAAATATTGATTTATGCTAAATAGTTTAAATACAGTTTTTCAAAGTTTAATTTTTCAAATTAAAATAAATTGAGTGTGTTGTAGGTAATAGTGTTAAATTACAAAGCCCCAACTTACTATCATACATATTGCATGTTATGCTAATGCTAATAAACTAACGCGACAAGAGTGACAACGCCCATGGAATATTAGTTTAATTAAATAAACTTTAATTACCGCTGTTATGGCGCGTTATTTTGCTGTCAATCATAATTTTGCCGCATTTTATAACCTATAAACCAATTGTAAATATAATTCCGTGGCCTCCCGAGGCCTTTGTGTTGACTGGTTAACTATGGGTCCAATTAAAGATGGACAATGCAGCATGGCCAACTTAACCATTAAACAATATAAGTTAGACCTTAATTAAAGTGATAGATGTTCGGTTGTATGGTCATTTTGGCCGCGCTTTAACCCCAGGACGTTTTGTCCTGAAGGATATTAAAACAGGATTTACAGCTTCGGGCGACACCGACTGCAAAAACATTAGGTTTGGCCCTACGTTGGTCATTAGAAAATAAAGAAGTACAATGCGATAAAATAAGTAACACGTAGTGTCTTCTGTTCTAAAATAACCAAAATTCTCGCCATAATGACTTATTTATTGTCTTTGGAAATACATTTGCATAAAATCCTTTATTATGTAAAATCGTCTTCCTCTAATTGACACACTGTAGGGTGTACGTTAGAGCTGATGGGCTTTTATATCAAAGGATTTAACGAGCAGGGAAGTAGATCGATATTTACAAAGTTCATGATTAATTTTCACTTCTGGGGTAAGTTTAAAAAAATAAATTAATGGTATATAACGACATAACACAATGTGTCACTATAATTTTCTTGTGTAGTTTGACTCACTAAAAAAATCTTCAATTGTTTTTTTTTTTAAATTTTATGAGGTGTTTTGACGTTTTAGAGTATACTTCAAGTTATGAATTTTTCAGTGGAAGACCAAAATTCAGTTTTTCGAGAATTTTTACGTTTTTTCTTCATTTTATTGAATTTTATAAAATTTAATATTAAACATTTTTATTTTAAACATTAATTATTGAAATTAAATTATATATTGAATATTAAACAATAAATATTGAACATGGAAGAAATTAAAAGTTTTATTTTGTTGTAATAAGCATAGGTTTAAAAAAATTCTGGCTCCTTCTTTGTTTTTTGTTGCTTTCGTATTGCGTTTCTCGTATGAGGGACCAAATGTAATCACCCATCATGGCTGCATCCCAGAAGCCGTGATACCGCCGATCCATAGCCTTCATTTGCTGGTGAAAACGTTCTCCGTGCTCATCACTTACGTCGCCCAGATTGTGGGTTATTTACGCACTCGAACTCTATACTTCTTTTACTCATTTTACACTTTTTATTAAGTAAATAAAACCATGATAAAAATACCTTGTTGAAATCAAAAAATATCAGTAAAATGTCTCTATACCAATACGAGAAACAAAAGAATTCACGTTTGCGGAATCATGTCAAATTTAAATTTTGAATAATGTTTTCGGTAAAAAAAGTACGTAAAAATTCAAAAAATTCCAATCATGCACTTAGGTTTTCATTAAAGAATAAACATATTACAAAATAAAATAAAGTAAAAATTATCAAAAAGCTGAATTTTCGTCTTCCACTAAAAAATTCATAACTTCGCCATTTTTCCATGTAATTTTATCAACACTAGCTTTTTTTGTAAAAATGTCAGCTTCACGAAAAAAAATTCAAACTGAAGGTATCTGTTTGATTGAAACCTTTCCCAGGACGAAATGTAAATTTTCCACCTCAATTTTTGCCATAAAAACGAATTTTTTTAGTTATAAAAATCGCTAGCGTCAAAATACTTATCCGATATTAAAAGTATGTGAAAGAAAGTTTTAGAAGGCTCAAATACCTTTAAAAAACGTCAAAACACCTTCGAATATTGAAAAAAAACAATTGAAAATTCATATTTCAAAAACTTCCATAAAAAATATTGAGTGTGATTTTCATGTTTAGTGGGTCAAAATACATGGGAAAATTATAATGGGATATGGTGGGCAGAATTTTTTTCGATTTTGTAAACTAGTGTAATCGAAGTTTTTTAAATGAAATGTTTTCTATACTTTTTATAAAACCTTTTTTTATAATATCCACAAAAAAAACAACCGTAAATTTATTGGAATTAAAAAAAAAACGTCAAGCTAGCAAAACCAATGCTTTTATCAAGAAAACTGGGCTTTGATAGCTATTGGTTGTTTACGTATAAAATTAATTAAAAAAAATATCAAATAAAATATTGCCAGAAAATACCTACGAAAAAAAATATGAAACAATTCAAATATGTCTCAGCAAAAAAAAAATTGGATAGAATTCTTCTTAGGGGGTAATATAATTTGTTTAATTTTCTATTTCTTTTTATACATAATGATATAATTTTTATTTGGACCCCACAAAAATAGTGATTTATCTTAAGAGGCTGAGAAGCGACTCTTTTTGTGAAAAAATACATCAAGGAACAATTTTATTTGAAGATAAAAACTTTTTCAAATGAACTACATTTAAGTCAATCTTAAAAGAACATTTTTAATTTACCGTTAAAGTCATGGATTAAATTGAAAGAAACCGGAGAAAAGCGTTTAATACGATTACATTTGATTTCCTTTTTCGATTCCATGCTACAGTGGAAAATGAAAAATGGAAAAATAAAATGCTGTCAAACTTTTCCGCTTTTTCTCACATAATAAATCGATTACCAACAAGTGTTTTGTAAATTCGAAAGCATGCAAAAAGTTCGGAAGTTTGTGTCATTTTAATTGCCCTGTTATGAATATTTTACTTTTGTAAAAGTTGGTGATCAATTCCGGGTACATAATCTGTTATTGAACGTGATGGTCAATAAGTTTTGATTGGCCCTTTAAACATAGCTAACACAAATTATGATCAAATGTATACAAACCGTTTGCATTAAATTTCTATCGTAAGGTGTCCGCTTATATAATTATATTATTTGTACAATATTCATTAAAAGTTAGGAAAAAAACATATTTTTTATTTAAAACAAGGTTTTTTTCCCTTCTTAAAGTATTCGCAAAGTTTCAGATTTTTAAAATAATTTTCAACCTAAGCCACGACCAGTTTAAAAAAAACATAAAAAAATCCTAAAAAAGTAAGAAAAAATTATATTTTTTTTATTCAAACTAGTTTTTTTCTTACTTTTTGACTTTTATAAAGTTTTAGATTTTTAAATTAACTTTTAAACTAAGCCCCCATCACTTAAAAAAAAACAGAAAATGTCCTTAAAATGTAAGAAAAAACATATTTTTTAATTTAAACATAGTTTTTTTTTACTTTTTTACCCTTCTAAAAGTAGGTACTTCCAAAAAATCAGAATTTAAATTAATTTTTAACCTGAGCCCCAATCACTTTTTTTTTAAATAAATCAGAAAAATTCTTGATTGTTTCGACCTTTACTTGATGAAACTACATATTATTAATATATGAACGCTTTTATCGCAAATGTAAAATTTTTGCTAAATTATTATGATAATTTTTAAAAAAGTTAAGTTTTTTAAATAAAATAAAGATTTTGGCGGTATTTTAGTCTACTCAGAGAAACCTGTCCTATAATTGATAATCAACAATTTAAATTTAAAAAAAATCAGAAAAACTTCCTTAAAAGGTAAGAAAAAATCATAAATTTTTCTCAAACAATTTAATTTTTTAAATTTAAATTTTGAAATTAATTTTTAACCAAAGCCTCGACCACTAATTAAAAAAAAATTGAAAGAATTCCTTAAAAGTTAACAAAAAACATAATTTTTTTTAACTAGGTTTTTCCGCATATTTGTGTAAAATTGGTCTCAAATATTTACAAAAATTTATGAATTTGGAAAAAAGCAAATGTATTTAAAAAAAAATGTTTAAAAAATTAGTCAATTTGTCAATAAAAAGATTTCCCAATTCTAAAATGGATTATTTTTGAAAAAGCATGAAAAAGTCGCTTTTCAACACTTGTAAAACAAATAACTATTGTGTTGTACTAAAACTAGTGTTTTTTACTTTTGGATTAAAATTTTTGAAAAACCTGACGTGATGTAGGAATTTTGACGTCAAATTAAAATTAGGCTTATCAAAAATCTTCAGAATGGTAAAATCTGATTTCAATAATAGTATAACAATTTGTGTTTTAGGACTAACTAATCAATATGTATTATATTAACATATCTATTCTTTGAATTGTACAAAAGATACTTCAAACAAATTAAATATCATAATTATTAATGCGAATGGGTAAATACAGTTACGCGTTAATTTATTTTAGCGATGATTCGTTAATTGAATATCGCGATGATTACCAATCGCGATTAT
This sequence comes from Brassicogethes aeneus, assembly GCA_921294245.1. Classification (NCBI taxonomy): domain Eukaryota; kingdom Metazoa; phylum Arthropoda; class Insecta; order Coleoptera; family Nitidulidae; genus Brassicogethes; species Brassicogethes aeneus. The sequence goes on from OV121135.1 coordinate 56,551,076, forward strand.
TATTCTAATCCATGGCAATTGTTCAAATTATTTGTTGTGCAATAATTGTTACTTTCAATATAATGAAATTGTACCGCATAATTATACAAATCGTTACATCTATTGCGTACAGTTTATTCACAGTATCACTGTTATAAAAAATTATTTTGTAAATTTTTAATCCATTTTTTTAAAGAAAACCAGGGTTTGTAATTATTTTAACAAAGGAAAATATTTACCGAAAGTTTTGTAAAGGTATTATGCAATTTTGTAAGCATCTGATTAACTTCAAATGTTACAGATTATTTTGTTTATGGGTAATTCCATTTATTAGCCACCAATGAGTGCACCTTATATCCTCTAATTTTATTTCTTTTTTAACTGTAAATAGGCAAGGACCCAAGAAGTAAAAAAACTCACCTTGTCTTTTCTTCCCCCTTCACCTATTTATACAGGGCTATGCAAAAGTTACTGTGCAGACCTAACTTTAAAAAATTGTACTTCTTTTGCTAATAAAGCTATCGACATTAAACAAACTGTTAATTGTTAAGAAAATATTTCTCTTTTAAACCATATAGGACACATTTAGTTATTTAAAAATGCAATTTTTTGCAAAATTGTCTAATTTTATAAATTCATATATTCTTAAAACAACTTGCCAGCAACATTTTTTTATGTAGTTTGTTACCAAAGATCTTACTCTATATAAAAGCAATATAACAATTTCATATAATACCGGCTTAGAGTTTATTATTATTTAATTATTTTGTGTTCATCTAGTAGGTATATTTAATTTTTTTGTTTGAGAAATTGAATAATAAAGCAATATTTGTTATCAATTTTTTTTTATTTGTTAATGGGTCTACAAAAAGGGTTTTTTAAAATTCCATTTCCTCCTTTTTCAAACTTTTTGTTAAAACTATATATCACCCACGCCTGCTTCCAAAATTTGTCATGAACTAGTTGAGTGATACTTAAACTAGACAAATTTTGGTTCTTCTTTTAATTCTCGTTTCCACAGAATATTGATATAGTAGTTTATGAAACTTATTGACATAAATTTAGTTTAATCTTTGTAGTTGGCTTGTGTATTGTTACGTATTACAACTTGATCTTGATTAACTACCCATTCAAATACCAAGTTCAAAACGTATCTTCCCAAATCACCAGTTAGTTTATATTATAAGTTATATATTATATCATAGAATTCCAAATTACCATTGCGAAGCGAGGCGAGCCATCAAAATTAGGATTTGTCAAAGGTAATTGCCATTGAGATTTTATTATTTATAAAACACATAAAAGCAGTTATGGTAGCATCCCTCGGATACTATTCCAGGGCCACCCTTATTATAAAACCACTGTCTCCTTTGATTAGCATTTGCCATATCCCTGAAATATAAATTAATGTTTCTAAGCTTAAACGAAAATCTGTGTATTGCTACAGGGCATTAAAAGGTTATTTAATATTTTAAACCAATTATAAATTATATTTTGAATACTATATATTTTATTTTACTTATTTAATGTGTTTTAGTTTTCTTTAAAAAAGCCTGTGAAAATCAAAATAATTTTGAAATAAAATACTTGATATTGTATTTTAAAAGATCTTTTTTCTATGCATACCTAAAATTTAGCAACGATTAATCTCCCTGATACTTTGTAAATGTAATATGATAGTCTCCTTTATGAAATACATGACATTATGGAGGCAAGTATAATTTATCAAATACCCCAAAGCTCCACAAAGTAACCTGTCGAACAAAGCTTGGCAAAGATTCGATGATCAAATACATGGAAGATCATAATTTATTTTTTTCACTCCCATTATCGTACATTTTTTATGACACTGTCACCTTTTAAATACACATTGACGAGCTGTGACTTTATGTACTTTTAGTCACCGCCTGAAGTTAACAACAGTGGCTTTTGGGCATTTTAGTAACGAGCTGAAGATAGCTTTGTTATAAGTTGCGAAAAAGTGAGGTTAAATTCGTCAGATGTCATCGTATTGATGAATTAAAATTGGCTTTTAATTCTTATTTCTGTTCGTCGTAGATAAAGTATAGCATACAACTCGTTTAAAAGCTTCTCAAGACACTCGTTTTTATTAAACACTCGCTCGTGCCTAATAAATCTTGTAACTAAAATGGCGTTTATAAAACTTGATCTTGATATACTATTTGGAGTGTAATAAGGTTTGTTGGATTAATTTGCTGAAAAATTCATTAGGGAATTCCCAAATGCGTATACGCTATAGCCCAGTCCAGGGGCTTTCGCTTAATTTAAGTGATTTTTATGTTGGTAAACTGCTTCATTAACCTAATTACGTAATCAGCAGTCGTTGTGATAGATAATTATAGTTATTAGTTTTTCGTTTAAGGAGGCAAAAAACCTTTTGTATCAGAAAAAGTTATTCCATTAGTAATGATGAAACATAAAACTGACACTTTCATGAGGTGAAATAAACAACACACATATTCAAATACATAAAACTACCACAAAAACTCAACCAATGCGAAATCATACTCATAAGTCTATTCAAAATGTATGTTTAAAAATCACAACAAAGTAAAATATATAATTTTTTAAAATTACAAGGTTTTGTTTTAATACTTTTAGACCCTTCACTTCCCTAAACTACTATTTAGTTTTAAGGAGGTGTTAAAGGAGGATTTATAAAAGCTTTTACAACCTTATTAAAGCAATTATAAAAAATATAAAAAATAGGCCTTAAAGTAATAATGAAGCGATGAAGTTTTGAATCGAATTCCCACTGGATCAATAGCAAATCGCGATACAAAATAAATCTTAATATTGAGCCGATATTATAAAGCTGCGGTAGCTTGGTGGATTCCGTAAGAAATATTAAAGTTGGTAGGTTTAGTCGAGAAAGTTTTACGTTGGTTTAGTTTCAATATAGCTCGACATAAAATTATGGCTTAAATAAAACTTATTTCGCTATTAAGTTTCTATATATTGTTTTTTATGAAATATTTTATAATTGTCAACACATACTACTAAAGGGTATTTCCATTGTAACGGGTGCGACAATAAAACTGCGTTTTTTCATGATAATAAATTGTTTGTTCATATATGGCAAGATACGTTAATGTAAAAAAATAGTATTAAAATTAGGTATTTAACTCCAACAAAATGTCAATAAAAACTTGTATAGAAGACCTTTTATAACTTCATGAATAGCGTAACGGGCGCGACAAATGCAACCAAGTTGGCATCTAAAGTTGATACTGTAAAATTTTGGATGAAAGCATATAGTAATAATTTTTTGTGTAAAACTTAAACAATCACGTATTTTAAATACACAGATATTGTATACTTTATTTTATAAAATTTTCTCTAAATGTAACGGGTGTGACATATGAACATTTTATCGAGTATTGAAACTCTTCAGTGTTTATTCTTAATGTTAGTTTCTTAGCATCGCAATGTACGAATATTTTAAGGTTATAAATTACGTCGCAATTAAACTATTTGACTTCAGATATAGTTGTTAGTTTGTTAAATAACACATCTGATTTTTTGTCAATGTAAGGTTTCGTGATTAATTATCGCTTAGTCCGTAAACATGATTTAAACCTATTGGGTAAAATTTGTTCCTCCTAGGACTAGCTGGTCTGTAAAAAAACCCATTTGGACCAATCAAAAAACTCGTCTCGGCGAATGTTTTACCTTGCGTCATCAATGGAAAATGTAAAAAACCTGTTTCTCGATATATTCGAATTGTAATGTCTGTCAAATCTATCTTACCTCACTTTCTACTTTTAATAATTATTATTATAAGATACAAAATAAAGGTATTAAGCATTTTTTTATAAATTTACTAATATAAACCGTAAAAACTATATTGAATGAAAATCTAGGTTACTCCAAATCAGGACTTTTATCTGGGTTGTTTTAAAGTAGATAACAATAATTGTCCAATTTAAAATTAATTTCTGGCATTGATTAACGAGTAAACTGGCACAGCTATCTTTGATATAAAGATCAAGTCACGTCCTGTAGTTCGTGCTTGCCTTAGCCTGCTTAGCTTTCCTTTTGATATCGATCTTAACTTGGGCTTTTAATAGCCATAATTTAATGGCAACATACCACATGGGTGTGACCATTACGTTTTACTTGCACAACTGAAAGAGGTATCAGATTTATGTTAAAAGAGGGATTATGGGGCTGAAATTAATACTAAAAAGAACAAATAGCACAAACATAAAACTAATTTTGAGTAGGCAACAAATGATGCAGCATTAACAGCTTTTATTAAACTTAAGCTGAACACGCCTTAGGAATTCATAAGCACGAATAAATTAAAAAGAAAAAATCTCGAAATTAAAAAGGCCTTTTCTTTCGGTCGCCACCCCTTTAAGGATCTCTTCCTTTGTCCTGGTGCATTGAAAAACGAAATAAAAAGAAACACGAGAAAAAGTTCGGTTTTTCTTGCAATAAGACAAATGACTTGACTGGATCCCGACATGCAATTTCTAAGAGAAAAGCGGTTTATGAATATCGGTCGCGATCCATGATTTATATCCTTTGCATCCTTCGGGAAATTCCAGTTAGCTAAAGTTTTGTTTAAGACGGCGACTCATAAGTTTCCCAGAACAATTCCAATGTTTAAAGGACATTTTTTATCAAGATAAAATATGACTACTAATTTACTATTTGAAGTTTTTATTTTTATGACTTTTATGGTATGAGATATTTTTATCAGACTACACCTTAAAAAATTTCATTTTTTGAAATTTTTGTGTCGTTTTTTTAATTACTAATTAAATTGAAAAGGCAACAAAGTAAATGGGTTTCGGTATAAGCATTATTTGATATGTTTTTATTTACATCATGCCTAAAGTACCCAAAAATTTAATCTCGAATCGAAGTATAAAGGCTCCTTTATCTACTTTATCGTTCAAGCACACTAAAGTGCATCTATTAATTATTGACATTTAAAATTTAAACTTTAAATTGTATTTTTACTTGAAAGTGATTTTAAGAATCAAAAATGAAAAAAAGTAGGAAATGGAAGTGGTAATGGAAGTGGCAGAGAAAGAGAAAGGAGACGAGCATTTATGTCGTCGTTGTAAATTTGTTTTGTTTTTGTTGCGATACCTTTACGCCCAAGAAAAACCAACGCAATATTTCATTACAAAATTTTATGAGATATACCTACTACTATAATTTTGCGGAAATATTAAATGGACCTGATATACGACGTTTAATGAAAGATCAAGCATTCAAAAATGCTCAAAGTTGACGAGCTTATCGCATAATATTAAATTATTTTGGCCATATTATGGCCAAAATAATTTAATAAATAATTTTATTACAAAAATTAATTAAACTAAGCTGGAGTACTTAATGTTAGGAAAAAATAGTTTGTAAAATTATCATAGTGTTATTATTATTATTATTATTAAAAAATGTAGACTAGTATAATTAATAATATTATAAATATATTTTACAAAAATTGCTTACGAATATTCCATAAATTTCAGTAATTGGATCCACCTTTAAGATCCAGTAAGGGTGTGAAGTGTTTATTAACAACTTTTAAGGAGGAAACCGAAGTAAGTAAACAGTTTCAAAAGTTTTAAACTTAAGAAGCCAAATCTAATATAATAATTATAATTTGCGGTTTAGCACTAGCAAGTAAGACATTTATTTCTCTTATAATCACTTTTGAGGCTCTCATAAAAAGGCTTGCCTTGCATTTTTTTTCTCTAAATTTAACTTTTATATTTTATATTTTGCACGAACTGCATAAACTTAATAAAATCCTTGCTACTACTACTTTTAAATTCAAGTGAGTATAAAAAGTAATCATGTTTTAGGCGAATATAAAGTTTTTTAATCTTGAATGTTTTGCTGTAAAAGTAACTTTTTTGCTTTAAAACGTTTTTTTGTACTGGCAACCCCATTATATTTTAACGATTTTACGTTTAAGAGGTATAAATAATAAGTTTCTCGATTCGACTGCGCCAAAAAGGTGTGTGGTGTTAAATATTTGGTTTGGATATCCGAACAAATAAATTGTTTGAAATTAGTTTTCTTTACATTTGTACAGATTTAACCAATATTATATTGTTAAAATCACTACATATAACTATTCTTAAGCCAAAAGTATATAGCAGTGGCGGTTGGTGGATTTTGCATATGCGATATCTCAGTTATCAGACATGGGATCCACACCAAATTTATATGAGTTTATAAAAACACTAAATTAACAATTTAAATAGAAAAAAATAGTTTTTGCTGTAGCTCCCCTAATAAGGATAATACAAATTTTAGTGGTGCAATTTATAATTTAAAAAAATATCAATATTTATTTAAAATATTTAAATATTACAGATTTTTACACATTTCATAATATATATTATATAAATAAAGTAGTAGATTTTTATTGTTTCCAAGTTTGTAACAATGTTATAAGTAACACACTTGGCCAAGATAATGATATTCACAAAATGCAGTGGCTGGATTAAGGTAGGTAATAAAATTTTATGATCCTTCTCATCACCCGCACTTGGTAACTACTATAATTTTCAGAAAATTTTAATTAAAGGCATTAAATTTTTACGTGAAAAGGATGTTCTGTTGATATTTAGCTGACAACAGCGCATTTATATAATTTATACGACTGTTTTTTATGACGAACATCTTTGCCCTCACTAAATAATATTAAATATAATTTGCCAACAAAATTTAACCCCAATATCAAATTCAATGGGATTTTGCAGAAAAAACTTTTGAAATGTTAAATTACGCAACTGAGCCATTCCATGCCAAATCAACACACTTTAAAAAGAAATTTTTCCTCGCCATTTCAGATTTTCCTAAAATTTGGTATACTTATACTATGTACTAAGACTAAGAAAAATACCAATTTTTAAATTTTTATCTCACACCGTTTCCGATATATGGCTATGTAAAGTTTTTAAAAACTCGCGAAAAAAGTGTGAACGTTTATTTTTTAAATTACGCTGGAAGCTGTCCTAATTTAGTTAGAAAGATGGGAGAGGTGTCATTTTGCAGCATTTTAAATGCTCTTTCAAATGACATACGACTGCCAAGGGTATTAATGAAAAGATTTTGTTCAAAATCCATATATATATTTTGAATGAATTTTTTTTCAAAAAGTACATAATTTAAAATTCTCAAAATATTTGTATAAATACTTAGTACTGTTTTAAACCATATAGTAAAATATAAATGTGGGGTCTTAATGGGTTCATTGTTAAAAAAAATATTTCTGATGCTGGTTTTTCACTTTTAACTAATTTTGACATTATTCAACGTTTATCAGGCTTAAGCCTGACAATTGTATTTTTTTTATAATATCGGCTGTCATCATTCCGTACTTGTGTAATTTAATTACTGTGATACGCTTGTTTTGGCGATTCATATTGAACCAAATTTTAAACAAAACAACATAAAATGAATATTTTTAAAAATATAAGGGTTCTAAGAACCCTAATAATATCGGCTGCCTACATTCCCGACTTTTTTAATTCAATTACTGTGATACGCTTTTTTTGGCGATTCATATAGAACTAAATTTTAAACAGAACAACATAAAATGACTATTTTCAGAAATAAAAGTGTTCTAGGAACCTGCTCGGGCAAACAATTTCCGCGAAAACCTTATTGATAAATTTTAAACTCGCTTAAAAAAAAATTCAGGGAACTTTTATCGGACCCTGTATATATTCGTAGTTTATTTAAAAATAAAACTATAAATGAGGTGTGTTTAAAGTGATTTTGGCGTCAACATGGAGCCTACTATCCTTTTGTTATATATTACAAACAAGAAGACAACATTGAACATTTGAGCTTTGTTATTATTTCAGAATGCTTACAGCACAACACAGTAGCTGTTTATACATTTCAAAAGAAGCTCATTTGTTATTTAACAAACAAATTTCAAAAGCTTCCAAGAAAGATATCTTATTTTTCTGACGGTTCGGCCGCTCAGTATAAAAATAAGAAAAATTTCCTGAACCTTTGCCTTCATGAGGAAGATTTTAACATAAAAGCTGAGTGGCACTTTTCAGCAACAGCACATGGGAAAGGGCCATGCGATGGAGTAGGCGGTTCTGTTAAAAGGCTGGCAGCTCGCGCTAGTTTGCAAAGGCCATATGACAACCAAATCCAAACCCCACAAGATCTCTTTGAGTGGGCAGTAGAAAACATACCAAAGGTAGATTTTGCCTTTTCCACTCAAGAGGATTATGCTGTTTCAGAAATGTTTCTGGAAAGCCGTTTTAAACAAGCACTAACCATTAAAGGAACACAATAGTTCCATGCATTTATTCCCAAAACTAAATCAGAACTACTAGTGGAACACTTTTCAGATGAAATGCAGGGTTGGGAGAGGAATGTGGCTAAACCAGTGGACACACTGAAGTTAGAAGACGTTTCAGGCTATGTCACCACTGTATATGACAAAAACTGGTGGCTTGGCTATGTTTTAGAAAAAGATGAAGAACATGATGAATTGAAAATAACTTTTCTTCATCCTTGTGGGCCAGCATCATCATTCTCTTACCCTAGACATGCAGATGTCCTATGGCTTTCCGTTGTGGACATTCTAGCACGAGTGAATCCTGTTACACCAACTGGAAGAACGTACGCTCTTGGAGGAAGTGATGTGAAGCTAACTCAAATTGCATTTTCAAAAGTTAATCAGTAAACAAGACAATCTTCAGGGATAATTGCCTACTTTTTTTAAATCAATACTTAATTTTTACATAGGTTAGTTGGTGTTAGTAATTTATACTAAACTAGTTGTTGTTAGTACCTACTTGGGTTCCATGTTTAGTTAAACACCAGGTAACACATATTATATGTAAACAAGCGTATCTTAATGTATGTTTTTTTTAATAAACCCATTATAAGTTAATGCCTCATTTAAAAATTTCTAATTGAACTAACTTTTTAAAGGAATATTTTAAATGTAAAAAATGATGTACCTTTTGGAAAAGCCTCGAATAAAAATTACCCTAGTGTTAAAGATAAATTGTCAAAATTAGTTAAGTGAAAAACCAGCATCACAAATATTTTTTTTTAACATGAACCCATTAAGACCCCACATTTATATTTTACTATATGGTTTAAAACAGTACTAAGTATTTATACAAATATTTTGAGAATTTTAAATTATGTACTTTTTAAAAAAAAATTGTATCAAAATATATATATGGATTTTGAACAAAATCTTTTCATTAATACCCTTGGAGTTCGTATGTCATTTGAAAGAGTATTTAAAATGCTGCAAAATGAAACCTCTCCCAGCTTTCTAGCTGAATTAGGACAGCTTCCAGAGCAATTTAAAAAATACACGTTCACATTTTTTTCGCGAGTTTTTAAAAACTTTACATAGCCATATATCGGAAACGGTGTGAGATAAAAATTTAAAAATTGGTATTTTTCTTAGTCTTAGTACATAGTATAAGTATACCAAATTTTAAGAAAATCTGAGGTGGTGTGGTATAATGGGTGTGTTGAATTGACATGGACTGACCCAACTATTAAACAGAAAATCGATTTTCAGTAAAAAAAGCTGTCATTTTTATTGGTGAAATCTTTGTATCGAAAACAGATGCGAACTTATACATATTTAAGCATCTGCTGGTACATTAAACTGGCTGTATATCAGACTTTTGATGCCGTTTTCTCTGTCAGTTTTCTCTTTTTTACTGTTTCTTGCCAGTCATGTCTCAAGTTTTATTGGGAAATCGCATTTAGGAATGCCAAGTTCACAGAAATAAATTTTGCAAAAACTCGTCTCGTAAAAATAAAACGGGGCATGGAATTTTATGACCTATGCTTTTTATCGGTATTGTTGTTTGGTGTTGTGTTATATTATAAATGCGGAATTTAAATGGGTTAACAGATTATTTAAACAAGTGGCATTTAATAAAGTGAGTGTGTTTTAAATTAATTGGGTTAGCAAATTATAACATACTCGATATACCACACATATAATATGAAACCATTTACATACATATATGTATTTGGTTATATTTTATAGAAATACTAAACCTTAAATGCCTTGTTAAACAAATTTTGAAACTATATAGCTCAACTAAGTGGTTTCTAATTTCGTATTTGACAATTAGCATTAGATCCTTTGTTCTAAATGAGCTTTGAATTGCATAGAAATGAACCAATTTGATAAAAATAGAACTAAAATTCAACATGAAGACAAAAACAAAGTTTTAGAATACTAAATAACAAAGTGGGTAGACAAATTAAAACAACATTTTTGTAATATATTTTTCACAAATATAAAAATGTAAACATTCCTTAAATTGCATAATTGTTTTTAAATTTAATATTTTTGTTTAGTAAATATTTTTTTTTAAATTTATATATGCCGTTGATTTAAAAATTTGTTTTTTTCTTAAAAATATATAAAAAGGATAGTTTGTTTGTTTAAACTTTATTTACGTATACTTTAAAATAAGAATATTTGAATTTTTAATAATAGTTTTATAAAAACATGCAAAAAGTATAGTAATTGGACGTTTTATATAGTAATTGGACACATGAACCATAGTTATTGGACATACAATTTTTATATAAACATAACAACTTTACATCAAATAGCATAAATTGTTAAATATTTTTTAATTTTATTTCGTTTTTGTCAATACCATATAATTCATATATTTCTTTCTCGGATTCCTCATCCCTTTTCTGGATTCTGAAGGTAACTACTAATTCCTTGGTCTGACTTCTGAAATAGTTTGTTGCAAATATCATTAAGGGTGGTATCTCTAGTTTGTGAAGCATTTATAATGTTTAGGCCGGAACAGGATGATTTATATATATATCTAATATTTTTTTGGGTGGTATGTTAAATGTATTTTCCGAAATTATTAATTTTGTTGCCGTTGGTTTTTTATGTACTCTATCATGCACTGTATTTAAATCAGTTATTCTGCAAGATGTCCTGTGATGAAGAAATTACTATATTACTTACTCTCTAAAAATGTCAAAAGTTATAAAAGTTGAAATATAATCAATTTTACATATAATATGGAATTGACTGCTTAACTTTTATAGTTTTTGACGGTCTTTTCGGATTCAGGGGACAATTTTACAAAAGAATTGGCTGGTAAATGCCCGGGATACAAATAGAGTATGATATTGGACATATGTCCAATAATAGAAATTTACATTTTTTACCAACCAGTAATTGGACACTGGCCATTTTATTGTTTGTTTTCAGAATTAAAATTAAAACGCATTAAAGTGACAATTTTTAACCATGAGGAACACATTTTTACCATACACTGATCTGTAAACTTTTTAGAAATATTTTTTATTGTAATTTAAACACAGCCCTACTCTTCGAAAAAAAAACCCAAAGTAACGTGCGAACTTTTTTGTCCTATATTGGACCAAAAATAAAGTAGTTCATATTATTACCGACTGAGACGTCATCTAATGATTTGACTTTAAGGTAACTATTTATAGAACCCTTGTTAAAACAGTATTAATGTTAATTGTCCAATAATAGTGTCTACTTTACCCTAGTATATGTTTTTGGTTCGGACCAGTAAACATAATAATAATAATAATAATAATAATAATAATAATAATAATAATGCTTTATTCGTGTTTGCATACAATAAGTATTTACACTCGTCACAAAAAATATAATACATGATAATAATAAAAAAATGAGACTAACTAATTAGCATTTACATAAACAATTTGTTTTCATTATAATATAATATATTACATTTATGTATATATAAATATAAATATAAAATAAAAAAAAAACAAATAAAAAAAAAGTAGGGTTTAATTCTCCTTTATTGATCACATAACATAAATATATGACACGATATAGCTTCCACACCTCTGTAGAATTCGGTGTGTTAAGTTTAATCCATTTCAACTTTTTCGGCTACTTCATACGCTACGTGCATTTGCTTAATCACTTAAACAATAAAACACCCTCATTTAGCATTCATTAACAAAATGTATGCGTGTCAGACCTTGTGATTCAAATAACACGATAACAAAATTTTATGGCCTCAATATTTTATATTTAATTGCATGACACTCCGTTTCGCATTCCAAATCGGTATTTGTTTGAGTTGAACTTCCGGAAGATAAACCACTTGTGGAAGCGGTCCTCGGCAAAAAATCACCATTGGGTTGACCCCGAGAAAAACTCAATCCCAGATCCTTATTACCACATATTCATGTCTAAAGTGGGAAATTTGGTGTCACAAAAAATTACATGATACTTTGTTCCTAGATAAAAATGTCGGCCTAATATTTTAGACTTAATATAGAAAAAGGCCATAAAAAGTTCCTTTTACAATATTTTAGTCAACTTTAGTAAAATTATAAAATAATTCAAAACTGCATATTTGTATAAAACGAGCTTTTAAAAAGTTTCGGTTAGTTGCACCCTTGAGAGGTTTTCACTCTGTATATATTTTTATATAATAGTTATACCCGATAATTATACTAAATTATATAATTAAATCTGTCTATCTTCATCAAGTTGGATAACAAAAATCATTATCCAAAGCGATTGGTTTAATAATGAACATCTTATAATAAGATTTTATAACGATTATACCATTAAATTATTTACTGGTCTTGAAAACTCATTAAAAGTTACTGTTACTCTTTTATCCCTTTTTTAACTTCGTATTATACAGGGTAGGTTTGGTTTAAGTTTTATACATTATTTTATTTGGTGATAATTATTAATTGGGCACCATGGTCACTTTTTACCTGGCAGCATTAAATCCTTTAATTTAAAGGATTATTGTACTATTTTTAATAAAAATACCTCATTTAAGGTAAAAAAACATTATTTTGTCAATTAATTAATTTTATCTTAATTGAGGTATAAAAAAATGGTATTTGGTTATAAATAATAATTAATATTGAGGTATAAAGAAACTAAATCAATTTTCAATATTTTTAATGGATTTCTAACAGTGGAAGAAAAAATTGAAATTATTTTGATTTATGGAGAAGCAGGCAGGAATCTTGATGATGCTGTTAATATCTACGCTCAGCGTTTTCCGGATAAAATTCGATCACGCACTTCATTTCACCGTACAGGCAAGCAGTTTACTACAAACGGGAGTGTTCAACCGAAAAAAGAGTTCGTCGAGCAACAGTCATAGGTGGAAATAATGAAATTAATGTATTAGCAGCAACGGCCGCTAATCCTCATGCAAGCACACGAGAATTATCTAGAGGTTTGGGAATATCCCAGAGCAGTGTTAGCAGAATATTAAAACGAAATGCGAATTCATAAATGCATTGAAGTCGAAGGCCACCATTTTGAGCACCTACTTTAATTAAAATTTAAAAAATAAATAAATTAAAAAAATAAAACCAAGTATTTTATTCAAAAATTATTGGAGAATCGTATACAGAAGTAAAATCGAACAAAATTGATTTTTTTCATTACAAATATAAAAAAATGTTTTAGACAAAATCTACCGATCTACCCTGTATAATACGTATAATAGGTTTTAAGCATATTTAAGTTGTCCTTAAACTTTCTTCTTTAAACAAAAATAAATTCTACTAAAAATGTTATTTTATTTAATTTAATTTAATATTTTCTTGCGCTTTCACGAAATTGTAAATTTAAATGTTGTTTTTATCCCTATCATTTTAATGAAATATAAATATCCACCTTGCACATATAGCAGAGATTTCCATTTACCTTTTGCACGCGGTACAGTCAAAAAGTATTTACATAATGGCTCTTGCTTAGCGTAACTTCTTTATTTAATACGTTCCGCTAAAACTCCCATTGTCTCGCTGAGATTGCTACAAACTAGATAAATATTTGGGCTACGAATAACAACGCTTTGTTAGAGCAACAAGCTGTTGGCTGAAGCAGTGGGTTTTTAATTAATTGCTTCAATGTATTATGATTCAAAGGGTAAAAATAACGTTAAACCTTTATTTTGCTTTTGCTTTAATTTTAAATGAAGTTGGTTTATTTAAGATTGTTAATTTTACGAGAACTAAAACAAAAAGTCTTTATCATGTTATTAATTCTTACAAAAAATGTCAAAATAGTATAGTATGTATCAAGTTTTATAAATGCCTATAAGACACAAATTTAATTTATTGAGTGTCTAAAAAAGTTTATAAACGAGTTGCATACTATACTTTTTCTACGAAAAATACTTATTATTATCTAAAAATGATTAAAATTATGTATTTGAATAGAACGAAAACTATAAAACAATAGAATAATCAACTTGGAAATCTGTATGTACCCCATAAAATGGACCGTTTAATCCGATATAGAAGTAGTTTTCTACAGTTAAAAGAATCTTAAAAATATCAAGAATTACAAAAACTTGTACAAGATTATTAGAACTTATTTTATAATATTATTTTTCTACTCCAACCATTAAAACGCCCTTTATCGTACATGTTTTTATGACACTAAGTGACCTTTTAAATACACATTGACAAGTTGTGGCTTTATGGCGCTTTAGTCACAGGCCGAAGTTAGTTTTAAATTAGTTGACAGTTGTCAAATGTCATACAATCGTTAAAATAAAGAGCCTTTCTTGTAAAATAATACTAAAAGTGAAAATTATTTTATTATCTCAATACAAAAATACAAAAGTATTCAACATTGTACTGACCTTTTAATTTCGCCGGCAGTAAACTATAACTTAAATTCGGGCACGGACTCCACTGTAAAGTGCTCATAAAACATTTTCTTTACTTTCACTGTGAATAACTGTCAATTTTCAAGAAATACATTTCGATTTAAAACCTTTATAATTGTGTTTATAAAGTATATAAAAATTTGACATTTGACGGTGACACACAGATTCCCCTATTGTTTCATAGATGGCGCTTTATACAAATTTTTGATTTAAATCATTTTAACATAATAATAAGTATTTGTCGAATATATTTTATAATTTATAATGCTAAAAGCACATTTAAGAATGTAAAAAACACAATGTATTCTGAATAACATTTCAAAATGTCGAAAGCACATTTAACTTAAAAACTAATTTTGGATTTTATAATTTTTGACAAATTTATGTATAAATCTATAATAAACTAATATAGAAGATTATTTTTTCCAATTAATAGTCATTGTTAAGCATATTTTTAATTTTTTGATAGTTCTTAATTATAAATAGATATGCTTTAAAAGTATATTATGTATCAAGATTTATAAACACATACTATACTTTATCTACGACTAACACAAAAAATAATTTAAAGCCAATTTTATCTGTTAAAAATTTGACATCCGTCCACTGTCAATTGATTTAACCTCGCTTTTTCCCAATTTATAATAAAGCCAACTTCAGACCGTGACTAAAATGCCCAAAAGACACTGTTGCTAACTTCAGCCCCTGACTAAAACGCCATAAAGTCAAAGCTTATCAATGGGGGTATATAAAATAATTTCAAAGAATTATTGTTTAGAAAATTTATTCAAAAGCGTCCAATATCATCAGCAAGTGTTTAAAAAGGTCATACAAAAGTGCTTTTGCTCAGTTAGGACTGCATCAGAAAAACAAAATAAAACGATATAACTAAATTAACCTTTACCTATATAAAAGTTGACCCTGCCTTGTCAAAGTTAAATGTTCGTTTTTGATTTTATTAAATAACTTTGGAAAAACAAACTTTTTTGCACAACATTTAATATTCGGGTTTTTTTAGGACGGTAGTATTACATTTATTTATTATTTGTGTAAGTTTTAGAGGGTGCTGTCTGTGCCTTAGTCTATTTACGTTTTAATAAAAATATTACTTTTTTATTTTTATAACGCAAAAAAGGTACAATTGCAAATGTCTCTTCAAGTAACTGTTTTCGAGATACGTGCGTTTGAATTGTTTAGTGGCCTAAAAAATACCCAAACATCAAATTTTGTGCCATAAATTTTGTTTTTTTCCAAAGGTATTTAAAACAATCGAAAGTAAATTTTATCTTTTAACTTTTAGACTTGAAGTAAATTTAGTTATAAATATAACATTATTTCGGTCTCAGGATTGCGTTGTTTCATTTTATAAACGTACTTTAGGGACACGTTCTATAATTTAATAGTGGCATTATTACCGTAATAATAAATATACAAACTGAACTGTACTTGGTATAATTGGCTTCACCAGCACAAACTTTTTCTTTAAATCATATAGAATATAACATTATGAAAATTTTTATTTTGACAGATTTGGCGTTTTTCAGGGCATATCTGATGTAAATTTCTTGCAATATTTTATTGTAATATTCACTTGTAATATATTTTTGTAACATTTCATGGTACGCACCAAAGAAATATGACAATTGATCCCGGTGCATCCACCATTTTTGCAACTTTTACTTAAAAATGTTGATTGTAAAAATCTTAAAATTACTGAAAAAAGTCAGAATAAATTTTATCAATTTTTACCTATTGTCAATCAATAAACTTTTATCCGAAATCGGCAGTAAAGTTATTTTTTATCCCTCACGTGGTTATTTGCCTCGGCTTACGCCTCTGCAAATAATTTCCACATTCGTGATAAAAAATACGACTTTACTGCCTTAATACATAAATAACTATTGTTAATAAACTTAATTAATACACAAATAACTAGAGATTATTTTGATAAATTCCATACATCCTTAACGTGTAATGTTGGTAGACGTGCAGGTGGAACGCTAGGAGGATTACGTATATGTGTATGATTTTCACAAACAAGATTACTCTGTATTTATGTATTGTTAACATGCACAATCATAGTAACTCTCTTAGTATTAACAAGTATTAACCCATATAAACACTAAACCTACTTTTTAGAAATTGTTTGATTTTTCTAGAAACATTAGAATAAGAATAAGATAACCTCTTATTAACTCTATCCCTGAACCCACTGTAAAATTATTATAAAAACCTAAAAAACAGTAACATTTATTCAATATTTTAAACATAAATAGGTTTATCCAAAATGCATTATAATATAAAAACTTACTCAATATATAAAAAAACAGTTACAACTGTAATGATTCGTATAACCTTTGTGTGTATTTTATTTTCTTGTAATTAAAACAATCGCAGGGAAAATTTATGTAAATTATTCGTTTGTTAAGGGCACATAAATATTAAAATGAATAGCTGGAACTGTACATAAAATTTTAATTTCTTTTAAAGCTCCACCATAAAATTTAATAAAAACTTAATTTGAATTCGACAAAAATTAATTAAGTATGATGAATAAACATTAGAGAGTTTTTTTTATAAAAACGACTGCAAATGGCCAGCCAATAAACTTTAGTTTGTTATAAAAAATTACTACTTTGTAAGATACCAATTTTGAATCATATTTCAAAAGATATAAAGAAAATCCTTTAAATCCTAAATTGAAACACTACATATTTTAAAGAATAAGAGAATAGACTTTATATATTTGTCAAAAATTTTTAGCCTTGTATACATTATTTATAGGCTTGCATTCGAAAGAAGCCTGACACATTTCAAGAAACATTAATATGTATGGAACTCAGGATGTCATGTTTAAGTTTTTGTAAACATCTTCACGTAACTTACGAATGTTTTAAAATGTAGCCAATATTAAAACCAAAATGAAGAAATTTATAAAGGTGTCAGTGGTTGAAAATTTTTAATTTGTGACTTTACTGTATAATCGACATATAAAATTTATAATGTAAAAAAGCATAATGAAGACATTCAATTTTAAATCTATTTATAAGCATCTGAGTGACAATCTGTAAACAATAATAAGGAGGTTTATCATAATGTGGGTTACCTAACTAATTAATATTTCAGCAAACAAAGGTTAATATTAAGGTAAACATAACAATTGAAATATATTTACCTTACTAATTGTTACACACATACACTCAATTCATAAAAAAACATCAGTAATAGTTATTTATGTATCAAGGCAGTAAAGTCGTATTTTTTTTCACGAATGTGGAAATAACCACGTGAGTAATAAAAAATGACTTTAATGCCGAGGTGCATATTAAATTTTATCGGAAATCACATTTAATAATACTAATAATTAATATTGTTGATTAAATCAAATGTCATTGGATGATAAAATCAAATGTCATTTGAATGTAGAAAGTGTCTACGTAGGTAAACTGTTTGTTGCGACGGTTATCATATAATATATTAAATATTTATTTTTAATTAATAAAATTAACTTCGCGACGTAACTTTAAAAAAAAATATTATTTAGTTGCTGCTAAGGAGCAGTAGACACATCTTAAAATGTATAATGGGTTGCATACAATACTCGTATTCAATCCGTAGTAAAGTTCTACTTTACTGCCGATTGTTGATTACTTTACTGCTGATTTCGGATAAAAGTAATTTTTCTTCTCCCACCTTTAAAACGCCCATTGCGTGCAGTGCTCATAAAACATTCTCTTCTTTTTTACTGTAAAAACTGCTTCTATATCGATTATTAGTATATTTAAGGGATACATTTCAATTTACACAAAAAAATTGAGATTTTAACGCCGGTAGATTCCCAAGTTAGAAATTCTAACGGTAATTCCAGTAAATACAACTGTCACTTTTTGTACCTTTAACATTTCCCGTGTAAGAATTTTTAACACTTTGTGATCATATTTTCCAAAAATAGTATTAAAAAAAATGTTCTTAACATTATTTTAAAGTGTCAATTATTTATTTAAAATAATAACGGGCAATGTTAATGGTGAAAATTAGGTCAAAAATGTTTATGGATGGTTACTTTATTTTTAAATAATAATATTAATAATAATAATAATAAAAATCAGGATGGTTACTTTATTTTTAAATAATAATAATAAAAATCAACCTTCTGCATAAGATTTGTTTTATCCTGCGCTTCTTTGAGAAAATTTTCGATTTGTTTCCTGGTCATTACTTTCGAATTTTTGGTCAAAATCCTTTTTGCTTTAAATAAGCAACAAGCTTGTAATACCTCATAACAGATTACACCATCTTAAGAAATAATCCAGGCAATAACTTAAAAGTGATATTAGCAGCTTATTTGATTTCCGTAAGAATAATTCATTTTATTGATCTCCCTTCATGTCATGAGATTTGGTGTTGCTTGTCAACAAACCTTAGCAACAATAAACTTAATGGACAATTCGATTTCAAATGCCATGATTTGTAGAAAAAATACTGCATGATATACTCAGTCTAAAACCTATCCTCCGTGACTGTTAGTCTTTCTAGCTTAACCTATATGATTTCAAACATCTGAGGTAGTAAAAGCATACTAAAAATATCAGTTCACTAAGTAAATTAAACACATCCAAAGCAATCGAATCAAATATAAAATATTATTAAAAATTAAAAGAAATAATTTTTATAACCATTTATGTAGGTGTTACAAAAATTGATTCTATTCTCCTTGAATCTGTTTTTGCTTTAAATTTTATGCAACGGATGGCGCTTTAATCATTTTATATAAGCAAAAACCTCTGTTTACGACATTATGGATGCATGTGATTCCTGAAGGTCAGTTAGAATTTATATGCAGATGAGAGTGTTGCTGTTTCATAATTCAAAAGTTTAAGTTCATTAATTTGCTATTTGCTACACCGTGAAGTGTAATATCTCAGTAAGTAGATTTTTTTATAAATATTTTATGTATGTACATTGTACATTGTACAATTGTATTTTTTAAAAATATTAAGGTGTCAAAAGATACAATAACTTATTTCAAATATATAAAGGGATGTTTAAAAAAACCATACGAAATCCTAACCTCCGTGAAGCTATCTTCCGTGAAGCTTTAATATTCAAAATGTATGATTTCTTAAAATTCTTGCATTAGTGCAGAACTACTTATATTATGTTATTACCAGACCAAAAATAAAAAATAATCATTTTCACTTGGGGGACATCTCAATATATTCACTAGGGTGCTTCATTTTAAAGCAACATTTTTTTTTTCAAAGTCCCACCTAAAAATTTTATAACCGGTCAGAAAACAATTTGTGAAGAACATATTCAACTTGTTTAAATGGACATTTTTGAAGATAATTTCATGCTGTATAAAGATTTCAGAACCGAAATTCGAAAAAAATATTCTTACTGTACGAGCGGAAGGAGAAAATAATAAAACATTGTTTTTTAATGGTTTTTAAAGGGAAATATTTAAAATAAAGATTAAAATTTTTGTTTTCTGACCGGTTACAAGATTTTCAGGTGGGTCTTTGAAAAAAAAAGTCGCTCTAAAATGAAGCACCCTAATATTCACCCATATCATTAATAAATCATTAATAAATTTTAAATAATTTTTTTAAAATTTAATAATACAAAATTCTATTTCTTTTTCTTTATTAGCATATTTCAAAAGTTTTAAGACAGCAGGACTGCCTAAATAATTGATAAAAATGTTTCTTTGCCGTCTATTTTAAATTGTGTTCTATTATTTTGCATTATGAAAATCAACATCAAAGAAAAATCATCAAGAAAGGCAATCATTTTTAATTAGTAAGTCAACCCACGCGTACTATGTATATAAACGTCCAAACAACAGAAGCAGGAAAACGTCATTATTCTCTAAGCTCAAGTTCAAACAGCGCTAGTCATTGGGTTAAACTGAAAGTTAAGGCCTTGGTTGTGTTAAAACGAAGCCGCTTCTCCCCACGTATTGTTAATCCTGCCCCGGTAATTCCTGCAGGACCCATTTCGCAGGATTTATGCGCCGCATGGCACACCTGAGACTGATGGCCTACGAAGAGGGGCATCTTGGTAAAATTTTTTATCGTTCCAGAGATAATGGACGAGTATCGTCAATGTCTTTGTATTTGGGAATTTGTAAAAGGGGGTTAATGCAGTTTTTATTGTTCTTATAATAAAAATGTTTATAGGTGTACATAAACAAACCTCATGAGTTTAAAAGATCCCTTAAGTTAAAGGTACTACAAAGAGTTTTAATAAAAAAAATTGCTTTAGAGTCATTCCAATTAAAAACACCAAATGCGGTGCGCTGCTTGATTTTTTATTTTGATAAAAAAAATTGAGGATGATCTTTTAGGTATCAAATATGAAAATCCGTTCCGTTTTAATTTTTCGATTCCTTACTTTTAATCGGCACCCTTTAGAAATCTGAAATTCTGTCAATTTCATACTTTCTTATAGTGGTCCAGAATTTTTTTTCTGTGACAAATATTGAAATGATTTTAATTTTTTTTACTGTTCAGTAAGTGTGTTTTCGATATAAATTATTATTATCCAATTAGGTAATCTCACAAAAGAATGGTAAACCACTAAAGATTCATGATAATTTGCCAATTTTTGTGATTTTTGTCTGGCTCCTGTGCCTATTCTACTAAATCTAGAAAGTTATTTTTTTTCAGGTATCAAGTACTTATACAATAGAAAACGTAACTATTATTTTAAGTTTCTAGACTATCATTTTCTTTATTAAAAAAATTATTGAAACTTGATAATTTTCAAAATTAGCCAATTTTGCCCTCAGAAATGATTATGTTGATATTTCATAATTATTATTTGTGGTATTCCTTTGGTGATTTTAAAAATAAACATAATATGTTATATACAAAAATTACCAAAGAAATGCGCACAAATAATATTTATGAAATATTTTTGACAGTTCTGACATTTCTCTACCAAACATGAATTGACTAAGTCAAAGCCATCTGAATTTTAAATTATAAATAAAACTAACAATATCGCTTCTTAACTGCATTAAAAAAATTATTATATCTTTTACATGGATAAAAATAACAAATCAAGACTAACTAGACTGAAAAGATAAAGGTGAGGACTACATTTCCTGAAAGTTTCAGATTTTTATTTTTTCCTCAACATAATGATTTCTGAGGGCAAAATTGGCTAATTTTGAAAATTATCAAGTTTAAAAAATATTTTTTATAAAGAAAATGATAGTATAGAAACTTAAAATAATAGTTACGTTTTCTATTGTATAAGTACTTGAGACCTGAAAAAAAACAACTTTCTAGATTTAGCAAAATAGGCACAGGAGCCAGACAAAAATCACAAAAATTGGCAAATTATTACAAATCTTTAGTGGTTTACCATTCTTTTATGAGATGAACTAATTAGATAATAATAAATAATATTGAAAACATACTTACTAGGCAGTAACATTAAATTACAATCATTTCAATAATTGCCACAGAAAAAAAGTTTTAGCCTCTTATAAGAGAGTAAGAAAATGACACGATTTCAGGTTTCTAAAGGGTGCCGATTAAAAATAAAGCAACTAAAAATTAAAACGGCAACGGTTTTTCATATATGATACCTAAAAGATTTGGATTGACTTTTTATTAATCAATTTCCTAAACAAAAAAATTAGCACATACCAACATAAATTAATACAAAAATAATATACATACAATTATATAATACACCATTCTGAAATCATCAATTTATAGATAAATTTGTTAAAATATAATTACACTATTTTACAAAATCGAAAAGAAATTCTGCTCACCATATCCCATTATAATTTTTCCATGTATTTTGACCCACTTAGCACGAAAATCACACTCAATTTTTTTTATGTAAGCGTTTTTGAAATATGAATTTTCAACTGTTTTTTTTTTCAAATTTTCGGAGGTGTTTTGACTTTTGATCGATTTGGTCAAACAAGCCCTAACAAGCGGAGCAAAAATTAAGGTCGAAAATTTACATATCATCCTGGGAAAGGTTTAAATCAAACAGATAACTCCAGTTTAATTTTTTTTTCTTGAAGCTGACATTTTACAAAAAAACAAGCTAATGTTGATAAAAATACATGAAAAAATGGCGAAGTTATGAATTTTTTAGTGGAAGACCAAAATTCAGAATTTTGACGATTTTTCTTTTATTTTGTAATATGTTTATTCTTTACTGAAAACCTAAGTAAAGTGCATGATTTGAATTTTTTGAGTTTTTTACGTACTTTTTTCACCGAAAACAATATTAAAATTTAAATTTGACATGACTCCGCAAACGTGAATTCTTTTGTATTTCGTGTTGGCATAGTGACATTTTACTGCTATTTATTAATATTTCAATAAGGTATTTTTAACATGGTTTTATTTAGTTAAAAGTACAGTAAAAGAAGTAGAGAGTTCGAGTGCGTAAATAACCCGCACAATCTGGGCGACGTAAGTGATGAGCACGGAGAACGTTTTCACCAGCAAATGAAAGCTATGGAGCGGCGGTATCACGGCTTCTGGGATGCAGCCATGATGGTTGATTACATTTGGTCTCTCATACGAGAAACGGAATACGAAAGCAACAAAAAACAAGGGAGCCAGATTTTTTTTGAACCCATCCTTATTACAACAAAATAAAACTTTCAATATCTTCAATGTTCAATAATTATTGTTCAATATGCAATATTTAATGTTTACCTAAATAAAAATTAATGTTCAATATTAAATTTTATATAATTCAATAAAATATAGAAAAAACGTAAAAACTGAATGTTGGTCTTCCACTGAAAAATTCATAACTTCGCCATTTATCCATGGATTTTTATCAACAGCAGCTTATTTTTTTCCTTTAATCTATACGTAAAATAAATCAAACTGGACTTATATTTTCGATTTCTATCTTTCCCAAAAAGATATGTAAATTTTCGACCTTGATTTTTGTAAAAAGGACTTTTTCAACTACACAAGAAAATCATAATGAGACATGGTGGGCAAAATGGCTGTAAACTAGTGTTATTGACATGGCATCTTGTCATAAAATGTTTGTTGCAATTAAAAAACAAATTATTCAATTAGTTACAGATTGCAGTTAATTTAACATAAAATTATTAATTAAGCCTTATTGTAAACCAAAGTACGTATACTTATAAACTAACAAACAAGTGTTTTCTTTATTGTTTCAGCCCTAAGTGTAAAGGTTAACATAATCTTTTCCCCGAGCAATATTTCCCGAACTTTACGATTCCTTTGAACGAAAAGTTTCTCAATCTAAAATTACCTGGCGTCCCAATCGAAAGCTTGCTGGCAAACGCGGAGCTAAAATTATTCAAATTCGGGACAGTTAACTTAAATGGTAATAATTTCGTGCGAATCGTGCAACAGTTAATGTATGCAGAATACAAATGCGCCATCAACAAATAGCAACAAAATCGATAGCGAATGGCCGAGTGTTTTAAAGAAGGACAAATCGCGCCGTGCCATGGACTGACTCCTTTTTAACACGTCCCTGGCTGTCTGTGATTTGAGCGAATTCTCGTTTAGACTGGACCCTTAAAGCCGGGGTAGATCGTTAGAACTTAATAATTCAGATGGTAGACACAGTGTCTAAGTTGCGAAAAAATAATTTTATACGACATCGGCAGTAAAGTATTCAACATTTGGCAGTAAAGTAAAAGAAATCGGCAGTAAAGTAAAACTTTAATTTAATACGAGTATTGTATGCAACCCATTATACATTTTAAGATGTGTCTACTGCCAATAATAATAATGTTGTTTAAAAAAAATAATTAATTAATTTTATTAATTAGATTAAAGCCTGAATTATAGATTGCCTTCCTTCCTTGTAAAAAGTCAATTTATAGATTCCCGTGTAAAATTCCGTAACAATGCGCGATGACACCTAAAATGGTTGACATTTGTTTTTGTTTATATTCTGCGTTTTACCCATTGTGTGTTAATATGAAAGATAAACATTTATATGTTAGTGCAGTGAGCACAATTTTAATTGCCCAGGCAGCTTCAACTATGGAGAAAGGCAGTAACTTCTAAATAAGAAATTTGTGGGAAATTAGCATAAACTACATTTTTATAAAAAGCAGTAGGTGTTTAATAGATTTATTTAACTTATAAGATAGGTTACTGCATTTCTTTGTTGAATTAAGATACAAAATGTCAATAGCTTTATCATAGCATTTACAATTTTTTTGTAGTTACTACCTTTCTCCATAGTAGGGCAGTATAATGAAAAAAACATCGAACAAGACGTTGGAACACTCGCCCACTTTACCAAGACCGGGAAACTACGGGGTTTTACAAACCAACGTTTCTAAAAATGAAACAATATCTAAATATCCTATTTAGAGACACAAATTATTTAATAAAACGAACACCTATCTTAAATAATACTAAACAATCATGTATTCTAAATATTTTGTGCCTACGCGCTGTCACCCTACAGCGCATGTCCATAACAAGCACTGTGATTGGTCATGTCAAAGACCTTTACGGTGAAAGATAAAACTTAAAAATTTCTACGGGAGGAAGGAATGCCGTCCTTACGGTACGGGAATCTCTAAATGGCACTACGATTTAAATAAACATTTTTAAGGTAATTTTTACCATTAACATTACCCGTTATAAATTTTAATAAAACTTAAAAATTATTGATTATTAAAATAAATTCAAAATATGATTTTGTTAAGAAAATATTTTATCCTTTGATTTTTTTTATTACTATAATTGCAAAATATTATCACATAGTATTAAAAATTCTTACACAGGAAATGTTAATGGTGACAATTACGTCAAAAATTTCGTATTGTTCATCTTCTACGGGGGAAAGGAAGGAAGGAAGGAATTCAGGCTTAAAAAATCGCCGCGGCGGGCAAATATATATATATATATATAATAACTGTCCCAACAAACAGTATACGTAGACACTTCCTACATTCAAATGACATTTGATTTGATCATCAAATGACATTTGCTTTAATCATCAATTTTAATTATTAGTATTATTAAATGTGATTTTGGATAAAATTTAATATGCACCTCGGCATTTAAGTCATTTTTTATCACTCACGTGGTTATTTCCACATTCGTGATAAAAAATACGACTTTACTGCCTTGATACATAAATAACTATTAATCTAATATAAAAATATATTTATCTAACTATAAAACTATTTAATCGGGCAAACAATTTTTTTTACAAAAATTATATTTTTTTTCTTAAAGAAAGACTCTTAAATTTTCCCACTGTGCGTTAGGAAGACGCGTGTAGAATTTAAGGAGCTTACAACGTATTTCCTCCTTAATTATTTACTAATTTGTAGGAAGAATTAAGGTATGCTTAAGGGATTCTAAAAGCTTTTTCGTATAACTACGCCTTCGCTTTTCTGTGAGCTATAAATTTTTTATGCCTGTTTTTGTTATTTACCGGGATTTTATGATAGTTCAACAGTATTTTAGAAAACTTTTTTAATTATTATTCAGATGTTTGTGGTTCATTCACGTAAATTTTAGGTAACCCTATAAAAAGTCAAGGAGTGTTTAATCCAGTTTCACATAACTTTTTGATAAGTTTACAACCAACTGTAATCTGTAAACAAATTGTAAACCACATAGTTATTGGACACTTAAGGAATATTATTTATTTAAAATTTATATATGCCGTTATTTTAAAGATTTTAGTTGTTTTCTAATAAATATGTTAAAAGAATAACTTTTTGGTTTAAACTTTATTTACGTTTACTTAAAAATATGAATATTTGAATTTTTATTAATGGTTTTATAAAAACTTGCAAAAAAGTATTGGACATTTTATATAGTAATTGGAGACATGGACCATAGTTATTGGACGTACAATTTTTATATAAACATAAATTGTTAAATATTTTTTAAAGATAAATTGCAGTTTTAGGTATTTCTTTCTCGGATTCCTCATCCCTTTTCTGGATTGGTCTGACTTCTAAAATAGTTTGTTGCAAATATAATATTTTTTCGGGTGGTATGTTGAAACAATTTTCGGAATTTATTAATTTTATTGCACTGTATTTAAATCACTGTTATTCTGCAAGATGTCCTGTAACGAAGAAATCACTATATTACTTACTCTCTAAAAATGAATTAGTCACAAATGTCATAGCGGAAAAGCAGCCACTAATAATTCTCGACAACAGCGATTTGTATCCAGGACATTTAGCAGTCAATTCCTATAAAATATTATTCGCTGAATCCGAAAATTTCGTCAAAAGTTATAAAGGTAGAACAGTTTTTGAAATATAATCAATTTTAGATATAATATGGAATTGACTATATTTTAAAAACTGCTAAACTTTTATAGTTTTTGACGGTCTTTTAAGATTCTGGGGACAATTTTACATAAAAAATGTCTGGTGAATTCCCGGGATATAAATTGAGTGTTACATTTTTTACCAACCAGTAATTGGACCTTGGCCATTTTACTGTTTGTTTTCAGAATTAAAATTAAAACGCATTAAAGTGACAATGTTTAAACCATAAGGACATTTATACCATACACTGATATGTACACTTTTTAGTTTGTAGATTTCGGGAACACCTTGTGTATTGACCGAAGTAGGAAATAGACTTATGAAACGTTGTTAGCCGGTGTAGAATTTGGTCTCTAGTAATTAAAAGCATAATCAAATTTAATTAAAATCATATTTCCTTCCCGGAAACTTTGGTTTTATATTTTGATAAACCGATTTACCAGTCCGTTGCAAGCTTTTGCTTGTAACTAATGTTAACCTTAACTTTAATTAAATGTCCATCGACGACCAATAGCTTGGTCGCAAAATAAACTAAAATAAACGCTTCATCAAAACACCGGCACACAAAGAACGTTTTTTCACGTTTAAAATCGAGACTTGTTATCCCAAAAATACACAGTAAAAAATATTTGTTAATTTTTACCAAATATTATGATTATGACATCTTTCATCTTACTTCGAACACTCGTTAAATTCCAATAAACAATTTGTACTACTTAAGGTAAAGATAAATTATGTAAAGGTTATATAAGATTTGTCAAATTAAATAAGAGTTTAACAAGGTTTTATGTAATCGCCATTTAGTTTACTAGTTTTATAATGGTCATATAAGGTTACTGTAAACTCTATGTATATAATTAGGTTATACATACAATTGTTTCTACAAATATTTTATATAACCTTTAGTAACCGTTACCAGTAGGTTTTTAAAGGAGTTTTATAAAGTTTGCGGTTACCTGTTTTATAAAACTATGTCTTTAATTTTTTTAAATAAATAGTTATTAAATATTTATGTGCTTAATAATCCAAAAAATGTAGAATAACAATTTTAATTAAAAATGGTTAAAAAGATAATATTTAGCATAGAATATATAAGTAATATAATATTATTAACATAAATATATTTTAAAAGTGGATGAAATCGATTGTTTAGTGAAATAAATTGATTCCATTGCGTTAAAACCATTATTTCTGCAGGCAAAAATGGCGAACCTGACAACCTGAGCGGTTATATGGTTGCCTATCAAAAGTTTTATAACATCACTTGTAGTAACGACAGTTACTACAATGTATATAACAGTTTCAAAATTATATAATAACACTTTAAGTAACTTAGATAGTCCTATAAAACTGAACTAGTACCTTAGGTTATATAAAATTACCATGAGCAATATAAGAGGGCTCAAGGTTGATACATTTTTTCCGCCATTATTGATTTTAACATAAAATGAATGTTAATCGAATTGTATTACAAAAACAACTTAAGTGAAATATTAAAAAAAGGAAAAAAGCTGGTAGTAGTTCTTTAGGAAGTTATATAGTGGTTTCCATAATATTCCTGTTATCTCCAGTTATAAAACTTGGGTTTTATAGTGTTACTAAAATAGGTACCGATAACCTTCATAAACTCCCCAAATAAGCTCTTTAAGGGGTATATAAGAGTGATATAAATATTTATGTAACCAAATTAAGAAATTTAGGTTTTATAATTTGGATGATATATCATTTATGAAAACCACTATTAAAACAAAAATGTCAACATTTTATAAGATATAAAAACGTTTTATTGTTTTTTAATGAAATTACTGACTAATAATTTACGTGAAATTGTGTTCGGTGTTTTCAAACTAAGTTTAAACGTGTCGTTAGAGTTTGTGTTTAAATTATAGATACACAAATAATGTGGGTAATAATTTACTTAGTAAATAGACAATTTGTGTTTTGTTTGGTCTGTTTAATCATGCGGTTTTCAGTTTGTTTGAAAGTTAGTTTAGATACATTATTTTTTCTTACAAACGTATATAGAAAGACTATATTTATACAGTTTATTATAAGTCAAATTAAAGGGTCATTCAATAAGGGGGTCCTATTTAGAACTGCGCATGATGGTAAAGTTTTTTGATGTCATTTTTAATTTATAAATAATATTGTATTGCAATTGTATTGCGATGAGTCATCGCCGATGAGTCATCGCCGGTGAGTCAGCGCTCGAGCACCTATGCACTGAATATATAAGGAACAGCGCAGCACGAAATAAATAAATATACGTGCAAATAAATAGACTCTTGAACAGTAGTGATATATAAATAATTAGTAGTTAAGTGTTTAGTTAGTTTTATAGTTTCTTAGTGTTTTACGTTTAATTAAGATTTAAAATAGATAGTTTAGTTTGGTAATAAACCAGTGCGTGTTTTAATTCCCACTACGAACAGTAAAAACGTTACAATATGTTTAAATTGAGTTCCTCTAAACTATAATAAGAATAAGTATTCTAAAGAAGCTACCGTGTAGCCAAACAATTGTTAATTTTTAAAGAACATAAATAAAATAGTGAAACTTTTAAACAGTCTGTTTTTATTTATATATTATTAAAATTATGATCAATACAATAATTTTATGTACGTTATAAGTTTTATTTGGGTTAAACTAGAATTTTTGTCGGAATTTTTATTTATACAAACACCAGGCTGAAATGTTGATTTTAGTTTTTGAAACGAAGCTGAAAACGGAAACGTAAAAATCATTCGTGATTGTTCAGCCCAACGTTTTACTGCACAATCAAAATATAAACCACAAAACACCGGCCATTTATGTGATCTACATATCCAATGGATTAAAATGACAGCAACGCAGAAAATAAAAGGCAACGAAAGCTTTTGTTCGGGATTTGCAAAAAATTAATTAAAAACTTTCATTACGATTTGTTTTGCAGTAAATAAACAGGGATGTAATCAAATTTAATTGAATCAATATTTCAGGTCGAGATAAACGTGTTTTAAATCCACAATTGATTTTATAGAATATTTTATGTTTTGTTGTTTACACGGAGAGAAAATGTCATGAGTTACTATATTGTATATTATATTTAAATATATTGTTTATTTACCTTAAACATGAAAGTATATTTATTTTTACTATATTTTTTATTAATGTGTAATATATTAAAATATTAAATGTACACCTTACATTTCATTAAATCATATAGTATAAGATTGTAATACAAAATACTATTTTTTATTATACAATTTTAGTAAAGATTACAATACCAATATTACTAAATCATAAATGTATAATATATATTTTAATTTTTAATATTGTCGTATAGTAAATTGATTTTACTATCTACAAATAGTAATACCTATATTAGGGTGTCCCTTATTTTTATTTTTTTTACGCATACCCTCTAATTATATTTATTACTTGTTTATATACTCCCAGTAAAAAATTCAGCTCATTCTATAAACGGGAACCCGTGCCGACTTGCATCTGAACCCTCCGTTAGCCAACGTTAGGCGCGCGGTATTTTGTAACACGAAACACTTTAAAAAGAAGATATACTTCATGACTGTATTTTTCTAATGATTTTATTAAATATGATTACTAATTAATATTATTGCTTTTGTTTTTATCATTGTTTCACTAATTTAGTTGATTTTATCCCTTACATATATTAATATAATTAGTATTGCTAAAATATACTGTTAAATGAAATTTTAGCTTTTTATAAGCATTTCTTTTCTTGCTGTCCTCCCAAAAATATTTCAGACAGTTCAATAAGTTTTCGGTAGTCATCTCTCACAATAGACTCTTTTAGTTATTTAGAGTAAAACCCATTAAGTTTATCAATTTCAGAGTTTACGGCCTATTCACCAGACCCTTCCGGGTAACTAGCCACTTCCTGTGAAAATATACATTTTTATCAAAGTATACACATAAATAAAACTATATTTTAACTTTTGTCAATAATTTATAATATAAGGGTCACATAATAACAAACACAAAATGACTTACGATCGAAGACCTCGCGACCAACCGTGTTACAAAATACCGCGCGCCTAACGTTGGCTAACAGAGGATTCAGATGCAAGTCGGCACGGGTTCCCGTTTATAGAATGAGCTGAAATTTTTACTGGGAGTATATAAACACGTCATAAATATAATTAGAGGGTATGCTTAAAAAAATAAAAATAAGGGTCACCCTAATATAGGTATTACTATTTGTAGATAGTAAAATCAATTTACTATACGACAATATTAAAAATTAAAATATATATTATACATTTATGATTTAGTAATATTGGTGTTGTAATCTTTACTAAAACTGTATTATAAAAAAAGTATTTAATATTTTATTGACGAATATATAATATTGTTACCCTAAAAATTTGTTAAAGTAAATTTTAATATATTTTTTTTTTCTATCTAAAATTTACTATACATTTCTCTCCGTGTATTTCTCAATTTTAATTCCATTACTTGTAGCAACTTATTAAATTAAGTTTTCGTTTACAATGTTGCATAATGGTATTTGTTCCTAAATTAATGCCAACATAACACCGTGACGTAAATTCTCATCTGTAACTATCACCCCCACATCTGGGTGGGATGAGTTGGCGAAAAGTTGGGCATCTAAGTCGGGCTCGTTTTTGTTAATTAAGCAGCAGTGCAAAGCAATTCGAGGGAAACTCGACACTTTTGTGACGACATTATCGTTCTCCTCGTATTAAGTAGGTTGGAACGTTCTGCCAAACGAATTGCGGTCGCATTGTCCGACAATTTTCACTTAATTTGTTTGGCTTTGCAAGTTTATTCTTTGTTTAACGCTTTGCAACGCGTTGTGATTGTTAAAAGAATGTTTTTTACCACTATTGATGTTTTTTACTTATAGGTTATAAATGTTGGGTAAATTCTAGGTTATAGTAGAGTCTACTTAAAAGACATTTATCTACGCCAGTGAGATAAGAACTTCTTATCCCACTCATTTTGAGTGAGATAAGAAGTTCATTAACGCACGCGTTTTCCTCTGTTTTTAACCAATCAAATAAAAAAGTCAAAATGTCAAAATGTCAAAATGTCAAAATGTCAAAATAACTCTAAATTAAGTCTTAGACAAAAATAATTACCGTTTATTTTTTCAGTTAGAGGCGTAGATAAAAATTTGTACAATATACGTGTGATAAAGCTTTATTAACGTACTTTTGCGATTGCCCATCTCGTTGGGCAAATTTCGCATGCGTACGTTAATAAAGCTCTTATCCCACTTATATCGTAAATAACTATTACATAGTTTTAAAAGATTGACTGTATGGTTTCTGAGTAAACAATTATTAACGTTGCTAAGACTACACGGGATTTTTTCGTTTATAGGTAATCGCTAAACTGTGTTGTAAATGTTGACAAAAATTTATAATGAAATTCTACAGGTATCTAACTAGCTTAATTAAAAAAACAATTAAATTCGTTTATCCTTTAGAGATAATAATTTTTCCAGAGGCGAGCAAATAAACGAATTGTATTTATTTTTTAAAAATTAAGCAAGATAAAGAAAATATGCAGACATTTGTTTTATAAAATACATATATTTTAATTAAAAAAACTTCGTTTTCTTTTGCTAGATTTATCGACTCCTGAACTTTTCCGATTAAAATCTATATTTAGCATGACATGAATATGTACTAAGCTTCACACCCAATAGTCCCACTTTGAAATTTAAATACAAAAATTTTAGGTTATCTACTTATGTATCTAACTCTAATTTGGTCTTATTTTGTGCAAATAATACAATATACTCTCTTAAAATGAATTAGTCAAAAATAACTAATTATAAGTCATATTTGACTAATTGTTATAGCGATTCTACTGAATAAAATAGTTAAATTAGTAGATTTAAATTTAAAAAAGTTCTGACCCAGCTGTGGTTTAAACTCATAACTCATAACCAATGAGCCATCAGTCACTTTTATAAAAATCAATTTTATTTGTCTATAAATATTGCTCATAATATTTTAAAGTTGAATATATTTTTTGTGTTGCTGTATTGAGCTTAACTATTTGCATCTTTATTTGTTTTTATGGGCCATTTAACCATATATATATGCATTTAACTCAAACATAATTTGTTGTTGGCCGCAAACAATTAAAGAAATTAATTTTTAACTCTTAGAAATAGTCAAAAATGATGACTAATCTTAAATTAGTAAAACTTTAACTATTTAAGTAGTAAAAAATTGTAGAATTTTGACTATTTCATTTTAAGAGAGTTCGCAATACCACACCATGATCATTTTATTATTGTTCACCGTTAAAAAAACTAAATTAATTCAAATAGTATTATTTGTTTATTTTATTACTTTTTAGTTTTGAAACCTTCTTAAACAAAAATATATTCTTTTGTCTACTCCTATTACAGAATTTGACCGTTCTAATATCACTTTTATCTATGGAATGACATATATTCCGTGTTACAGAATGAAATATTCTATTATCGGATGACAGAATAAACACTCCTAGCGACATCTCTGTTTTTAATATCTCACTTTCTTCCAATTAAATTATTTTTCTATGGTATTTTTTAAAACGTAGAAAAAGTTTAGTCTGAAACACGTTTGGAATTGCATATTCCGCTCTCGTGAAACCGTCAAACTCGCCTTCGGCTCGTGTGACAAACTCTTCACTCGAGCGGAATATGCTGTATTCCAAACTTGTTACAGAATATACTATAATATAAATATATAAAATTAAAACTCCAAAATCTACTTGTTAAATCTTTGTACTTTTATAAAAACCAATCCGTTTTTGTTTAATTATGTTAGCAAATATCGCTTTTCAAGTTTTCATAATTTGTTGGTTTTCCCATATAATTTCTTTGTTTCGTTTATTTGGGGATAAATAATATAAATATGTATACATTGACAGGTTCCATTTTTAGATATTTTTACCCAAAGCATTTCCATTTTAAATTTAAAACAATACAAAGCACACTAGTGACACGAGTCGAATGAGCGTTTTTTTACATTTTTGGTATAAGAGCATAAAAAACGATTTCCTATTTTCATGTTATTCGTTAATAATAACGTGAAATAAATTATTAAGTTTTTCATTTCGTATATACTTATGCCTGTAGAAGGGGCATACAAATTTTCACCAAACAGTTTTGCAAAAATAAACAATAATGACAACCAAAATTATCAATCTGTCATTCTCGTCTAGAAGATCAGGCAACAGTGAATTGTATTAGGACTTAGATATTTATTATAAGTTATTAAAAAAAAATCATGTATTTTTCATACCACTCAATTTCCTACTTAAAAGAATTTAGAATGTTTCTGATTTTTAATTCCATATTAAATTTGTTTTTTTTCTAAACTGATTTTACCGTTCTCGATAAGGGCGCAAAAATAGGTTTAACTACGGCTAGACTTGCAAAAATACCCACAAAGGCTAGGCAGTTAGAATTTTTTTATTATTTACAATATAGAGCAATGCAATAATATGTTAAATACAAATTAAATAAAAACGATAATTACGATTTTAATTATTAATAATTGTTTTTCAAACGAACAATAATTTTATGTTAATTTTATAAAACCTGAAAGCAAAAGCTTATTAATTATTAATTTGTGCTTTTTTGCCTGGTTTTTAATGTACTATTTAATTTATTAAATATATGTAGGTATTTTAATTCATTTTAAAACCGAATACCATTATTAGAAAAACCTAAAACAAAGAGGAATGTTTGTTCGTTTGCTGAATCAAAATAAAACAATAATAACTTGCAAAAAAATATAATTAAAAAACGTCCAGACGTTTCATCGTCCGTTTGACAGGTAATTAACATCGTATACCAAGCAGAAGTTGTTTTTAATTCTTAAATTGGCAATTTTCTTTTATGTCTTTGTCTTTTTAAACCAACGACAAAGAGGAATTAAAAATGGTTTCAGGATTTATACGGAGTGGCTTAAATTCGTATTATGTGGTTTAACATTTTAAAAATTTTATGATTTTATGATTGACCTTATTAAAACATATTTCTTTTATGATTTAACATGTTTTAAATATTTTCGTTTTAATAGTAACACATTCTTTAAAACACTCCGTTTTATCATCTAACATTCTTAAAAATATTCATTCTATCCTCAATTTTTTTAAAAATATTTCTAAAGCATAAACATCAGTTCTCAACAATCAAAATAAATCTTGACTTTGTTAGCTGAAACGTATAAACTACCCTAATAAAAACACAGTAAAACATTCTAAAACGTTAAAATATTTAAGTGACTACTCAATCCCAATTACTAATTAAACGATATAGATCTCGTTAAATATTTAGAGATATAAGCCATAAACTTAATCTACTCGTTAACTAAACAGGTCGTGCTTAAAGTTTGTTTAGTTCGTTTAATGTGCCGCATTTAATTAAAAATGGTAAATACCTACTGCTAAACAAACTTTAATTATAAGAATTTATTGCAATTCAATGTTTTAATGGTTGCTTAATTATTCTATTTTTTTTATACTGCTATTTTATTTTTAAATTTTTATTATTGTTATTATTCTTTTAATTTTTTTGTGCTTCCAACAGCTTTGACTTTATGGCCATTAATCGTAAAAATACAACGCCCAGAAAGGTGTCGAATTTTATTTATTTTTAAAAATTATTTATAATATATTTATATGGGTGATTCTACAAAAGTTGGTCAACTTTTGACCTCATTTTGTTTATATAGTTTTCTTAGAAAATTAAACAGTATTTTGTTATGAGAACATAGATAATATATTAAATATACTGTTCCAGACCGGGCCAGTCACTTTTTCAAACAGTTTCTGAAATATCTGTGTTTTCTAAATTTGAATGCAAGGAAAGTGACTAATATACCAGGGTATTAATTAAATACATAATTTATTGGAAAATATAAGACTTATTGCAACTTTGAGCATATTATAAAATAAATATTTTAAAATCAAATAATACCACACATCAGTGGCGGCTGGTGTATTTTGGGTTTACCGATATCTCAATTATTGGATATGGGACCCATATCAAATTTATATGAGTTTATAATGACATTAAATAAATTAAAGTTTGCGAAAAAAAGATAATCGAAACATCGAACATGGAACTGACGACACGGTACTGATGAAGGATACAAATTTGAGATTATAATTCGGAATTAAGTATTTTACTGATATTTTTTATTAGTGGATGCTACGTATCAACAAATCATATATAGCCTTATAAAAATTACAAAGAAATATTTATACGTAAGAAAATAACTACTCACCACAGTACTGAAATTTTGACTGGAACTATACGTGCATTCACCACAACTTCGCAGCTTGCCTTGTTTTCAAGATGACTGTCGTGCAAAGGGCGGGCTCTGTAGGTAATTTTTTACCAACACTTGAGTTAAAACGAGGACTTGACGTTTAAAGTTCAATATTTTGAATTTTAACATTGGACACAGAACTGACGGGTAAAAGTGAGTACAAATTTTATCAATTTTTTAAAAATTTATATTATTCGAATCTATGATAAAATATAAAAAATACATTATTTAATGTTTTATAGTTTGCAGTGAAATTAAAAAATTTAAGATAAATTGAATATATTTTAAAATAAAATCACTCAAATATTTGATTCAGACAAGGTTTTGAATATTTGAAAACCCGATATAAAAAATTATAGCATGAGTAGTGCTTTTTCACTTAATTAAACTTTATTTGACACAATTTTCTTTACAAATTGTACGAAATTTCAACAAAACTTTAAAGCAATGTTCTCGCGGCATTCGTAATTCCTGATAAAGGTAACTTTATTCCTAGACTTTTAGAAATGAATTCCCAACTCAACACATGTAGTTAGTGCCACACAATGTGGTTCTAAATTAAATTACAAAAAGTTTATTCATCTAAGTTTAAATGCACGGTTCAAACTGTGGCCGCCACAGGTAATTTAATCTGAGCGTTAGCGACTTCCGTATTTTCGGATAAGGTTAAGGCAATCTTAAAACCAATGCGAAACATAAAACGATCAAGGCAATGTAATTTAATTCTGAATCATTACGTTCCGGCTTAGTGTAGGTCTATTTATTAACTTTTCTATTTCGAGGAACGTGCCGCACAAAAAAACAACTTAAAGAAATAGAACTCGGTCGGGCTCTTGGGGCTTTTACGTTATTATCGGTATTCCCGCTCTTTAGTCGAGCCTCCGATGTATCCTGTTACGTTTAAGAAGGGACAGGATAAATAAAAATAATGATGTGATGGTACCGCCATCTGTGTTACGATTCATTCAATTTATTTACCGTAAACACGGGTGATTTTAACCCATTTATGAAAAATCTTTTCGCGCTCGATAAAATTAACATTTATAATTTGTTGGTCTAAACCTGTCAATTGAGCGATTCTATTGAGTTTATATTACAGGAAAATCAGTGTTTTAAAAAAAGAATTGGGATTTATTACACTTTAAAATTGTATATATCGCATCAGTGCAAAACTCTTAGAAATACACGCATTACAATTTCTATATTATATCGCAATCCATTGGAATGATGATCCTTGGTTAACTACCTGTAGGTCGATTTTTTATTTTTTTTATCGGTAATTCCTTGCAATAGATATATGTCGCTGCTAACACGTGTCTAATAAAAATAAAATATAATATTGAATTCATTTTATACGGAAAATACACTGTGAGACAAAGTAACCCGCAACCAGGGGGTAACTTTGCACACCCAGTTTTTATTTTTTATTTTTGAAACTCAGCCCTATGTAATATTATAACATAGTTATTATGAAAGAGCAACTCAAGACTCAAATTTTGGTATACAAAATTGAATGTTTATGATTGTTAAAACCACAAAAATTTTAAGCTTAAGTTTGAAAGTGAGCTAAAGCCACCCGTGTTTACGGTACATACATTTTAGTTTGATACATTTTAAATTTATTTTTGTTTATATACTCGTAAATTTAATGGAGCAGCAGAAAAGTTTGCTCATTAACTTGATGGGTTTTAAAATAAAGTTTCAAGTTAATTCATTCTTTCCGCCAAATAATTTTTTTTTATTCATACACATATATATGGGCGATTCTACATTAAATAATGTATTATTCATATTTTATCATAGATTCGAATAATAGCAATTTTTAAAAAAATTATAATCTTTGTACTCACTTTTACCCGTCAGTTCTGTGTCCAATGTTAAAATTCAAAATTCCTGCGAAATATTGAAGTTCAAAATGTCAGTACTGTGGTGAGTAGTTATTTTCTTACGTATATATATTTCATTGTAATTTATATAAGGCTATATGTGATTTGTTGATAAATAGCATTCACTAATAAAAAAATATCAGTAAAATACTTTATTCCGAATTATAATCTCAAATTTGTATCCCATTCATCGGTACCGTGTCGTCAGTTCCATGTTCGATGTTTCGGTTATCTTTTTTTCGCAAACTTAAATTTAAATTCTGCTTGCGCAGAACTTGTTTATTTAATGTCATTATAAACTCATATAAATTTGGTGAGGGTCCCATATCCAATAATTGAGATATCGGTATACCCAAAATCCACCAGCCGCCACTAATGCATAAAATATAACCAATGATTATTGGTAACGTAGAAGGTTATATTTAAATAATAAAATTTACACATTTATAAAGGTCTTAAGTAGCATTATATTGATGAAAACTGATATTGCCACTTCAAATGAGTGGAAATTACGTTAAAATAACTATACCTACTACGATACAGTTAAAATATCTTTATATTATATAAGAATAGTTGTAATCATGTGATTTGCATCAGCAGAATAATATTATACTTCATAGTTTTAAAACTTTTTGGTGTAACAGTCTGATAACTGAAATGTTATGACCACCTTAAAGTTGTCTACACTTTAAAGTGGATTATAAATAGTAACGCCAACCAAACCACATCACTCAAGTATTAATTTGAAGCAGTTGCAGCTGGTGGATTTTGCATATGCCAAATCTCAGTTATTAGACATGGGACCAACACCAAATTGTTTATTTAGCGTCATTATAAACTAATATAAAGTTCTGTGCAAGCAGAATTTAAATAGAAGTTTGCGAAAAAGATAGTTCTTGCTCCCCCTGGCCCCCCTAATAATTAAAATAATAATAATAGTAAAAATAATATTCTTTATTGACCAACAGATACAAGATCTAATAACAGGACCAAATATTAAAAAAAATAATACAAATGTTAGTGGTACAATTTATAATTTAACATTACCTATTTTAAACATTTTAAAATGTATTAGGATAAAGTAGACAGTTATCGGACACTTTATTTAGTTATTGGGCAATTAACATTAATACTGTAAAAACAAGAGTTCTATAAATAGTTACCTTAAAGTCTAATCATTAGATGGCGCTGTATACAATTATAAAAATCTCAGTCGGTAATAATATAGAACTACTTTATTTTGGGTCCAATATACACTGAAAGAAATATATACTAAAGTTAAGTAAAAAAATAATTAGGGTAAATATATTTTATGTTTCATATATGGACTACCACATACATTGCTAAAACAAATATATTCGTTTGGTTAGCAGCCTATTGCTGCCCTAGCAATATAAATGTGTTTCTAGCAATATTTTTTTGCTGTAATTCACTTATAGTTTACATTTTATAGTAAGCGTAAGTTTATTTTTATTTAGATCTAACATATCTTCTTTACAATAAATGTAGTACAAAATTTAACATACATTCATAATAAACAGTAGTATAAATGTGTAAAGCACTAGTATAAAATGTTTAGTATAAATTTGTATTTACTTTTAGCAACAAATTTCTTTCAGTGTATGACAAAAAAGTTCGCACGTTATTTTGGTGATAAGATTTTTGTTTTTTTGTTAATAGCAGGGCTGTGTTTAAATTACAATAAAAAATATTTTCAAAAAGTGTACAGATCGGTGTGTGGTATAAATGTGTTGCTCATGGTTTAAACATTGTCACTTTAATGCGTTTTAATTTTAATTCTAAAAACAAACAGTAAATTGCCAGTGTCCAATTACTGGTTGGTAAAAAATGTTAATTTCTATTATTGGACATAAGTCCAATATCATACTCTATTTGTATCCCGGACATTTACCAGCCAATTCTTATGTAAAATTGTCCCCTGAATCCGAAAAGACCGTCAAAAACTATAAAAGTTTGGCAGTTTTTGAGCTATATTCAATTCCATATTAAATGTAACATTGATTATATTTCAAAAACTGTTCTACTTTTATAACTTTTGTCGACATTTTCGGATTCAGCGAATAATATTTCATAGGAATTTACTGCTAAATGTCCTGGATACAAATTGCTGTTGACGAGAATAATTAGTGGCTGCTTTTTCGCTATGACATATTTGACTTATTCATTTTTACTCTCTAAAAATGAATTAGTCAAAAATGACTATTTTAAAAGTTAATAGTATCTGCTTTTTCACTTGTACCATGGTTAACCATAAAATACCATGGTATCCCAAAATTTAACAGCCAATTCTTATGTAAAATTGTCCCCTGAATCTGAAAATGTCATCAAAAGTTAAAAAAGTAAAACAATTTTTCAGATATAGTTAATTTTCCATTTAATATGGAATTGACTATATCTTAAAAACTGCTCCACTTTTATAATTTTTGACGATATTTTCGGATTCAAGGGACAATTTTACATATGAATTGGCTATTAAATTTTGGGATACCATGGTATTCCATGGTTAACCATGGTACAAGTGAAAAAGCAGCCAGTAATAACTATTAAATTAGTCATTATTGACTAATTCATTTTTAGAGAGTAGAGAGTAATATAGTGATTTCTTCGTCACAGGACATCATGCAGAATAACAGTGAATTAAATACAGTGCATGATGGAGAACATAAAAAACTAATGGCAACAAAATTAATAAATTCGGAAAATACTTTTAACATACCACCCGAAAAATATTAGATATATATAAATCATCCTGTTCCGGCCTAAACATTATAAATGCTTCACAAAC
The DNA here is from genome assembly GCA_921294245.1 of Brassicogethes aeneus. Classification (NCBI taxonomy): domain Eukaryota; kingdom Metazoa; phylum Arthropoda; class Insecta; order Coleoptera; family Nitidulidae; genus Brassicogethes; species Brassicogethes aeneus. The sequence goes on from OV121135.1 coordinate 56,592,067, forward strand.
TAGAGATACCACACTTTATGATATTTGCAACAAACTATTTCAGACGTCAGACCAAGGAATTATTAGTTACCTTCAGAATCCAGAAAAGGGATAAGGAATCCGAGAAAGAAATATATTAATTATACGATATTTACAAAAACGAAATTAATAATTTATGTTATTTGATGAAAAGTAGTTCTGTTTACATAAAAATTGTATGTCCAATAACTATGGTCCATGTGTCCAATTAACATGTTTTTATAAAACTTTTATTAAAAATTCATATTCTTAAATTCTACTTGGGAAAGAAACGGATTTATTTAAAAACTAATACTTTGCAAAAAACAACATTCTATTATCTGTATAACATTGCCTACTTTATTTTTAGTAAGTATTCAGGCATAAATGTAAAGGGGCATGCATTTATTAAATTATAAAGCTGTCAAATTGTGCTGGTCTGCGGCCTGTGTATGTATTAATAAAACTTAGTGTCTACAGGAAGTTCTCCATTACAATAACAATTCTGACTCGGACTAATACAACTTAAATTTTATTTAAATCAGTTCGGTTCGTACGCCAAGGTTATAATCTTTCCCTTTGCGTTTTTGTTTCGTCTTATTTTATGTGGTTTTGATTGGAGATTGGAGAAAAAATTACGCATCGTCCATGTTGGTTTACAGAAAAGTAGGGATTTTCATCCAACGAGGTTTTTCGTTAAGTGAATAAATAGATAACGAAGTGAAGTTTTTAATGTTAAAATAATAGTTTGGTTTATCTATTCTAATAGTGTTCTAGTTTTAACACAATAACAATAGTGACGAAAACAGAGCCTAAAATTATTTATTTGTAAGTATTTAAAAAAAAATTACTATTACATTTAAATCATTTAAATAAACCTACAAATTTAATACATATTTATAAGCATACAAATATATCATATTTATAAGCATACAAATATATCAATTTGTTATTATTTACCAGTTTTGTATAAATTTGAGTGCTGAAAAACATTTCAAACCTGAATGTAAATTCAACCCCACAAATATACCCTCATTTTAATTAAATTATTAACATTTTCGCCCATACTATAGTAGGGTATACCTTTATTATCTCATAATGAAAATATGAAGCTTTTATGTCATGTTTTTTTAGGAAGACGTAGTGACACGCAATAAAAGTATGACTCGAATGTATGCTGAAAATAACTTTCTATTAATATTTTATGCATGAGTCTTTTTTAGGGTAAATAATCACTTTTGAAAGTGTGCGGTATATCTTTGTCGACATAATATGTCAACTACATATATTATAGTGTTTTAAAATATTTGATAGCTTTCGAGCGATTGTTTAATAAAAACGAGAGTCTCGGGAAGCTTATAAACCGAATTTTATTTTATTTACACAAGGTGTCCCTAAACTTATTGGCATTAATTTAGTGTAAAAGGGTTTTATTTCCCGGGGGAAAACTTTCCTTTTTAAGCTTGGCGTCACTTACCGTGCTGACTTTCTAATAAAATCTCGAGCGCCAACTTCAACGGGTTTAAAGTGGTTGAAGTTCCACTATGTGCGAGGGTAGCTTTTAGGGTCAACAGTGGAGATAAAATTCCAGGGTTCCGGGGAATTTAAGAATAAATGATGTGGTTCGGTTAATACATATATTGAAAATAAATCCTCGCATGTACAAAGCAATAAATAAATGGAAAATGAATCTACACAGAATAATTTGAAAATAAAAGGGAAGTCTCTGAAACAAACAAACAAACAGAAAATTAGTTACTACAACTTACTTTAGCGGTCTGACGGTCGGGACGGCGGTCGGTCGGTGTTGCAGAAGTACTCGCCGCACTGATGAGAAGTGATAAGTGATCCCTTCGAAGGCGCTGCGCCCGCTTATATGCCCTCTGGTCTCCCTCCTAGGGCCGGCTGCGCGAGCCTCCAGCATGATGTCAAGATTGACCAATCCCGGCGTTGTGGCAAATCTTTTGACATGACGGTGCTCTCGGTTGCTGCTTGGCATAAAAACGCTTCGTCGAAAGGCAGAAGTAAACAATCTGGCTGTTTTTTGCTGTGCGCTTTGACTGTCCTACGGGTCATTCCGGTGGGGCGCTACATATGGGCTATTCCGGGGTCGTTTATGACTTATGTGAAATAAATCATTTAAATCGGGATTCTGTAACACAGGGTAGGGATAGGGAAAAAGTAACTTCGTTACATTAGGAAAAGATTGAGCGTCAAAATAAGACAAAAACCTAAATAAATATTTTTCCTAATTACTTATGTTTACAAGATACAGGGTGATAAAGTGTTACTTATCTATCAATTTTTTTAATATTATAACTTCTACTATGGTAGTCTTGGAAATGTGATATTTTGCGAACAGTCACTTACTACCAAAACACATATTTACTCATAATTACAATTGTTTGAGTGAACACAGTGTCGTAGAAAAGGGGGTTGCTTAAGCTTATTGTCCCATACAAACTTTGAGGTTAGGTTTGTATACCATTTGATGCAATTTACTCAGTAAGGCTACTATTACAAAGGTGTACCTCTCAAACTTCGATAAAATAAACCGTTTCCGAGATATTCGAGATTACAATAATTGTTATATCGCATTATTTAAAAGGATTAAAAGGTATATGATAATGGTTTTTTATTGACCGTCACATTAAAGAAATTGTAGTTTTTTCAATTAAAAAATTTCTTATCATCTACTTTTTAGTCATTTAATGCGATATAACAATTATTGTAATCTCGAATATCTCGGAAACGGTTTATTTTATCGAAGTTTGAGAGGTACACCTTTTTTATAGTAGCCGAACTGAGTAATCGAAAAATTGCATCAAATGGTATAAAAACCTAACCTCAAAGTTTGTATGGGGCAATAAGCTTAAGCAACCCCTGTTTCTACGACACTGCGTTCACTCGAACAATTGTAATTATGTGTGAATATGTGTTTTGGTAGTAAGTGACTGTTCGCAAAATATCACCTTTCAAGTCTACCATAGTGGAAGTTATAATAAAAAAACTGATATGATAAGTAACACTTTATCATCCTGTATCTTTTAAACATACCTAATTAGGAAAAATATTTATTTAGACTTTAGTCTTATTTTGACTTGCTTAATCTGCTCCTAAATTAATATTTTTATTTTATTTTAAAAGAATCAATATTAATTTAAAAGAACAACATATCTTACTAACAACAAAATCTTTGATAAATTGCAGATGCTTGGTTTACCACACTTTCATTTTACTTTCAAAATATTTTTTTGCGTAGGCAATAAAACTAGTATGCGACCGGAATTAATAAAATCAGATCTCCCGAATAAAATTCTCTCAAATAAAGTTAAATTGAATTCCCCTTTTTTTGCTCATGGAATTCTGAATTACGTTAAAGTATACTCCAAAGGGGATTTATTTGTGTGTAAAAGTACAGCCCAGAATTATTGAGTTAAGTTTGTTGAAAGTTTAGATGGCCCAAAGTTTGTCATTTATTTAATTTTTGATCAAAATGATAAATTTAGTATAACAGGACCATTAAAATAATAATTATTTTTCCATCATAAATTAACATTACAAGGGTAAACAAGCATTTGGAGAAATGACCTAATTAATTAATATAATAAATTTTATTTAGGGATCAGGAAGGTTAATTAAAACAAAAATAAACATAATTTTATACTCGGCCAAGCGCAAGTTTGAACTTGCGATTAAATTAAACCTTTTTAGGGAGAAAAATTACATTTTGTCTGGCGAGAATTTTTAACAAAGAAACGCAATTTGCTCTGTGTTATTGGCCATTTTACTCTTAATTTCATGGATAATAATTTTTTATTTTATCTTTGTTAAATTTTGTTCACAAGCAGTTTGGTAAATTGCTATTCAAAACATTATGAACATTAGATTATTGTATAGTTTCTGTAATAATTAAGGTTACTTATTAGGCTCAAAAGTTTCGTTTAGGTATAAAAATGAGCCTGTAAAAATAAGAGCTCTTAATTTTAATTTCTTAACTTTTTGATTTTCCAACACTTTACTAAAATAATATCATAATATATTTTTTTTTAATTTCATTTTTGTTATAAAAAATCTATATAACAATTTCAGTATTTGGAGAGCATTCAATTTTCCATAAAAATATTTAAATGCATTTTCTGTATGACACTTTGGTGGTGAATTACAAAAAGAACAAAAAAAAAAAGTTTCACATGTTGTTCTTGAAAATTGAAAAGTTCGATGCAAAGCATTAAGAAATAAAAATTAGGAGCTCATATTTTTAAAGGCCCATTTTCATACCTAAACTAAACTTTTAAGACAAAAAACCAATTCGCTTTTTTTTCAAACACCCCATTACTTATGTCAATCTACAAAAGAAAAAAAATAGTTTAGCTTTAAAGGTTATAACACTTTGATCTCATTATCTCTGTTTTGTTTTTGTACATCGATTTTCAATGTTATTTTTTGTTTTCAGATTGCATGCGGTGGTTGTAGTGATGGCCTAGCCGTGCTGGGCGCGGGTCGCAAAGAGCATGGCCAGGGTGCGGATGGTCAGATGGGCTTGCTGGGCTGTGATGCTAGGACTGTGCGCTCTGGCCACACATGGCGAGGTAAATATCATGGTCTTATTTTTTAAACACTATAGTGTATATAAAGGGTGGGCCATGTTTATGTTGAATTATAAAATAGCAATGAGAACAAGAAAAACTGATTTTTTTCAACGAATTTTGCTTTATTTGATACAATGTTTCTTCCGATTAAGTATGGAAAATGATTTTATTTAAGTGGCCACCTCAGCTGGCTCGGCAGTAGCCCATCCTGGAACACCAATTTTCGAGCACTTTGTCAAAAGTTTGCTGCTCTATTTAGGCAATTTGAGCTTGAATGTTTTGTTTTAAATGGTGAGGCTATGTTACGGCGACGTGTGGATTTTCCGTGGCCCAAATCCTACAGTTTTGCTTGTTGACATAACCTCCGAGGTAAAAATGCGCCTCATCCGAAAAGATGATTTTTCTTGCAAAATTAGGGTCATCGTTTAACTGGTTTAAAGCCCACTCAGCAAAGCGAAAACGTTGTGGATGGTTAACTTGCTTTAACTCCTGAACAAGCTGGACTTTGTACGCAAACATACCGAGGTCTTTGTGCAGAATCATCCTCAGAGTGGTACGGGAAAGGCCGAATTGTTGACATCTGCGCCGAGTTGATGTTGACGCGTTCATGCGTACGGCAGCGATTGCTTCAGGTGTACGTCTAGGATGAGCATGCGAAACATGTTTTATGTCCACCAGCATTCCATTTCTGCATAATTTTTTGATCAAATTTGTAATACTTTAGTTTGACGGCGCCTCATTTCTTCCAAACGCAATTTTCTTGCCGTCTCTGCGATCACAGTCACATTCAAAGTAAGTTTTGGGTATTTCGAAACGTTGATCCAAATTTATTCGGTGCATATTTTGTAATCGGAAGGTTAAAACTAAACCACTGTCAACTATTCATGGCGCTTAAGTTGAAAGCTTCATTAATAGCACGTAGTTTAAAATTCAACTTATAGATGGCCCACCCTTTAGATTTATATACAAAAATTTATTCTGTCAAGTTATCCATAAAAAAGACATTGAAATAAAGTTAAACTAATAGTTACATGGCATAAATATTTTTATGCTTAGTTATAACAAATAAAAACACAATAGAAACTTAAAACAACAATGGAACAAAAAATAGAGAATTCAAAAAATTTCTACCATATATACAGGGTGTCCCACAATGAGTGCGACAAAATGAAGGTGTATTATCTAAAGACCGCCAGGATTTCCAGAAAATTGTTTAAAAAATTCTTTCTTCATTATTTAATAAGATACAGGGGAGTCATATTTTCTTTATAAGGCAACATTGCCTCATAACAAAATAATAGTTTAATTCTTAATCATCATGACAACAAACAACAATGTTAGAAAATGCCAAATTTAAATGTCAAAATTTGTTACTTTAAGTTATAGGTTATTTATTTTACGTCAGACTGGATAGAAAAAAATACAGGGAGTCCCTGTCTGACGTAAAATAAATAACCTATAACTTAAAGTAACAAATTTTGACATTTAATTTTGACATTTTCTAACATTGTTGTATGTTGTCATGATGATTAAGAATTAAACTATTACTTTGTTATGAGGCAATGTTGCCATATAAAGAAAATATGACTCCCCTGTACCTTATTCAATAATAAAGAAAGAATTTTTTAAACAATTTTCTGGAATTCCTGGGGGTCTTTAGATAATACACCTTCATTTTGTCGCACTAATTGTGGGACACCCTGTATATACGAAAATCTTATAAGATTTTCGTCACCTCTACTGCACAAGACAAAAGTAGAGAATACTAAAATCTAATTGTAGAGACTATTTGGATTTCTCTATCTTTTGTTTTATTGTTTTTTAAAGTTTCTATTTGGTTTTTTATTCATTAAAACTAAGCATAAGAATATTAAATATAAATTTTATATCATGTTATTAAAAGTTTATTTTTATTTCAAGGTTTTTCATGGAAAACTTAACAGAATAAATTTTTGTAAACAGTAATTATTGTGCATTTGTGCTGAATCCAGTGCCGTGCATGGATTTTTTTAATTCGCTGAAATAAATTCTTAAAAATTAACTCTTAAAACTGAAACTGATAAAGATTTTACAGAGGTGAGTCGCAAAGAAATAAAAATAACAATGTGTTTTTTACATTTTTTACACAAGCAAAATTTTAGCTTATTTTTTTAAATGTCTATCTAAAAAATTCCTTATTCAATAATAAAGAAAGAATTTTTTAAACAATTTTCTGGAATTCCTGGGGGTCTTTAGATAATACACCTTCATTTTGTCGCACTAATTGTGGGACACCCTGTATATACGAAAATCTTATAAGATTTTCGTCACCTCTACTGCACAAGACAAAAGTAGAGAATACTAAAATCTAATTGTAGAGACTATTTGGATTTCTCTATCTTTTGTTTTATTGTTTTTTAAAGTTTCTATTTGGTTTTTTATTCATTAAAACTAAGCATAAGAATATTAAATATAAATTTTATATCATGTTATTAAAAGTTTATTTTTATTTCAAGGTTTTTCATGGAAAACTTAACAGAATAAATTTTTGTAAACAGTAATTATTGTGCATTTGTGCTGAATCCAGTGCCGTGCATGGATTTTTTTAATTCGCTGAAATAAATTCTTAAAAATTAACTCTTAAAACTGAAACTGATAAAGATTTTACAGAGGTGAGTCGCAAAGAAATAAAAATAACAATGTGTTTTTTACATTTTTTACACAAGCAAAATTTTAGCTTATTTTTTTAAATGTCTATCTAAAAAATTTATAAAGCCTGAGTGTAATATTATAACTTATTACAGCAAAATCCTTATAAAACAGTCATCAACAATTTCGAATGGGTGAATATATTGAGATGTCCCCCAAGTAAAAATGATTATTTTTTTTTTGGTTGTTTCACTGTTAGTCTATATTTGAAATAAGTTATTGTATCTTAATATTTTTAAAAATACAATTGTACATACATAAAATATTTATAAAAAAATCTATTTACTGAGATATTACACTTCACGGTGGATAGGTTTTTAAATAGCAAATTAATGAACTTAAACTTTTGAATTATAAAACAGCATATAAATTCTAACTAACCTTCAGGAATCACATGTATCTATAATGTCGTAAACAGAGGTTTTTGCTTATTTAAAATGATTAAAGCGCCATCCGTTGCATAAAATTTAAATCAAAAACAGATTCACGGAGGATAGAATCAATTTTTGTAACACCTACATAAATGGTTATAAAAATTATTTCTTTTAATTTTCAATAAAATTTTATATTTGATTCGATTGCTTTGGATGTGTTTAATTTACTTAGTGAAGTGATATTTTCAGTATGCTTTTACTACCTCAGATATTTGAAAACATATAGGTTAAGCTAGAAAGAGTCACGGAGGATTGGTTTTAGACTTTAAACATTGTAAAAAATAATTAATATTAATTAATTTAATACTACTTTATTATGAAAGATCAAAACACAATAAAAGTGTAGGTCAAACTCATTTAGTTTTATCATTGAGTAAAGAAGTCTTTACTCAATGGTTTTATTAAATATCACGGGGTAACACCATCGGGGATTCACCCGAATAAAATCGACAAAAAAAATTTCCTCGACAAAACTCGTTACGCCTTTTGGATCGATCAAAACCATGAATCAAATTTTTGCATAAACCAACTATAGTTAATTAATTAATTAATTATAATTAATTAATTAATTAATTATAATTAATTCAATAATTAAACGATTTCCTGAAAAGATACTGAAAAAGTGATGAATAGTACATCACTTTTTCAGTATCTTTTCAGGAAATTGTTTAATTATTGAATTAATTAGTTGGTTTATGCAAAAATTTGATTCATGGTTTTGATCGATTATATATCGCGGACCTAGTAACTTTGCAGTTGCATGCAGTTAATAGAAGTCTCATGACTTCGCTTTGAATTTGCTAATTTGAAATAAAAAAGTTGCGATATCTGATGAAATTTCGACGGAAAACACAACGATAATTATTTATGTATACAGGTTGTAATTAAAGAGTCAAGTACAAAGAAAATTGGGGCGCTAACATTAAAGTTTATACTGAAAATGCCGCAGAATGGTCAGAATGGTTTCATGCAAATATACACTTTATTAGAGTGGAATTTATTACGTAATTTTTTGTCTATAATATTGTGACGTTTATTTATGTTTCCGAGGACTATATGTCAATATAAATAAAGATACCATAAGAGAATTGCCATAAAACATATTTTTAGTGTTTCGGATTTTCATTTGTTGCCATGGTATAAAATAATAAATACGACGTGTGTTCAGAAAATATCGGGAATTTTCGTTTTTTGAAACAAATATTTATTTATTCGTCTACATTAATGTTGTCGCCTTCAAAATAGTCCTCATTGGATACTATGCACATGTGCCAGCTCTTTTTCCAATACTCGAAACACTTCTAAAACTCGATATTCGGGATAGCCTTTAGTTCTTTCAGGGATGCGCTTTTAATGTAATCTATGCTTGCAAAACTACGGCCCTTTAAGGTTGTCTTTATTTTTGTTAATAGGAAAAAGTCAGACAGAGGCATGTCTGGCGAATATGGAGGCTGGGGCATCATTACAGTATTGTTTTTGGCAAAAAAAATTTTCTAAATTTAACAATTTTAGAACAAACTTTGCTGCCACGCGTTTTATACCCAAAACATTCGAAAAAAATTTATGGGATGAGCCAATCGATATACCAACATGATCAGCGACTTCTCTGATGGTTTATAACCATTTCTTCCACTTTTTCTATGTTTTTATCGGTTGTTAATGTGCTTGTGCGTTCGGGGCGTTCGTCATCTTCAACGTCTTCACGGCCATCTTGAAAACTCTTATACCACTTGTAAACTCTTGTTCTACTTATAGTAGACTCACTATAGGCCTTTGTTAACATTTCACAGAATTTATATCATTTTTTAAGCAAAATTGGATACAAATTCTTTGACACATTTCTTTTAACGAACTAAAAATCGCCGAGCTCATAAAACACGTCTAACTTTAGCGGCTGACACAGACAAAGTAAACAATGAAAACAGATAAAGTTTTTATCATACTTCGGGGGCATGTATACCAACATAATAAAGAAAATTTTATGACAACCGGACCCTCCGAACCCGCGAAATTTAACGATTCCCGTTATTTTCTGAATACACCTCGTACACTTTATTAGAGTAGAATTTTTTACGTAATTTTTTGTCTATAATATTGAGACGTTTATTTATGTTTACGAACACTATATGCCAATATAAATAAAGATCCCATAAGGGAATTGCCATAAAACATATTTTAAGAGTTTCGGATTTTCATTTGTTGCTATTCTATAAAATAATAAATACATAAAATTTTATTATTCTTAATTTGGAAAACTACTAGAAAAAAGTTAATTTAAGAGTATTTGTTAAGGACCATTATTGACTTTTGTCGTTTTGTAGTTTTAAGGAGTTCTTGAAGGACTTGCTTTACGGCGTCAAGGGGACCAATCAATTTCCTTTATTTTCAATAGAACCCGACAATAAAAAACACAGGCATCCAATAACTTGTCTAATGTAATTTATTAAAGATTGCCCTCTAAAATTGAATCAGTAAATATCGACGTCACGTAAACAAAAAACAACAACGCGCGTAATATCTTCATTTCCTCTTCGTATGGGTTGTAGTAGGATGTAAATTTCCCGGGAGGATTCTTTATGGAAGTCTGATTTGGAATCAATATGTTGTATGATTTCATTAGGTAAATTAGCACCTTGTGGGAAACATAAAATATTTTGAAGTTCAAAATCAAAAGCAAGGTTTAATGTTTACCCACTTATTTGCTATTAAAAATAATTTTTGGGACGGTTATAAATCCAGAGAAAATTGTAGAAAGTCATATTTCTCTCAGTGTATTCGCCATCTGCTCTTGTACATTTTCCTCATTACCATAATATGCTGATGAAACCTTTGTTTCCTTTATCTGAAATTCTATCCAAATGCCTATTAAGAAAATGTTATACTTACATTCTGTCCTATCTTTTAAACATTATTATTAAAGGTAAGTTTTTATTACTACACAGTAGAAACATATTTGTTAATTTTAACCAAGTATTAACCAGATTTTATGTTAATTCAGGTGTACTTAACTTTATGTTATGTTTATTTTGTTAAGTAATTGAATACGTACTTTGTAATTATAACAAATATTTTGTAAATTTTATAACAAAGTTCTACATCAATAATTTTACCAAAATTCTTGTAATTTTCAAAATTGACCTTATTTTTGCAAACCTTTTTGTAGACAAGTATTTGTTGGATATTGGGAACATAAGTTAAAATAATTTTCAAAAGAAATGTTGCTTTATTAATCTATTTTTTAAACGAAAAACTAACACATACCTGGGTGAATATTTTAAAACATAACACATAAAAAAATTGCAAATCCTATTAATTTTGCACTTTTATGCACATTTTATTTTCAGTAGAATATTAACTTTTGAAATAACAAGCCAGAACCGATTAAATTACACAAATATTCACCCATAAGAAATCCGAATAACAATAATAACGGATTTCTGGTAATATATTATAAATAAATAATATAAATACTAAAAATTATTTGTGAAGCATTAACAAAATAATCTGTAACCTTTAAAATTAACAAAATTGCATATAACTCTTACGAAACATTCTGTAACATATGTTCCTTTGTTAAAATAATTACACACCTGATTTTCTACAAAAAATTATGTTAAAATTTTACAAAATAAAATAAAAACTCATGTTAATAAATCTGATTTTCATAACACTGTAGTAAGTATTTTTTAAATAATTTTTTTTTATACAAAAAATATATTTTTTAACCCTTTAGCGTTCTTTGGTATAAACCTAGTACCACCCTGTTTGTTCAATATTTTTACCTTGAAATCTGGGTATTATGCATCCCAAATACATCATCCTTTAATATGTGTTGCTCTATGTTATCAGTCGATTTTAAGATTTGTTCGGGTGCGGTTCTATTTTAAAAAGTGGTACACCATATATACCAGTGAGATTTAAAAAGCATTAATTTTGTAGATTTAAGTGTTTTCAATTTAGTTTTCATTAATATTTATAAACCAGAAGAAATTTCGAAGAAATAAATAAGTAAGTATTATCTATATATTTATAATGAACAACTAAAACTTAAAATTTCTAGTGCCGTACTTAGATTTTTAGTAGAAAATATACATATTTATGAACTGGAATTAATTTTGAGAATTTTGTATACATTTTGAATCCTTTTTTCTATAAGTTCTAATCCTAGTTTAAGATTCATATTTTAATACATGCTTCATATACATATCTTAATAAAATAACCATCAAGTTTTCATCCATTTTTTTTTGCGCTAGGAAAATTTTGACTAATTTCCATTGGAATGTAAACGATTTTACTAATGAAAATAATGTTTTGTGGTATGATAACGATAAAAAAAATCATAAATTGTACTAATTGTTTTCATAATATTTTTCTAATTAGTTTTTTGTTTTGTCAAGTTAATTTTCACATTATCTGATTATTAGAAAAAATGCAGGGCCGTATTTAGGACCATAAGGGCTATAATTATAACATACAATTGAAGTTCAAAAAAATCTATGAGTATGAAAATACCGAGTTATGTTTTTTTTATAGAAGAATGGATAAACAAAAATTTAGGGATGAATGGTACTGGAAGAAACCGCTCACTGAAGAGGAATTATATCAGCTGGCTGAGATAACTGAGGACCAAGCAGAAAATTCGGATATCGGGGGGGATTCTGATGCGGATGACCAATTTGACGTTCAGACAACAGGATCAGCTGATACACCCTCCTCAAGTTTTTTATCTGCAGATAGTTCCCCTTCAGTAACCCCGAGTCTATCAGACAGTTCCAAAAGATCAACAAGAAAAAGGGCAAAACTCGCCCTTCCAATTAATTTTTCGGATTATGATTCAGACGATTCAATTGCTGACAAAACCTATACGCCAGATTCTCCAATCCGCTTACAATATAGAATATCTTCTGATAGTGACGAAGAAGTGAATGAAGTAGAAGAACCAATTACTGAGTTTTCCATCTGGACAAAGACTCCTGTGCCCCCTACAAGATATATAAATTTCAATTTTTCAGAAAAGACAGGCCCTAGGGTACAGGTATAGTTATATATTTATTATCCAAGCTATGTATATAATATAAGTAATTTTTCAGGTCAATTCAAAAAATCCCTCTGATTTTTTCGAAAAAATGTTCACTCAAGATTTTTTAGAATATTTTGTTCAACAATCGAATATATACGCAGAACAACAAAAAATAAATTTACAACTTACTGTAGAAGAATTGAAGGCTTTTTTAGGAGTACTCATTCTAATGGGATTCAACCAGCTGCCTTCATTGAGACTATATTGGTCACGTGATCGTAACTTTCACAATGAAAGGATAACAGAAGTTTTTCCCATCAAAAGATTTTTAAAAATACTCCGTTGCTTACATCTAAATGATAATCAGACAATGCCTGCTCGGGGAACGCTTCACTTTGACAAACTCTACAAAATTCGTCCATTGATCACACACTTATCTGAAGTTTATTCTAATTCTTTCACACCTAGTAGAAACGTTGCCATAGATGAGAGTATGGTTGGTTTCAAGGGACGTACTGGCCTTAAACAATACATGCCAATGAAACCCATAAAAAGGGGTATCAAGGTGTGGGCTTTGGCATGTTCTGAGACGGGCTACTTGTATGCATTTGATATATATCAAGGAAAAGAGCATGATGCTGGGTCGGACACACTTGGAGAACGAGTAGTTTTGAAATTGCTTGCTAATTTGCAAAACAAGGGTTTCTGTGCCTTTTTTGATAATTTTTTCACCACCATTCCACTAATGAAAAAATTAGCGAACAAATCACTATTTGGATGTGGAACTATTCGCCAAACTCGGAAGCATTTTCCAAAAGAAAAATTACTTGAAGATAAAAAAATTGCAATGGGTCAATCAGATTTTGCAGTTTGTGAAGAAATATCTGTTGTCAAGTGGAAGGACAGGGGAACTAAGTCTGTAACAGTAACAAGTAATATGCATAATGCTGCAGAAATTGGAGAAGTCCTTCGTACAAATAAATCCGGTAAAAGAGAAGCTGTAACATGCCCTAAGTCTATCGTGGATTACAACAAATTCATGGGAGGCGTCGATCGTTTTGATCAAAGACATGCAGCGTACAATCTAAGTTGGAAAAGTAGGAGGTGGTGGATGAAAGTCCTATATTACTTTATTGATTCTAGCATTGTCAATGCATATATATTGTACAAAGAAACCCTTAAAAATAACAATCCAAGACTAAAACCAATGAGTCAGCTAAAGTTTCGAAGTCTTTTAGCAGACCAACTAATCGGAAATTATTCAAATAGGAAAAGACCTGGGCCATTAACAATAAGAAATAATTTTGAAAATATTTCACATTTTCCAGTAAAAACCACAAAAAGAAGATGTCAAGAGTGCAGTAAACGAGGTTTCCAGAAAAGAAGTAATTATATGTGCAATGAGTGCCAAGTAGCTTTATGTGTAGAATGCTTTGGTCTCTACCATACCAATTATTAACTTTGTAAGATTGTTTGTTCATTTATTATAGAGTTTGGTTTTATTTTTCTTTATTTATTGTATGTTTGGTTTTTATTATAAATTTGTTTAAAAGCTATTGTGTTTTTTATTCTGATTTCATTTTATTATTTTATTATTGGGTAATTAAAGGAGATGGTATAGGGTTTGTACCAGAGAACACAGCCCACATATTTAGTCCTAAATGGTCTCTGGTAAAATGGTTTACCGCCTAATATAAAATAAAAAAATATAGAAAAATTGATTGCTAATTACATATTATCTTTTCTTGTCTCCAGAAGACTGCATAATTAGCATTTTTTATAAAAAATATTATTAGGAAAATTTTGCCCGTTAAAGGGTTAAACAAACATCTAAAAATTCTACAAAATAAACACATTACCATTGCCAGACTTTTAGCAAATGCACTGGCAATGTAGGAAACGCTTCCCTGAAAAAATAAATTGAGTTTTCTTGTCACATCTTTTAGCGCCCGTACAAACATATAACGCAAAGGCGTTAATATTTCCCCAAATTTAATTACAACCCACTTTTTCTCATTTTCATTTTGTTCCTTGTTTGGCCACAATACGCTGATTATTGTTAACCATCTGGAAGTTTTTTATGTATACGTGATGTGAAAACATTGTTATGAAATCTATAATGAAAATAAATTATTCACCTTTTGTTAAAACAGAGGGTGTATGACCATAGGATTACTCCGTCCTATCAAATTATGGTGGGGTATTATGCTTCAAAATCCAAACTAAATTTTACTTTAGGATTTAACTTTCCAGAACAATTTATTTTACTATAAAATGTTTTTTACTAACACTTCTACCCCCATTCATGAATCCCAATTGAATGGGGTTATTACTAAGTCCCAGGTTGAGGAGGATTCCGGATTGTACTTAGTTTTGGGTCAGTTCAATGTCCTCCAAAAACCCTTTCCAAAATTTGATTCTAAGAATCTTTTAAGAAGATATGACCCGGAATAATGGAATATTCTTAGAACCTTCCCTTATTGCTAAGAATGTTATTAGGGACTTTTAAAACATTCAATAGATACCCTTTTAATGATGTAATTAGATTCTTAGAAGCTTCTTAAAACCTTCCTAAAAAGCATTCTAAGAACATTTTAAGAATACGTTTTTGGAATGTTCTTAGAAGGTTTCTTATGGAGCTTCTAGGAAGCTTTTGAGAATATTTTCAAATATGTCAGATACCCACGTTCTAATATGTTGGATTCTATAGTATACATTCGTAAAATTCTTCAGGAGGCGACAAATACGCCTCACTGTCATAATATGACAGTGAAATGTATTTGTCGTCCCCTTAAAAAATTTTGCGACATATTAATATATATTTATTTAAAAATATTAAATAAACAATTTGACCTCTAAAACATAAGTTGTATGACATTATTTCATAAAAAGTAAAATTGGAAAATTTTGTG
Organism: Brassicogethes aeneus; assembly: GCA_921294245.1. Taxonomy (NCBI): domain Eukaryota; kingdom Metazoa; phylum Arthropoda; class Insecta; order Coleoptera; family Nitidulidae; genus Brassicogethes; species Brassicogethes aeneus. Next base: position 56,607,711 of record OV121135.1, read on the forward strand.
GGATAAGTCAGATTAGATTGAAGTTGAAGATAGTTAGGATTATTATATATAAAAATATTAATTTAGAAATAAAAAATCGGTATACAAATTAATAAATATTTATTTTTAACATAAAATAAAATATAAAAAACAAAATATTTCCTTATAAAATAATTCTTCATAAAAGAAAAAACCAAATAGTTCTTCATAAAAAAAAACATTTTGGGTTGTGTTTTTTAATTAGTATTTAATACTAAGTATAGGTACCTAACTGAACTGAATATGCTTAACAGAATGTTCCAGGAATATTACTAAATGAATTTTCTATAGAAATTACTTTCTCAAAATTCTAAGCATATGTTCAGAGTGGATTAATTTTTACCACTAAACATTGCACTTTCTTAGGATTATCCTATATTTCTTTTAAGCATGTTCTTTAGAAGAAATATAACATGATCCTAAGAATATTCTCACTGGAAGGTTTAAAAAGCATTCCTAGAACATGACTAGAAGAAATATAGCATGATCCTAAGAATATTCTCACTGGAAGGTTTAAAAAACATTCTTAGAACATGACTAGAAGAAATATAGCATGATCCTAAGAATATTCCTGCTGGAAGGTTTAAAAAACATTCTTAGAATAAACTGTGCTATCAGGGATGGCCCGACCCGGCTGATAAAAATCCGTGGGGCGGCCTTAACCATAGACACTGTCTTCCACGACCTCCTAGGGTGGATTTACCAGCCGGCGTAAAAACTTCGGATCCAACAAACACAGATAAAGCTGTGATTAGTGGCGGTTAATGTCTTTGGGGCCTGCCATACGTTCCCATACTCATATTCATACTATAATTTTTTTTTTAATTGTCCTAGATGCAGCAGCAATGCCCACCGAGAAGCGATATTTCGCCATGCTCGTGTCAAGTGAAGAAGAACGGTCTGGACATCTTGTGCGAGTTTACGGACCAGCAGCACATCAACAACGCGATGGCCATACTAAAAGGAAAGTCGCTGGTCATATTCTACCTGAAGCTGAGGCACAACAACCTGCGCAAGCTGCCTGGTTTCGTCTTCTTAGGTCTGGATATCAGACACCTCACCATCCACAACAGCAGTCTGTCCGTTGTCGAAGAGGCTTCACTAAGTAGTATAGGTAAGTAGACAAAAATTTTGACGTCGACCAATCATGTGAAGGAATATTCACCACCAAACAGATTTGAATCATTTGCAGATGAATAACGTAGCATCTAAAGTTTTGGAAAAAATTAAACGCCGAAAAAACAACTTTGAAAAATATATTTAAGTGAACAACTCGCAACATAAAAATAATCTTACACTAGAAAAAATCACCTCATTTAATGAACTGCCAAAGGTCCATTGTCTTTAATTTGGCGAAGCTTTGTTTAAACTTGTCTCTGGACGGATGTTATATCTACTTCTCGATTTTGTTGATGAATTCTACGACGCAACATTTGTTCGTCTGTGGCTTTCCAAACATTGTAATAGACCTTCCTGCTCAGTAAGGACCAAAAAGTTTCAATTGGTAGAGCTTGAGGTAACCAATCTGATTCGAGAGATCAGGCCAAACATTATTTCGTCTCCAAGGAGGTGTTTAATAAAAAAAAACAACTAATTTTGGAAGACATCTTTGGGTATATATATTAGCATCAACTGATTTTCCTCCTACTTTCCCAACATACGGTCTAGAGATACCTGGGTGAATATATTGAGATGTCTCCCAAGTGAAAATGATCTTTTATTTTTGGTTGTTTCACTGTTAGTCTAGAATGGGGTTTTTGGGAAGCCACCAGGTCTAGTAATAACATAACATAAGTGGTTTTGCACTAATGCAAGAATTTTAAGAAACCGTACATTTTAAATATTAGAGCCTCACGGAATATAGCTTCACAGAGGTTAGGATTTCGTATGTTTTTTTTAAACATCCCTTTGTATATTTAAAATAACTTAGTGTATCTTTTGACACCTTAAAATTTAAAAAAAAAACAATTGTACATACATAAAATATGTATACAAAAAATCTACTTACTGAGATATTACACTTCACGGTGGATAGATTTTTAAATAGCAAATTAATGAACTTAAACTTTTGAATTATAAAACAGCAACACTCTCATCTGCATATAAATTCTAACCTTCAGGAATCACATGCATCTATAATGTCGTAAACAGAGGTTTTTGGTTATTTAAAATGATTAAAGCGCCATCCGTTGCATAAAATTTAAAGCAAAAACAGATTCACGGAGGATATAATCAATATTTGATTCGATTGCTTTGGAAGTGTTTAATTTACTTAGTGAACTGATATTTTATTATGCTTTTACTACCTCAGATATTTGAAAACATATAGGTAAACCTATAAAGAGTAACAGTCACGGAGGATAGGTTTAAGACTTTCAAAACATTGTAAAAAATTATTAAATTAATTGCGGTTTAAAATCTGGAACTTGAGCTGTAATATCTACTTAATTATGGAAGATCAAAACACAAAAAAAGTGTAGGTCAAACTCATTTAGTTTTATAAAATATCACGGGTAACACCATCGGGGGGCATTTCGTGAGATTCACCCACCTCTATCTGAAATGGCAGCCCAAACTAAGACTTTTTCTTCAAATTCTGTTTTCGCCTTTGTAGCAACTTTATTAGGACACTCTTCAATGTTATCACCTTAACTTCTTTTTATTTCCGAATTGAAAAGAGTAAAATATTTTTCGTCATACAAAATGGATTAGTCGTACTGCTCTGCAGCATATCGGAATTCTCTTTAGTTGATTCTGCGTGTATTTTGGGCATTTCCGTCTTTTGCGATATTTTAAGTGTTCCTTGTGTAGTGGTACTTAATACATGAAATCTTCTTCCAGTTCGATGAGATGTACCCACTTTATGTCTTGCGCTTTCAACCACTCTGTTTTTACGAACTTCACTCAGAACTTTCGGTCGTCCACTTTTTGGTAAGTTAAAACAAGGTATTCCTTGTTCGCATTGAGCTATTGTCCGATAGGTTGTGGTTTTGGAGATATTTTCCTTTCGAAAAATATTTACAATTTCACATTTCGATAGGAGTCCAACAAGGTTGTAGTCTGACGGGCCGCCAGGTGAGGCAGTGCCTCATCATAGAGAATTAAAAAATTAAGTATAATTTAAATATTTTACTTTCTATAATATACTAAGAATTGTGAAATAGTCAATAAAATTGATTGATTTTAAACGTGGAATACCCAGCAACATTTAAATTGTTTGAATTTGAAACGACCGCAATTTACACTAATATTTATAGCTAGATGATTGGCTCAGAAGCATGCCTGAACTAATTTAGACTCACGATTGGCGTTAGCCTTGTTGTCGCGTTCTATTACAATGCGATATCACGCAGGCACGCCTACATCCAAGGAAATAAGCAGGTATTGTGGCAACACTGTTGCGAAATTTTAGATAAATTATACTTCACACGTTTTTTAAAATTCAATAATAAATGTTATTATTTTTCTTATAATAAATCGATTTAATTGAAATTATATTTCTATTCTAAAATAAACATATTTTAACACTATCGCCATCTTGTAGCCATCACAGTAACCAATAAAATAAATACAGATTCCTTCTTTATGTTTGTTTTGGTTATAAAATTCTGAACTGTTTAAAGAACAAATCTGTGGTTATTTACGCAATATTTTGTTTATTCGATTTCCATGAGTTTGTCTATTTTATGATTCTTTTGTAAGTGGTTTATTCTGTAGGTTTAGTTAATTGAACTTGGTGATTTATGTGAATTTAGTCATTATGGATATTATGGTAAGAAATTGTACCGATATTGTTGACATTCACGTGGTTCTTGCTGAACAATGAAATATTAATTAGACAAAAATGAGGTTCATTTAAAATAAAGGTCATTTTTACAATAAAATATATTTCATTGACAAAGTAGAGGATTCCTTCCCCACCACAGTCTAAGTTTTTTACTTAGTTTTAAGTATAGGTTGTGAACTGCGACGTCAGTTTTTTTAAGTTGGGTTTAAAAAAATTTCTTTGCCTATATAATGCAAAACCCTGCCTCTGCCTCATCAAAATGAAATGTCACGGGCCGCCACTGTCTACAACTTGTAGATATTTTTTCTAATACCCAAGTTGTATGACATTTTTTTGAGAATTTCAAAATTAATGTTTTTGAGAAATTTAAAACTAATGTATTTTGACATATCAAGGTTGCTTGGCAAAGAATAATTGTGAACAATGATAAATTGTTTGGTGCTCATTATAAATCTGTAATTCATGTATAAAAAAAAACTTTAGATGCATACGTTAGAAGCAGAAACTAAATTTTTATCGCACATCTTTAACAGTTGCTCTTTCGAAAGATGTTCCAATGGTATATTCTCGATATTTTTAATAAAACTACTATAGTAAAACCTTATTAAAAGTAAATATTTATTTCACTCAATAATTTTTTCGCAAGCTCGTTAAAACTTCTGCAACTCCTAAATTTTTTTAAATTGGATTTTGAAAAAAACGGACGTTCGAATCATCCTTGGTAATCAAATTAAAAATTTTAAGTTAATTAGACAGCCCTAAAAGTTTTATCGCGTTAAAGGAGTTATGAAATTTTTCAAGCGTTTGACAAAAGTTTTGTTTTGCTCCGTGGCGGTTAAGTTTAATTAATTTTGTGCATTTTAATGGAGCAGATGTGCAGTTTGCTAATGGGACGTTTTAAAATATTATTTCGAAAGTAGTTATGCGGAATTTTAAAGGAAATGAAGAAAATGCACAAATATGTTTAATTTGCATAAATTGCAACTTTTAGTTGAAAATATTTTCACAGCGGAATACATTAATAACTTAATGTCAATAAATTAAACTTGATTAAATAGTTCAAACTAATAACTTGCAGTATTTTATATTTAAAAATGCCATTGGTTACACTGCAAATATTTCATGAATATTTATTAGACTGGGCCAAAAAAAATCGACTATTTTTTTTTGGAAAGTATATCGAAAATATTGTTTGGGTTGACAAAAAAAAAATTATGGTGAAAGTTTGAGTCCATAATATTAATATTAAGAGGTCTATCATGGCAATTTTAGATTTTTTTTCCTGAGCGAGTTTTTGTCTCATAATTCCCAAATCATTGAGTTTAACAAAATTGACTTGGGAATATTCTTTGAAGAAACGTGAATGCTTTACAAAAAAGGTTTAATTGGAAATTCCCGTCAGATGAACCCTTTTCTTACAATCATGCCTTAAAAATTGGTATAGTTTTACAATTTGATCTTTTAACTTTGGAATTTTGTAATTCAAGTAAAAATCAGTACCCTGAAAAAAAAACGATAAATATTCTTATGGGAAATCAAATGCTCTACAAAAAAAATCTTTTATCATTTTTGGCTAAATTCACTCCATCAAAAGTTATTCAAGATTAAATTTGAAGTCAAAACGAAATTTTAACCTTGAATAACTTTTGATTGAGTGAATTTAGCCAAAAATGTTAAGAGGCTTTTTTTGTAAAGCATTTGATTTCCCATAAGAATATTTATCGGTTTTTTATGGGTACTGATTTTTACATGAATTACAAAATTCCAATTTAAAAGATCAAAATGTAAAACTATACCAATTTTTAAGGCATGATTTTAAGGAAACGGTTCATCTGACGGAAAATTTCACTTTAACCTTTTTTGTAGTCAATTTTGTTAAACTCAATTGTTTGGGAGTTCTGAGCCTAAAACTTGCTGAGGAAAAAAAAATTAAAATTGCGATGATAGACCTCTTAATATTAATATTATGGACTCAAATTTTCACAATAATTTTTTTTTTCACCTCAAACCATATTTTTGATATACTTAAAAAAAAAAATAGTTGATTTTTTTGGCCCAGTCTAATATTTATACGATTTAAATGATTGTGCATGCATAAAAGAATCTGTAAGATCCTCTACGATCATCATGGTCTTTTCTTTCTTCCTCCTTTAAAAGGAAGGTTAAAATAATGGTGGTGGTCTTTTCTTTCTTCCTCCTTAAAAAGGAAGGACCTCAAACCTCTATAATCCCTTGTTTATAACTGTCCAGGATAAATCCAACAATTCTTTTCATTTTAGGTAAAATGCTGACCCAATTGGATGTATCTCAGAATGGATTGACGCAAGTTCCATCTGCAGCCTACAAAAACCTCCATCATTTGCTAATACTGAACATGAACCACAACAAGATCAACAGCTTGCACGCTAGAGCTTTCCAAGGTCTAGATACTCTGGAAATACTCACTTTGTACGAAAACAAGATCAACAACATCGATCCGGAGGCTTTTGTTGGACTCGAAAAGTAAGTAAAACCTTTAACTTTTTTTGTTATTGGTGAATTAAAAATAAAACTATAACATTTCATTTTAACGATAATATTATTAATTTGTTTGTGTTACTTATATAATACAGGGTATTAAACACAATAATAAAATATAGAAGTTATTTAGAAAAATATTTATTTTGATGTGTGGTATTATCTGGCTGTTTATTAAATAACGTTAGGCCTCATGGCTAACTGGTATCAGTTGGGCACTGGGTAAAGATAAGGCAGCTCCTCAATTCAACCAAACAGTTTGCTAGGTTCCAAGGTAGCAAACAGTTCCAGGCCAAGCTAGGCCAGGCTTCAATATTTAACTTCGACAACACGCAAACAATTTAACCTGCTATGTTAGTTCAAATTATATTAAACGACTACAGCAGCCTGATATCGGGGTCGTCTTACTGATTAACTAGGTGCGAGTGCTAAAATATTACAAAAACGACTTGCTTGCTAATACCGTGGTGTTATCAGCAAAAAGCGTTATGTCCTGTTGATTGGTGGATCATTTATATATACCAAAAAAGTATTGGACCAAGAATTGGTCCCTGTGGTACTCCAATATTCATATCACTTATTGCTGTTGTTATCCCGACAATTTTTACCCTTTGATATCTATCAGACAAGTAAGACTCCATTAATATGACACTAAATATATTTACTTTAAAATTCTTAGAGACTATTCTTCATAAAAATAACGCTAAAAACCACCCTTTATATTTTAAAAATATTTCGCTGAGTGTTCGAAAAACTTTTATGCGTTTGTAAAAAATAGTGTGCTATCGATTAAGTCAACAGGCAGGACTTTTATAGAAGCGAAATGGGGCGGTTAAGAGAGTTACAAACACTTTTATGACGTCCGTATTACTTTTAAGAGCGCTAAGCTATTTACGCAGATGAAATAATAAATGTAGTAGTTCGTTTTTAGAGGTATTCAGTAACCGGTTGAGTAGTTTTCAAAACCAAGTATAATATAAAAATAATATTATTTATTGAATTCAAGTGGTATAAATATTAGTATATTGTTAGGGAACCAAAAAATCACCGTAAAAACCAAAATATGCATTTTGTACGTGTTGCTTAACATTCAATAGTGTTAAAAATTGTTGGTAAAATAAACGTATTTGATTGGTTACTTTAATGGCGCTTTATTTAAAATCTAACTTGAGACTAGATTTTAAATGTAATGAGTAACGAAAACAATAACTTTGTTTTCTACCATGTATGTAAATATTAAACAAGTGTATTTAGTATTCATTTGTAAAATTTGTAATTTTTTTAATTTTTAAAACTGGTTTAATCATTATCATATGATATATATATTCTCAAAAGTACCATTCATATACGGTACGAAACATTGTTTCTTTATTAAATACTGTTAAATCCATAAATTTTATTAATCAATATAAAGAAATACATATAAAACAAAAAAATATATATTTCAATATCTTATAGTTTTCTTGTGATATTTTTTAAATGCAACTTTACAAGCATTTTGAAAAATAGCATGAGCAGTATCGTTTAATTTCCTGGTCTCTTTTAAGTTTAATATATTGTTAATTTGCTTTATTAAGTTGTTAGGGTTTACCTTTATAATTTTTTTAATTATTATTAGATTTAAATAACTATGAACCTCACAAGTGAATTGTTCATTTTGTAACGATTTAATTATCGATTTCACAATATTTCTTTCCTGTAGATTCTCTTTTAGCCAAGTTTTAAAGCGAATATAAATTAATCTTATTTGTCTTTTAAAATTTTCACTTAAATATATGAGACTTCTCTGTCCTGCAATGTATTCTTTCCTGGTGACAAAATTATGATCATCACTAATACCTTTTCAAATAATTTCCTTTTTCCAGATAACTGGACCCATTTTTAAATAAGATATGATAGAATTAAACGTCAACGGATAGAATTGAGCGTAAAAAATTGTACATAATTTGTCAATGTGATGCTAAAATCATTGCATCAAGTAAAAGTGGTAGTGCAACTACAGGGCGATAGATAGCGTTTACACGAATAATACCATAGGGTCCCTAGATTTGGGACCTTAGAATACCAAAATGTCAAAAGTCAGAGTCTTATAACCTATATGATGCACCACCAAAAGTATGTTATTAGCCATTTTTAAAGACATTTTCAGCTATAAAACCCAGAAATTTTGCCATCTAAAGTTAGTTTCTGGTATGTATATTATTATTTTATGTATCCAACGTATATTTTGTTAAATATTCTAATATATAATTAATAATAATCTCATTTACCTATCGAACAGCTGTTAAAGGTAACAAAGGTCCATTATTATCCAGTTCTGCCTCAAAATAGCGTTTTAAGGATGATACAACTCTTGACTCCGACTATTTAAATGCTTCGTCATTTTAAATATAGGAAAAACAAAAAAAACAATATATAACAAACACAAAAACCGCAATGAAAACTTAAACGATATAAAATAACACAAACAAAATAAACGAAATTATACACGAATTAAACGAAATATTCAAAAACACAACTGACAGCTTCAAAATTCTAAAACGTGAATTTCTTTTTCTATGCGTCATTTTATTAAGCAAAATTTTAATCTAAACATGACAACATTGCAATTGCTGCCAACTAAAGTTGTTTAAAATGCATTAAAATATTCAGTCACAGACTTCGTTTTATACATTTAGTGTTGGTACCAGTGCCCAAAATTATGACGTCATTGATGACGTGTACGTCGATTCCTTTTATTTATTTTATTATTTAAATTTACTATACTACAGTGTGTAGTAGTATATGATAAAATCCCTAGCGCTCTCTCTTGGTTTGGCTAAATATTATAATACTGTACCGACATCTGACATAAGATATTTATTGGTTTGGTCTAGAGTAACTAATCATCAAAATGACATTTTTGTTATTTTACAACTTTAATCCATCAAATGTTACAAGGTTATTGTTGTTCCTGCCGGAAAACACACATCGGTTGATCAGTTTATCAGTAATTAGCGCAATTAACATGTATCAATAATTAACGGCAAAGGCTGCGGTGTTCGTCGGGGCTTATGAAAACCAGACAGGGTTAATTGGTGTCAACTTGATCGTTACCGTCCGAGGCGGCGGTTAATGTTTGCGGGGCCGCCCGGATAAATTTAAACCTTTACGGGTGCATTCACAATCAATTAGAATCGTTGTGTGTAGATTTGGCGGCCGCTTGTTGATCAAATTGCCACATAATTAGACGTTTTGTTGATGAATAACCAACATGTTTATTAATTGACTGATGTACTAATTTTACTCTGAAAAAAAGGGGCGGCAATTGCACTTTTGCTCCCCCTTAAAAATATTAGTGTAATTAAATGAAAGCAAAAAAGTCAGCACTCGCGTAAAATAACACGGTGACTCTCTGTGAAAACTAATTTTTTTTATATTCTTGTTAATTAGGTCATAACTAAAATTTTAAGAGCAAAATAAAAAAAAATTGACGGTTTGAATTGTTTTAATTGGCTGTTTATTAAAAATATTATGCACTCTTTCAATTATCCAATTAAAACTAGCGATTTAATTTAAATATTTAAAATTTGCATAACTAAAAAAAGGTTTTTACAATTTTTTTTATATATTTTACTGTTTTGTTGCAATAAACCATGGAGCCTACACAAGGAGCCCGAACTTAATAGGGAAAATTGACAAAACCTGCCCTCTAAATTGCACAAATTAAGTATTTTTTTTCACCACCAGCGGCGCTGATTGTTGATGCGTCCTGACGTCTGCTCTTTTGGTGGCGTTTCGGTACAAATTAGTCAATTGTTTCAGAATAAACGGGACACCAGCGCCTACTTTCCTTAGGAAGATTCTTGTTTACATGCAGTTCGGACTCCTTGTGTAGGCTCCATGCAATAAACGTTCAAACTTTTAATCTAACCTTTGACGTATACATTTATGTTCCCTTAATTAATATATCCTTAAAGGTTGCCATGAAACTTAGATCTATTAAAAATTTATTTGATGTTTGAATTGTCATTTTCAGTATACGTATTCTATAATTTTTGTTTAGTTTTTTAAAGTGTTTTTTATAAACAAAAATGAAAAATTGTAGTAAAAGTTACGAAGAAATTCATGAAATTTAACTAAGGACCGGTTTATTCATCTTTAGTAAAGTTTATCGGGCCGATAACTTTCATGTCTTGGCAATATCTAGTATCCAAAGAAATTATTCGTCAAATAAATCAAAAATGAATAAATCGGCCCTAAATAAAATGTGGCACCCTTAGAATTATTGTTTAATAAATGTACCTATACTATACATTTAACCTTAAATTAAAACTTTAAACGTGTATTACAACAAAACAGTAAAAGATATAAAAAATGTATAGACCTTTTTTTAGGAAATTAACTAATCTTTAATCTGATTTAAAAAGTTATGATAATATTTAAATAAAATCGCAAGTTTTAATTGGAGAATTGAAAGTGTGCATACATATTTTTAATAAACATCCAATTAAAACAAAATTAACCGTCAAAATTTTTTTTTTTTGCTCTTAAAATTTAAGTTATAACCTAATTAACAAGAATATAAAAAAATTAGGTTTCACAGAAAGTCCAAAAATCACCTCTCAGAACAGCACCGTGATAAATGTCCTTCACAACCCGTTGAACTATAAACAGAAATTTGCGTGCAACTTCACTTATGCTCTTCCTACTATTTGCATCAAAGTTATTGAAATAGCTTCTTTATTTTCACTGTTCTAATACGTTAAGTAGCACCTTCAAGGAAAGCGCTGGGAAAAACTTATCTCCCTAGCATTGCCCCCATACTTCCCATAAATAACACTATGTAACATGATATTTGTTTATCTGGATTTTATTACACAAATCGTAGTAGGCCATGCCCCCGATTACGTAACATACATTTGTTTTTTCAAACTGTCAAATTTTCAACGATAGCCGTCAGATCGTGTTGATGGCTTTGAGTGTCATTAGGGGACATCCATTAATTACGTGAGGCATTTTTCTGATAATTTAGACCCCTCCCTCCCCCTTGGTGAGATTTGGTAAGATGTGGCCATTAAACTTTCTTTGTGAACAACATATAAAAAAATGAATATTTTTTTTAACAAAAATTGGATTATAATACATAATTTTTAAACTCAAAAGTTAACTTGAGATTTTAAATGAAAGGTTTTCTTGGTAACCACAAAAGAGAAAATTATACTGACCTTGTCAAAGTTTTATTAGAAATGGGATGCCGCATGTCGTTGAAAGTACCTACACTATTTGCATTCGCATCTTGACTTTTTTCGTGAAAATCTGGGAGATGTCAGCGAAGAACATGAAGAAAGATTCCATCAAGATATTCGGGCAATGGAAAAGTGATAACTAGGAAGGTGGGATGCGACAATGATGGGTGACTATGTTTGGAATCTACTTCGGGAAGAAAATGCATAATATAAAAGAAAAAGTCGTATTAAAATTCATTTTTGAGCCAAGATTTAAAATCTTTGTTAAAAAAATATTTTTCTAGATTTTATGTTTTGTTAAAATATTAATTCTGAGTTGAATTTCTTGCCATTTCTTGTCAATATTTTTTTTTTGTTTTTGATAAAACTGTGTTTGATTATATTATATAAATACCCCTTTAAAAAATAAAAACTTATCACTACATTTTTTATTAGAATAGTTTTTTGGAACACAAATATTGATAATTTAATAAAAAAATCCAATACACAAAACAAAAATCAAATTTTGTTACATAGTGTAATTATCATTTCGGCATAATCAGAGAAGGAATACATATATAAAAATGATAAATAATGACAGGAACAAAACTTAACAGCAGTTTCACAATGAAGTGGATTGAAGTCGAACAAATATATTACATATTATCGCTAGTAGCGCCTCGGCTGATGATCGTAACAAAAGTATAACTTTTGATAATCAGCTGTCAAACACGTGTGTTACAAACTAGTATTTTTGAGAATAAAGCCGGAATATGTTAAAAAATATCGAAAAAAAAACCGTGGCACGATTTGTTGTGTTGTTGGGTGTATTTCGAGAGGAAATCTTGGGATGAGTTTTTATCGGTTTTCTAATAAACAGTGTTAATCAGAATGAAGAAATAAATTTCATACAGTCCCTGTAAATATAAATTGTATCTATTAAATACAATAAATACACATTTTAGTAATGATTAACGTGAAAAGTAAAAAATCATCAAACAAATAAGTCGTCTAAATTTAAACAGCATTTAGCATTATTAAAAGCGTTGATTAAGAAAGTCTCCACGCAACGGTAAAATGCCATTATATTATGTATTATATATAATATTATGTTGCCATGATTTCTTAGGTATATTTTGTTGTTTAAAATGCAGTTGTCGGCGTTTTTTAGAGAACTCAAATATAAAAATGGTTGATTTTAAGGTTATATTTGTGCAAAAATTATTATTTACTAATTTCTTAAAAATGTCCAAACTTAAATATAAATTATATTAGGTAAGGATATCATTAGTTAATTCTGCACCAACAAATGTACTTACCGAATGGGATCCTTTGGCAAAACATGAAAATGCAACGATTTAGTTTTTGAATTTTATTTACAACTAAAAACACAATAAATAATTCACCGTGATCCCTTAGATAAAATACACACACTAACGTAACTATATAAGCATTTAAGCGTTGAGTTTCTTAATCAATGATATAAGGAATAATCAATCGAAATCGAGTACTAAACCAGTTTTTTAGTTTTTTCCTTGCAACGCAAAACACAAATAACGTGCGCTAAACTTTTTTGGCGCGAGTTCTGAAACTGAAATTTTATTTGAAATTATAATTAACATTTAATTTAAAAAATTACTGTTGTAATATAATAAAATGATAATAATACAATGTAGTTTAATTTTTTTCCATTCCTTTTAGAAAATTCATATTTTAACTTCCATCATATAATGTTGACACAAAAAGAGTGTAAAATGTAAAAGAGCAGTATATAAAATTACAATGTGTACTCTATTTTTGCTGGCGGATTTTATAAATTTCCATTAGGTTTTTATCTTTTAAACGCAAATGCAATTTTATTAAAATATCGCGGCAGAATGCTTTAATATAAAAACATTTTCTTTGTACTAGTAACTTATTTTGATTAAAACATAATTTGGGTGTGCAGGATGCATTGCAGGATAGCAAAGTGCTGTTTATTTGCAAGGGTCTATTTTTAAATTTTAGCCAAAGGCTTTTCAATTCCTGAATTCGGAATTGCCAATAAATAAAAATATTTGATAAGTTGATTTGATTTCAGAAAATATCCGTCTGCTTTAAAAATATTTACAAACGACGATATAAAATAAATTAAAAGACTTTCTTTTTGATTAAATTAATATCAGTATTTTTACCATAATCACTTAGATAAAATACACACACTAACGTAACTATTCACTTTTTAAATCAATAATATAAGCAATAAAAGGGTAAATCAGATAGTTATTGAACACTTAAGGAATATTATTTATTTAAATTTATATATGCCGTTGTTTCAAAGATTTTAGTTTTTTCTTATAAATATATAAAAAGGATAGTTTGTTTGTTTAAACTTTATTTACATTTACTTAAAAATAGGAATATTTGAATTTTTAATAATAGTTTTATAAAAACATGCAAAAAAGTATATTAAATGGACATTTTATATAGTAGTTGGACACATGGACCATAGTTATTGGACATACAATTTTTATATAAACATAACAACTTTACATCAAATAACATAAATTGCTAAATATTTTTAAAAGATAAATTGCTGTTTTAGGTAATTTTTTTCATTTAGTTTTTATAAATATAATATAATTCATATATTTCTTTCTCGAATTCCTCATCCCTTTTCTGGATTCTGAAGGTAACTACTGATTCCTTGGTCTGACTTCTGAAATAATTTGTTGCAAATATCATTAAGTGTGGTATCTCTAGTTTGTGAAGCATTTATAATGTTTAGGCCAGAACAGGATGATTTATATAAATCTAATATTTTTTCGGGCATGTTAAAAGTATTTTCCGAATTTATTAATTTGGTTGCCATTAGTTTTTTATGTTTTCTATCACTGTTATTCTGCAAGATGTCCTGTGACGAAGAAATCACTATATTACTTACTCTCTAAAAATAAATTAGTCAAAAATGTCACAGCGAAAAAGCAGCCATTAATAATTCTCGTCAACAGCAATTTGTATCCAGGACATTTAGCAGTCAATTCCTGTGAAATATTATTCGCTGAAACCGAAAATGTCGTCAAAAGTTATAAAAGTAGAACAGTTTTTGACGGTCTTTTCGGATTCAGGGGACAATTTTACATAAGAATTGGCTGGTAAATGTCCGGGATATTAATAGAGTATGATATTGGACTATGTCCAATACTAGAAATTTACATTTTTTACCAACCAGTAATTGGACACTGGCCATTTTACTGTTTGTTTTCAAAATTATAATTAAAACGCATTAAAGTGACAATATTTAAAACACATTTATACCACACACTGATCTGTAAGCTTTTTATGAATATTTTTTATTGTAACTTAAACACAGCCCTGCTCTTAATAAAAAAACAAAAATCTTACCACCAAAGTAACGTGCGAACTTTTTTGTCCTATATTGGTCCCCAAAATACAGTAGTTCTATATTATTACCGACTGAGATAGTTTTTACAGTATTAATGTTAATTTTCCAATAACTATAAAGTGTTCGATAACTGTCTACTTTACCCTATAATAATTTATTTTCCATTAAAAAGTTCAAAACCTCGTGTGAAAACGAAAAAGTCTAAAAAAACTGAATTTCATAAGTTTTACTTTTAAAAGTAGCAATATAATCATTGATTTTTAGCTTGTTTAATGCAGCATACCTTTTTATTTTATTGAAGGTCCGAAAAGTTTAATAAAAAGTTTTACGTTGGATAATAACCTTAACTATTTAATTGACGTTTATATAAAGTGACAATCCTGAAAAAGTTTAAATTAGAAGTCATACTTTTAATTGGATTATAGAAACTATTGTTACACATCTAAAAATTTCTTTCAATCATTTTTTTTATAAATACAGTAACAGGTAAAATTAACTGTCTTCAGATAACAAAGATGAAGCTTTGCAAAAAATGTGATACTGCAACTAATTTCCTTTATGTGTTATTTAATTGTTCATGTAATTTTACTACGGGCATGTAAATATTTATTACAACTAACGTAACTAACAGCAAAGGATGTAACCGGATTAATTTGTACGTTTAAGGTCTTTGAGTTAATTTGCGTTTCACTAATTAACGTTATTTAGGTATCAAAGGAAATAAAGCATGTGCTTTTGACCTGCAGGGCGTGTAAAAAATTTAATTTAATTTAATTCGTGTGTTGTTTTTACTTAATCATTAATCATTATAATAAAATATAATATATATTATAAATGTATTATATTATATTAATATATTATATATTAATCCTTAATAAAAAAAACCTCCTAGGCTGTAAAAATAATTTAGACCAATCGGGTAGAGTTTTTTACCTCCTAGTCTGTGAAAACTCATTTGCACCAATACAAGTATTCGATTACTGTCAAATCTAATCTAACCTCACTTTCTATTTCAATAATTATTTTAATAGAAGGTTTTATGCATTGTTTGAAAAATAAAATTATGCCTTAAAGATAAAATTTTGCATGCTATATTGTCTTTTTGTACTTCGCTCAAAACTTATAACATAGATTACTTACAATTAAATTATTTCTCTTATTGATTTAATTATTTGCCAATTATAGGGATGTTTACCTTTCTGTGTAAAATAAATTCACAAATATTTGTTACCCGGTTATTTGTTTCCTTTCATCTCGATAAACATATATAAATGTATACATAAAACGTTGCGTCTTTGTTTGTTTCAGGAAACTGAAAAGACTAAATTTAGGCGGAAACGGTCTTACTTCAGTGCCACAAAAAGCTTTGGTTATATTGGATATGCTGAAGAAGCTGGAGATGCAGGAAAATAGAATTTCGGATATAAGAGAGGGCGATTTTGAAGGTAGGATTGTTTTCTTTTTTTATTTATATTGCTATAAAAAGAGTTAAAAACTGCTGTGTTTAAATTTTGCAAACATTTTTAATTTTTAGTGTTTTTTAATGAATTTTCCATTTTTATAAATGACATGACATATTGAAAATTAGTAATAAATATAAAATACTAGCTACCTGCGATTTCGTTGGCGTGGAAATATTACTTTGCACTAGCTATGATAAAAGGTAAACCAAAGGTCAAAGGTCAAATGTCAAAGGTCAAATGTTTAAATATGTGAATTAGTAACATCATTGTTTTTCATAGAAGTCGGTTTTACTTTTAAATAGTTATTTTTTAGTTAAAGTTTATTATTGACTGTTTTTTTATTTATAACATGGTTAACCATGAAATACCATGGTATTTCCAACATTTAACAGCCAATTCTTATATATAATTGTCCCCTTAATCCGAAAATCCTGTCAAAAATTATGAAAGTAGGGCAGGTTTTGAGATATACTCTCTAAAAATGAATTAGTCAAAAATTACTAATTTAATAGTTGCTGCTTTTTCACTTGTACCATAGTTAACCATGGTATCCCAAAATTAAACAGCCAATTCTTATGCAAAATTGTCCCCTGAATCCAAAAATGTCGTCAAAAGTAGAACAGTTTTTGAGATATATTCAATTTTCCATTTAAAATGGAATTGACTATATATCAAAAACCGCTCCATTTTTGACGGTATTTTCGGATTCAGGGGACAATTTTACATAAGAATTGGCTGTTAAATTTTGGGGAAAACATGGTATTTTATGGTTAACGATGGTACAAGTGAAAAAGCAGCCTCTAATAACTATTAAATTAGTCATTTTTGACTAATTCATTTTTAGAGAGTACTCAATTCCATATTATATGGAATATTGACTATATCTCAAAAACTGTTCTACTTTTCTTACTTTTGACGACATTTTCGGATTCAGAGGACAATTTTACATGGAAGTTGACTGCTAAATATTTGGAATACAAATTTCTATTGACAAGAATTATTAGTGGCTGCTTTTTTGCTATGACAATTAGTCATTTTAAATTAATTTATTTTTAGAGAGTGGATGGATTGTTTTTAAAGTATTTGTATATCATTTAAATTTCCACCAAACCTAATTTTTTATATGTAATACTAAAATAGGTAATAAAGTAAAACATTTGCAAATTTTTATTGATGATTGAAATGGTTGAGGGTCTATAATCCTGAAAGGTAAATTCTCCCCAATGTTGGAGTATGCCAGACCGATATCGATTTTTAGCAAAAACAAGGACTAACCTCAGGCTTTTAAGATTTAAGTAAGGCAAAGGATGGTGCATATTTAATTCAGCTTTTAGAGAGTAACTAAGTTACGTTAAGCAAAAAACTTTGTCTGTAGTGTTTATAATTTTAGCAGATTATAGATTATCTGGATAAATTGCAAAATATATTTATCTCAATTTTAAAAAACTTCATAAATAATCTCAATAAAATATAATATAATATAATATAATATTCTATAATAAAATAATTCAACCATAATTCTTTTAATTTTCAAAAAGGACCTTATTTTTACAAAACTTTTTGTAGACCCAGTGATAAAAGTATTTGATGGAAATTGGGAACTTAAAAGAAAATAATTTTGATAAAAAATGTTGCTTTATTAATCAATTTCTTAAACAAATCAAAATAACACATACCAACATAAATGAACACAATTAAATAACATACACACAATTAAATAACTTACCATTCTGAAATCAAATTTTAAAGAAATTTGGTACAATTTAATAATCAGTACTACTACACATGTATTTCGTAATTTTAACCCATTTCACTGCATCCCTTAATTTCTTTGTGAGTTTTCCGTTTTAAAAATAATTACAAACTAGGGTGGGTTAAAAAAATGGGGTAGTTCCAACGGGAAATTCTCTCCAAGGTCCAAAATCGTGGTAAAATTGTAGAATGTGATTTTTTTTACTCAACTTTCATTTTAATACAAAAGAAAGTGAATTTTATTTTTTTAATTTTTTACCAAAATTGCAAAAACAATGGAAAAAAAACTTTTTCAACTTTTGACTTTCAATTGGCTTTTACAGATTCTAAAACAAAAAAAAGAATTTTTCCTTGAAACTACCCCATTTGATTAAATATTTATTTAAAAAACGAGTTTTTTGAAATTTTTTTTTTTATGAGGTACAAATTCTACCCCCAGGCTAAGAAAAAAATCAAACATTTTTTTTTCAACCCACCCTATTACAAACCCTGCTTTTCTACAAACAATTCTGTTAAAATTGTACAAAATAAAATTAACAAACTACAAAGTCATGTTAACCAATCTGTTTTTTTAACAGTGTAGGGGGCTATCTATAGTTATAACTGAAGATTCAACAGATAAAATATTTAATGCTTTAAAGAAAATGCTGTTTTAGGTCTTAAAAACTTGGATTCTTTGGGATTGGCGCACAACAAGTTGCGCATTGTCCCGTCGCGAGTTTTTTCGCACTTAACAGTGTTAAATTCGTTGGAACTGGACGGTAACAACATCGACACAGTGGATCCGGAAGCCTTTGCAGGACTTGAAGGTAAACGTACTAGAAGTTAAATAAATTACGGCACGTTCGTTAGTTCATTTGCTCTCCTAAAATTCAATTTAAAACGTAGTCAATACGCTCCTAATTTTGTTTTCTCTCTGGGAATCGGCCGCTTTAGGCACGGTTAATTATGTTTATCATTTCCATGCTTTAAATCGCTTGAAAAAAGTCTCAAAGTTTTTTATACCCTACAGAAATATTAGGTTCTTTGTAAGGCTTTATTTCACAAATTAATTAAATAAATCGTATTATTATCTGAATTTCACGACACCTACATACAAACAACGTCTACACAAAGTAAAATCTCCTAGCATTCATTCAAATTCCTTATTTAATTTGTCAGCTCATAATTGTTTGTGCGCTCAGATATTCTCATATATTATATCACTATGAATTTAATCGGTTAAACTAGGCTCAGTAGTTTTTTGTTTGGTTTTTGTTGGAAAATGTTGAATGAAACTATTTTCCAAAAAGAAAAAACAAATAAAAAACTTACTGAGCATAGTTTGACAGATTAAATTTATAGTTTGAGACTCAAACTTTGAGTGATATACGTCTAGATTATTTCTCTAATTAAAGGAAACTATTTGACAATTCATAAAATCTGACGTATGTGTCAAAATTTATAAATATGTTTTTAAAGAAAATTCCAATAATTTAAGTAATAATTGATATTTCGTAAACTAGATAACTTATTTTTTATTGTTTTTTAAAAAATGTTAAAACTTGTAAATAACACCATAAAATCGTAAACAATCGCTTATTTAAACGAAATTTATTCGAAAATTCAAGGCTTTTGATTTGTTCATATTATAATGAGGGAAATAATCAACTAAATTTAATAAATAAACAAATTTAAATTTAATCTCTAAAAAGGTGAAAATAGCAGATCCGTTTAGTGTGTCTTAAATAAGGTTAACTTTTTACTTAATGTACTTAAAGGTATTGTGCAAAGTAATGTCTGCCTTTGATATTTTCATTTTTAATAAATAATTATGCCTTAACTTAATTTTATTTAGCACTTGGCAAAATTAATAATTTTCAAGTAATTTCTCACGCTACTCCTTTGTTATGTATTGAAATGCAAGTTTCTTTAGACAATTATTAAACTTGCCTTAAGCTCTTGTAATAAATTTCTAAATAACTTTTATAAGTGGGTAAAATGATGACAAGGTAAAATAATAATAATAATAATAATAATAATATATTGTCAAGTTTGATAAACGCCATTTTAGTAACGAATTTTAATTAGGCCGGAGTAAAAACAGTTTTTTTCCTTAAAAAAAACGAAAAATTGTGAAATTTTCAGAAAAATATTATACGATATCAATACTAAAAAAAGGTCAATTTTTCTGAAAGTTTCCAAATATCTGTACACTACTCTCTAAAAATGAATTAGTCAAAAATTACTAATTTAATAGTTATTGGTTAACCATGAAATATCATGATATCCCAAAATTTAACCGCCAATTCTTATGTAAAATTATCCCCTGAATCCGAAAATGTCAAAAAATTTAAAAAAGTAGAACAGTTTTTGAGATATAGTAAATTTTCCATTTAATATGGAATTTACCATATCTCAAAAACTGCTCCACTTTTATAATTTTGACGGTATTTTCGGATTTAGGAGACCATTTTACATAAGAATTGGCTGTAAAATTTTGGGATACCATAGTATTCCATGGTTAACCATGGTACAAGAGAAGAATGACTAATTCATTTTTAGAGAGCTGATATCAAGAAAAAAGTGAATTTTCGACTGATTATAATCATATAATACATGATTATAATAATTATTACTATTTTTCTACAGGGTCGTGAAAAAAAACTAATTCGGTGCTGTCTTACCATAACTATCGTTTTATTTGACACATCGATTTATAAAATTATAATTTTGTAATTTAACTTTAAAGTTAAATATAAATCATTTATTTTGTAATTAAATATTTTCAATGGACCTTTTGCAAAAAGGACCCAACCGATAGTATATTAAACTTTAACGTTTATTTTTTTTAATCAATTCCATTGAATTCAATGTTTGTTCTGTAATAATCCTTAAGAAATTTTTGTTTAAGTTGTTGATTGCTTTGTATATTTTTAGAAAAAAATATTTTTTTCCCAAAAACGACAAAAAAAACAGTTTTTTCCCAATTTTTCCGTTTTTTTTTCGACACTTTAAATTCCTAGGCTCGAGCGAGCTTTCGAGCGAGTGTTTAATTAAATGAGTGTCTAAACAAGTTTATAAACAAATTGCCTTCTATACTTTTTCCACGACAAAAACTTATTATTAACTAAAAATGATTTAAATTAAATATTTGTTTTGAGCAGCCTCTATAGAACAATAAAGTAGTTCCCAAGAATATTTCATACACAGTTTTTAAATATTGGCGTTGAGAAACTATTTAATACTTTTATATTGAGATAAAAAAATAATTTTTATATTTAGTATTATTTTACAAGAAGGGCACTTTAAAACTAACTTCAGCCCGTAAATAAAACGCCATAAAGCCACAACCTTTCAATGTGCATTTAAATAAAAGGTTACTTAGTATAACCGAAACATCTACGATATGGGTTGGGGCGTTTTTTATAATTCACCCTGTGTATAAAAAATTCCAATGCATTACACCACCAAGGGTATTGTTAAATTTAACCTTTTCCTTGAAAGCTCTAATCTTAAATTAAACAAAATTATAATAATATTTTTCATATTAACATTTTAATTAAGTAACGTATGCTCAAAGCGCCCCTTTATCACTATGTAAAGGGAATGGCTTCAACTTTGAAAGGACAAGATTGGAATACAAAACAAAATGACACACCATTGTCAGTTTTCCTTAATGATTCAGACCTCTGCACTCAGTGAAGACATCCTTCAAAGGGGACATTAAGCTCGCGTTCCGTTCCTACCCCTTACCCGCACAAGCCGTTCAGTTAGCTTCTGGGACTTCTAAGATAGTAAGGGTGAAATTAAAAGAGCCCTTTTTCCTATAATTGAATTTGTAGGTGCCTAATTTATTAAAAATAAACACATTCAGAAAAACTAAAATAATTATTATTATTATTATTATTATAATTAACATTAATATCCGAATATTGAAAGATAATGGGACTGTCCCATTTGATTCAATCGTGTGTAATACTGGTTACTTTTTGCTACCCTGTATTACATTTTCCAATGCAACTGCGATGGTCAAAAAAATTTACAGAGTTGATTTTGCAGCGACCAATTTCCAATTCAATTACAAATGAACTTCTATCAAAGGGCTACAAATAAAGCCTGTTCGATTGGAAAAATAATTCAATAGCATCAACTACCACTTTGTAAATTAATGGTGCAATTAAAATGTGTGAATAATTAAAAAATTTAATAATTATTTTTAACCGGAAAGGGAATTTTGAAGAATGTGATTAGTTGCAAAAATGGCGAATGCACCGGGATAAAAGAAGATTAAATATATAAATTAAGTTAATCGCCCGCAAAAAAATTACATCTGTTAAGTAATTAAAAATATTTAATTTCTACTGGCGTGCGCAAAGTAACACTTATCCGCACCCATTTGCGTGGGCAAAGTTGCACTTTTCCGCGCGCATTTGCATTTAAAATGTTGATTTTAGACAAAATCAAATTTAGTTACTTACTAGTGTCAAAGTGTCAAACACAGTAAAACGTCATAATATGTTATATTTTTTTCGCAAAATTGAAATGAACATTTTGGAAGAAGAGCTACCGTAAACACGGGTGGCTTTAGCTCACTTTCAAACTTAATCTTAACATTTTTGTGGTTTTAACAATCATAAACATTAAATATTGTATACCAAAATTTGAGTCTTGAGTTGCTCTTTCATAATAACTATGTTATAATCTTACATAGGGCCGAGTTTCAAAAATAAAAATTAAAAACTGGGTGTGCAAAGTTACCCCCTGGTTGCGGGTTACTTTGTCTCACAGTGTATTTTCTGTATAAAATTAACTAAATATTTTATTTTATTTTTATTAGACATATCTTATCAGCGACATATAGCAATTGCAAGGGATTACCGATAAAAATAATAAAAAATCGACCTGTAGTTAACCAAGGATCATCATTTCAAAGAATTGCGCATAATATAGAAATTAAAACGCGTGTATTTTTAAGAGTTTTGCACTAATGCAATATATACAACTTTAAAGTGTAATAAATCCCATTTATTTTTTTAAAACACTGATTTTCCTGTAATATAAACTTAATATAATCGCTCAATTGAAAGGTTTAGACCAACAAATTATAAATGTTAATTTTATCGAGCGCGACCCTTTTATAAAAGGGTTAGTCACCGGCGGGGTGCAGTCACCCGTGTTTACGGTACCATATGACATCCTGGAGGCAGCAAATACTGTAAATGAGAAGTTATTACGAAATTCTGTCAAAATATGAGAAACAATTTAAACATTTTGAAAACTGGTAAAAACGATTTTCAGTATCGTCCTTATGTTTATAAAATGACATTATATTGGTTTTACACAAAAAGTCACAACGGTACTTGGTATGGTATTTTCGCCAACATGTACGTTCTATAATATTTAATATTTTACGCCAACAAAGAGAAACTAATGAGATAAAAATTTAAATTTACCAATCCCTTGGCGTATACAGAAGCCGTACAATTAGCTTAACTAAATTTAATTGAACGATTCCCAACGCGTTAAAAGATAAAAGCGAAAAATCGCGTGCAATATTGCTCTCAATTTGATAAAGGCAGCGTACAATGAACATTCATATGCTTACATGTAAGCTAACAAACTAAGCACATGCCAATATGTTTCGGAACGCGATCATTAAAAGTTACTTTTACATGATAACCTTGTTACAAGTTTAAACTAAACATATGGCGCGCTGGTTTATTCCCTTGTCGAAAACGTTGATTATAATTTGTAAGCAAATGTAATTAAAAATCAATATGAAAATGTTCTTTCTGTCATTATGTTAAAACAATAAAAATTTAACAAATTTTAGTCTCCTCTCTTTCAGACGAAAATTTGTTAATGTTTTATTTGTTCTTATCCTACTGCACAATGTTGTATGTAAAAAGTCCTTAACTTTTCAGAACAAAAAACGTTACAGTAGTAAAAAAAAACAAGAAAAAAATCTATGTTTGTGGATCGACTTTACAAGAGGAAACACTTTTTATTATTAATTTTTCGAGAAAAAGGCATTCCACATTAAAGTTTTTGCTTGCTTTGAAATGGCTTATTCAGATTATTCCTTTTAAAATTTCCCGTCTATTTCAGAGATATATTGAAAAATATAAAAACAAAGTGGATCTAGAATCTCACTTCAACCGTTAAAAATTTAAAAATAAAAATAAGAGCAGCAGAAGAATCATTTTCTACTGAAGAGGTTCTTAAAAGTTATGTGGAACGAGCCGAATAAAATAAAAATAGGTTTTTGTTTACAATTAATTAATTAAATTGTTGTTATTCTTGCTTATTTGATTGATTACACAGTACGACAGAATTTAATTCGTTAACAGCTAGACAGTATTTTCTTATCAAAAATTTATTCAGTGAATAAATGGATTAGGTATTTATTTTAAAATTATTTTAATTATATACAGGGTGTTGCACATTAACGAAATACGGGTTTCAAGTTCGTGGTCCATTGAGAGTTTCTGAGGAACGGCAAAAGATATCGATTTGAAATTTTTAAAGCTTTTATAATCCAATTAAGCCTATTTTTCTAAAATATTTTAAACAAAATGAGACTTTCGGCTTGACCGGAAGTGACATCAACTTTGTTATTTTAAACGCAACACCCTATATATTTTTACATTTTTAAATTCTAAATAAAATTTTGAGTAAAATTTTTTCCGTTAAAATATGACAAATGCGCGTCAATCAAAAATAGCCTATAACTTTCTTGATATTAAGTTTGCAGAAATGGGGATGGAATTTTTGGAATCTTAAAACATTGTTTAAAAGATTCCATGTCAATTTCTTAACATACCGGGTGTAACATTTAAAATAAAAAAGTTATTAACGTTTCAAGTTAGCCCAATTTGCCCTGGGGTTTCTCGGGTAATTTGTTGAAAAATGTTAAAGAATTGACATGGAATTTTTTAAACAATGTTTTAAGATGCCAAACATTTTACCCCCATATCCGTAAACCCAATAGCAAACATCTAGAAAACTATTCACTTTAGGTATATGACATGGTATAGTAATTTTATGTGGAATTTAAAAATGTAAAAATATATGGGGTGTTCTATTTGATATAACAAAGTTCATGTCACTTCCGGTCAAACAGGAAGTTGAATTTTATTCAAAATATAAAAAAATAGACCAAATGTCGTATAAACTCTTTTAAATTTCAAATCTATATTTTTCCGTTCTCCAGAAACTTCCAATGGACCACGAATGTGAAACACCCTGTATATCAAGTGGTGTTTTTAGGTTGTGATACCACTATATATTCGAAAGCAATGTATGATCGTCAAACTAAAAGATCAAGATTTGTTTCCAACATATATTTAATATAAGATAAATACAAATCTGTTGTTTTATTAAAAAAAAATACAAAAATTAAAACCGGAAATATTATTTTTTCTTAAAAAAAAATAAAACTGTTATTTACTTTAAGTATAATTTTTGTATTGTGAAAAAACATCAAAATTTGAAGAAAAAAAATGATTTATAACAAAATAGATAATTAAAAATCTGTTTATGTTAAAATAATAAGAATGGCCGTTAGGGTGGGCCGAAAATCCGCTTTTTTAGAATTTCGTTTAGTAATAGCAAAAATTTTGTTCATTATGTTGTAAAAAAATTTTGTGTAAAAGATTAAAATTTTCGATCAACATCCTAGGCTCGCCCAACGCAATTAAAGATCAAAATGTTCAAAAAAAATTTTTCTTAATTTATTTCGATCGGAAATTTTATGCTCTACACAAAATGATTTCAGATGGATAGTTTCAGAAATTTGTTCATTATGTTGTAAAAAAAATTTGTGTAAAAGATTAAAATTTTCGATCCTCATCCTAGGCTCGCCCAGCGCAATTAAAGATCAAAATGTTCAAAAAAAAAATTTCCTAACTTAATTCGATCGGAAATTTTATGCTCTACAAAAAAGGTCCTTACACTAAATTACTTCAGATGGATAGTTTTAGAAATAAACCCGATTTTAGTATCAAAATTTTTTTGAACATTTTGATCTTTAATTGCGTTGGGCGAGCCTAGGATGTTGATCGAAAATTTTAATCTTTTACACAAAATTTTTTTACAACATAATGAACAAAATTTTTGCTATTACTAAACGAAATTCTAAAAAAGCGGATTTTCGGCCCACCCTAATGGCCGTGTAAAAAAATAAATGACGTGATTTCGTAAAACGGTGAGACACGTGTACGTTTTTTAACTTTTGTTTTTAAAATCTCTTAAAATATTTATTGGCTATACTTTAAACAGCATAAAATTTTGCATATTGGTTATAATATTTTTATATTTTTTCTTACGAGCCTTTTCTGGCAATAAATTTTGTTTAACACCAAAGAAAACCGTTTTTTCTTCTTTAACATTAACAGCAGCTTATTGTAAATAAGTAAATTAAGGACGGCATGGCGAATCGATTTTGACATTAACTGTCAAACCAATGACTGTGATACCAACTATCTAAAGTAAAATTCGACCAAATTAAATTTAAGGAATAAAATTAATTTTTTGTATAAAATTTTGCAAAATAGATAAAATAGCATAAAGAACTCATGTCATAAGACCTTTTGTCGCACTCGTCCATTACGTCCATAAATTGTCCGCCTGCGACAAAATGACGTCTTATAACATTAGTTCTTTAATATAATTTTATCTTGTGGCCCTAACATACATAACATAAAATAAAATGTATGAAATGATTTTAATATATTTAATAATATCAGTATACTCCTTAACAACGCTCTTATGAAACCCTATTTGCAAGTCTAAACTAAATCGCCTGCTGGCATTTCTTAATTTATTCTCCCACATATATTAAACGTATCCCACAGCTTTCCTGAATACAAAAGTTTGCGAACTATTAATTTTAACTGGCTTTATAAATAATTTACAGAAAATTTGCAATATTTGCGCATGGGGGACAACAATATCCACACTATACCCACTGAAGCCCTAAAAAGACTGCACAGACTGCGCCATCTGGATTTAAGGGCCAACAACATCACCTACATATCAGAGGATGCATTCGCTGGATTCGGAGACTCAATCACGTTCCTTAATTTGCAGAAAAATGAGTAAGCACATATTTTATTGTTTCGATCTTTACACTGTTTAAAATATCTGTGGTGTAAAAAGTAATCTTAAAATGGTGTCAAAATCCAACACCAAGTGGTGTTAATATAACACCATGAATTATGGTTGAAAATGTTTTATACAGCAAACACCAAAACGGTGTTTATCTAAGAAAACTTTAGTGAAACCAACCCGCTGTATGGATCAGTTTAATAAATATGTTGTTTGTAAAATAAGACTTACTTCAACCTAAAGCACTCTGTTAAAACGATTAAAACAATTTGCCGTGCATTCCTGGTTACATAGTTTGTACCGATCGCGGTTAAGGCGGTGTGTATCACGTGATGTTCTTAAATCTCGCCTTTGTTGACTTACATGAAGAGTATATAAGCTCAGGTAGTCCTTTGCTTTGGTGTGACACTACAAGTTGTTCAATACTAAAGAGACCTTAAATAGGTGGAAATAGCTGTCAATACTTGAAGTATTTTATGTTGGTGGAACGCACTAAAAACATTATCTCTAGCGAGTTGAAGGTTCAATTTTCTGGAATAATATCACTGGTAATATACTTGTAATGCGTTAAGGAACTTCCTGTTTCCTTTTTTTCTTTGTAGTATAATTTAATTTGATCAGTGAAAGTTAAATTTACACCATTTTAGTATTTGAATTTACACCGGACCAACGAACCTTATTTAACACAATTTTGGTTTGTATCGATATAGACCATGTATGGTGTTAATTTGGTGTTAAAATGGTCATGAAATTTTGAACAGAGTACTTGATAAAACTCCATGTCACTGGATGTATAACTGAATAAAAAACAAACAGTTATCCAGTTATATTAAAATGTTTTAACTAATTAAAGAGATCATTTTAATTAACTACAAAAACATTTTTTGCAGCATTCGCACGTTGTCAGGCATGATATTCGAGAATTTGAACTCCCTGGAAACGTTAAACTTGCAGAATAACAAATTAATGCACATCACTGAGGACGTAATGGAACCAATACTGGATACGCTACGCGTCGTTGATATAATGGGTAAGTAAACAGAGCCTCGTTCCGTTTTCAATAAAATTGTGTCCGTTTGAGCAAATATCTTCTCCATATCTCTAGTAGTTTAAGAGGTATTGTCTTGAGTACACAGGAGTAATATTGGATGGAAGTTGAGTAAATTTAATATTAAGATGGAGTTTTTTTTTTAACTATAAAAGGAGCTTGGTATAATTTGATTGGGATGTGTAGAAGTGTTCTTTCTCTAATTTAACAGCTAATACTTGACCATGGTTTATAACTCGTCCAAAATAATTAAACCAAACAGTTTAAAACACAATAAGTAATATTAATTACAAATTAATTTTGCAAATGACACTTTAATGATTCTATATCAAAAACTTGATAAACATCTTAACGAAACGCAATAATAACTATTGATTATACAATTTGCTGCTATAAATACCAAAAGAACTTTATATCATACCTCAGCCAACAAAGGAAGGATAATTGGAATTTCCTTCATTCATACACTCTCATTTGATATAATCGTTACTTTATTTAAATTTTCAAAGATCTCATTTGCTCATTTAATTTTCCTTATGTTTGCAACACTGCACCATTGCAATTTCTCATGGACATTTCTTTAATGTTGGTCTATTATGCAGCAAAATACCATTTACATGAAAATTTGCATTGTTTGAATTTTCTCATGTACGTAGTAATAGTATGTGTAATATCCAGGAAAAATTAAACAAGAATGTTTGGAGTTTTTCTCTATTTATAATATTTTTATACAGGGTTTTTACAAATGGTGTTAGCACTTTAATTACAGAACGGTCAATACAATGTTTACATATTCCAAACCTATATTCCTTTATCTAAAATATTTTATACATCCTTATCCGCATCATGTACTTTGTCTTCCGTCCTTTGCTTCACTGGGCGATGGTTTCGAACTTTGCGCTTTAAGCTCCGAATTATTTGCAATAATTAACCAAACAAACCAAACAAACCAAACATATATTAAAGTGTTAAATGTTATTGTAAAATTTTGTTATTACAGAGAAAGTAGTAAGTGTAGATACAAAATGGGACCTAATAAGAATATTGGAAAACCATATCGTATGTTTTCATGTACTCGTAAATACGTATAGGCTAAAACCAGAAGTAACAAAAATATGGGTGAATATTTTAAAACTGTCGATTTTCGGAACCATTAGTTAACCCCCAAAAAAATTGCAAAACGTAATTTTTTTTGTCTTTTTTAGAAAGTTGAACCCAGGGTTTTACTTGGTCATCTCTTATTCTTCTGCGTCTCTCACGTTCTGCTTGTCTTTTAGCTTCGTTGGTCAACTTGTTTCGTGGTTTTGTCATTTTAATTTATTTCCCACTGAAATGAAAAATTTTAAATTGGTTACATTTAAGGGACACGACAATGACGAGCACGGTAATGATGATTTTAAGGTTAGAGTGTTTTACAATGTTTATTCGAAAATGTAATGGAATTTTCAAGTTACCCTTTGCTCCTTTGTATTAATGTTAATATTTTTTATGTTCATAAACTTTAAAATAATACTTTCCCTGACAATGACGGACTTAGACGTAACAAGCCGTTTTCGTTTTCATTCGGCGCACGTCACAACTTTATGGTTTGACATATGCTAGTGGACGTTAGATAGGCAGGATATTTACATATCAGACGAAAACTTCCGGCATTTTCCAAATGTATCGCGTATTTAAATATGAAATTAGACACATTTTAAGTAAGCACGGTAAGCATGGGTGTGAACAAAGTTTAAACGACATTAAAAGAAAAGTTAACATTTTAGAATGTAATTTCTTGCTTGCATTGTATTATTTTGAATTTTCTTCGTCTGTGTTAGACAGTATATTGCAACATTTAATTTGTAAATAAATGTAAGAAAATAATATGTTGTTGTTCTTCGAATGTGAACAAGGCACGGTAATGACGTTTGCGACACAAAAATTAAAATATATTTTTTACTATGCTTGACTAAAATAAGTTAGGAATCAAGTAAAAATAGTTAATTAAACTAGACATCAAGTATTTTATTTTCAGTGGGATATTAACTTTTAAAATAACAAGCCAGAACCGATTAAATTACACTTTTGAAATATTCATCCATATGTTAAATATGTCAAAAAGTTATTATCACAAAATATTAGTCCTATATGGGGCGCGTCTATGCTCAATATTTTATCTAGGGCCAATTATGGATTTATATAGCCGATGTTAGCCCTACATTGGCAGAAAATGATAATTTAATATATCTTGCCAATGTTTATCCAAGGTTGGTCCTATATTGGCTTTCGGATTTCTAAAAGTGATATGTAACGACACACGTTTGTTTCCAAGATGTGTCTATACCAGTAGCGAAGGAACGGTTTTAAGTTGGGGGGTGGCTCAACCGACTACCATTCTTATTGTTTAGCACCAAATGGGTCAAAATAATAAAGGCAATTCTTGCATATTACCATAAGAATAACAAGGGTAATATGTGATTTCTTGTCTTATTAGCAATAAAATTCGTTATTACATTAATAAAGCTCAAGCTGATCATTTTAACACACGATACAAACGATGTTAGCATTTCATCGTAATTAAGAATAACATAGACAGTACACGACTTGTCTTATTGGTAGATTTTTTCAAATAATTTGGAGGGTACATTTTATATCAAGTAACTCTCCCCCTTATTAGTTGGGAGGACATTTCCTGAAAACAAACGTTTGTCGTCACGATCGTGACATATATTTTAGAAATCCTACTTAGTAAGTACTAGGTGGATATCTTTTTTTTCTCAATTTCTCCATAAACTTTTCTAGAATATGATGTAAAACAACTTCCCTGATAGCACAGTTTATTCAAAGAATGTTTTTTAAACCTTCCAGTGAGAATATTCTTAGGATCATGCTATATTTCTTCTAGTCATGTTCTAAGAATGTTTTTTAAACCTTCCAGTGAGAATATTCTTAGGATCATGCTATATTTCTTCTAAGGAGCATGCTTAAAAGAAATATAGAATAATCCTAAGAATATTCTCACTGGCCTATAGGCAGGTTCTTAGAAGGTGCAAAGTTGAGTGGTAAAAATTAATCCACTCTAAACACATGCTTAGAATGTTGAGAAAGTAATTGCTATAGAAAGTTCATTAAGGAATATTCCTGAAACATTCTGTTAAGCATATTCAGTTCAGTTAGGTACCTATATAATAGTAAAATATGCCATAATCTACGTATAAAGGTACCTATACTTAGTTTTAAATACTAAGTAAAAAACACAACCCAAAATATTTTTTTATAGTTATTTGTCAAATTAAAACAATATTCGATAACAAAAATACTTTTACTATAGGTATCTAAATTTTACATAAAATCTTCTATCCAACTTAAATACAATGAAAAATGTTTTTTTTTTTTATGAAGAACTAGGTATTTGGTTTTTTCTTTTATAAAGAATTTTGTTATAAGGAAATGTTTTGTTTTTTTATATTTTATTTTATGTTAAAAATATTTATTAATTTGTATACCGATTTTTTTATATCTCAATTAACATTTTTATGTATAATAATCCTAACTATCTTCAACTTCAATCTAATCTGACTTATCCCACAAAATTTTCCAATTTTACTTTTTATGAAATAATGTATACAACTTATGGTTTAGAGATCAAATTGTTTATTTAATATTTTTAAATAAGTATATATTAATATGTCGCAAAATTTTTTAAGGGGACGACAAATACATTTCACTGTCATATTATGACAGTGAGGCCTATTTGTCGCCTCCTGAAGAATTTTACGAATGTAGAATACAACATATTAGAACGTGGGTATTCCAAAAAAATATTCTTAAAATGTTCTTAGACTGCTTTTTAGGAAGGTTTTAAGAAGCTTCTAAGAATCTAATTGCATCATTAAAAGGGTATCTATTGAATGATTTAAAAGTCCCTAAGAACATTCTTAGCAATAAGGGAAGATTTTAAGAATATTCCATTATTCCGGGTCATATCTTCTAAGAAGATTCTTAGAATCAAATTTTGCTATCAGGGTTCGGGCCAATGCTGATTTCCAATATCGGTTATATAATGTCAAACAACTTCGGGCCAATGTTGGGTTTCAAGCTAGAAAAAATCTTACGAAAGATATATTGGCCCAATATTATTACGAATATTGGGCCAATATCTTTGTGCTACTGGGGTTGTATGATGTCCATCCTTCTTCTCTTAAAGCTAACCCACATATCAATGCACAGTGTGTGAAATTAATTATCTAGCTAGACAAAACCTAATTGACATAAAAAATTATAAAGTTTCTCTGTAAACGGGGAATTTGCGTTCACTGAATCCAAATCTGATATCCAAAATGCAGAAATTAAATTCGTTCATTACAAAATGGCCGGCGCCTTGCAATAAAAAATAAACTTTCGGTTTCGTCGGAAATTGGTCAACTTTCGTTTTTCCAAAGAAACACCCTGTATATTTTTGTATATTTGAAATCTGGAGAAAATTTTGAATCCAAAAGATTCCACATTCCCTACCATTTTGCAATTGACCTTAAATGTTTGTCCAGTTTTATTTTTTAATCCAGAAAGCTGCAATTTGGAGAATAAATTAGTTTTACCACCCAAATTTGCAATTAAATGCATAAATAGTAAATGTTGCTGATCAATTGTTTTTTTAATTAACTCAACTTTTTTAAATACCATACAAATGTTTTTAAAAATCGATATGTTTTCCCCAATCAAAACCCACAAATGTCATAAAAAGTTGTTTAGTGTTTTCCACTAAAATTACACTTATGGAAAACTTAAATTACAACAAAAATTAAGATCATTTTAAAAATCCCGCGATAGTGTAAGTATTGAATTCAAAATTTTCTCCTGATTTGAAATATATAAAAATATGCAGAGTATTTCATTGAGAAAACGAAAGTTGTCATTATTTCCGGGGAACCGGATACCGGGTGGTATCCATTGAAGGTTGAAATAATTATAAATTAACTCTTTATTATTACTACCAAATTTCAACTCTATTCAAAAATTTACTAGTGGCGAAGGAGTGCGTCGGTTTTTGGTTACACCCTGTAGAACAGGCAAATTGGGGCAATAAATAAAGGACATCAGCAATATGTAGTCGGTATAAAACAAAAAAATATTGATAGTGCACCCGATATTGCTCGATTACAATACTTCTTGCTTAAAAAATATTGTCCATATTTAATAACACCAAGTGAATTTCTATATCTATAGCCTGTTGCTGATTATTAATATTATAAATCCGTAATAATAAAAAATAAGTAATATATACCTAGATCCATAGCTGCACAGTTCAAAATTTGATTTAACTTGACACAATGTCAAAATGAAACCACCTTTTTGCAACGCATACACGGCTAAGTATGTTTATAAAAAACTGGCGCCTGCATAGTGCTAAATACACTGTTGCATTACTTAGTACTACTTAGTAAGTAATGGAAATCATAACAGGGAGAACTGAAGAAGCTTATTTAATAAAATTTGTCTTTATTTCAGGTTGTTTTTAAATTACGTTTTGTCTAGCTAGATAATTAATTTAACACACTGTGCAATGGCCTCCTTCTAAACTCTTATTTTTTTTTTAGATAACCCCCTACTGTGCGACTGCGATCTGCAATGGTACAAGAACTGGTTGTCGGGTTTGAAGGACAAGGATGACGAGATGATGCAAAAGAAGCGCACGGTGTGCATGATGCAGCAGGAGCACAGAGAGTACAACTTGCAGAGCTTGCCGTTGGAGAAGATGAGCTGCGTGATCAAGTCGCCGAATTTGATTCCGAACGCCGCGACGGCCTTGACGGCCAGGTTCATGGCCGCCTTTTCCGTGTGCTTTTGGGCAGTGATATACATTTAACACTAGATAAATTTAGTTGTTTGTAATTATTGCAGTATAACACTTTAGAGGAAGTTCGTAGGATTAGTTTTAATGGATATTTTATATTTAAAACGAGTTCTAGAGTTCTAGTGTAGTTGGTTCTATTAAGTTTTCGCGTCTTAGGCATGTAACTTGCTGGTAGTTCTAGTTACGGTTCGAAATAGCTTCTTTGCTTCGTAATTATATTGTCATTGAAACATTCCAGTTTTAGATGCGGTTGAAGTGGGCGCGGTGGCGGGTTTTTAATGGATTTTTTCGCGTTACCATCAGCGAATAATTGTGTCTCTTTCCCAATAAAAACCAACATCGCGTTTATCTAAGCCCTTCTATGCATATCAATTTTAGTGAGAAATAATATGGTCAGATCCACCAACAATGGTTTCTTAATGTGTCCCTTATATTTCTAAATGTCTTTCTCTATCTATCTCTTGATGTTATTCAAACATATAACCGTAGATGTAATTTTGTAGGTGTTTAAGAGTTTCGAAAATTTAATGATGAATCTTTAATTTTATTGTTGAGAATCGCACACCAAATTAAGACATTTAAGTAAGAGTTATATAGGGACGAAGGCCTATACATATCAAGGTGGATTTATAAAAATATCACATATCAAATGTGCCGCATTAAGCCTTGCTGGGCAAACGGCTTGCTCCAGGGATTTACGATTTTGTGAGACAGGGGGACAATCGCATTGTTCTCTTCAAAATACCAAAACCCTCAGACGAAAACCCGTTTCTCACCAAGGAGTTGCATGCTAATTGTAAAGTAAAATATAATTAACATATTAATCCCTATCTTGTGAGCTTTCACCACATATCATTAACTATTAATGTATTATCGTAAGAATTAAATATTATTATACTTATTTATAGGGAAATTTTGTCAATGAAGCACTATTGAGTGTTCAGCTAAATATTGAACAGATTGATCTATCTTCATGCAATTCTTTATCGTGGAAAATTGCTATACACGTACCTAAATATAATTAGAGAGAATTTAGTTTAGTCAATTTGGTAAAAATCATCCCAAATGAAAACCTGAATGCATGAAGAGTTGAATTAAATTTTAAAAATCTAAATTTTGTGATAAGCTGTAACATTGAAAATTGAATATAGAATATTGGTTATATTGGTTATATAAGCAATATTGTTCACAAGGGCTGTACAGTCTAGTAACATAAACATATCAGCATTCTTGATGCGTAGAATTTGTATAAAGGAAGCCACGTTTGGGGCGCACGTTTGACAAAAAAACTGCGCCAGACCATTTCAAGACATATCCGGTTCGGGTCGAACGTAGCTTCGCGTTTCTATGCAAAAATAAATAAAAAAGCAAGAAAAAAATCATGCAATATTTTTCTAAGATTATAGTGTCAGGTCGTTGTCGCATAGAAACGCGAAGGATCGGCCTAACCCTCCCATTTTTTACGATTTACCAAATATATATGTATATGTATTACCTACTCTTATATGCACCATACTCATTAATATGATGATACTCTCTGTATTCATTATTATTAATTAAAACAAAATGGTTGTTGTGTAATGTGTCATAATATATTCAAGTTATTATATTTAATGTTTCCAGAAATGTCATATTCTATATATATGTGAAATAAAAAAAGTACGCTGACACCAACCGATAGTTTCATTTATAAACCTATCAACACCAAAATAAAAGTAATGTGAGTTGCCTACCATCGCTTTTCTCATCTTTAAAGGGTTACCTACCCACTGGGAAAAATAATATTTCTACAATGTTACTGAACGTTACATTTGTTAGCTGTAATGTTACAAAACTCCTTGTGGCAATGTTGCAGGAACATTGCAACAAAGCCTTATGTCCAGCTCAGGAACATTACATTTACAAATAAAATGTTACTTAAATGTATTAATTGCAATGTTACTAAATATTATTTTTGTTAATGTAAGGTTCCTGCAACATTACATTTGTTAGTGTAATGTTACAAAAATCCTTGTGGCAATGTTGCAGGAACATTGCAACAAAGCCTTATGGTTCAGGAACATTACATTTACAAATAAAATGTTGCTTAAATGTATTAATTTCAATGTTACTAAATGTTATTTTTGTTAATGAAAGGTTCCTGCAACGGTGACGGGAGACACGCATCAAGCTCGGCACTGTTCACTTTTAAAGATATAAATGACCAAAACAGCGGCGAGATGCATCGGCAAGTCAGTCTGCAAACAACATTGCAAAAATTATCTTAATGCAATATTTCGGATAAAACATAGTCCAAAACTAAAGTTATAATTATAAATGTAATATTATAGTTACAATCTTGCAAATTAAATGTTTATATAACGCAACATTTCAAAAATCATCTTAATCTAATATTTAAGATGAAACATTGCCCAAAACTTATCAATGTAATTTTATAATTGCAATGTTTCAAAAATCTTGCAAATTAAATGTTTATATTGTTTATATAAACAACATTGCAAAAGTCATCTTATTTCGGATGAAACATTGCCCAAAACTTATCAATGTAATATTATAATTGCAATGTTTCAAAAATCTTGCAAATTAAATGTTTATATTGTTTAACATTGCAAAAATCATATTAATGTATTATTTCGGATGAAACATTACCAATATAATATTATAATTGCAATGTTCCAAAAATCTTGCAAATTAAATGTTTATATTGTTTATATTGCAAAAATCATATTAATGTATTATTTCGGATGAAACATTGCCAAAAACTTATCAATATAATATTATAATTGCAATGTTCCAAAAATCTTGCAAATTAAATGTTTATATTGTTTATATAAAGTAACATTGCAAAAATCATCTTAATGTAATATTTCGGATGAAACATTGCCCAAAACTTATCAATGTAATATTATAATTGCAATGTTTCAAAAATATTCCCAAACATTCCAAAATAAATGTTTCTATTGTATATTTAAAGTAAAATTGCAAACATTTTTCATTTGAAACTTGTGTTAATATTTCAATTGAAACATTAAAAAAAAGTTATGTCTGCCATATTATAATTCTAATGTTTAAAAACTTTTATGCAACATTTTATAGTAAATGTTACAAATATAACATTGTAAAAACTTTCCATGTGAATCTTTAAATAATGTTTCAAATTTAAGGTTGTGGGAAATTATTATATGCAATATTTCAAATGAAACATTTCATTTATGTTAATGCAAGTAGCACAGGAAATATTTTATTTGTAAAGTCGGCAAACATTGCAGCAATATTTTGTAAGGTTTCTTTCCCAGTGGGTAGTTTTACTTATAAAAGAACGTTTTTTCTTAAAAATGACTATGTTAATTTAAATGGTTTATTGGTAGGTTTAATAGACGTGTCAAGATTTACGAATGAAGTATTTGGAAAATTAAAAATTCCGAACACAATCAAATTCTTTGAGGGTTAATAAAATTATTTTTAAAATTCGCACCTTAAATTTATTGTAACTTTTATTTAGTTAATTCTAATGTTACTCTCATCAATAAAGTTTCTCTTATTTTTAAGTTTTAATATCTTAGCGATGACAGTGAAGTGTGACAAAAGAGACATGTGACGAAGGAGACATTTTTCACATTAAAAAATCTATTTTCCAAGTGACACAATAAATGCACATAAAACATTGCATTTATTAAAAAGAAAGAAATTGGTTTACTTTACATAAAAAAGAAAATTAAATACTGCAAATACTTACCGAGAAAATTTGACGAAATATAACCTTTAAAAACACAGGCTGCTTGTTTGTAACGCGCAAAATAACAATAGCGATACCATTGCCTCCAGCAGCGCCATCTTATGCCACAGTAAAAAAATTATTCAAATACATTTTATTACATATTTTATGAATACTTATTTGTTAATTTATTTTAGTTTTAGAATTTTTTATTTTTACTATTGCAATATAATAATAATAATAACAATAATAATAATAATAATAATAATATTAATAATAATAATAATGTTTATTAACAACAAAATTACCAGAATATTAATAGATACAGTAATATAAAAAAATTTTTAACCTTAATTAAGACATATTTTTATATTTAATTGAAAAATTTTCTATTAATTTTTTGTTATTTTAAGTTTTTATTTATAAATCTAGTTTTATATTAGCTGTCTTGATTTATTATGTTTTTAATAAGAAATGTTAGGGACAACTGACCTCGATTTTCAAACGATTTAAATAATTTGAAGAATATTGAACTTAACCTAGAAACCACAGTCTTATTATAATATATAATATAAGACCCAGCTAGAAACATATGTTAAAATTCGTAATTCTTGACACATCGTGACGTCATACGCTTCAAGATCATCAAAGCGTTTTGAAATAGTACAGTACCCAGCTAAGTACAGACCCAGCTAGAAACATATGTTAAAATTCGTAATTCTTGACACATCGTGACGTCATACGCTTCAAGATCATCAAAGCGTTTTGAAATAGTACAGTAGGTACAAAAATTACACTTGTTTACATATGCATTTTGTAAAACGCAAATCTTAAAACGCTTCGATGACTTTGAACAGATGTGTCAAGAATCTTAATCTTCTTAGTGATTTTGTTCACGAGTTCATAATTCATAACTAAAATATGGAGAAAGTAAAGAAGTTTACTTTGTTGTTTAAGATTTTGAAAAAGCCAAAAAATATTTACACAAATAAAGCTTTTTTCTTAGTATTTTATGAACAAAGGTAATTTTTATGAATAATTATTCCATATGTCGAGTTAATTTGAGTAATTCACATAAATATCTAAAGCTTTAAATTAACATTTCCAATTATTCTAAGTTTGTAATCTTTATATAAATAGACAAAAATTATAATATTCTATATGGACTTATCTATTGATAATAAATTTTCGATAATGGTATTTAATTAAATATGCCAATGCTTGCAAAATACATCATTACCTACAGTAAAATCAAATGGCAAAAGCAGCAAAAAAAAGTAAACCTAAAAAAATACCATCGTTTTTCAAGTAAGGTGAATTACAAAATTTAACGTGATTTTACTAAAATTTTGTGTAATATTTTAGATTTCAAAAAATTCTTAAGCCATGGATTAAAAAGTACGACAAATACTTTGCCGGTTGTTTGGCAATAATAGTAACCACATTTATATTCATGATTGTTTTAATCCTTAAAGAAAAAAATTTCGAGAAACCTGAAACACATGTAGAAGACCCCAAAAATAAAAATAACTTAATGTTATTTAATCAACCAGAAAAAGCTATATGCAAAACTTCGAGTTGCGAAGTAAGTTGTGAAAATTCCAGAAGCTTTACTGAGTTTCTGAGTAGTCTGATTACCTTAAAAACCGTAAGTACCTATGAGGATAATATCTTTTAATAAAACATGGTGTGTTTCTTAAAATTTTCGTATTAACTTTCTATATAGAGTGTTGTGGAAAATCCCGTGCTCTGATTGGTTTAATGCTTTCTATAGATATAATTTCTAAAGTAAAGACGCAATTTTCATGAAACACCCCCCGTAGTATTGCTAGTGTGTTGTGAATTGATATATGTGAAGTGTTTACAAACAGTAGGAAACATAAATTATCTTATAAAATCTTGTTCTATTACAGAATATTTTTTAGGACTGCCCCAACATATTAGTTACTTTAAAGTTAGTAAATATAAACTTTGAAGATAATGTTAAAAAAGGTTGGTTAAAAGATATAACACCTCCAGTTAAATCATTATCGATAAACTCTGAATTATTAAACGACATAAAACCAAAAGCCTTCAGTGGACATCCCTTTTCCAAGTTATCAACACTAGAAATACTAAATTCAAATATATTGTATCTTAGAAGGGACATGTTTATTGGTTCAGCCATAGTGGATTTCTCATTCGCCTTAAATTATAAAGGTAGCCGTATTAATGTGGAAAAAAATGTTTTCGGAGCTATAGCCGACACTTTGGCAAACCTACGCTTTACAAAAAGCATATACGATGCCAAAGTTCTTCATAATATAACTGGGAAAAACGTGGATGAAACTCTATTGTCACTGGAGATCTTTGACCTTTCCGACAATTCATTGACTGGCATTGAGGAGTATTCATTTAATAAAACTGTTTTGCTGACATCATTATATATACGAGATAATGGTCTAAAGAGTATTGATCGTTTAGCATTTCGTGGTTTAGATAAATTAAAGCTCCTGTCAATGACTTCCAATGATATATCGGTTTTATATGAAGGTGTTTTTCAACATTTTAACAAAGATGCTAAAATATACATTGACGAAAACAAGTTTGATTGTAACTGTAATATGGTTTGGTTTAGAGATTATTTTACGCAGCATGTAAATGACTACTTTGCTGAAACAAAGTTTAAATGTTTTTATCAAGAGAATGAAGATTATAAAAACGTACATTTTTGTGATGACCCATTTGAACCAGTAACAACTACAACAAAGAAGGAAATTATTTCTACGACAAGCATTTCTATCCCTATAACTTCACCAACACCTACAAAAAACCTAAAAGAAATCGAATGTAAACAAGCAGTTTCATCTTCATCCGTGGAATTTGATTCTAAAGAATTTTCTCATCAGGACTTTATCACCGATGGTATTCTTACTTTTAAGCGTCTACACTATAAAGAAGACTTTTTCTATGAAATAGTATTGGATGAAATAAAACATGAGAATTATCACCTTATAGTTTCAAATGAGGGTTCCTTAAATTGCCTTACAGACTTAAAGAGCGATATAATCTTGCAAAATTTAAGCTACGGAACACCATATACTTTTTGTTTTTTGAAGAAAGAAGAAACTAAAACTAAAATAGATGATTGCGTATCATTCAAAACTCAGCTACAATGGAAGGATCAAGCGTTTCTGAAGAACAAACACAAAGCTGCAGTTATAACATCAGCAGTATGTAGCATGATATTTACCATTGCTTTAACATGCACATCTGTATTTTATATTGTCAGGCAAAATCCCAAGTTGATTAAAGCTAACAAGAGGGTTATAATGGTTGAAAAATCCAAGTTCGATGCCCTACTAATGCCTAAAGAGGTTAGAAGTAGTAATATTACTGAGCTAACAAGGATGAAAAGAAACCATAGAAATGTCACACCGCCTTTGCCACCAAACCACCCTTGTAGAGAATAAATAAAATATTTTAAAGTTTTCGTGTTTTTTTAATACAAATACCTAGAAATATAAAACTGCTAAATATTTAGCATAAATTACTTAAAATTTGAATAAAAACTAAAACTGATTTTTCTTTTAGAGTAAACTAAGTGAAAATTTCAAAATAAACATAGCACAAAAAGAATTTCAATTCGAATTTAAACAAAATGATTATGAAGTATATGTGGAACTGGAAAAACCGTGTATGGATTTCTACGTGTATTTCAAGAACCTTCAAGAAATACAATGTTACGATACCAAATTTATATCTTTAAGAATACTAAAATATGGTACAACATACACCACATGCCTGTTGAACAATGAAAACAAAACAGATATAGCAGTGGAGCAATGTGTGGCAGTAACCACAAAAGAAGATATTTCAGAACAAACATGGTTAACTTTGCACTACAAAATATGTTTTGTTTTGAGTATAGTGATTGGTCATTTATTTTCAATAATTATTGCCATGTTCATAACGTATTATGTCATAAGAAGAAACCCTGAGCTAATAAAGGGAAATAAAAAGGTTATAGTTGTTAAAAGTAGAAAGGAAGAACGAAAAGAAGATGAAGATTCCAATAGTTATATTACACCTTTAGCTACATCTATAATTTCTTATAATAAACAAGATAATAATGAATATTATCCAGGAGTTTCCATAGTTTCTTCAAGATTAAACAGTGAACTTAATATAAATGAGGAATCAGTATATGAAAATGATTCTGAATATATTTGATCATATAAGTTCTTTTATATGAAGTTATGTGATATTTAGGTTGTAATAAATAAAATTGCCAATATATTATTATCTATATTTTTTGTAATTTACAATTTTTTATAAAAAGTATTGTATTTAGTCCTGATTAAATAAATGGTATCGTATCTTTTGATCAATTTTTGCACATGTGGTTATAGATTACCTGTTAATAAAACATTTTTTAGTTTAATTATCTGCGTCCATTAAATTCGCACGGTAGCATAAATATTAAAAATGGTAGGACAATTTCGCACAGTGAGATAATTTTAAAAAATTGCATGAAATTTTTGCAAATAGTGGGAAAAATTAGCACACAAAATTCTTCAATTTTTTTTTTTTAATTTTCACTGTGTGGTTTCCGAGTAAAAAATTATTT
Source organism: Brassicogethes aeneus (assembly GCA_921294245.1). Taxonomy (NCBI): domain Eukaryota; kingdom Metazoa; phylum Arthropoda; class Insecta; order Coleoptera; family Nitidulidae; genus Brassicogethes; species Brassicogethes aeneus. The sequence continues at coordinate 56,650,138 of OV121135.1, forward strand.
AACTTGCTAAGACTACACGGGATATTACCGTTCTACAGGTGGGTGAATATATTGAGATGTCCCCCAAGTGAAAATGATTATTATTTATTTTTGGTTGTTTCACTGTTAGTCTAGAATGGGGTTTTTGGGAAGCCACCAGGTCTAGTAATAACATTACATAGGTGGTTCTGCACTAAGCAAATTAATGAACTTAAACTTTTGAATTATAAAACAGCAACACTCTCATCTGCATATAAATTCTAACTGACTTTCAGGAATCACATGCATCTATAATGTCGTACACAGAGGTTTTTGCTTATTTAAACTGATTAAAGCGCCATCCGTTGCATAAAATTTAAAGCAAAAACAGATTCACGGAGGATAGAATCAATTTTTGTAACACCTACATAAATGATTATAAAAAGCATTTCTTTTAATTTTTAATAAAATTTTATATTTGATTCAATTGCTTTGGATGTGTTTAATTTACTAAGTGAACTGATATTTTTAGTATGCTTTTACTACTTTAGATATTTGAAAACATATAGGTTAACCTAAAAGAAGTAAGAGTCACAGAGGATAGGATTTAGACTATTAAAACATTATAAAAAATAATTAATTGCGGTTAAAAATCTGGAACCTGAGCTGTAATATCTACTTAATTATGAAAGATCAAAACACAATAAAAATGTAGGTCAAACTCATTTAGTTTTATTAAATATCAAGGGGTACCTTTGGGGGACATTTCGTGAGATTCACCCAGGAGTAAAATATTCAACAAAAAATGATTATAATACAAGCGAATCAAAAATTGCTACAAAATCTTGTAAATTTCATTCAAATCGGACAAAAATTGTTCGTGTTACATCAGTTTGAATTTTAAAAAATGTCTAATTTTGGATAAAACATGATTTATAAAGGGACAAACTTTATGAATGTGTATATTTACCAATGATCCTTGGTTACAGTATTTAGATGTAATTTGAGAACTAAATAGTTTTCATATTTACTGTAACCCACAATTACAATATTTATTTTGTGCAACCCTGTATAATCATTAAATACTGAATATAAATTTGTCATATAGGTGCACATGCATTGAAGTAAATCATATCGTTAATTAACACATAATCCAGCTAATAAATTTTGGCATGCAATTTCAAAATAAAATTTTGTTAGTGCCTCATTAACAAAATGCCGTGCGTTGTTGATAAATCTAAATGGCCTGTAACACAGACTCTGAGCCACAATAAAATCCTCTTTACTGTGGTTTATAGTTGTTTAAACGTTTATTTCGGTCTTAATCAGATTTTCAAAAACTTCAACTGGTTATAAAGTGTGTTCAAGGAGCTCACAGGGTCGGACCACAAGATTTAGTGTGTTTATTACACATATCAACGAAATTTTTAAACAGAAGCCAGACCATATTTCTGCTGTCCCAATAGATATTCTTTTGGGTATCTACATCTTTAAGAAATCGTTAGATACAATTTAATTTATAGTATCGATCATAAATTTTTAGGAAGAAGAATATTAATAATATTCAAAACAAAACAAACATTTATGGGTGAATAAAACTAAATGAGTTTTAACTACACTTTTATTGTGTTTTGATCTTTCATAATTAAGTATGTAGATATTACAGCTCAGGTTCCAGATTTTTAACCGCAATTAATTATTTTTTACAATGTTTTAAAAGTCTAAAACCTATCCTCCGTGACTGTTACTCTTTCTATGTTATCCTATATGTTTTCAAATATCTGAGGTAGTAAAAGCTTACTAAAAATATCAGTTCAATAAGTAAATTAAACACATCCAAAGTAATCGAATCAAATATAAAATATTATTAAAAATTAAAACAAATCATTTTTTAACCATTTATGTAGGTGTTACAAAAATTGATTCTATTCCCTGTGAATCTGTTTTTGCTTTAAATTTTATTCAACGGATGGCGCTTTAATTATTTTAAATAAGCAAAAACCTCTGTTTACGACATTATAGATTCATGTGATTCCTGAAGGTCTGTTAGAATTTATATGCAGATGAGAATGTTGCTGTTTTATAATTCAAAAGTTTAAGTTCACTAATTTGCTATTTAAAACCTATCCACCGTGAAGTGTAATATCTCAGTAAGTACATTTTTATAAATATGTTAATAATAATAATAATAATAATAATAATAATAATAATAATATCTTTATTGCCCAACAGAAAAGGTATTCCAAATACAGGACAATTATAATAATATTATAATAATACCGAATATAATATATAATATATTATAAACAAATACTAAAGTAAATATAAATTCAAAATAAGTTTAGCTAACTTCAAACTAATTTATGGCCAACGTTGTAATATTTTCAATAGTGGCAACTGCAATATCACATTCATTGCATATTTTATTGAAGTTACCACTCATGACAAATACTGGAGATTTCAAAAGAACATTGGTTCTGGCATATGTATTACAGAAAGTTAAAGTAGATCTAGCATTAATTCGTGGTACGTGAATGTTAAAGAGTGATATCAAAAAGGTACTGTCTATTTCATTACTGAACAGCCTGTACAGAAATTTAATACTTAATAAAAATCTTCCACATTGCAAGGACCCATGGGCGCCGCTACATAGGGGCAGGGGGGGGCCCGGGCCCCCCCCTGGAAATTCATACCCAGAAATTCCGGTACTTCATAATTTGACGGTAAGTGCTGATCGTTATCATTTGTTCATTATTTTTTAGATAATTTAAGATTTGTGCCGTCTTAATGAACACTAGTGTTGTTACAGTTATAAAATGAATGAAATGGCTGGATGTTCAAAGAAATCAGAAGCACAGTTTACTGATTCCGTTTATAATCATATGGCGAAGAAACCAGAAGCCACAGATCATTATGTTCATATTCCAAAGATCTTCGATGGAATCTTATATACGTGCAATAAGGTTCATATCAATTTTGATTTGGAATCCAAGGGGTTTTAGCTTAAATAAAACTTAAAAATTGAAATAATCCGGACACTGTTCTTGGAAAATTTATGAAATAAATATTAAAAAAATAGAGGATTTATTTATGGATTCAGGATTTAAATCCTTTTTTGCAAGTGGATTTAGGATTTATGATTTAAATCCAGATAACGTAATGGATTTATGATTGAGGAATTAGATCCAGTTTATGGTTTATGGTGTGGATTTATGGATTTAGATTTAAATCCTTTTTGCCGGATCTTGCCCATCCCTGAGTAAGACACGTTCTTGGCTGACATATTTCTATATACGAACTATATATGTTGAAAAAGTCGACTATAGAAGAGATTTATTCATAAGCCTAGTGAATTGATAAACAAATGGTGCTAATAATTGTGTAAAATTTACAAATATACATACAGGGTGTCCCAAATGTCAACGATATCCTTTGAAGGACTCATAGGTCAGCTCATGACTAATCAGAATATCAAAACATGACCTTGGTAAAAAATCATTAGTTTTTAAGATATTAGCATTTTTATGAATTTTGTGAAACTTGACACAAAAACCCTGAATAGGACTGCTATTAATTACAATTCAAAATTAAATTAATAGCAGATTTTGTAGCTGTGGCACTCGAAAAACTAATCTAAGGTGTCAAGTTTTACAAAATTCATAAAATGTCAAAAACTAACGATTTTTTACTAAGGTCATATTTTGATTTTCTGCTTTGTCATGAGTTGGTCTATCAGTCCTCCAAAGGATCTCGTTGACTTTTGGGACACCCTGTATAAAGATGATATTTTATTTGACTTAAGTTTAATGTGAACTTCTACAGTACAACTTAATTATAAATAACATCTATCAAAATTGTAAAAAACTTTAAGGGCCCCCCCCTAGACGAATTCCTTCCGGCGCCCATGCAAGGACCTAACATTAAATCTATTCAACAATAAAATATATTGAGTACCTCTAGCAGGATAAATATTGTCAAGCCTAAAAGCTAAAATTTTCAAAAATCGCCTTTGTACTCTTTCTAATTGATCAGTTTAGGCATTATAACATGGATACCAAACAAGAAAGCAGTACTCTAGCCTGGTACGAACCAATGAATAATACAAAACTTTCAATGCACCCTCACAATTCATTGATTGAGTATTTCTATTTATAAAACCAACCATTTTAAGAGCAGATTTTACAATACTAGTGATGCGGTCTGAAAATGATAGTTTGGTATCAAAATATACTCCCAAGTCTCTGGTACCTGTACACCTTGATATGGAATCGTCATTAATTGTGTACTCAAAAATAATTTTATAATATAATATTTTTTTAGAGTAATGGTACACACCTTACATTTACCGATATTCAAAAAAAGTCTATTGAGGATACACCATTAATTTATTAAGTTTAGCTGATTTTGTAGGTATACACAGTCTGATGCATCTGAAACATCAACGAACAATTTCAAGTCATCAGCAAAAATCAAATGTTGACACTTTACAAAATTGGAAATATCATTGATAAAAAGGACAAATAATAGTGGACCCAGGTTAGAACCCTGAAGTACTCCAGAGCCTGGACTAAAACTATCGGAACCAAAACCATTGTAGGTCACAAATAATTGACGATTAACAAGATTGGAGTGAAATAAATTTAAAAGTTGATTGCTGAATCCAAATGATCTCAGCTTCATTAACAAGACTGTATGATCAACCCAATCGAAGGCCTTCGAAAAGTCAGTATATAATACATCTACCTGTTTATAAATATCCATTTTTTGAGCCACAAATTGAGTAAATTCTGATAGGTTCGTAACTGTGGAACGTTTATGCATAAAACCATGTTGCGTGGGGGTAATATAGTTTTTAACGCTGTTATAGATATGACTGTAGACGTTATGTATGTACAATTGTATTTTTAAAAAATATTAAGGTGTCAAAAGATACAATAACTTATTTCAAATATACAAAGGAATGTTAAAAAAAAAACATACTCTAATATTCAAAATGTATGATTTCTTAAAATTCTTGCATTAGTGCAGAACCACTTAGTTTATGTTATTACTAGACCTGGTGGCTTCCCAAAAACCCCATTCTAGACTAACAGTGAAACAACCAAAAATAAAAAATAATTTTTCTTCTTTGGTTTAATTTTAATTAATAAAAATGTAGTAAAGTCGTAATTTCCCTAGGTCCCTAAATGAAAGCAATAAACATAATTTAAGTGCGGTCCTGCGCTGGAAAACTATTGTGTACGAATCGGTAATAAATGGGAAATATCAAACTTTTCTCGTTTCACGGCGAAAGATCTATTTCGGGAATGCCAAACTTTTATAAAGATGTACGCTGAGAATCCACAATTTTGTTTGATCCCGCGGTCTCTTTGAACACGGTCAGTGAAAACCACATACATCATCAACAACAACAAAATGGATGAGCTCAGCAAGGAACAAATCGCTTGTAAGTGAAGTGCTTAAGTGTGGAAAAAAGCCTAATAAAAATAAAAATTTAACAAATTAAAACTTTTTTAGTGTTGAAAAATGCTTTCGACACTTTCGACGTGGAAAAGAAGGGCAGCATTGGTACCGTCATGATTGGTACCATCTTGACCATGTTGGGAATCCACACCACCGACACTATTTTGGCTGACATCATCAAAGAAGTAGATGAGGATGGTAAGTTAACCCTAACAACTTTTACCTAAGGTTCTAAAAATTTTTTTTCCAAAGGTTCCGGTGAATTGGAGTTCGAGGAGTTCATCATCCTTGCCTCCAAATTCATGATTGAGGAAGATGCCGAAGCCATGCAACAAGAGTTGAAAGAAGCATTCCGTCTATATGACAAAGAAGGTGAGTACTAGGGTGATTCATTTCCGCAAAGTTTTTGTTTTCTTCGGTGCTCAAGCAAAATATTAATCTGCATATAGAAAAAAAAATTCTCAACAAGTTTGAGCTCTTAATATAAATTTTAAGTACTTACTATTTAAATTTAAAGTTTTACCGTTTAAAATGCATGTAAAAAATATATATTTTTTTTCAAATTTCTAATGCTTACCCACCTTTGACAATATTGCAAATCGATTTAATACACCTTATGGGGAATTACACGCTCTTTAAAATTGCTTTTGAGTTTTTTTTTGTAACTCACATTGGTTCACCAGCAGGAGTCATCAAAGGACAGTTTTTGAAAAAAATCGTTTTTTTTTAAATTTTTTCTAAAAAACCGCAAAAAGTAGGGAGAAAAAAGGGCTGAATCATAAAAAAAAGTTATCCAACCAATATTTAATGAATTTACAGCCATTTTTATAACTGAAAACGTAAGAAATTGATAATTACCAACTCCTAATGTTATTTAGATTGATTTTGTCTATTTATTATCATTATATTTCCCTACACTAAGAAGTTTTTTAAAATTATTGATTTCTCACTTATAATGAATAAGAAAACAACAGATAAATTCATAAAAAACAATAAGAAAATTGTAACGTGGATTTTGCAATTTTTCAACATTTCTGTCATATAGCAAGAAATATAAATGAAGATTATTTAATTTTTTGAAGCGAAATTTGGAATATGTTACATAACCTTCTGTATAATTCGATTAAAGTTTTGTTGTTTTTTTATGAATTTATGTGTTGTTTTCATATTCATTATGAGTGAGAAATCATAATAATTTTAAAAAAGTTCTTAGTGTAGGGAAATATAATGATAATAAATAGAAAAAATCAATCTAAATAACATTATGGGTTGGTATTTATCAATTTCTTACGTTTTCAGTTATAAAAATGGCAGTAAATTCATTAAATATTGGTTGGATAACTTTTTTTTTATGAATCAGCCCTTTTTTCTTACTACATTTGGCGATTTGCTCGAAAAAATAAAAAAAAAAAACGATTTTTTTCAAAAACTGTCCTTTGACGACTCCTACTGGTGAACCAATGCTAGTTACAAAAAAAACTCAAAAGCAATTTTAAAGAGCGTGAAATTCCCCATAAGGTGTATTAAACCGATTTGCAATATTGTCAAAGATGGGTAAGCATTAGAAATTTGAAAAAAGTATATATTTTTTACATGCATTTTAAACGGTAAAACTTTAAATTTAAATAGTAAGTGCTTAAAATTAATATTTAGAGCTCAAACTTGGTGAGAATGTTTTTTCCTATATGCAGATTAATATTTGTAGTGCTTGAGCACCGAAAACAAACAAAAACTTTGCGGAAATGAATCACCCTGGTGAGTACTTTATTTAAAACAACTTTAGAAAACTACATACATATTTTTGTCACACTTTGACACTATGTTTTTATAGGTAATGGTTACATTTCCACAAAGACCCTTAAAGAAATCTTGAAAGAACTTGATGATAAACTAACAAATATCGAATTGGATGGTATTGTTGCTGAAATTGATACTGACGGATCCGGAACTGTAGACTTCGATGGTAAATATTAAGTTTTAAAAAATAACATATTTGGTTTAAATACTATTTCTCTTTTACAGAATTCATGGAGGTCATGACAGGAGGAGACGATTAAACCATAGAAAATTACCTAAATAAATTTTATATAAATTAAAATAAATATTTTTTCCTTTTTAATATGTATTATTTCCCCTTATAATTGTATAAAGATTATTTTTTTATTAGAAATTAGGTAAATGCTCTCCTGTGATATATTTTTAGTTAAATAAACTGCATTTTGAAAAACTTGTGTATGCTTTCTTAATAAACAATTATTTACTTTACTTTAAAGTATTTATGACGTAAATGTATAATAAATATACGATTTTATATTTTTATAAACTATAAAACCTCGCTTACTTAAATACCTTCATAAATATTTTTTTAAACTTATCCACCTACATGCATACATAAATATATTATAAATATAAAATGAGGAGATACGCTTGAAATATATTTAAACGAAAAAATCCATTTATGATTTATGTTTTGTTTACATATGGTGATCTATTCTCTCAAAATATTGACGTTATATATAGCCTTGAAAATTATTTATTAAAAATTTCTTTTAGAATGTAAAAGAATGTTAGGTACATTTAATGCAATATTATTATTGGTATTGGGTAGACATTTTCCAAATAAGTATACGATTTTTTTAAAACAGTCTGAAAACTTTAATTTTAACATTTTAACTTACTATAATTAAATCTATTATGTGGAATGTTTAAAATTTGATTTTAATCAATTTTAATTATTACAAAATCAGGGTTATTACCACACAAAACTTGTGTGTCTACAAAATAATTTAAGTTTTAATATACTTTTACAATATTTTTATAATTTAACCAGTATAAAAATAAAAATAAAAATGCCGCTACAAATCCAATTAAATTAAAATTTGTACAGAATGAAGACTATAAATACTACTATATGGGTGAATCTCACGAAATGTCCCCCGATGGTGTTACCCCGCGATATATAATAAAACTAAATGAGTTTGACCTACACTTTTATTGTGTTTTCATCTTTCATAATTAAGTAGATATTACAGCTCAGGTTCCAGATTTTTAACCGCAATTAATTATTTTTTACAATGTTTTAAAAGTCTAAAACTTATCCTCCGTGACTGTTACTCTTTCTAGGTTAACCTATATGTTTTCAAATATCTAAGGTAGTAAAAGGATACTAAAAATATCAGTTCACTAAGTAAATTAAACACATCCAAAGCAATCGAATCAAATATAAAATATTATTAAAAATTAAAAGAAATAACTTTTATATCCATTTATTCTATCCTCCGTGAATCTGATTTTTTGCTCTCAATTTTATGTAACGGATGGCGCTTTAATCATTTTAAATACCTAAGCAAAAACTTCTGTTTACGACATTATAGTTGCATGTGATTCTTGAAGGTCAGTTAGAATTTATATGCAGATGGGAGTGTTGCTGTTCATTAATTTGCTATTTAAAACCCATCCACCTCAGTAAGTAGATTTTTTTTTAAATTTTTTTATGTATGTACAATTGTATTTTTAAAAAATATTAAGGTGTCAAAAGATGCAATAACTTATTTCAAATATATAAAGGGACGTTTAAAAAAACATATGAAATCCTAACCTCCGTGAAACTATCTTCCGTGAATCTCTAATATTCAAAATGTTTGATTTCTTAAAATTCTTGCATGCATTAGTGCAGAACCACTTATGTTATGTTATTACTAGACCTGGTGGCTTCCCAAAAACCCCATTCTAGACTAACAGTGAAACAACCAAAAATAAAAAATAACCATTTTCACTTGGGGGACATCTCAATATATTCATCTATATATTTTAAATAGTTTTTAATAATATATTATATATCAAGTTTGATAAACGCCATTTTAGTCACGACAAAAACTTAATATTATCTAAATAATGATTTAAATGAAATATTTGCATAGGAAGACATACTTTAAAGTATTAAAATAATTTCAAAATATGATTATGTTAAGAAAATATTTTATCCTTTTTTTATTACTTTAATTGCAAAATATTACCACAAAATGTTGAAAATTCTTACACGGGAAATGTTAAAGGTACAAAAAGTGACAGTTGTATTTATTGGAATTCCCGTTAGAATTTCTAACTTGGGAATCTACCGGCGTAAAAATCTTAAATTTTTCTGTGTAAATCAAAATTTATCCCTTAAAAATAGACTAACAATCGATATAAAAGCAGTTTTTCACATTAAAAGAGAAGAGAATGTTTTATGGGCACTGTACGCAAAATTTTAAATGCTTTATCAGTTAATTCTACTGAAATCCACTACAACGGCGAAATCAAAAATACAAATCAAACGTTTATATAATCTCTTTAAATATTGGAGACAAGAAACTATTTAATAATTTTGTATTGAGATTTGGAAAAACTTTATATTATTATACACCGCCGTACAATATTGAAAATACATTAAATAACATAGGAAGAGTGGTTCCATCTATCGCGTTTTGCTAGAAATCAGCAAAGAAAATGTTAACTTACAGGTCACTGCAGTGAATGTATTCTATAGTAAATTTAAAAGGAAACGACGTACACGTCATCGATGACGTTATAATTTTGCCCACTGCTACCAACACTAAATGTATAAAACGGAGTCTGTAATTGAATATTTTAATGCATTTTAAACATCTTTAGTTGGCAGCAATTGCAATGTTGTCATGTTTAGATTAAAATCTTGCTTAATAAAATGACGCATAAAAAAAGAAATTGACGTTTTAGAATTTTGAAGCTGTCATTTGTGTTTTTGAATATTTCGTTTAATTCTTGTATAATTTCGTTTATTTTGTTTGTTGTTTGTGTTATTTTATATCGTTTAAGTTTTCATTGCCGTTTTTTGTGTTTGTTATATATCGTTTTTTTGTTTTTCCTATATTTAAAATGCCGAAGCATGTAAAGAGTCGGAGTCAAGAGTTAGTATCACCTACCTTTGTTACCTTTAACAGGGAAAAATAGGATTATTATTAATTATATATTAGAATATTTAACAAAATAGATGTTGGATCCATAAAATAATAATATATACCAGAGACTGACTTTAGATGGCAAAATTTCTGTGGTTTATAGCTGAAAATGTGTTTAAAAATGGCTAAAAACATACTTTTGGCGGTGCATCCATATAAGTTATAAAACTATGACTTTTGACATTTTGGTATTCTAAGGTCCCAAATCTAGGGACCCTATGGTATTATTCAAGTAAACGCCATCTATCACCCTGTAGTTGCACTACTACTTTCACTTGATGCAATGATTTTAGCATTACATTGACAACCGTGCCCGATCAGCTGATTGATGACCTGTTCGTCGTTTCCTTTTAAATTTACTATACATGTAGCATACATTCATGTACATAACCTATACTATAACATGTTAAACTTCAAACCTGACATAATGTCGCAACCTCGATAATTTTTAATGTTAGTACAAAATTATTAAATGTTTAGAAAAATAATGTATATAACACCACGGCAAAGAAAGCATATTAAGTGCCTTGCTGGGATCTGCAGCTTTGGCTTTAAATAAGCACTTTTTTATGGATTTTGGCCGCTTTTTTATCATCCCAGTTCATAATGCAAAGTCCAGACAAAGACCGACAAATTCTCAATTATCTTCTTTAAATAAAATAAAAAAAATAAAGATTTCCCATTATCACAAGATATTTTCTGAAACCTAAAATATTGTATTGTCTTACATCATTGTTCTGAAACCGTTTAATCTAAAAATACAGGAGGGATTTTTTGCCACACTACGGTGTTTGTTTCCCGGTTAAGTATAGCCTTTCCCGCACCAAACACACGACAATTTACTACGGGTTAAAAAATTTAATTCGATTGTGCTTTACGCTTGGCCTGCGGCCAGAAAACAGAAAGCGGGTATAAAATTCGCGGGGACGAATCACGTGGCCCTTTCCGTACAGCCTCGGTCATACCGAGATGCTGGCATTGTTTATATTATATGATCGTAATGCAGGCTCGGAATCAGATAAAAATAGTGTTTACATTTTAATAAATTTTCAACTTTATATCCCGATTTTATACGTTTTTACGCATAAACTACATTTAACAACTTTATTTAATTCACTACCTGATTTAAATTATTTTGTCTACTTCTACCTTTAAATCGCCCATTATGGCTTAAGCTAAATTTACCTAATGCTTAATTGTCATAGTTACAATTATGTCAACAATTGTAACTTTAAAGGTCAAAAAATAAGGGTACATTTTGTTTAAATTAACCTTAATTACAAAAATGACACAATCAACAATAATTAAGTAAAGTCAAATTTACAATTTGCATTGTATCATTGTGTCAATTTTGTAATTCATACAAAATGTCCCCCTATTTTTTGACATAATCTTATCAGTTTATATATACCATATAAAAAAATTATACATTAAAATGTATAGGTATACCTAAAACTAGCAGGTCCTTTTAGTTCTGATTTTAATATTCTTGTTTCTCTTTTTTTTTAACGGTAGAACATTACTCACATAACAAACGTAATTACTACGTTTTACAACCATAATTAAAAAGATTTGAATATAAATTATCTTAAAATAAGGTTAGACGTCAAAAACGGATGTCTAGTGATGGATAAGTTAAAATTATTTTAACTTTCTCGTACGTACACAGTTGAAACTAATTTTCACTGTAAAAAACTGCTTCTATATCGGAATTAAACGGTTGTTAGTCCATTTTCAAGGAATAAATTTCGTACGGTTACTATTTTTTGTATAAACGCTCCATACAAATATTTAAGTTAAGCCATTTTTAGATAATAATAAGTATTTGTCGTAGAAAATGGTATATTAAAGAACTAATATCATAAGACGTCATTTTATCGCACGCGGACAATTTATAAAATGTAATGGACGAGTGAGACAAAAGGTCTTATGACATGAGTTCTTTATGCTATTTTATCTATTTTGCAAAAATTCTATAAAAAAATTAATTTTATACCTTAAATTTAATTTGGTCGAATTTTACTTTAGATAGTTGGTATCACAGTCATTGGTTTCACAGTTAAGGTCAAAATCGATTCGTCATGCTTTCCTTAATTTACTTATTTACAGTAAGCGGCTGTTAATGTTAAAGAAGAAAAAAAGGGTTTTTTTTGGTGTTAAACTAAATTTATTTCCAGAAAAGTCTCGTTAGTATTAGAAAAATCATAAAAATATTATAACCAATATGTAATATGCTGTTTAAAGTATAGCCAACCTAAAAATCAAAATTTTTGGCGGGATAAAGTATCTCATTACAGCACCGAAAGCGGTGTTATAATGAAGTCATTATGAACGCAAAATAGATTAAGTATAGTATGCAAATCTTTTTTAAAGTTTTCTAGACACTCACTTAATTAAATTAAATTCGTGACTAAAACGACGTGTATCAAACTTGATACATAATATACTATTGTAAGTAAACACTGGATTTAATACTATATTATGTATCAAGTTTGATAAACGCCATTTTATACACGAATTTAATTTAGGCACGAGCGAGCTTGCGAGCGAGTGCTTAAATTAATGAGTTTATAGAAAAGTTTATAAACGAGGAGCATACTATATTTTTTCTACTACAAATATTTATTATTATCTTAAAATGATTTAAATCAAAAATTTGTATAGAGCGCCATCTATGAAACAATAGTGGAATCTGTGTGTCACCGTCAAATGTCAAATTTTTTATTTTATAGACAGATTATAAAGGTTATAAATCGAATTGTATTTCTTGTATATTCATATAAACTTTTTAAATGTTGGCGTTGGGAAACTATTAATTACTTTTGTATTTTTGTATTGAGATAATAAAATAATTTTCACATTTAGTATTATTTTACAAGAAATGCACTTTATTTTAACGATTGTATGATATTTGACAACTGTCAACTAACTTAAAACTAACTTAAGCCCGTGACTAAAAACCTGTTGCTAACTTCAGCCCGTGACTAAAGCGCCATAAAGCCACAACTTCCCAATGTGTATTTAAAAGGTCACTTAGTGTCATGGAAACATGTACGAAAAAGGGCGTTTTAAAGATGGGAGTGTCATGGAAACATGTACGAAAAAGGGCGTTTTAAAGATGGGAGTAGAAAAAAGAGTATATTAACAAAGAAAAAGTATGTAAAGTTAAAAAAAATACTGATGAAGCCAATAATTATTGTACTTACTACAGTTCAATTTGTAGAAATAAATAACAAGATTTTTTTAAATAGGTAAATATATATTTTTGTATTACAGTAATATTACTTTTTAATTATTTTAAATTCCCTTAGAGCACATTTTATTTTTGTGAAATCTTAACTGCTTTGTATTGACTCTTTTAATACTTTTAATGTTATTTGACAATTTTGAATAAAATATAAACACATTTAAAGCATATTTATAGTTTAGGACCTAACAAATGTCCTATAATGACCATGACTCATGGTCATGCATTCCTATGGATAAATGATCCTTTATGTAAGTTTATCAAATATTAATTAAAATAAAACTACAATTTGCTCCTAGATTTCGTTTCGATAAAATCTAAAAAGAAGTTATAATGACATAATTTTAATTTATACCACCTATTGATTAGTGATTAATATTATTTTTTACAATATTACAACAAGAATTAAATAAAAAAAGCTTCAAAAATATATTCAATCAAATTCCTTTCAGTCACTACATAATTAAGGCATTGTTCACTAAAAAGAGTTAAAACTAACATAGAGCCTAATAATTTACTTTTAATAAACTTGCATAACGGACCTGCTTCAAAAAATTGTCGTTCGTAATTAATAATTCTAATTAACCGCTAAAATTGAGAATAGTTTAGACTCCTCTATTTTAAGAATGCACCTATTTAATAAATGTGAACATGTAACTTAATTTCACTTCATTAAATCAGTTTTAATTGCTGATAGTGCCACATACTCTACGTATAACCAGGTCAAAATGGCTGTTAGTTAACTTTTTACTTAGAAGAAAGAGTTAAGTTTAATTGTTTATTTTTTGGTTTCAGGAGGAACTCAACAAGGAGCAAATTGCATGTAAGAATTTTTTTGTACATTAGATTTTTTGCAAAATAAGTTTATTTCATTTTAGTATTAAAAAATGCCTTCGATACCTTCGACGTTGAGAAAAAAGGAAGCATAGGCACCGTGATGATTGGTACAATTTTAAGTATGCTTGGAGTTCAAACTACAGAATCAATATTAGCAGACATTATCGCAGAAGTAGATGAAGATGGTACTTTTAAGTCGAAATTTTTTTTATTGAATAAACACAATTTTAATTTTAAGGATCTGGTGAGTTGGAGTTTGAAGAATTCATTACTTTGGCTGCTAGGTTTATGGTTGAGGAAGATGCAGAAGCCATGCAGCAAGAGTTAAAGGAAGCCTTTAGGTTGTATGACAAAGAAGGTGTGTATAAAATTGATTTTAAATAACATATGTAGCTCTACAAAATTTAACTAAATTTATTGTTAAAATCAGACTAAACTTTTTGAAGTTTTTTATACACATAAGAATTGCTGCATCAAGTCAGGTTTTTAAGAAATTCTAGATCTCTTCCTCTTTAAATAGTTTCCTTAATGGAGGGAGTAGTACTCCCTAATCAATTAAAAATAGTTTTTAATATTATTTGTTATTTTTAGGAAATGGATATATCACCACCAAAACCCTTAAGGAAATTTTACAGGAACTAGACGATAAATTAACCAATGATGAACTGGAGATGATGATTCAAGAAATTGATTCCGATGGTTCTGGAACGGTTGATTTCGATGGCAAGTATTTTATACAGGGTGTTACCTAATAAATTGTCATCCCATTAATTACACTAGTTTACAAAATCGAAAAAAATTCTGCCCACCATATCCCATTATAATTTTGACCCACTAAACACGAAAATCACACTCAATTTTTTTTATGGAAGCGTTTTTGAAAAATTTTCAATTGTTTTTTTTTCAATTTTCGGAGTTGTTTTGACGTTTTTAAGTATGAAAATCTAAACTTTATTTTACAAACTTTTGATATCAGATAAGTATTTTGACGCTAGCGATTGTACTAACCTAAAAAATTCGTTTTTATGGCAAAAATTGAGGTCGAAAATGTACATATCGTCCTGGTAAAGGTTTAAATCAAACAGATAACTCCAGTTTGATTTTTTTTCGTGAAGCCGACATTTTTACAAAGCTTTACAAGCTAATTTTCATAAAAATACATGAAAAAATGGCGAAGTTATGAATTTTTTAGTGGAAGACCAAAATTCAGCTTTTTGACGATTTTTCTTTTATTTTTTTTTTTATTTTATTTTGTAATATGTTTATTCTTTAATGAAACCCCAAATAAAGTGCATGATTGGATTTTTTTTAGTTTTTTTACTTTCTTTTTTCACCGAAAACAATATTCAAAATTTAAATTTGACATGACTCCGCAAACGTGAATTCTTTTGTTTCTCGTGTTGGCATAGTTAATTTACTGCTATTTTTTGATATTTCAACAAGGTATTTCATGGTTTTATTTAGTTAATAAAAAGTGTAAAATGAGTAAAAGAAGTAGAGAGTTCGAATGCGTAAATAACCCGGACAATCTGGGCGACGTAAGTGATGAGCACGGAGAACGTTTTCACCAGCAAATGAAGGCTATGGAGCGGCGGTATCACGGCTTCTGGGATGCAGCCGTGATTACATTTGGTCCCTCATACAAGAAACGGAATACGAAAGCAACAAAAAACAAAAAAGGAGCCATAATTTTTTTAAACCTATGCTTATTACAAGAAAATAAAACATCCAATATCTTCAATGTTCAATAATTATTGTTCAATATTCAATATCGTAAACACGGGTGACTTTAACCCATTTATGAAAAATCTTTTCGCGCTCGATAAAATTAACATTTATAATTTGTTGATCTAAACCTGTCAATACAGCGATTCTATTGAGTTTATATTACAGGAAAATCAGTGTTTTAAAGAAAGAAATGGGATTTATTACACTTTAAAATTGTATATATCGTATCAGTGCAAAACTCTTAGAAATACAAGCGTTACAATTTCTATATTATGCGCAATCCATTGGAATGATGATCCTTGGTTAACTACAGGTCGATTTTTTATATTTTTTATTGGTAATCCCTTGCAATAGATATATTTCGCTGCTAACACGTGTCTAATAAAAATAAAATATAATATTACATTCATTTTATAGTGAAAAAACACTGTGAGACAAAGTAACCCGCAACCAGGGGGTAACTTTGCACACCCAGTTTTTAATGTTTATTTTGAAACTCAGCCCTATGTAATATTATAACATAGTTATTATGAAAGAGCAACTCAAGACTCAAATTTTCGTATACAAAATTTAATGTTTAGGATTGTTAAAACTACAACAATTTTAAGCTGAAGTTTGAAAGTGAGCCAAAGCCACCCGTGTTTACGGTATATAATTTAATTTCAATATTTATTGATTAAAATAAAAATCAATGTTCAATATTAAATTTTATATAATTCAATAAAATGAAGAAAAAACGTAAAAATTCTCTAAAAACTGAATTTTCGGAAAATTCATAACTTTGCCATTTATCCATGGATTTATATCAGCAACAGCTTATTTTTTTTTCTTTAAGTATACTCTATACGTAAAATAAATCAAACTGAACTTATCTTTTCGATTTCTATTTTTCCAAGAAAGATGTGTTAATTTTCGACCTTGAATTTTGTAAAAAGAAAGGACTTTTTTAACTTAATAAAATTGCCAGTATCAAATTACTGAGCCGGATACCAAAACTGTACAGGAGAAAGTTGTAGAGGGCTCAATTACCTTTAAGTGCTTGTTTAGTCAAATCGATTAATTAGAACTCGATGTATACTCTTAAACGTCAAAACAACTCAGAAAATTAAAAGAAAACAATTGAAAATTCATATCTCGAAAAGGCTTCCATGAAAAAATTTTAAGTGTGATTTTCGCGTTTAGTTGGCCAAACTACACAAGAAAATCATAGCTGTAATATGCAACAACATAAAAATCCTAATTATATTATATTTGTAACAAATTTAATTAACAATAAACATTTAAAAATTATAATGGGCTATAAACAACTCTATTATTAATTCTGCTTATAATTTCACTTATTGCTTAATGGTATGTAAAAAATACAAAGGACTATAATTATGACATGTTTACATTGGCACTATGAACAGCGTTATGTTAAATAGCAAATCATTTTTTATTTTATTTTCGGGAATTGTATCTGCCAAACAGGTACCTACACAAAATAAATTACCGAAATAAATAATTGGCTTTATTGTAATATTAAATAGAACTGACAAAACCATTTGTAAAAGTTAATAGAGAAGAAAAGAGGTTTTACAACTGTAAAAATAGAGTTGCACATGACACTAAAAGCTTTATTAATGAAGAGAATGTTTATGTGCCCCATAATTTAATGTTTTTACTGCATACAAACTTTGAACAGAAAACCATTGGGTCTCTACAAAACTCTTTGAATGATGTAAAGTTGTATTAAAACTATTATAATTGTGTACATAAGTAACACCATACATTGCATAAATTTGATTTGTTTTCTATTTTATTTTTCAGAATTTATGGAGGTGATGACAGGAGGCGATGATTAAATCTAATGAGAACACATCGTCCAAAAACTATTTGCTAATAAACAACAATTTTACGTTTACTGGGTTTTATTTGATTTAACACGCTCGAAATGCTTTTTGGTGCATTGCTATCCTAATTAACGAGGTTTAAGTTTATGATTTTAATGTAATAAACAAATTATTTTTGACTTAATTTCGTCATTCATCTTTATTTAAATACAAAATGTATATGTGGTTTAAAAACAACAATTTTATAGCATTTTATTTTAATTAAATATCAAAATGTAAAAATATTGGATAACTCTTTAGGTATTTCAACAAAAATCTACTTAATTTAATACTTGTCATTTTCTACAAAAATAAACGTATATTTTATGTACTAAGAAAAATAATTAGTATATGGGTCCCCCGATAGTGTTACCCCCCTGATATTTAATAAAACTAAATGAATTTGACCTACACTTTTATTGTGTTTTCATCTTTCATAATTAATAAGATATTACAGCTTAGGTTCCAGATTTTTAAAAGCAATTAATTATTTTTTACAATGTTTTAAAAGTCTTAAACCTATCCTCCGCGACTGTTACTCTTTCTAGGTTAACCTATATGTTTTCAAATATATCAGATAGTAAAAGCAAACTAAAAATATCAGTTCACTAAGTAAATTAAATACATCCAAAGCAATCGAATCAAATATAAAATATTATTAAAAATCTAAAAGAACAAATTTTTATAACCATTTATGTAGGTGTTACAAAAATTGATTCTATCCTCCGTGAATCTGTTTTTGCTTCAAATTTTGTGCAACGGATGGCACTTTAATCATTTATAAAGCAAAATCTCTGTTTACATTATGGATGCATGTGATTCCTGAAGGTGAGTTAAAATTTATTTGCAGATGAGACTGTTGCTATTTTATAATTAAACAGTTTATTAAATTGCTATTTAAAAACCTATCCACCGTGAAGTGTAATATCTCAGTAAGTCGATTTTTTTATAAATATTTTATGTATGTGCAATTGTAATTTTAAAAAATATTTAGGTGTCAAAAGACACAATGACTTATTTTCAAATATACAAGGGTTGTTTTTAAAAAAAACATACCAAATCCTAACCTCCGTGAAGCTATCTTCCGTGAAGCTCTAATATTCAAAATGTATGATTTCTTAAAATTCTTGCATTAGTGCAGAACCACTTATGTTATGTTATTACTAGACCTGATGGCTTCCCAAAAACCCCCATTCTAGACTAACAGTGAAACAACCAAAAATAAAAAATAATCATTTTCACTTGGGGGACATCTCAATATATATTTACCCATCATGTAGAATTGGTACAAAATCACAATTGTTATTGTGGGTCTACATTATTGCTATCCATTTTCTGAATAGATTGGTGTGAGGTGTTTTGGTAAAAGTCCTCCAATCAGATTTGTCTACCCATTTTGTATTGGTTTTATCTATAGTTTTGATTCCAAGCTTTTTTAAAAGATGTTCTCATGTTTTCATCTACGTCGCTTTACTATTTTAAATATTTTTTTCGAAATTGACATCAAAAATATATAAATATGACCTTACCTTTCTACTGCCTACCGATAAGTAAGTGACCTAAAGCATACCTTGGCACTTAGTGCCCTAAAGCACCTCTGCTTTAAAATATTTACCATTATCCATAAATGCTTGGAAGAAAATATTAAAATTATTTACTTAATATCAGAAAATAAAATTAAAACCTTTCTTACGTATTCATTAAATTAAATTAAATTAAAGCTATATTCTCTTTAGAGATTACTATTGATTTCTATTCCAAGATACCTAAGACATGACATTTAAGCCGTCTATTTATTCTTAACTTAGTCCCCTCCATTGACATAATTAAAGAAGAAGGCCCGTTTGCCAGTTGTCGTTTGCAGACATAGCCAGCCATGCCTATTAAAATGGTAAGCAGCGCTAACTTAAATTATGGAGGTTAATAACTTTATTTGAGTGATTTTTAGGATGAGCTCGATCGGGAGCAGATCTTAAGTAAGTGAAGGGAATGTTTGTTTTTCTAGTGTTTTATACAACAATTTTTAGTGTTAAAACAAACTTTTGATGCTTTTGATGTGGATAAAAAAGGGTACATAGGTACGGACATGATTGGAACCATCATGGATATGCTTGGTACCAACTGATGGGTGATGAGCTGGATGTAAGTTTTTTGTAATCATATATTTTATATCTTGATATTTTTACTTTAACTGATTTTTAATACTAATATTAAAACTTATATTACTTTATAGGGTATAATTGATGAAATTGATGAAGACGACAATGGTGAAGTGAGTTTTGAAGAGTTTGCAAATTTAGCAGCAAGATTTTTGTTGAAGACGATGAAGATACAGAAGCCATTCAAACGGAGTTAAAAGGAGCTTTTAGACTTTATGATAGAGAAGGTAAAAATATTACTTATACTTTAGTGCGTTTATTGATCATTACAAAAAACTATGCATATTATTAAATTTTATTTGGAAAAATCTTTTAAAATGAATAAAATTAGCCACATTTGCAAATGGACGATTCTGCTGTAGAGTTGTAATGTTTCTTTTTCGAATTTCTTTATTACCAACAGAATAAAATATTCAAATTACAGGACAAAGTATAAACATAATAACATATGTACTTTATTAAACTTATATTCAACAAGAGTTCTTAAAAAAATATATAACGACCTTTTTTTTAAAACGGTTACTACAGATTTTACATTTAGATATATTTAGATCGTTTGTTAATTTTGCACCACTTAAGAACCATGTTTAATTGATTTTGAAAAAGGTAGCAATCAGTAGTATCGGAAATACTCGTTAATTTTCAAATCGTCAGCAAAAAATAAATGTTTTCAATTTAGTTTTATTGACGAATCATTTATAACTAAAATAAACAAAAGAGGATCCAAATTGGAGCCCTGTGGAACCCATTATAAGAAACAAACAATTTGCGCTGACACAAGTAGGAATGAGCAATTATGGTCTACTCTGTCGAAAGCCTTTGAAAAATCAGTGTAGGTATATCACATCCACCTGAAGTTTTTTTATCAATGTGTAGAAACAAATTGCGTGAATTCGACAAGATTTGTTACAGTCGAAGGTTTATTCATAAATCTGTGTTGTTGCGTGGAAATAAGTTTGTTTACTACATTGTAGAGGCAGGTATGCACAGATGATTCAAAACCTTTGCAATATTAGATAGAATTGCTATTGGTCTATAGTTTTTGACGCCACAGGGGTTCCCTGATTTAAAAATTGGGAAAACTCTGGTTATTTTCTATAAATCGGGAAAAGTAGATGAAAATAAAATGACCCCCAAGTGAAAATTATTATTTTTTATTTTTGGTTGTTTCACTGTTAGTCTAGAATGGGTTTTTTGGGAAGCCACCAGGTCTGGTAATATCATAACATAAGTGGTTCTGCACTAAAGCAAGAATTTTAAGAAATCATAAATTTTGAATATGCTAGCTTCACGGAAGATAGCTTCACGGAGGTTAGGATTTCGTATGTTTTGAAATGAGTTATTGTATATTTTGACACCTTAATATTTTTTAAAAATACAATTGTACATACATAAAATATTTATAAAAAATCTACTTAAAGATATATTACACTTCACGGTGGATAGGTTTTTAAATGGCAAATTAATGAACTTATACTTCTGAATTATAAAACAGCAACACTCTCATTTGCATATAAATTCTAACTGAATCAGGAATCACATGCATCCATAATGTCGTAAACAGAGGTTTTTGCTTATTTAAAATTATTGAAGCGCCTTCCGTTGCATAAAATTTAAAGCAAAAACAGATTCACGGCGGATAGAATCAATTTTTGTAACACCTACATAAATGGTTATAAAAATTATTTCTTTTAATTTTTAATAATATTTTATATTTGATTCGATTGCTTTGGATGTGTTTAATTTACTTAGTGAACTGATATTTTTAGTATGCTTTTACTACCTCAGATATTTGAAAACATATAGGTTAACCTAGAAAGAGTAACAGTCACGGAGGATAGGTTTTATACTTTTAAAACATCGTAAAAAATAATTAATTGCGGTTAAAAATCTGGAACATGAGCTGTAATATCTACTTAATTATGAAAGATCAAAACACAATAAAAGTGTAGGTCAAACTCATTTAGTTTTATTAAATATCACGGGGGACATTTCGTGAGATTCACCCATATGCAAATATCAACGTGCAATCTTTAACTATAAAGTTTGGTATTTGATCATTACCACACGAAGAATTGTTTTTTAGTTTGGATATACTTTCTAATATAGCTTTTCAGAAAATGATTTAATGTTAATATCAGGAATAAGTGTATATTTAGATTTATATTAAAATTTGTATCACCATCAGAATATACGCTACCAAAATTGTCTGCAAAACCATTGATTGAAAAGAACGACACTTTTATATAGGAAAGTGGTCTTAATACATATACAGTAAAACCATAAACTATAGACTATCATTGGTTTGAATATCTGCAAAACTCTCTTAATGGTGTAAAATTGGTTTTAAAAGAAACATACTTTGTATATTATAGGTAACGGATTTATAACCATTGAAGTCTTGAGAGAAATTTTAAGAGAGCTAGATGAAAAACTAAGTGAAGATGACCTTGACAATATGATTGATGAGATTGATACTGATGGATCTGGAACTGTTGACTGGGAAGGTACATATATCAACAAAACTGAAAAAAAGTATTTTTTAATTTATTTTTTAGAATTTCGTGCTGTAATGATTGGATAAACCCGTTTGTTACCATCAACTAACCAACAACCAAAGACGAAACCAATAGGTATTATGTAGACATTAAGCATTTTGTAATTTAAACACGTTTAATTTAATAAATAACCTTAGCATTTAATTTGTCTTTGATTTAAATATATTTATATACAATTTCGAATCAAAATAAACTCGATGATTACTTTTCGAAATATTTATCCCCACTTATTTAATTGGCTTCGATACAAATTAACAAGATTGACATGTCTATAAATGTTTAGTACGATTTAAACAAAAAGGTTTAGTAGTACAAGTGCAAGTTAAATATAATGGGGGACAAAAAGGTAACCTATTTTACCTGAATTTTCAATAATAATAAAAATAAATTTGTATTACAGCCAGAAGCAGAGGTAAGTATTGTTTTTGTTTTTAATAAAAAAAAAATTAAGGAAATACTTGATAGACCGACTTGAACATCGATTATGAGGCTCTCAAGGATCTGAATATTGCTAAAGATCAACTTAGAAGTAAGTTATCTAAACACTTGAATACCCAATACGTATATATGTATATATTTTAGTGTTGAAATCCATCTTTGACTCTTTTGATCTTGAAAAGAAAGGTGAAATTGCGGTCGATATGATTGGACAAATTTTGGATATGTTGGGCCAGCAGCTAACACCAGACGAATTACAGGTAACTTATTTTTAAATTACAAACAATATTTATAAGATTTTAATTTTTTAAGAAAATTATTAAAGAAATTGATGAAGATGGTAACGGTGTTATGAATTTCGGAGAATTTGCTCATCTGGCTGCAAGTTTCTTGATTGAAGAGGAGGAAGATACAGAACAAATTTTGAAAGAGTTAAAGGATGCCTTCAGGTTATATGATAAAGAAGGTAAGGTTCAATTCATCAATGTCAGCAAATATAAATTTAACACACTTTAAATTTAAACCTGGACTTAGGATTGGGATACATTTCTGTGGATCTTCTCAGAGAAATTTTAAAAGAATTGGATGACAAGATGACTCCATCAGATTTAGAGCAAATGATTGAAGAAATCGACACAGATAAATCTGGAACTGTTGACTGGGAAGGTAAGGAAATATTACTTAAATATATATATTTTTTGGTGTTTTAACTAAACTGCGCACCACTCAATGTGTCGCGACCAAAAATTTCGTCCTTTTTCATAACAACATAACTTTTTTGTTTCTTGAACGATTTTATTTTGGTCTTTGATGTCTGCTAGCTCCATCCTCTGGCAATTCATGATATAGCTTTAGCTCAAGGTTCTTTAAGTAAATTTCCTACAAGGTGATATGTAAAACGGTAAAAATTTTCAATAACTTCATCCAAGCCCCGTTTGTAAAAAAAAATATTTATTTTCGTTTTTACTTTGAAATAATAAAGTATTATGTCTTACCTTGAAAAGTTCTTCAAATTTTTCGAATTGGAATCTAAGGAACGAAAATATTATTTTTTTTTTTCAAAAGAGTAGATTTGAGCATTTTTGGTAGGCAATACACTTGTCTTTTTAAGAACAAGGAGATAAGATGGTGAAATATTGTTCCTTGCATAATTCTAAACAAGCAACAAACTTACATTATTTTCAGAGGGGCGTAAGCAAAGACCACCTTTTCAAAGTGACATTTTGGTGAAAATTTTCGAAAACTAAACCTGAACCGATATTTACGTTCGTGACATGTTTTCTTAATAATTTTGACCTCCTGATTGTGATTCAATTATCAAATTTAAGTTTCAGATAAAACCAAAATCACCAAGAATCAAAATTCGAAAACAATTTCAAGAAACAATCTTTCACCATCTTATCTTCTTGTTCTTAAAAAGGCTTAGTGCATTGCCTACAAAAACATCAAATGTACTCTTTTAGAAAGAAAAAAATCATATTTTCGTTGCTAAGATTCCAATTCGAAAAATTTGAAAAACGTTTCAAGGTAACACATAATACTTCATTATTTCAAAGTAAAAACGAAAAAAAAAATTATTTTTTTACAAACGGGGCTTGGATAAAGTTATTAAAATTTTTCACCGTTTAACATATCACCCTGTAGGAAATTTACTTGACCAACCGTGAGCTTCATATTTATAGCATAAATTGCCAGAGGATGAGGCTAGCAGACATTACAAACCAAAATAAAATCGTTCATGAAACAAAAAAGTTATGTCGTTTTGAAAAAGAACGAACTTTTTGGTCGCGACACATTGAGTGGTGCGCACTGCGCAGTTTATTACATTGTATATTTAAAATCCAATAGTTATAAATTATCGAAAATCGAATCGTTGTACTGAATTTGTGTAAATCTTTCCGTAATTAAAGTTTGCTGGTGTATCAAAGTTGTCTATTAAACTAGATTTAAACTACTTTGAAGTGTTTATAAAATAAATCAAAAAACATTTAAAATGACCACTCTTTTGATTTCAGAGTTCAAAGCAATGATGATCGGGTAAATTTGGTCGATCTGAATTTCCTCCATAGCAATTAGAAAAGTCTCTCATACCGAGCACCTTTTAATTCAACCTCTGACAGTGTGCCAAAAACGTCTATTATTAAGTTGACACAGAAAAACATAAAACACAATTGTTTCGGTCTATCTAAGTGTCTTTATTTTTAGAACTAGTGTCTAGCGATATTTTTGTAATTAAGTAAAATAAATGATTGGCCAAAAATATTTTTTGTATTACGTATTTTATTGGAATAATAAACAAACATAATAAATAAATAAATAGTGTTTTATTTAAAAATGTATGTCGATAATATTTTTTCAACAAATTATTGAAATGCTGCCAACTTTATAACCGCTTTCAAAACCATTAACAATAGGACCCCTATAATTTGTGGCGTAAAAACGTTCATTGTATTCCAGTTAGGTCTTGATTTATTAGTAATTATAGTTGGCGCTTACGTTTACCAAGTATTTTAAAAACATAATATTAATCCAGTGCCAATTTTTTTAGGTTTTTGTGTCAATGCGTCTGGTAGTAAAAAATAAATTATACTATTTTTGATATCATACAAGTGCTTATGTTTTAAACTAATTTAAATTTAAAAAACTTGATACGTACATTCTTTTTGATTAAAAATATTACTAACAAGTTTGCTTAATTTTGTTAAAGCCTATTTCATATACAGTGTGACCCATTTGTTTGCGACTCACCCCTGTAAAATCTTTATTTATTGTGCGGTTTTAACAGGATTTGTTTTAAAGTGTAGATCTTGATAAACTGTATTTTTGAAGCAAAAAAGGCCATATTTTTACAAAATACAAGGCCTACTATGTCAGATTTTAAGAGAAAATTTTTAAGACATCATATTAGCGATTTTTTTAAACAAAATCTAAACTCGGCTCTGGATTTACCACTCCTCAAAACGACCCTATACTAAATTTTATTGAAAAATTTAAAGAAAAAAATGCACAATAATAACTACAAAAATTTATTTTTTCAGGTACCTTATCCATGAAAAAAACATTGAAATAAAATTAAACTAATAGTAACATGGTACTATTACTATTCAATTTTATTTCAATGTTTTTTTCATGGATAACTTGACAAAATAAATTTTTGTAGTTATTATTGTACATTTTTTTTCTTAAAATGTTTCAATAAAATTTAGTATAGGGTCGTTTTAAGGGGTGGTGAATCCAGTGCAGTGCTTGAAATTTGTTTAAAAAAAATCGCTAATATGAATTCTTAAAAATTTACTCTCAAAAACTGAAATAGTAGGCCTTGTATTTTGTTCTATTATGGCGTCTTTTGCTCCAAAAATACAGTTTATCAAGATCTACACTTTAAAAGAAATCCGGTTAAAATCGCACAAAGAATAAAGATTTTACAGGGGTGAGTCGCAAACAAATGGGTCACACTGTATGAAATTGGGAATTGCGAAAGGAAATATTCTTCTGGGTTTAGCACTCAAAATCTTGTTTTAATTTATTTATTGTATCAAATTTTAAAAGCATACAACAGCCGCTGTTCAATGAACAGCGATATCGCAACGTAAAATTTAATGTTTTAAATCAAAAAACTTTATTAATTCAACAATAAACAAAACTTTCCTTAAAATGCATTAAATTCATCTAATTGCTTTAAACTACAATATACGCTACAAAACTAAAAGTTGAATTTTTGACATTCATCCATAATTTTTTTTTAATACCTTATTTTTATCATAAACCCATTGAGATAGTTTTAAAATGGGAATATTTTAATGATTGTTGCTTCTTCATAGTAAAAATATTGTTATTTTCGAATTTGGATGGCCAAAAAACATCAGAAAAAAATAATGGCATTGAATGAACATTTTGGCTGTAAACCGGTGTAATTAGATTTAAGGTTAACTTTTGTTTTTAATACACGTACATAAAGCAAGAATTTTATAGAAATAATTAATAACTATTTTAAACTAACCAATAAATATACAGGGTTCATAACTAACGGGCAACTGTAGAATTAAGAGATCAAAATAGGTCGATTAACACAAATATATTTTAGTAAAATGTTAGTAATCACCTAGATACAGGACGATATATGTGAGGTGGTATTTTTGTAATTCTTAAAAAATAATTTAATGCAATAAACTTAAAATTTGTACAGTGTAGATTTTAAGAACGAGAAAAATGTTTGATTATTTTTTATTTATTTTTATTTTAATGTATTATTAATAAAAAAAAGGAAAAAATTGTTAACTCGTATATTACACTAAAAACATCAATTCTTAATATATAGTATTCATTAAATGTAAGCAATCAATACCCAACTAAATATTAATATGTAGTTGGAAAAATGTTTAGTAATGGTTGTTACACAGTCCGTATACAAAATATGTTCTGGTTTTAGAAGTTACATATTTAAAAGGGAGATCTGCCCCTGCTAAAAACTGTTAAGTATGTATGTAGTATGTATTGCCACCTACCAGAAAGTAGCTTAACTAAATAACTTTTAATGGAGTTTACTGATACGCTATACAATTTTACTTGATTGATTTGCTATTTAAAGTTAAATATTTTGATTCAAATATTGCAAAATTACGTTAAATTGGTGAATCTCACGAAATGAATTTGACCTACACTTTTATTGTGTTTTGATGTTTCATAATTAAGTAGATATTACTGCTTCAGTTCCAGATTTTTAACCGCAATTAGCTTTTTTTACAATGTTTTAAAAGTCTAAAACCTATCCTCCGTGACTGTTACTCTTTCTACGTTAACCTATATGTTTTCAAATATCTGAGGTAGTAAAAGCATACTAAAAATATCAGTTCACTAAGTAAATTAAACACATACAAAGCAATCAAATCAAATATAAAATATTATTAAAAATAAAAAGATATAATTTTTATAACCATTTATGTAGGTGTTACAAAAATTGATTCTATCCTCCGTGAATCTGTTTTTGCTTTAAATTTTATGCAACGGATGGCGCTTTAATCATTTTAAATAAGGAAAAACCTATGTTTACGACATTATGGATGCATGTGATTCCTGAAGGTCACTTGGAATTTATATGGAGATGAGAATGTTCATTAATTTGCTATTTAAAAACATATCCACCGTGAAGTGTAATATCTCAGTAATTAGTTTTTTATATATATTTTATGTATGTACAATTGTATTTTTTAAAAATAATAAGGTGTCAAAAGATACAATAACTTATTTCAAATATACAAAGGGATGTTTAAAAAAAACATACAAAACCCTAACCTCCGTGAAGCTATTCAAAATGTATGATTTCTTAAAATATTACTAAATATTACTAGACCTGGTGGCTTCCCAAAAACCCAATTC
The DNA here is from genome assembly GCA_921294245.1 of Brassicogethes aeneus. NCBI lineage: Eukaryota > Metazoa > Arthropoda > Insecta > Coleoptera > Nitidulidae > Brassicogethes > Brassicogethes aeneus. The sequence goes on from OV121135.1 coordinate 56,678,752, forward strand.
TAGACTAACAGTGAAACAACCAAAAATACAAAATAATCATTTTCACCTGGGGGACATCTCAATATATTCGCACAAATATGATTTATTTTTAAGTCCAGATATTATTTTTTTAAATGCTAATTTAAACTTACCCTTAATTGGAGGATTATGTAAATTTAGGTAGTATTGGGGATGTAGGATTTATGAATGAAAAACCATAGGTAATAATCATTTATTTAGGCAGTGTATATCATCATAACACTATATTTACATCCATCTGACCTTGTTTTTTTCATTAGAAAAACTTCGCAAGTGATGTCCCATCCTTTCATTTTTATATTCATTTAAATATTACCCTGAAATCAAATACCCCCTTCCACATAATAATTAAAAAACATTAACATATATAAATTTATTAAATCGCATTTCATAAGAATCTCGTACGTACGGGGTGTTTAAGGTAAGTCGGGCATCGTGTATAACTAAGAGTCGTGTATGAGTGGCGGCATTTAACAGCATGGGAATCACCGAGAAGTTTAGTTATTGTCTTATAAACTATTTCGCGCCGTTGCCCCAAACTCCCCGTGCACACATAACATGTTGCGGAGAGGGTATAAGATTTTAACAAATAATACAACAGTGAGCATTTATTAACATCCTCTGATTATTAAACATTGTAAGTGAAGTGCTAAAAATCAAAACGTAAAAATCTTGTGCACAAATCATTTTAAAACTATTGTGTATTCGTACTTGGCACTTAACGAGTCAATAGAACTGAAAATTCGAAGAATGGCTTTTCTCAAAAATGTTATACAGCAATATCTAAGCTACACAATTATTTTATTGGTCTTGATTTAAACCAACACGACGCGGGCCAAGGTGCCGGCAAAAATTTCGAACTTTTTTGCCAGCACCATGTCCCACCACAGAAAGTATCATGTACACCGGTTCTTACAGGTATAGTATGTGGACGATTTAATTGACATTTAATTTATTATTAACGCAACATTTTAGTGGTTAAATAATTATTAAAAAGCGAGCAAAGATTTTGTAATTTTATTATATTATTCAATAGTCTTCCACTTAAATCAGAACAAAAACGTTTTTGTTTGAGTTGTGATTAAAATTAGAAACTATCACCATTCTTGCTGTATAGAATCATACCTAACTATTAGTGCAACAGTCTCTTTAATAGTATCTTTAACCATATAACTTCTAAAATTACTTACAAAACTGTTATGTATTATTATTATTTATCTACAAAAGAAACTGCTTATGACTCTATACAGAATAAAATTATAATTTAAAACAAATATTTGTCACAATGTCTATCAGGTGGTCTTAAACTTAGTCATACAATCCCCAAAAATGCTTTCGATTATAGGTTATCTATTTAGAATTTTAGAATAATAAATGAAGATTTTAGGACTCAATTTAAGAACCACGTTTCTGTATATGTTAATCTGGTAACGGTATATATTTAACCATACATACACTCCGTATATACACTTGCATCCTACTTGCGTTAGACTATTTTGTCTTTTCATTTTTCTTCGCTAATGAGCATTTAGAATTGTCTTTGCCACGATAGGACAATGACATAGCTTTTACGTAGTGGGCGATGGGTTTTAGAAAAAGAAATCCAAAAATTTAGGCCCTTACCAAATGAATCAATTCAATTAAAAAGCGTGCAACATTTATGTATACTATTACTAATACATTGTAACACAATAAACGAACAAATAACGCAAAGTTCATGAGATATGTCTCTTTAATATACAATTAATATTTATATTTATATACAATATGTTCATTTGTTATCTAAACTACTTCAACCCCATCTCAATATACCTACGTAAAAACTATCGTCATCATAAAAATAAACAATTTATTCCTATAAATTAACGATTAGGTACCTGTAAGTCCTATCATGGCTTTATTAGTTAAAAGGTACTCTATTAAAATTTCGACTTGGATGGACAGCAGAACTTTACTAAAAATTTAGAAAAAAATTCGGCTAAAAAATTGAAATTGTAAGCTCGTATTACTATTGTTGTGATACATTAAGAATAATGCAAATTTTAAAGTTTAAATTTAAGGATAATAATGTTTCAGCAACGAGATATAAGATAACAAGATATATTTTAAAGACAATAAAACGATCCCATATAGTACAAAGATGTTGGGCTAACGAACGACTGCTCCAAGGAATCCAATGGAAGCCCATAGGACGTCCCAACGTTAAATCGTAACGCCGAATAACAGTTCTTTGTCATTGGGACGTCATATGGACGTCTATTCGGAATCCTATTGACGTCTGAAATCCTTGTCCTGTATGGAATGTGTTTATCTGAAGTCTCAATCAAAAAATAAACTATAATTATAAGATAACATAGATAAATAGAAATTTGTAAAAGATAAAAACATCTTTATCCTTAGATTTCACATTAAACGAAGGTCGGTCAAAATGTGACCAGAATGTTTCGTTGTAATTACCTATAAACGTTTATTACTAATAGTAAATACAAATTTTGTACCTAGTCTTGCCAAAGGCTAAATATTTACCAGAAAAGGTATAATTTTTTGTATTAAAAGACTTGGGACCTAATTCACTCTTTGGAAAAAATTAGATAAGTTGACAATTACAGTCTTCAAAGCAGTATTTTATCTTCAATGTAAATCAAGTTGGTTTTATATATTTTTCCAACAATGAGAGCTATAGACTACTTTGGCGATATCTAAGACAGCAATATCGGTTGGCAGTATACTCATCTCATCATGAAAAAAAAAAAGATATACTTAGATATACTACTACATGCGTAGTAAAGGATCGTTACTTTTAATGCCCTCTATTGTGCGTACTAAATTCTCGAAAATTTTTGGGAAAAAAATTTCTTTAAAAATGTAAAAATGTATGTAAAAATAATGATAATAAAGGCTGGCTTATATTGGCTTCTATTTGTTTTCATTATATGTCAACCAGTTTCTTTCCTTTACATAAACTTTTTGGCCAACATTTTTTTTATACAGGGCGTTTTACGTTCTTTCTCCATTAGATATTTTGGGAAACAAAAAGAGATATCGATTTAAAATTTTAAAAGCGTTTATTATAATTATTCAGGTATAGGTATATTACCTAAAGTGAATAGTTTTAGAGTTATTATTTTTTTTAGTTTTCGACCTATATTGGGTCTCATGAGACCCAATGTAGGTCGAAACAGCTGTCTGTGGGTATTTGAAGTTGGTGGAACGCACTCAAAACAAATCTTTTTTTATAAATATTACCAGTAATGGGTCAAGAAAGTTTCTTAAAAAAACTAAGAAATTTGAATGTTTACCTTAATGTTTGGCCCGGTTGGGCTTATTCTGGATGTTCTTACATCTCGCCTTTGTCGGCTTTCCAACCCAGTATATAAGATCAGGAAGTCCTTTGTTTTGGGTGTGTAACACTACACCAAATTGCCCGACACTGATGAGACCCAATATAGGTCGGTATTTAAAGTTGGTGGAACTCAACAAAGCTAGCTCTAGCTCATTGAAGACAATAAAATGTAAAATTTATTTTATGAACTATTTTAAGAACAAAAGAAACAATTTAATCAACCCACAATATTTTAATTCACAATTTTTATTACCTGCTAATTTATTACTAAATGTTTAAAGTCTCCATTTAGATTCAATCATTTCTTAATTCTTACTTCTACATCCTTTTGACTAAAATATTGTTGGTTTATTAAATTGTTACAGTTACGCATTATTTTTGTTATTAAAATATTTCATAAAATAAATTTTATATTTTATTGTCTCCAATGCGCTAGTGCTTCATCTAGTTGACATGGCTATTTTTCATCTAGTTGCTATCTGGTATTTCTATTATTTCGTTTACAAAAAACTTAGTCAGCAAATTGTTAGTTAGCCTAATTTGCTTTGGGTTTTGTCTGTTGAAAAATGTTAAAGAATTGACAAGGAATCTTTTATACAATGTTTTAAGATTCCAAAAATTCTACCCCCATTCGCAAACCTGACTACAAAGAAGTTATAGGCTATTTTTGATTGACGCGCTACATCAAATTTTAATCCGGAAGTGGCATTTGGTTTAAAATATTTTAGAAACATAGACTTTTATTGGATTATAAATGCTTTTATAATTTCAAATCGATCTTTTTCCCTTCACCAGAAACTTCTAAACATTTTGACAATACATATTTCGACGATGAATATCCCATAAAGGGATATAAATAGCTCCAACTCCTCCACAACAAAAGGCTATATTTTCTGGTAAATAACATATTTATTTTAAGGATAGACCTATGGCACGACTAGGTGGTTACAATAAATTAACAGTCAAATTTGATTTTTTGCATTATTCCTTGACAAAACGAAACCAATGTTGATGATTAGGCCGTGGGCCCCGGTGAAATATCACTAAATAGAACCTGTGACTAACTTACAACCTACAATAAAAAACCGTTCGTTACCGAAGGATTTCGTGATTAAATAATGTGGCGGACGTGCGTCGTTTCTCCGGTCACTGTTGACGATGGCCCGAAAAACAAGTAACGCCATCAAATAAGGCATAAACGGATCCTCTTCACACACCACAAATTTAGAATTATGCATGCCATTTCGCACGTTTTCGCGAAAGACCTCGCGCCTCGCGTCGCGCGGCCGTCTTTTAATGACTTGGCAGTCGCTTGTAGGTTATGTCTACTAACAAAATACAAAACGGCTAAATTTAAATTCGTAGATCGGCCGCTCCGAGGTACGAGGTGCTTCGATAAGTCAACAACTATAAAAGTCGACCCTTAAGCGAGCCGCACAACACTTAACACGGGAGGTTAATAGTGGGTCCAGGAACCTGGCCAGGTTTTCAAGGTGGCGAGGCTGTCAGGACATTTATTTATGACTTCAGTCTTTATTTTTGTTTTAGGTCTAGAGACGTCGAGATTTGGACTTGTATCGTTAATCATTTACAAAAATTACGCGGCTTTTCGACGTAGTCGGACCAGAGTTTTGCGCACGCAACTAAGATGTTCTTCTATATGAGTCTATTGAGTTTGACAGTATAACTAATAATAAGTAGTTTTTTGATTAACACTCGTTATATATTTTGTAGTCTTAATCTATTTTAGAATTCAAAGGGGTAAACAACTAATATCCCAGACCCTTCCATTTTTATCCATCAAAAATTCAGATGCACACTTTTCGGCAAATAAAACCTGAAGAACCCAGGTTGTTTTATTGATGCAGCGCAAAACTCAAATCCGACGTAAACTTATATAAACACTTTAGAATATAATACTACATACATTTGGGTCGACTTAGCCACGCGTCAGCTACCTATATACAAAATATTTAAATGGCCAAAACCCACAGACGTCCAGACCAAATACTGGATACGCATTACGACGACGACGATAACGTTAACGGAAAAATTACGCGTCCGAATTAACACAAAATTTACGCAGACGTACTCGAGGTAAGTCACCCCTTGGAATTTTTTTTTTTTTAAGTTCTCATAAGTTTAAGTAAGAGTTTTTAAAGTCTTACGTTCTCTTAAAAACTCTGAATAAGACTTATTAAGTAGGAAAAAGTCTAATAGCAAGACTTTTGCAGAGATATGGTACCTATGTAGATATACATATAGCGATTAAATTAAATATCCGGAATTATTCAGAGGTGTGATATTTGGTTATTGCAAAAGAAAACACAACGAAAAGTATTTGTAAACACTGTTTTTGGGTTGTTGCTTTTAAAAATACAAAAGCTTCAATTTATTACAATAAAAAAGTTGAGACATACGTTTGGTTTGTGTAAAAACAGATCCCTTGTTGGTTACTTAAGGTATAATAACTATAAGAATTCTTCAAATGCATAGGTATGATTGATGTGTTTGACAGTTGATCTTCGAGCTGCTTTCATTGCTTGTGTGTTTGATTGCCGGATGAATGTCATAAAAGTTTCTGACCAAAAATTACAAAATACTAAAAAAGCTAGTTTTAGTAACATGATAGAATAAAATAATTGTGCATACTTAGTAAATATACAATATTATTTACTGAACATTTGTTTAGTTATTATTTTAACCCGATTTTACCCGCTTCAAAATTCTACCCGCAAACATGACAAAAATAGCCGATTTTCGAGTAAAATACTTGCAAACGGCAACACTGTGTCGGACTGACAGAAGATGCAATCATATGACGGTCAGCTGAGAAAATCGATATTTCGTCTAGAACACATGTATTGTTGTTTTTAGAACAATTGTTTGGAACAATGGTTAGATGAATATATGCGTAGGTATATAAAAAGAAACTAATAAAATAAAACGTACAGTGGCAACAATGAAAGCTAGTCAAACGCATCGTATGTAAAAAATTATAATTATTAACCTTTAAAATGAAATAGTCAAAATTCTACTATTTGAATAAGTAACAGCATTTTTTACTAATAAAATAGTCGTTTTCACTTTTAAATAGGTATTTTTTACTACGTAAATAGTTAAAGTTTGACTAATTTAAGATTAGTCACCATCTTTGACTAGTTAAAAGTAACTAATTTCTTTAATCGTTTGCGTCCAACAACAAAGTATTATTTGAATTTAATGCATATACCTAAGCTCCATGTTTAAATGACCCAAAAAAACAAATAAAGATGCAAAAAGATTAGCTCAAAACAGCAACACAAATATTATGAACAATATTTATTGACAAATAAAATTGATTTTTATAAGAGCGGCTGATAGCCGAATGGGTTGTGACAACATCTTGACAAGCTTGACAAGTGACAGACCTGAGTTCAATCCCCGGCTAGGTCAAAACTTTTTTAAATTTAAATCTACTAATTTGACTATTTCATTCAGTAGAATTTGGCTAATTATTAAAGACTGCTTTTTCGCTATGACAATTAGTCAAATATGACTTATAATTAGTTATTTTTGACTAACTCATTTTAAGAGAGTAGGTAATTATGCAATAAACTTGGCTTATAACAAAACAGCAAAAATGTATACTTTTCTTTGTGGTTTAATTTACAATAACCAAATACAACCTCTCTGAGTAATTCCAGGTATTTATTTTTATTGCTATAGCTATACCAAGGTACCTACCATTTCTCTACTAAAAGTCTTACATTAACTCTTCCAGAAGACTCCCAAATATTGCTATTAGTCTGACTTACTAAGTCTTATTCTGACTTTTTCCGACTTAATAAATCTTATTCAGACTTTCAAAACTCTTATTTTTACTTATTAAAACTTTTTCAGAGAAAAATTTCTACAAGGGACACATCATGTCATATAACCAATTGCAGTTTTAAAGTGTCTTACAAAACGTTATACTGGGTTCATTTATTTTATTTGGTTTCAGGTTTAAACGTTTGAAACTATTGCCCTTGTAATACATTATGTCTCAAGTAATGCTGATATAGTAATTAAAAGTTAATTAACTTTAATATTTAATGAAACAGTCTGAAAAATTGCAATAAATGATGTGACACGTTGTGACTTTAACTAGTTATTAGTACATCTGTGTCGCGTAGAGGGCGGTAGCGGCGGCGGGGAGGCCCATCGGCGGCGTGGGCCTACGTCGATTCCGCGCAAGCCCGGCGAGTCACTATCAGTGTTTGTATTCGGGGTAACGTTTGGGCCGGTGGATGGTGGCGTGGTCGGGATGCGGGGGCGGCCCTTGCGGCGGCAGCAGGTTGGGCAGGGGCGCGCGCGCGATGCTCGGCGGTTCCTCGCTCGTCGAGCTGCTCGGCGACGGGTAGTACTCTCTGGGGACGGCGCTGACGCTGCCGCCTACGCTGACTCCGGCAACGCCTGCCAGAGCCGCCCCCTGACTCGTGCTGGCCCCCGGCCCTACTGCGTCCTCACTGGCCCACCGGGCTAGCTGTTGCTGAGCTTGAATAAATTCATCACTAGAAAACGAGGTACAGTATAACATGACTACCAGCTAATTGGTAGTTAGCTACTAACAATTAGTACACATCTTAAATTACATTCATTCATTTTGGCGGGTTTATACACAACAGACAAGGTCAAGAATGCCTTGTTAATTAAATAACACTCGACAAATCTAGCTAGAGACTTTAAAAACTTGCAGTGTGCGCAAAATTTTAAAGAGAGAACGCATTCGGAAGAAAAGAGATGCATGATACGGCCGATCCCGGCTGCACCGAGTACTAATAAAGGTTTAAATATCAACATTATTAAAGTTATTTAATAGTAAAAAATAGTACATTTTCGATTTATTTATACAATTAGAATATAATTATTAAACAAGAATTTCTTATAAAGTTAAGGTATGTTTAAAAGAGGTAACATTAATGCAAATAAAAATAGGTTATAATCACCGACCAACAAACAAATGGACCGGTTTATTTACATTGAAAAGAGTGGAAAGGAACAAAAATAAATATTTTCCCTCAGTTGTCACATCTGACTTTATTTGCTTTGAAGTATCTATATTTTACGTAAAAGATACTTGGAATCCACAACTTATTTAATATTTTTTATTTGATTTTATAGTGAAAAATACCAATGGTGAGTGATATAAAAATGGTGAAGCAGTGCTACGTTTGTAAAAGACTTGGATCCAAGAATTTAAAACTTTCTTTTCATAGGTTAGTTTATTTACAAAACAAACCCTGCCAGGGGCGTAGAAACTGAATAAATAAATAAATGAATTCACTTAAATTTTAGATTTAAAGAGCCAGATTCTATCATCTGGACAAGGTTAGTATTTTGTTATACCTATATATTTATATATATTAAATATAATTTTTACATAGGATTGAAAAACACAAAAAAAATGTACAATTTAATGTTTTTATTTATTTTTAATATTTTTATTTAAATTATGATCCCAAAAACAGAACGCCACTGGTGTGGAAACTTGTTTATAAACACCCCTTCCCTTACTCCTTTACCCCTAATCTAAATCGTTCTTGGCAACAAAACATTGTGTATTTTGAATGGGAAAGGCCAGTCCATTTTGTTTGTAGGTCTGTGGTTATAATCCTTTTGAAAATTATACGAAATCGATACTATTATGAGAAATGCAGGATACACCGTTTTGAGGTTTCCTTCATATCGCCCATATTTAAATCCTATCGAGTTATTTTGAACAGCCTTAAAAAAATATGTTGCTGAGAGAAATGTAAACTTTAACTTTACACAAGTAGATGAATTGTGTGAGGATTTTCTTTCCTTTTCTTTTTTCCACATTTTCTCAGGAAGAATGGCAGAAGCGATGTCAGCACGTTTTTTATCCTAAGACAAACTCAATGTAAATGACGATTTTAAGAGCATTGATGGGCGTGTACATTCGTACGTCTCTAGCTAGATTTTACAAGCTGTAACTGCCTAAACCCGATAAATTGAACTACTTTTTAACTTGGAAAATGAAAATTATTATTATGCATTAAGAGATCATAAAAATGTATTCTAAACTTTAATTAAATTAAGAGTACCTATATATGTAGTTAAATCAAATGTATCATAACATCGAAAATAATTGTCACTATTTTCAAATACTCTTTTGGACATAACTTAACATTAACTTAAAAATAATATTGTTTATTGAGTAATCTTATAATCAAAGTTATACAACCTTAAAGCACTTAAAATGTTTATTGAAGAATCTTTTGCAAGACCTTTGCTTTCGTTATTATCACAAAATTTTGGCTTAAATGATTTGAATTATAATTATTTATAAATAATACCATAAGTTTAGAACAATATATAAAATAATTTCAAAAAATATTTCATACAAAATCAAATAAACACAGGAGGGTAAGTAAATAAGTCACTAATTAAAAATAAACTTGTGGGTACCACAATCCACACACAAGGTCTGTTCTATCTCCTGCTAAAAATACTAAAAATCATTGCAACACTGCACAGAGTTTAACGGCGGCCGTTTTTGTTGTTTACAATTTCTTGTGCTTTGAGTTTGTGCTGTTTAATAATTGTTTTAAACGTTGGGTTTCTTACAGAGGCACTTGTAAGCCTCAAATAAGGCCGTTAAGTGCTAAGGACAACCATTTTACTCCTCTTTTATAATAAATATATATACCTTATTTTATCAGGGCTGTCAAATGACAATTTGAAGGTAAATTTGTGGGTTATAATTTAACCTTAAAATTGACATTTGACAATTTTATGACAGCCCTGATAGAATAAAGTTTATTTTTTACAATAGAGGAGTAAAATGGTTGTTCTTAGCACTTTAAGGCCTCTTTTAAGGCTTACTATGAGAAACAGAACGTTTAAAACGATTATTAATCTGTATAAACAGAGCACAAACCCAAAGCACAAAAATTGTAAACAACAAAAATGGCCGCCGTTAAACTGTGCAGTGTTGCAGTGATTTTTTGTATTTTTAGTACGAGATAGAACAGACCTTGTTGTGTGGATAGTGGTTGGTACTACCAACATGATCTCTTTGATTTTATGATGACTTATTGACATCCCCTCGCATTAAAATCATATATATTTCATCTCGACGTTTACCTTTCGCTGTCGGGCGTGTCCCCGCAAGGCATGCCTCTCTCGTGGTCGGCGCTTTCGTATATGCTATCCTCCTCGGCCTGATGCAGGGAGTGCGGGTGCTGGTGGGGATGGGGATACGGCATCCGCCCCGACGGCTGTCGGTACCTGCCGTACACGAACCGCTGGTCTCTGCCGCCGTGAGACTGGTGCGAACTTTCGCTACAGGCCGAAGAGGACTCCTACAGAAAAAAGTTAGTAGGTACATGATTATAACACTATCCCAGATAGCACACAAAGTCTTAAAGATGTCTATTGTATGTCTGTATTATGACTGAACGTCTGAAGATCTAAAAAAGACGTTTGAAAGACGTCTTAAAGATATCTTCATTTAATGTTCTATAGACATCTTATAAATGCCTTATACCGCCGTTTATTTTTTTTTTTTGAAAAAATAGTGAATTTTGACAAGTAAGATATAATTATAATTACCAAAATTAACAAAATAAGATGGTACCTATAGGTAATAGAAACAACATTAATGTAGGATTTTAAGTTTTGACAACGATGATGTTTAGGGTAACTGAATAAATATATATCTGACATTCTTGTAGATTGGTTATTTTTTCTGCAATTAATAATATCCATTTGTAATAAAAACATTATTAGCTACCACAAAGTACTCCGTGTTCTACTCTGTGTTAGCTACATTTTAATTACTTAATACCTTAAAAACGTTTTGGCGATGTAGCAATGCATAACCAAGACTTTTTCAATAGGTAGTCTTTAACATCTTAAATACGTCTTAACAACGTTTAGCAACGACTTAATAATGCCGTTAAAAGGACATCTTAAAGACGGTGTGTTTTGTAACATTAGATATCTTAAAGATGACTTACGTCGTAAACTGGACGTCTTAGGGATGTCATAAACGTCCGAGTCCGACATCTTTAAGATATCTTTAAGATATCTCTGTGCTATCTGGGATGATAGTTCGATTTACTAACATTGAGTACGCCCACCTATATTACCTAATTTTGGGCTGCTGATTTCAAAAATGCCACTCGTTTTGCTCCAGGACGTCTAGGATTCGAAATAATTGCGTAATAAAATGCTCTGCCCAATTATCTCAAAATGTAAGTTTTTTGTTAATATTTTGATTATTTATTAAATTATTTTGCCTCAAATCTATTTTGGATGTTCAGTATATTTTTGACGTTTTATGTAAAAAATATACACGGACTCCATACAAAGTCATCGGTAAATAAATGTTAAATAGAAATTTTGTTTGTTCCATTGTAGCCTTATACTATAGTAGTATTTTATAAGGAATATTTAATAAAGCACTTTTCTGCAGAGTGCTTTATTAAATACCAAAACTAAAATTATAATGTTTTTTGGTAAAAAGTATCATTTCTTGAAATTTTTGTGTCGTTTTTTAATTACTAAATTGAAAAGGCAACAAAGTAAAAGGGTTTCGGTATAAGCATCCCTCTTCGACTATTATTTGATATGTCTTTATTCACATCATGCCTAAAGTACCCAAAAATTTAAATCTCGAATCTTATTTATTAAGTCTTATCAAAATTAAATATCAAATTGAAGTATAAAGGAGCCTTTATCTACTTTTTTAAGTTGTATAATCTGTGGTTCAAGCACACTAAACTGCATCTATTAATTATTGACATTTAAAATTTAAACTTTAAATTGTATTTTTACTTGAAAGCGATTTTAAGAACCAAAAATGAAAAAAGAGCAGGAAATGGAAGTGGTAATGGAAGTGGCAGAAAAAGAGAAAGGAGACGAACATTTATGTCATTGTTGTAAATTTGTTTTGTTTTGTTACGGTACCTTTACGCCCAAGAAAAACCAACGCAATATTTCATTAAAAAATTTTATAAGATATACCTACTACTTTTATTTTGCAGGAATATTAAATGGACCTGATATACGACGTTTAATGAAAGATCAAGCATTCAAAGCTCTTAAAGACGAGCTTGTCGCATATTATGGCGGTGTTAAAGCTGTCATTGAAAATGTTCTTGGTTCATATCGGGCCTAAAATTGGCGCCAATTCATTGAAAAAATGCTTTTCGTTTTGCAATGAATTAGCGTTAATATGTCATTTAAAATACATTTTCTTTTTTTTTCATCCTGATAAATTTGCCGAACTGATGAACATGGAGAACGATTTCACCAAGTAATTGCAAATCTAGAGCGTTGGTAGATATATATGGGTATAGAAGTTGGATTCATTGCTAGGAGACATTTGCTGGAATTTGCAGCAAAAGATGTACGACGATGATGAGGATTAAGCACAATAATACTATAATCCAATTTGATATCTGATACGATTCAATAAATTTAAGGTAGAAAAAAGCAAAATTATGCTGCATTAAATTTTGAGGGCTTAATTTGGATAAAAAATACTGAAACTTGTTTACTTTGTTGCCCTTTTAATTTAATAATTAAAATAAACGACAAAAAATATTAAATAATAGTTGTTTTTTACATAAAATACATTAAAATTTTAGTTTTAGTATTTAAAATGTCATATTGTTAAGATAAATATGATCTATTTGCCGTATACCAATTACTTTAGTACATTCAAGATAAATTTAAGCCAAAATAATTTAATAAATAACTAAAATACCAACAAAAAACTTACATTTTGAGGTGATTGAGCAGAGCATTTTATTACGAAATTATTTTAAATCCTAGACGTCCTAGAGAAAAACTAATGACATTTTTGAAATCAGCGGCCCAAAATTAGTTAAACTAAGCTGGAGTACTTAATGTTAGGACATAAGTTTGTAAAATTATCATAGTTACGATTTTGTCGAAAAACATCGTATACTTACTTGTCGATAGTGTCGATCAGCTTCAGTCTCCGACATTCGTATGTCCTCGGAACCGCTCGGGCTCATGTGTCGGGAATGATGTTCGAGTTGACGAATCAAGTCCTCCAGGTTGCGGATTCGTAGGGGACCGCATGGAGGAACTTCGTCTTCATCTTCATCCTCGTGCTCTATGACCACCTATTGTGATGGAAAATAAGATTGAAAAGGTTAAGATGAACTTTGTTGCTGGACTTAATATTATCCATACCTTTTCCTGACTTCCACTCCTTTCATACTTGGAGTAACTCTCAGCACATTGTTGGAGGCTCCTCCTCAGTAACTCATCACTTAGAGTGCATGTACTGCCTGACGGCGTAGTAGTATCCTTTCTACTAGCCGCATTTCTTAAAGCTTTGATTATATCTTCATGATACCTTCAAAAAGATGGATGTAAACAAAATATCCTTAATTATTAAGTAGTGTCTCACCCATTGAGGGTCTTGAGGGTTCTCTCGACATCCGATGGACCTCCACTGATGATCTGGCTCATGTTTAGCTCCGCCTGCGTCATCAGCTCGTCCGATTGCGCGCCATCTCCCCAGCTGTTTTTGCCATCGCCAGTCATCATCATTCCATAGTCGGGCTTCTTCAAGATCCCCTTCTTCTCCGGTATCTTGAGGTTGTTGTGCTTCAGGTCTATGAAAGATACTGTATCATCTTCTACTGAAATGCTGAAGGTAGTAATGTTGTCGAAATTAAATCAAAGGGTCTTACCGGAATGAATCTCTTCTTCATTTGATGATCCGACGCCTCTTCTTTGTAATTGTTCCCTAGAAACGTTAAGTATCAAATTCATTTTTTTCGGTTTTAAGCGTTCTACAATGACCACAAGACAATCTACATGCTGCTTAAAATATCAAAAAGAGGCATAACACAGTAAAGTTCGAAATAATAAAGTCAACATTCTATCTAGAATTTGAATTGTATTATAAAATATATAAGTTATTGTTTTGGTAACAGCAGAATAATCATCACTGTGATAACAAACTTTAATAAATACATTAAACGATTTTGTTTTATCAGCTATAAATATTAATGGCTGCAAAATAATAAAATTACAATATAAGTTCCAAAAACTCTTATGTCTAGAAAGATTTTATGGTTTTTCGTTATAAATACACCTATGCGAAATAGCTTTTTAAAGCACCATTTTAAGCCTTTTTTAATGATGAAACATGGGACACTTATTCTGCTTTTTATGTATAATATACAAAATGGATTTGTACAGCCGCAATGCGTTTCATTTATGATCGATATAGAAAGGAATATTTTTAAAACATCTCGCAATACTTTTAGTTTTAAAGAAAAGCTATTCATTTACCTTTTATTGCAGCAGCCCTATCCATTTTAAGTTAATATTAAACGCTGTATTGTTGTAAGTTTAATGATAAACTTTATCAGTTTGGTCATTAAAAATGAAAGCAATTTCCATCGTTCTTATAAATTGAGGTTTTTGTATGGCATGAGAGTTTCTGGACATTTCAGTATACATGTTCGTAGATATGTTTGGTTTTTAATATTCCAGCATAGATATAATAAAATGCTTGAAGGTATTGTTATCTAAGGATGGGTCGCGTTAATACGCAAATTTCGGCTTTGTTTCGAATTTCCATCGGGAATGTTAATCAACGTTATAACCCCCCACGAAATAACAATTGAACAAATATAAACTGAGCCTGATTTGCATTTGGGCTTTATCTTTTATTATATCTTGCGAATGCCCGTTAAAATTTTATGCAAATTTTCTTGTATTTCATAAAATTAACAATGTTAAAGTTTTGCGAAATTGGGATTTATTTTCACGTTTCACCTAATGCTTTCACAAGTTAAAAGTTGTAATGGGGCTCCAGTTCTTTAACTACCCGCCCCAACGCAAAAAACCCTATTCACTGTGATAATTAAAATAATGTTTTACATTTAGTATAGAAAGACGTAAAGCAATGTAGCTTTGTTAGTAGGACAAGGCTGTGTTTCTTGATATTTGCGACTTTTCTTTCTGTGTGCCGTCTCTGATTGGTTTATTGCTGTCTATAAAGACCACTTTTAAAGAAATTAAAGTCACATATTTCAAGTAACACCCCTTGATCCAAAACTATCTTATTGTCAGTATTATTTGTATTGTGGGCCTGGGACAAAGCCAAAAATTAAATATGATTACATTATTTCTTGGTTCTAGTTTTTTTATTAATATGTTAGGAAGTTTCTTGACATATTAACAACAAAAACTTACCTATCGTCTAGGATTATTCTGCTATTACCAATAAAAAATGAACAACAAACATTATAATAGTAAAGGGACATATTTCAGCAAAGTTCAGGTGCTGTATAACAAGTAAGTAGTTAAGAAGTATAATTTGAACATTTAGAGACACTTTGGGACAAACATTGAGTGCAAAATAGACACATCAATTATTCACTAACTGGTAATGCGATGGTCCTCCGGATCCCATATGGTTCGATGGTCGGAACAAGACTCTTTGCGAATCGGCGCGGCTAGCAAAAAATACAGGTTTAATAATTTCTTCTTATCGGTCTAACAACTCAAAGGTCCAAGTTTAAGGTTTCAATGACAAATTCAAAAACTTTCTCTCTTAAACTTGTCGAAAGCATGATACGCACAAGCCAAACTCAAAATAATTGTTTTAAATGCGCGAAAGACATTTTCCAAACAATTATTTTAGTAACGAACCACACAAATGCGATCTATTGCGATGAAACAGCCTCAACATTCGAATGATTAAAAAAGTTTGTTGGCTCGATTCGAAATTACGAACAAACTTTTTGTTGCATCTAATGAATCAATCAATCAAAATAAAACATTTAAAAATGCAGTTAAGAGCAGCAACAACACGCTTCTTACATACAGGGTGTTTTTGAAATGAAAGATTTTTTTATTGAAAAATTAGGAGTTAATATTTTTTGTTAATTAATTTATTATTGTTGTAAGCATTCATGCAAATAATAAGACATAAAACATTGCGTTCATTGTGTTCGTAATTATTTAATGTAATATTGATCGAGTATAGTTTTGATACTGCAGTTAGCCTGAATAATTGGTTAAACATAAACATGTTGTACATATTCTAGTTATTGTTTAGTTTGATAACATATTATGCTACATGCTGTGCTACATTTTAAAGGCTTTCTTTATTTCTTAAAGTTTATTATGGCACAATTCTGTAGACTTTTTAAACAATATTATTTTATTCAACAACCACTTCATTTCTTAACCGGTGGGCGAAGTAAAATTTCGCCATCGGGCTAAAGATAGCTTTAAGTTAAAATTGGAATAAAGTGAGGTTAAAGTTGCTTAACAGATGCCAGCTAAAATATAAGATAAAATTGGCTTGAGGAATCTCCTCTTTCTTTCACTAGTTGTCCAATATACTATTTTTCATTTCGTTTGGGTATTGGCATGAACTTTATAGAAATTAATATGAAATTGCAATTAAATACCAAAATTAAAAAAAAAATATTTTACTTAAAAATATTTACGTACACCGTATAAAAGTATTCTCCAAAATTTATTTACGGTTTCCCAAATCCCAATACATCTTAAATCTTTTTTTTCAAATATTGCATACCAGACCGAATTCTAGTCAAAATTCGATAGGCTGTTAAAATTTGTTAGTGCAAAATATGTTTTAGATATTTTCAGTACAATTTATTTGATTTGTTTGCCTAAAATGCTTATTATTATTTATTTATTCATGCGCGATACTCTAATTAGAAAGTTTTTATTTCTTTCACAAAAATATTTTATCGAATAAACGACATAACAAAAATTATTGTTTGCTATATTATACTTTAATGGTAAATAAACCTACAAATGTATTTGACAGTTTATCTGACATGTGACATCTGAGAAGCTGTTTTAACCTCACTCTCTCCCAATCTGATATGTCGAACGGAGTTAACCTCACTTTTTTGTGAATTAAATAACTTAATACATGCCCTGTTATTGTATTAGTTATTTTATCTACTCCTACATTGACGAGTTGACAGTTTATGGCGTGTTAGTCACTGGCTAAAGTTAGAAACAGCGGCTTTCAAGCTTTTTAGTCGCGGACTGAAGTTGGCTATATTATAAATTGGAAAAAGTGAGGTTAAATTCGGAAGACAGTTTACAGATGTCAAATTGGCTTTAAATTCTGTTTGTGTTTGTCGTAGATAAAGTATAGTAATAAACTCGTTTATCTCTAGACACTCTTTTTTATTAAACAAGCTTCGCTCGTGCCTAATTAAACTCGCAACTAAATTGGCGTTTATAAAACTTGATACATAAAATACTATTTTAAGCATACTACAATGTGTTCAGAAAGGGTAGGGGGTATTTGTAAATTCAATAAAAATAAAACCAAAAAGTCGTCAAAAAAAAATTGTAATTTTTAGACAGAGTTTTGGAAAATTAAGTGCGGATTTTTTTAAAAATAATGAAGTGGTGTAAGATCGGGGCTTCTCGGAGGCCAGTTATGTTGCCTCAATTTTCCAAAACTTTGTCTAAATATTACAAAAAAAAAATTGTTTCTGAATTTACAAATACCCCCTACCCTTTCTGGACACCTTGTAAATGTTAAATTTCCTTTTGTTATTTTTAAAAGCATTTTTTTATTATTGCTGCCTTCTAACGAGCCAATTTAACCCAAAAATCCGATCCCTAATCAGGCACCCTAAAAATTAATTAAATTCGTCCTTTTTAGACAATGAAACAAAGAGATTCATTAGGGTCAAATTTATAGGATGAAACTTTGATAAGCTGGTATTATAAGCAATTTTGATACCTTTTCTGCTTGTAACGATGTCCGAAAGAACACTTATGAAACGAATAACAGTAAAAAAGAATCTGGCAAAAAACACTTAGCACAAATCGTTCAGCAATACGCGGGGCTTATGTACATCGAAACACGACACCGACAAGGGCAATGTTCAATATTTTACTCCCAATTTTTCTCGCACTTACCTAAATTCCTGTATAGTGGCCGTTTCGTGCAAATAGTCCTCTTGCGATGAATGGTTGCCAGCGGCCGGGTACATTTTCGATATCGGTTTATTGCAATCTCTTTCGTATTTACGCAAGTTCGTCTTCCTTCCAAGTTACAACATTTTTATTTATCGATAATTGAGAGAGGAAAGGAAAACAGAAAACCGGCATTAATATTGATGTCGAATCCAAATTTTGCTTACACTAGTTAGGTACACATGATTTGAGTAAACAGTTTTAGAAACAATTTTTTTAGTCACAATATGAAGGTATCCAGAAATACTTATCAAATATAATCTTATTCTAAGAAGAAAATTTGTATTTATTGTATTTTATATTTTTAATAATTAATTAATTTATTTATTGGATTAAAAAAAATATATTTAATTTTTATTGCTTTCCTTTTTTAATTTGTTATCATTCTATCCATATTAGATATTTAAGCTTGTCGTCATTCAAACTTTTCCTCAGTTCAGCTTATTATCTTTAAGCTTGCTATTATCGAACCTATTTTAGTCCTTTTTAGCTTGTCTATATTTAAACTTGTCATTATTTTAGCTTGTCCTTATTAATGCTTGTTCTCAATTTAGCTAGTTATTATTTAAGCTTATCTTTATTTTAGCTGGTCCTTGTTACAGCTTGTTCTCATTTTAGCTTGTCATTTTTTTAAGTCGTTATTATTTTAGCATTTTATTTAAGCTGTTCATATTTTTAGTTCTAATTTTGCATGCCGATATTTTTGTTTGTCTTCATTCTAGTTTGTCTCTATAAAGCTTGCTTATATTTTAGTTTGTCATTATTTTGTTGCTTGTACATTTTACTTTGTCATCATTTAAACTTGTTTTAAGCTTGTTTTCTATTTAAATGGTTATCATTATTACCATTATTATCATTTATTTATTCATTTATTTATTATTTAAGCTTTGTCTCATGGCAATATTTTAAATTTGTAAAATTTAGCTTTATTAATAACGCTTAATGTTATTTTGGCTCGTCATCATTTTAGCTTATTTTAGTTGATTTAAGTATTGCTTGTGACCTTTTTAACTTTAATCAATATTTAATATTTTAGCTTGTCGTCATTCAAGTTTTCTTTATGTTAGCTTATTATCTTTAAGATTGTCATCACTGCCATAATTAAATTCTTTTTTAGCCTGTGATTATTTTAGCTCGTCAAAAATTAAACTTGTCATTATTTTAGCTTGTTGTGATTTAAGCTTGTCATTTAATCTTGTCACCATTCTAGATTGTCATTATTTTAGCTTGTTATTATTTAAGATTGTTTACATTTTAGCTTATCATTATTTAAGCTTGTTTTCATTTTATATTTTTATCATTATTATCATTTAAGCTCGTCATTATTTAAGTTTGTTGTTACTTTAGCTTATCCTCATTTAGCAATATTTAAAAAAATATTTTTTTAAATATTAATTATTAACGCTTAATGTCATTTTGGCTCGTCATCATTTTAGCTTATTGTAAGTATTGCCTGTTGCCTTTTTAACTTGTTATCATTTATTCAATATTTAATATTTGAGCTTAACGTTATTTAAAGTTGTCCTTATTTTAGCTTATTATCTTTAGGCTTGCCTTAATTAAACTGTTTTTTAGCTTGTGATTATTTTGGCTCGTCCATATTTAAACTTGTCATTATGTAAGCTTGTCGTGATTTAAGTTTGTAGTTATTTTGGCTTGTCATCATTTTAGCTTGTTCTTATATAAGCTTGTTATTATTTAAGTTTATTATCATTTTAACTTGTTTCTATTTAAGCTTTAAGTTATTTTTATTTTGATATCATTTTAGCTTCTTATTTAAGCTACTCATACTACTGATAAGATTTAGTTTTTAATATCATTTTGGCTCGTCATCATTTTAGCTTATTTTAGTTGATGTAAGTATTGCTTGTGGCCTTTTTAACTTTAATCAATATTTAATATTTTAGCTAGTCAATATTTAAACTTGTCATTATTTTAGTTTGTCGTGATTTAAGCTTGTCATTTAACCTGGTCCCCATTTTAGCTTGTCGTCATTCTAGCTTGTTCTCATTTTAGCTTCTTATTATTTAAGATAGTCATTATTTTAGCTTAATATAATTAAACCCTTGTTTAGCCATTTTTAGCTTGTGAATTGTTTAGCTCGTCCATATTTAAACATGACATTATTTTAGTTTGTCGTGATTTAGGTTTATAGTTATTTTGGCTTGTCATTTAAGCTGGTCCTTATTTAAGCTTGTCGTCATTTTAGCTTGTACCTATTAAAACTTGGTATTCTTTAAGATTGTCATCATTTTAGCTTCTTATTTAAGCTTGTCTTTATTAAAGCTTGTCCTCATTTTAGCTTGTTAGTATTTGTTTTTTTAGCTTTCCATTTAAGTTTGGTTCTTAGATGAAATATTTGTTTAAAGTGTGTCTGGACACCATTTATTCTGATTTGAATAATGGATATTAAAATTAATAATTTTATTATTACTCAAGTCAGAGTCCTTTGATGTTTTTGTTTGTTGGCACAGTTATACAGCGTGGTTTTGTATATATTTAATATAAATATATACAGTTTAAAATACGGATCCAAAACAAAATCATGCCTATCAAAAACAGAAAGTGTCCACAAATCGGTATTAGTACAAATAATTATACCTTGGGCCTAACAAAGTTTGCAGATTCGTTTGAATTAATATTTAAAAGAAACCATGTTAGCTTAAAGTTGATGTACTTTCTTATTAGATTTCTTTAAAATAAACATAAGAATCTTAAAATTTTGTTGAATACATTACTTAGCATAGTGGAAATGGATCAGGTCACTTACATTCATTCAAACATTCAAAACGTTGTTCATACAGCGTGAAGCAGATATACAAAATGCGAACAAGAAAAATATCATTTCACCATTAATCAAAACAAATGTTTCTTCGTGGCAATAAATTATTCGAAAACGATATTTTTCTCTATCATGCAAAGCCAAAAATTTGGAAGGTCTCCATGCGAAGTCATGCTGGACAGATTTAGAAGAAAAAAGTTTACCGCAGCGTTCCATATAAAAGAAAAACCAAAAAAATACGGTGGAGGGGGGTATTCGTCTGAGACTATTATACTACGAATTTATACCAGTGGCGTACTTCAACAACTTAACTTGTCGTAAGCCACTGAAACAATATGCGGGGGAGTCTATAATGGCTTTTATGATTTTTTAGCTGTTACGAGTAAAGGTTCAGAAAACATGCTACTGTTAAACATAAAAATTGAAAAATAACATTTCATGTTTTTATGGTTGATAGTAGAATGTTTCCTTAAACTGTAATGGAGTGTTCAAGTTCTTTAGGTTGGTATTAGCTTCCTACCTGTAGTCAGGAGGCTAAAGGGTCTTACCATTGCGAATTTGTTTGCCACCACATGGAGGGATAACTATAGTTATCCTTTCAAATTGAATTCTGTGATTTTGATTAAATAATGTTAGCGATGTTTTTGTCAAGCCGATTAGTTTGTTATTCTATTAGCGAATTTATATTTAATGTTTCGGTACTGTTTTGTAAGCTCAGCTTTTATTAATTATAAACTACATTACGAAATAATTAATGGTCCATTTAACTAATAGTTTGGAAAAGCTTTGAACAACGTCTATTATAAGGCACCAAATTGATAATAGTATAATAATCATAGACAGAGAAGTATGTAGTAATAAAAAGCACTGTGCAATTTGAGCCAGAACTCTTGAAATTTTATCAAAATCCAGGATGTTTTGATAAATTTTCGCACTCGGTTTATATTTCAGAGAATAAGTAAAAGTTATATAAACCAAATCGATAGAGACGATGGACAAATTTATGCAGTGCACATATAAGTACAGAAAACACTCATTTCAGTGTTGATAAAGCTTTATACGACAATATTACATCTAAAAAGTAAGACATATTTGGCTACAAATGTAGAATTAATAAGGTTATATTTATTTTGCAGAGAATTTTGTGTTATTGTTAACATTTTTTTGTGCTTTTCTTTACTGGTTTTCAAGTTGTAATATGATTTAATATTGCCGTAAAAAGAACATTTCACTGACATAAAAACACTGTTCATGTATCCCAAAAGTAAATATAAGGTTAATAATTTAGCTGCGTTTTATATCTTTAAAAACCTTTAACCTACCCCTGTGGATTTTTTCCCTGAAAATAAGAACAATAATAAGTAAAAATAGGAGTTTTGAACGTCCTTCTTTCTCTTAAAAACTCACAGCAAGATCGGAAGTCATCTTAATATTTATTTCAGCAGAGAAGTGGTACCTATGGCTATAACATAAATATTCCGAACTATTCAGAGATGTTGTATTGGTTATTGTAAAATAAAACACCAAAAAAAGTTTATTGCATTTCATCACAATAACACAAGTAGTACGTCACTTGTAGAATACATAAAATGCACTTGGTATAAAATTATAATTGTTATAGTTATTACACCTTATGTAATCAACAAGTGATCTGATGTATGTTGACGAACCAAACGGATGTCTCAACAATTACTGTTTTATTGTGATGGATTGAAATACCCTCTATTGTAAACATGTTCTGTGTTGTTATAAGCCTTATAACAACACAAAAAAATGTTGTGCATTCTTAACAATAAGCAAATACAACATCTTTGATGAATTCCAAAAATTTATTTTTATCCACTTCTTTGCTGAAAGTTTTATTAACTCAGAAAAACTCTTCCAGAAGACTCCGACTTAATTAGTTTTAAGTTTTTAAGAGAAAGTAAGACTTTTATAATTCTTATTTTTACTAATTAAAACTTTTTCTCAGTTTTTCAGGAACAAAAATCCACCAGAGTGAAGTATGAAGTTGAGTTCAAAGTTGCTTAGTTTAGTTGGTCAAGAAAAAATTATAAGTTTCTTTCTTAGAAAAAAGACTTATGGGATAAACAACATGAACTCATTCAAATTAGTCTTCAAAAATGAACCCTTTTCCTTTTTATTACTTATAGGTTATATATATTTTTAAATATAATGATTTTTATTTTGTACTTTAATACAATAAAAGGAAATATTGTTTATTTAAATATCTTTCATCTTGCTTCGCAAAGTCGTTTTTTTTATTTTACAAATTTTACATAACTTTTGTTTAAAACTTTTTGACTTTTCCAACACTTTGATATCTTCTATACAAGATTAAGGTTTCTAGAGATAAAAGCAATTTAATAATAAAAATTATAGTAGATATTTCAAAATATTGTATTTTTGGGATACTTGTTACTACTAATAATAGTAGTTGGGTAAGTTGGAGTAGTAAATAAGTAATAATAATAATAATAGGTAGTAGTAGTAGTAGTAGTAGTAGTAGTAGTAATAATAAATAATCGGCATGGCAACGAAACAACGGAAGAAGCTTTAATGAGCGGATGCTGAAAACGTGGATCGCTACCTGGATGGTCTGCTCACTAACCTGAGACAGAGCGAGAAGTTTTTGTGTACTACGACTGACCTGTAGCAAAGGGCCATTGTTGCAAATACAATGAACACACCCCCTACCACCGACATGAGAGTTGAAACGAGAAATATCGTGTTCGACCCGTGATAGTCCTCTGCATACGTGGCAAGGCAGCGTCGTGACGTGTCGTGACGTGACGCCGGCAGACGGTGGACGGAGCAGGAGACGGCAACGTGGCATCACCCCACGCATCATGCATCAACACACAGGCGAGAAGAGAGAGAAGGAAAGCACCAAATAAAACAATGTACAAGGCAGTATACAAGCACAAGTGAACAATATTACACTTTTATTTTCACTTAATGCCACCTATTGTAAATTTTAAAAAATATAGCAAAATTGACACTTTTAAGACATTTAATATATAAATTATTTTATTTTAAAACACTCTACACTATGACCTAGGCCCATAAAAATCATTATGAGTTTTTAATTAGTTAGACATTAGTGTGATTGTATAAAGTTCGACATCTCAAATAAACTTTAAATTCTGAAAAACATTACAACTTGAAGATAAAACGTTGTGTGCCGCTCTGTACAAACAGGCTCACTTCTTGGCCTAATGTTATAAATGTTTTAAGCTTAAAATTAAACTGTTCTTTTAAAATAACGAAATTAAGCATATTTTTTTTATGAAAAAACTAATTACACAAAATCTTACTATAAACTTTAAAGTAGGTACTCATTTTATTAACAGTTAAATAGAAACGTTTCTATTATGTAGATAAAATAAATTTGTAATGTATTTTACATTATACATATTATAAAAAATGTCAAAATTACTATATTTTTGGTCGCTAGAATGGCCTTTAAGTAATAGAATTCATAAAACATTTTTTGACAGATTTTTTTTTGAATAAAAATTTAGTCCTAACTTACCGGGAAAAAAAGGCCACCTGAGATAGGGCACAAATCATGATTTCCACGCAGATCATACATTTTTTACTTTTGCACTCTACCATAGCATCGTAACTCAAGAGTCACATTTTCAACAAAAAAATTATGTCAGATGAGCGGTTCGCGAGAAAATCAACATTAAAAGTGTTGCTAATTTTTCGTGGCCATTTTTTTTTCGGTGAGTGTATATTGTAAATAAATATGTAATTTTTTAAACTGTCAAAAAATACATCTGTCAACCATGTCAACCAGCTGCCTTATTTAAATTGTTTTTAGATGTGGAATATTTTAGTTTAAAGACAGACGTCATTGTCAATTTTTTTAAACTTAGCGATTAAACAAATTTTTTGTTGGACTTTTTTTTTGTTTAAAATAATGTACAAAAGTACTTTAAAATGATCGCTCCTTATTCTTGTAAATGTTTTTTGTTTCGTTTTTTAAATTACATAATTTATACAACAAATATAAAAAAAATCTGAAACTCAAAAAATGTCACATAAATTCTCCTATAAAACCAAAAACTCAAATTTGACACAACACATTTTTCCAAATAATAAAATGGAAATACGTTTGGTAGATAAGAAATGAGGGTTCTGGTTCCATAATTATGGAAGTGTACCAGAACCCTCATTTCCTATCTACCAAACATATTTCCATTTTATTCTTTATAATTATAATCAACATTTTTTACTAAAGTTAAAAATGTTGATTATGGAAGTTTACCAGAACCCTCATTATCTTTTTAGGGATATTTAAAATAAATAGGTGTGTAAATTTTAATTTTTGGTTGTTCTCGTGTAACATTGACACTCGTGTGAATATGGTGACTAACTTTCTGGCTTACTGCACGACTAAGAAACAATATCAATTTAAAATATAAATGTCAATCACAAAATTCAGGGGGTTCTTTCTAAACTTCAAAATACGAGTAGTTAAAAATTTGCCCCATTGCCAACGTTAGTCACCATACGATTAATCAATTTTAATACTAAAACACCATTTAATAAATTACACGAGTTTCCATAAATAAATGTACAGTACACACAGCATATCACAAACAATATTCATGTATAATATACACCAGTCGAGAATCAGGAAGCTTATGTACAAAGGGCTGCGATAACAACACCGAATATGGCAAAAACTTCAACAAACAACCAAACATATCAAAGATAAAAACCTTAAAGACTTCATTAAGAATGAGGTTATGTGAAAAGTTGATTGATGTACTTAAAGTTGTTATTTGGATAGGTAAGGTTGCGATTAAATTTAGGTTGTGTTTTGGTGCCGAACAAGTGTCGTTTTGTCGTGTTTTGTACCTGTAGCATACCGCCACAACGGCAAAACAAACGAAGACGCTCATGACGAGTATAACTAGGAAGACTACCATAAAAAGTGTGCTCAAGTTGCCCTTGTCGTGATCCCCTAAAACAAGGCGTGTGCCAATACGTCCAGATTTATCCTTTTTTGTATATTTACGCCAATACTCGTATTTATTATCGGCTTGCTCTGTGTACGTACCAAAACGTAAGGGAAAGGAGAAAAAGGGTACGAGAAAGTGTATTGCTTCCAAGGAGTTAGGTATACGTCACTTTTTAGTTTGTGCAGTAAGCAAGTTAGTCACCATAACAATGTATTAAGAAATATTAAAATTATTATTGTTATTTGGTTCAGTTGTGTACCTGTAATAGATAGCCAAACGGCCAAACACGTTATATATACCCTACTTTGTCCAAAAAGGAGTAACATTTTTTGAATATGTATGGAAAAAACAAAAATATCGTCGTAACTAAATAAAAAATTTTATGTTAAAATGTAAGCGTAATATTTAAAATTTAACATATAATCCATAATGTAAACAAGAACAAATTTACTATACGCTAAAGAAGCATCGGGTTTCCGCAACGAGCAGAGAGGAAAGCACAAGTCTTACTCGACAAATTTTATTCGCAAAGTTTTAATTGCACAGCTAAATTATATTACGTTAGTGTGTGTGATCATGGTAAATTATTGGGTTTTTGATTGTTTTTATGTTTTGCCAAAGGATCCATTTCGGTAGGTATACTTGTTGGTGCAGAATTAACTAATGATAACTTACCTAATATAATTTATATTTAAGTTTGGGCATTAAGAAATCTAACAAAAAATAAATGTTGTACAAACATAACCTTAAAATGAAACTTTTTTATATTTGAGCCCTCTAAAAAACGCCGACAACTGCATTTTAAAATAGTAAAGGACTAAATATATCTATCTACCAATTTATGGCAACAAATATTATATATAATACATACTATAATACCTATTTTTGTTTTTTTTTTCATTGAGTGCAGACGACCTATTTGTTTTATGACTTTTACTAAATTAAAATGTTTACTATTTTTACGTAAATCATCACTAAAATGTTCGATGCTTCTTTAGAGTATAGCTTTTGATATATGGGCAAATTTTCGTTAAATGTACATTTGCTGTCCCCAGCTAATTTTATTTGTATTTTTGACCTTTTTGATAAATTTTGTATTAATTATATTTAAATATCCCCTTCCTCCATCGTATTTTTTTTAATTACTTTATGTTTCTATATATGGCAGAAAAACTAGGTGAAATGTCCTGTAACCTAACTGTCCCCAGAGGCGATTTTTTAATTTAAATTATTATATTCTTCTTCTTTGCAGCTTTCTTCTGAAAAAATAAATTATTTTTGAACAATGGAAAGTTCTGTTATTCGTATATAAAACTAAAATAGTTTTCTACAAAGTAGTTTAAACAGAAAAAAATACTAAAGTTGACATTCAAAAATCTTGTCTTTTGGTGTCTTTTACAAAACGCTACATAGAACTCTTGTTTTAGAAGTTACCTTTTTTATTTTCATTTTGTATTATAGCATAGTAGAAATTCCAAACAAATGCCGAAAGATATTAACATTTAACAGTATTTCCGAAAAATAACGTTTGTAAAAGTCAAAAGCAATGTGTCATAAAACGTTCAGGAAGATGCGTTAGGAGGAGGACAATGTTTCATTTCTTCCTTGTGTTCCTTCCCTATTTCAGATTAACCCTACAAGTTTTATTTCTTTAAAGTTCATTTTTGTTATTTATAAACTTATAGAATTGTTTTGCAGTATATTACACTGTTCTATCACAAAGGAAAAAAATCGATCAAATTGACCTGCCTGGACAAAATATATATACAAAATGTACATTTAACGAAAATTCGCCCTTATGCCTACATATAACTGTCTTAAGAATATAAACTTAATTTAGAAATTAATAGATCAATTAAAAAAAAATTCAAAAGTTTAGTTCCTTTTTGGACAAACAGCTCAAATAACTTTTATGGTAGTGCTAAAAACTAACAATTAAAAATTGATTAATTTCTGTCATTTTTCACTGTCCAGTAAAAAATGACGCACACTCGAACAAACAAATATTTTGAATGATTAGTTAGGGTTAGTCAAGAATTGATATAGAAAGTGGTTTACGTACCGTAGGGGGTTTCTTTCTTTTTCATATGCTCTTGTAAGTTTGTGGTGGTAATGTCTGGAGGTGGTGTCGGCAGTGGTGGCGGTGGGGTCATTTCAATCTGGATCGAGCAGTCAGTCCCAGTCCAACCAAGTTCACAGAAGCATTTGTTCTGGTTGGTACAATACTGAAAAAAAATTTAGATTAATAATTAAATAAATGTTTAGGGGATAATGTTTTAAAGTGTACTATGCTCCACACCTCAAAGTCCCACCACGTGACCACGTACGGAACGCAGTCTTTTGAAAATTTGGCATTTAAGGCTTTTCAGGTTATGTATGTGTCAAAGTATAGTCAATGAAAGAAATAATATTTATAGTCTTACCGCTTATGTTTAAGCGTTAAAAGTTAATAAATCTTTATAGTATCACAATAAAAATGGCTGGTTTAAGAATTTAGGAATATAAATACTGCATTTAATGAAATTCCAAAGTGTAAGGTGCAATATAAGTGATATTTTTGTGCATTGGGTCTACATTTTTCCATAAACGGCATTAATCAAAAAAAAATCTAACTTCTCTATTATGAAATAAGAATATCTGTATCAAAGGTAGGTTAATGTATTAGAACAAAAAATATCATCTAATTTTGTATTTTAAGGTTAGAAAAATCTATTTTGACCAAAATAAATAAGTGGAATATTTGAAAGAGTGTGTTAATATGGTCATAAATAAATATAGGTATACTAAATAATTGTTGAATATAGTTCAAATTAAATTGAAGCTTTTATACTTCTTACGACAAAACTTGTGCATACCTCTCGGCATACTTACTTTAAGTTAGATTATAAGAAAACAAACAATTTTTAGAGAAACTTGCAATGTGAAAATATTTAATACCCCCATGACATGTGATTAATTAAAATTTTTAGTTAAAATGATTTTTTTATGTAGATCAAATTCAGTCGAAGCTTTTTAACTATTTGTATTGACAAAACTTTATGTAGGTACACTTTAATCTGGATAAGAAAAACTACCACATTTTTAAATACCATATTATACAGTCTTTTAAATAATCCAAAAAACTTATTTATTTTGGTCAAAATAAATTTTTCTAACCTTAAAATTACAAAATTAGATGATATTTTTGTTATAATATATTAACCTACCTTTAATACAGATATTCTTATTCCATAATAGAGAAGCTAGATTTTTTTAAATAAATACTGTTTAGTTAAAATTATTTTATGGAGAAAACCAGATATTTGGACCAAATGCACAAAAATATTACTTATTACGCACCATACACTTTAGAATTTCATTAAATGCAGTATTTATATTCTTAAATTCTTAAACCATCCATTGTTATTGTAATGTTATAAAGATTTAAACATTTTTAACGCCTAAACATAATATTATTTCTTTCGTTGACTATACTTTGACAGATACATAACCTGAAAAGCCTTAAATGCCAAATTTTCAAAAGACTGCGTTCCGTACGTGGTCACGTGGTGGGACTTTGAGGTGTGGAGCATAGTACATGTTCTTAAAATTCATTTAAAAAGCAAAAAGAAACCTTATAACGTTAGGATGACATATAACTGAAATAATACTGAAATCGTTTATTGCAGCAATCCACTAATACTGTCGTATTTTGGCTACTTCGGTAAACGGGTACATTGCATTATCCTCCACAGGTAGTGTAGCTTTTTTACGTACAGTATATTTACTTGTCGACTTCGGAGGATAGGTACAGTGATTTCATCTGGATAGAAAGTGATTCTTAGCACTAATTTCGCACAGTATTTTTCTTGTTGGAAGATTGCTTAATACGCTGAACTACACTGGGTGGGGGATTTGTTTGTTTCTTTAAGACTTTTATTATGATTAGGTACTCTCTTAAAATGAAATAGTCAAAATTCTACTTTTAAATTGATACCATCTTTGTTTACTAATAAAATAGTTGTTTTCACTTTTAAACAGTTATTTTTTACTACTTAAGTTAACGTTTGAAAAATTCACCTTTTTTGACTGTTTCAGGGTAAAAAGTAACTAATTTCTTTAATCGTTTTTAATTCTTGCGGACAACAACAATTTATTCTTACTCTCAAAAAATGAATTGGTCAAAAATGACTAATTTAATAGTTATTGTAATACATGTACTAAAGTGGCTGCTTTTTTACTTGTACCATGGTTAACCATGGAATAACATGGTATGCCAAAATTTAACAGCCAATTCTTATGTAAAATTCTCCCATAAATCCAAAAGTACCGCCAAAAATTATGAAAGTAGAGCAGTTTTTGAGATATAGTCAATTCCATATTAAATGGAAAATTGACTATATCTCAAAAACTGTTCTACTTTTTTAACTTTTGACGACATTTTCGGATTCAGGGGACAATTTTACATAAGAAATTTTGGGATACCATGCAAATAAGCGTTTGGCAAATAGGATTTTCCCTGTGAACTCATCTGGTATGAAAAGTTTTTTCAGTGTAAGATGTTGCAACTTATTAAGTAAAATATTAGCAGCTACAAAAGAATGTCATAAATCTTCAAAAAATTCCGAGTTTGATTTCCACTTTCCACTTTCCACTTTCGTAAATAACCATATAAATTCCCTTAAATTGAGGTTTTTGGATTTTATATTTGAATTGAGACAATGAACACATGAACAATTTACACAATCCAAGGTTATAAGTCGCAAACGCAAGCTAAAGTGTTTCAAACTGCGCCAGTTTTATGATGAAATGAATTTATTATGTGGTACTTTAAAGTTAAGGAGAAAGAGTTTATTAATAAATAGTGCCACTTTGTGGGCAAAAGTGATTTTAACAATGTTTCGCTCCATTATTATTTTAAGAGAATATCTTCATAAACCGCAATCTTGATCATATAAAAAGCTGCAGTGATTTAAAATTTAAAAAGCATTAAAGTTTAAAATAAAATATAGTGACATTTATGGCGTGTATGTTCAAGCACTGGGCGAATAAAATAAAGGAGCAGAATATCTTACCACCCGAGCTTTAATATGGTAGTAAATTTTTACTTTAGCAAAAATGTAAGACACATTTAATTATTCACTACAATGTAAGTGAAAGGCATCCCTTTTAGCTACTAAGAGGTAGTCTGGAATGACTGGAATATTTATATCATATTATTTTTTTATTACTATTTTTCTACACTAATCATAACTTAAGGTGCAATGGAATTAAATCCGTTTTGAAAAAAACATGCATTCGACCCTGATTTTATTTTATCTATTTTACATAAATTTTATTTTCAAGAGAAATGAAATTTCCATCAAAAACGTGCTTTTTGTAAAATTGGGGTTGTCGTATTTGAATGACATAACTCATGGACTATGTAGTTATTTTTGTCAATAATGTTGGATGGTTGGTATACCAACCAACCCACATTACCAACATAGTGGTTGGTACTGGAAAAGTGACATGAGAAAATATTTTTTTTAAATTTCTATCATAATACATTTGAATTTTTAAGTCAGCAATGGTATGCTCATTTACAAAAACATTTTGTGCACCTGCATATAAGGCCGAATGTCTAAATTAGCGCGCCAAAAATAGAAAAACGAAATTTTTCCAAACTGGTCACAAGTATCATTAAAAGGTTGGTAATAGACCAGGCTACAATAAAACCTAAGAATTTGTTTTTTAACGCCACACAATAGCTCTAGCATCATGGCAAACTTATCTTTAGCTCAGCCTCTACGTATTTTTTGTTTCTGAAGTTTTATGAGAATAACTATGCTCGTCATATGGTTCCAAATGTAAAATCACAAAGTTTTTAACATTGATTATAAAGCACCAGGTTTGCTGTTTGCATTACAACCATAAGGAAGCTTTAGGTCTTATGGTGGATCTTGGGTTAATGAAAGAAGATTACAGCACGAGCAAAAGAAAGAGATTTATTCCTTATATCATCTAATAGCAGAGGCAAAAAATAAGTGTTATCTTGCAAACATCAAAGTAACTGAAAACAAAGCCAAGGAAGATAATAAAGATCATGAGTCTGATAATGATGGTGAGGATGATGTGGATTTTGATGTAAAATAATATTTTTCTAGAAATTATTTCTTATCTACTTAACCCTTTCACTACTGGCGTACGTAATCACGTACACTATTTTTGACAAGGGAAATTTAAACGAAATTTTAAGTTTTTTATCGAATTATTTATTTTTACATGTTCGGGGACATTTATTTTATCTTCCAGTGGTAGTAGGTGGTGCCATCTAATAATAACGTTTTGAAATAAACATTCAAAGTGTCATGGCTTCTAGCAGCGGTAGATCGAACGGTGTTCCTTTATTTTCACGTATTTTTTAATGTTTTGGCTATAAATTAAATTGCAAGTTGGATATTTCATTAAAAAAGAGGTGTAACAACTGCTTTCATACATTAGTTTGACTCGAGATTGATAATATAGGCTCATACCACTAATTTAAAATTCCCGTACGCAATCGCGTACAAATGTATTCAAGGGTCACAAAGTAAATTCAAATGTTGAGACAGTATTTGTTTTTATATAATATGTTCCTATGGCATTACAAATACTTTTTATGCGTTGCTTGTCTACCATAATTATTAAAAAACACGACATTTTTCAGACTCGCGAAAATTTGTAACTCGGGGAGACCTTAGAGTTGAAAGATCACTTGTCGACCTTTTTGAAAAGCTTGAAAATGGTAAATTTTCTGATTTGTCGGACCTCTCCGACAATGATGAAGATGAATCCAATGATGAAGTACTTTTAAAAAATGCTGAGGCAGCTGAGAATAGTTTACTAAACCTTCTCGTTCCGATTGAAAACGACGAAATTGACCAAGATAATTACGACGATGATATGGAAAGAATAGGAAACGAAGAGATGGAAGAAGAAACCTTGGCAGAACCCAATGTGGCAGAAACAAATGAAACAGAAACCAGTGAATTCGCTTTTGGAAGTATTAGCAGTGACTTTCAAACGACCCACAAGAAAGACATGAAATGGACAAAACGAAATATACTAGAACCTCTAGATCAATTGTATGAAGCAGAAAAGAAAGAAGATGATGATAGAGAAGAAAATGAAATCGGACAACCACTTGAATACTTCAGACGTTATATAACTGCTGAAGTAATTGATGAAATGGTACATAAAACGAATTTGTATGCGCAACAGAACTCCAATTCATCGACATTCGTCCCGACCAACAAAAACGAAATTGAATCCTTATTGGGATTACACATTGTGATGGGATGCCTTAGGTTTCCCAGAATTTCTATGTATTGGGAAAAAGTCCTAGGTATAACTGTATTTTTAGAAACCATGCCCCGCAACAGATTTTATAAACTGCGAACCAATCTTCACTTGGTTAACAATTTGGACAGAGATCCAGACAACAAGGACAGGTTCTTCAAAGTTAGACCAATTTTTGACGCAGTTCGAAAACGTTGTCTTTAACTTGAAAGAGAACAAAAACTTTGCGTTGATGAACAAATGTGTCCTTTCAAAGGCCAGTTGAATGTGAAACAGTACATAAAAGGCAAGCCAACTCCCTGGGGTATAAAGTTGTTTGTACTCTGTGGTGAAAGTAGAATTATTTACGATTATATAATATATCAAGGAAAGACCACTGAGATTGAAAATGACTTACAAACCAGATTTGGACAAGGTTCGGCCATTGTGATCCATTTGAGTCGATCGATCACTAATCCATATAGTGAAATATATTTTGATAACTTCTTTACATCGTACAATTTGCTCAGATACTTGAAGTTAAGAAAAATTAAAGCTTGTGGAACAGTCCGAATGAACCGATTCAGTAATCCTCCGTTCAGTTCGGACAAAAACCTTATGAAGCAGCAAAGAGGGCACTCAGAGGAGTTGTTCAGCAAAGACCATGACGTAGTGCTTACTAAATGGGTCGATAACAAGGTGGTGAATATGGCATCAAACTTTGTTGGAAAAGGAGTTACTGATACAGCCAAAAGATGGGACAAACAGACCAAAGAATATGTGGAAGTTACTAGGCCGGAGGTCATCACCAAATATAATGCTTCAATGGGAGGAGTTGACAAACTTGATTTCCTTATAAAAATTTATAGAATCTTTATAAGATCTCGAAAATGGACACTCCGTTTGATCTTCCATGCTATTGATATGGCCATCTGTAACAGTTGGCTTGAATATAAGCGTGACTGTAAAAGAATGAATATCAACAAAAAAGTCCAACTTGATCTATTGCATTTCAAACTGGAAATTGGTAATCATTTAGTAAAGCAAGGAAAGCCGAGCGACAAAAGAAAACTAGGACGACCAACTTTGGAAGAGTTAAGAGAACACCAGGAGAAAAAGACTAGATACGAATCACGACCTTCATCAGGAATTAGACTAGATGCAACAGACCATTTGCCAGTTCATACTGGTCAAAAAGAAGCCGGCAGGTGCAAGAAAGATGGCTGTAAGACAGGAAGGTCTCATTTCATATGCAACAAATGCCAAGTTCATCTTTGTTTGGGAAAGCAACGAAATTATTTCTTTGAATTTCATACCAAGAAATAAACAATAACATGAAAATCAATTGAGACAATTCTCTTTTTCTAATATATATGAACTTTACTTTGTTAAAATATGTGCAAAACCAAAAAAAAATAAAGTTTTTCTTCATGTACACTTTTTTTATTTGATTTTGATTTTTCTCTTTATTTGACGTAAAAATATACCCGTTGAGTAATTTTGACCGTAATCACGTACACTTTATATTTTATTTAAATAAAAAAAAATAAAAAATTGAAAAAAAATTTTTTACTTTATTTTGCCTATAAGAAATGCAAATTTACCACTACATATTTTTTTATAATTTATTGAGGGGCTGGTAGTGAAAGGGTTAATTTATTAATTTAAAATACAGCATTTCTTTTTATTAGCTAAAATAATTTTATGCATTTTTCTAAAATCCGGTTGTCATAAAATTTTCTTTATTATGTTGGTATACATGCCCCCGAAGTATGATAAAAACTTTAGCTGTTTTCATTGTTTACTTTGTATGTGGCAGCCGCTAAGGTTAGACGTGTTTTATGAGCTCGGCGATTATTCGTTCGTTAAAAGAAATGGATCAAAGAATTTGTATCCAATTTTGCTTAAAAAATGAAATAAATTCTGTCAAATGTTAACAAAGGCCTATAGTGAGTCTACAGGAGTTTACAAGTGGTATAAGAGTTTCCAAGATGACCGTAAAGACGTTGAAGATGACGAACGCCCCCAACGTACAAGCACATTAACAACCGATAAAAACATGGAATAAATGGTTATAAACCATCAGAGAAGTCGCTGATGATGTTGGTATATCGATTGGCTCATCCCATGAAATTTTTTCGAATGTGTTAAATTTTGAACAAAATTTTTGCCCAAAAACAATACTGTAATGATGCCCCGCCTCCATATTCGCCAGACATGCCTCTGTCTG
Source organism: Brassicogethes aeneus (assembly GCA_921294245.1). Classification (NCBI taxonomy): domain Eukaryota; kingdom Metazoa; phylum Arthropoda; class Insecta; order Coleoptera; family Nitidulidae; genus Brassicogethes; species Brassicogethes aeneus. Next base: position 56,714,403 of record OV121135.1, read on the forward strand.
ACTTTTTACTATTCCCAAAAATAAAGAGAACCTTAAAGGGCCGTCGTTTTGCAAGCATAGTTGACATTAAAAGCGCATCGCTGAAAGAACTAAAGGCTATCCCAAAGATTGAGTTTTAGAAGTGTTTCGAGTATTGGAAGAATAGCTGGTACATGTGCATAATATCTAATGGGGACTATTTTGAAGGCGACAACATTAATGTAGACGAATAAATAAATATTTGTTTCAAAAAACGAAAATTCCCGATATGTTCTGAACACACTTTGTATAAAATCACACATTAATATTTTTAGAGCGCTAATTTAGACATTTTGCCTTATGTGCGCTGCCTTAAAATTTATAATGGTATTATGATTTTCAAATTTTTCATATCATAAAAATCTTGTTTGATAAACTTTTTTACAATAATAAATTAAATAATTTTACCAACAATTAAAGTTGTTTTTTAGTACGAGTTTTTCGAAAAGAACGTAGGTACCTAATTTAATAATTTTCTCACCTAAAACCAGAAAAAAGTTCACCTATTTTTATAAATAATGCAACCCAAAATCCCATCTCTAATAATATAGCAATGATTTAATAAACTATACCTGTACCTGTTGAATTAAAAGTTGTATAAATAAGGTGAAAAAAATAATTATAACATGCATGTTAAAAAATCAAAAAAAAAAAACTCGTGGAGACAAAATATTTAAAATCACCCTACCCTCTAAAAATCAATTAGTCAAAAATGACTAATTGTCAAAGCGAAAAATACACTAATAATTCTCGCCAATAGCAATTTGTTTTCCGAACATTTAGCAGTCAATTTCCATGTAAAATTGTTTCCTAAATCCGAAAATGTCGTTAAAGGTAGAACAGTTTTTGAGATACAGTCAATTTTGCATATAATATGGAATTGACTATATCTCAAAACCTGCTCTACTTTCATAATTTTTGACGGTATTTTCGGGTTTAGGGGAAAATTTTACATACAAATTTGATGTAAATTAGTAAAAAAGCAGCCACTTATAACTGTGGTAATTATTAATTTTTGACTAATTTATTTCTAGAGACTATTTCCCTCGTCTTAATTTCCACCAATCACAAACGCGCAATTTTGAATTACAAATGGTTTCTAGGTGAAACAACTGTGTGACAGCACCTGTCAGCAGTTTTTTTGAGCTGTTGTCACCAAAACTTGCAATTTATATTTTAATTGTTATTACCTACTACAAATACAGGGTGTTATGTAATTAATGTTATATATTAAAATACTGAATACCTTTCGACATAAGGAATAAAGGAAAAATATTTAAAAAAACATTTTTCCAAAGATAAAGAAAAAAATATGCATTAGAAGTTTTTTATATTTTTTGTGATACGCCACTGGTTACACACTTGTTTATCTCTGCACACCTGTATTTTGTGAGTACATAGATACCAACCAACAAAGTAGCTATGCGTTGCCAGATGTAAAAAATTGTTACTAAAAATTTTTCTTGCAAAAAATAAATAAAAACTCAATAAATACAAAAGTGTTATGCCCTTAAAGCTCTAATACCCTTCTGTATTTATTTACTGATCCAGCTATTAGCTTAAGCAATGATTAGAAAATTTAGTACCTTTGAAATTTGAAATCCATAACCACAAAATTAATTTTTTCATCAGTTTTTTTCTCTGTTTACTCAGATGAAATTGGGACCAGTTCACAGGTTAAACTTTAAACATTTAATTTGCGTAAATAAATCCAAAAGCACTTCCCTTAGTTAAGATATTTACAATTTGAAAACATAACCTAAAATTTAAAAGAAATGCACTAGATTCTGTCATAAAAGTTGGCAGATTTTGTTTGAATTTACCTTCAGTACAAAACTAAAATAACCAACAATTAATAAAAACGCCAAATTGACAATTTGCATTGTTAATTTTGTCATTTTTGTAATTAAGCTAAATTTAAACAATGTTCGTCAATTTTTTTGAGAGATTTTGGAAACACTGTTACCAACCATAACATAATAAATCCACCAGATTAACCTAAAGTTCCTAGCCGATCAGTGGCGTACTTTTTGGTAGGATAAAGGTTATTATAAATTAATTTTAGACTTTGGAATTTAGAAAAAAAAAGTTTCAGGTGCTTCTTTATGGACCCTAAGGAACAACCCATTTTAATATATAACATTAATTACATAACACCCTGTATATTTAATTTTTATAATTATAATCTCACTTACCCCGTGACCAGAACATTCGACGCTATTGTCATTGGAGGGACATTTTTCTTGCTTCAAGTGCGGAAAAATGCTGGAGCAAGTTTGGTTAAGGCATATGAGGTTTTCCCCGCAAGGCGTTCCGTCCCGGACTAGTCCCAAGGGAGGCAAGTCCAACTTTTCATTCGTCCCGGTCGTGGTCCTGTGAATAGATCTATTAATCATGACTATTGGACGTACACTACCAGCATTCGGCGCAAATATATCAATAGAAACCGGAGTTTTATGAAATTAAAAAAAATATAATTGTAAATTGTTTTAAGAGTTGTCAAAAGGATAAAAACTAAAAATATTACATAATGAGTTTGGTTAAATTTAGCAAAAAACACATTTTAAGTAGACGATAGGCATTTGCATAAAATCCGGTCTCTATTCCTTTGTTACATTTTTGAACAATATTAAAATCTCAGCATCAAAGCCGGCAAACAAAAAACAGTTTGCTAAAATCTTATTTATTGCACAATAGAATTTTATATTGTTACGAAAGGCCATTACTAAGTATTTTTTATCGAACTTTGGCCAATATTGAGACAGTAAACTTTTTAACAGACGGTAAAGTTGGCACAAGATTCACGTAATGCCTGATGACATAAAACTTTGCTACGAGTAAATATACCCCACTTTTTATATTTTTTACGAGCCTTATAAAACTCTATTGTTAAGGGGATCTTATGACTGGGCTTACGTTTGACCTTACAAAATCTTCAACTCCATTTTACAACTAAGAACATCGTGAATTGTATTTTTTAGCAAAGATTTAGCAATATTTAAATCAAATTTTCACTTTTTTTTATGGGTCGTTTTCAAAAAACACCCGCCTTCCGCTGTCCGTAAGTTTGAATTCCAATAACTTTATTAAAAATTATCGTATCTTATTGATTTAAAAAGTAAAAGCCTAACAAGCCCTTAGTAAACTCTTTCAGAATTTTTTTTTATTTTCAGAATATTTTTTTTTTAATTTTGAAACCTGTGAAACACACATTTTCACATGTCCCATTAGCGTTTTATAAAACTTACATACATGTTTTTTTTTAAATATTGAATAACCAGAACTTTGTGTTGCTTTATAGCAATCCATAACATCCTTAGTTAATACAGTAAACAATTTATATATAAAATAATTAATTTTAAACTACTTTTTTTAAATTTGACTCATGTCCCAGACATTTTTTCCGTTGCGTTACGTCCGTCGCGTTACCGATAGAATATTAAAAAAAACATATATATGGCAACTTTTTTGGTACTCACGTGATCAACAAATGATGTTCGGACGTACACATTACCCAGCTGAATTTATTTATTTAATCAGGAAGAAGATATCGGTTGAAACAGGTGCGGGTAACGCGAATGTAATAATTGTTTGCCCGCTATGTTACTCAAAAAATAATAAAAATAAGGTAAGAAAAAATACTATTTTTCATGTTTATGTTTATTTTAGGGCACTAAGAGGTCATTAAGAGTAATTAATGACTATAATGTCTTATTATTATTTTTTAAATATGGTTTTACAAAACTTTGTCCACTGCGTTACCGAGTCCACTATGTTACCTTATGGTAACGCAATGGAATTTAGGGTAACGCAATATAATTTTTCGACAACAAAGTGGATATTTACCGTCGCTTTTATTAAAAGTAGTTTATGATTAACCAATTTAAAATTATTTGTAATTACAACTCATGATATAGATTACATCCAAGGAAAAATTCAGCGCAATATAAAAGTACTAAAAGGGACCTTCACCAGCTTATAGTCAAAGAAAAAGGGTGTCTACAATTTAGAAATGTAAGTTGTTATTCTGCAAGTGAGCACCACTACAAGGGATTTTGTTTATGCATTAGTCTAAAGTTGTACCACCCTATATAGTTTCTTTTTTACGTTATCTGATTAAGTCCTTTGTGTACCCCTGTCCGTTGTGATACCAATGTCTATTTCGTTACTATTTTTAGTTTTTGTTAAAAAAATACTTAAAATGATTTTTATACACTATCACTTGGTAATACGTGTTTATAAATTAGAGTTTAATTCACTAATACAGTGACTAAAAGAAAATATTAATGGTATTGTATTTTTAACAAAGAATCGGAATGGTTTCTTTTAAAAAGTAACTTAACGAACATACATATTTAAAAAAAAGCATACAATTTTTAATAAAAAATAAAATAAAAAAGTTTGTGAACCAAGTACATTTTATTTCAAATTATAAAAACTTTTTTTATTGAATTAAATTTTGGATTTTAAATTGGTAACACAGTGGAGATATATAAAGCTAGCTAAACACATTTTTCTGAAAAAAATGTAAAAAAATTAAAAAGTGCAGTGCCTGTCTTAAATGTAAGTAAACAAAACTCTAAACATTTATAAAAATCCAACCAAAAGTCAATTTAAGCAAAAAAATATTTTGATTTTCATTTTCCTGAAAGCGGGTGTTTCTTGAAAATGACCCTTATGTCACACTACAACTAATGTAGCTTTGTTTCAATAATAATCATGAATCATGTATCTGAGAAAATTGTTCCCAACGTGATTTACAATTTAATAAAATAATTTGTGAATAAATAAATTTATAAATAAATCGTTTTAATACTTACTTGCATTCATATTCCACGCCTTTTATGGAGATGATCGTCCTGGCATACAAATCATCCAACCCTTCCACAGCAGGATATCTGTCACCTTGTTGACACTGCAGAGAACCGCATTTAACATTCTCCGGCAAACATTTCAAAAAACGGCCGTTGGAGTCGCTACCACAGTGGCCGTTTATGGAACCTTTCGAGTTGAATTGCTCGAAGCACTGGGTGTCGGCAGCTATACCACCTGAAACAAAAATAAAACAATGAGAAAAAAAATAGGGTTAAAGATGAGAAAAAAGATAACAAGGATAAGGAAGAAAATGAGAACAAAGTCGAATAAATAAATATATGAGAAACAATAAGAGCACAAAGAAGTGAAATAAATGAATATATGAAAAAGAATAAAAGCAAAAAGAAATGAAAGATGATTAGAAAAATAAAGTAGAGATGGAGAAGCTAAAGAAGATAAAACGTGAAGAAGAGGAAAAAGTTAAATTAAAAGGAAAAGTCTAAATAAAGTTAGATGAAGACCGAGAAGTAAATGCAGAAGATAAAGGAGATGATGAAAATGAAGTAGATAAAGTTGAATAGGATGAAAAAAATGAGGACCATGGAGGTGATGTTGATAATGATAAAGTTGAATAAATGAATATATGAGAAACAATAAAGCGAAAAGAAATGAAAAAAGATTACAAAAATTAAGTAAAGATGGAGAAGCTAAAGAAGATAAAACATGAAGAAGAGGAAAAAGTTAAATTAAAAGGAAAAGTCTAAATGAGGCCTGTCATAGCAAAACCGACAATCTCCACTTTTGGTCAAAAATGAGATTTTTGGCGGAGACTGTACTTCAACTAATTATCTATAAGATGATAAAGTTTATGTGCTGCAAAAGGAGATGAATCCTGCCCAAAATCCTATTTTAAAAATGACATTTAGTGCAAAGTCGACAATCTCCACTGATAGATTTGCAGCAAAGTATACAATCTCCAATTCCACCATTAGAAATTAGTAATTTGTGTCACCTGATATCCTAACATTTAAGGTTATAACGTATTTTAGAGATTTAATTTTGTGTTTTTTACTGGTACATACTGTTAAGTTCTATTGCAGTAAATTGCACTTAAAAATATATTTAAAATAGGTATATATACGTTTTATTGTTTTAAGAATTATAAAAAAAGTTATCTTGTTTATTTTGTGCTATTATACCATAATAAGACGTAAAGGTAAATCAAGAAAAGGCTGATAATGTCAAAACATTGCAAGTAAAACATTACGGGGCAAAGTGGGAAGAAGATGATGAGTTGTTGTACTATAAAAACTTTTTTGCACGAGGCAACCTGGTCCCAGATTTAGAAGAAACTCCAGATCTATGTGGTCCAGTTTAGAATTTTTCCCCTTGATTGTATAGTTAAATTTTATAACCATTAAAGGAAAAATATACAATTATTTTTTGTTTATTTTTCTAAATCTCCTTAAACGTTTATAACAAAATAAGCAATCTCCAGCAATTCATATCAAAGTCAGCAATCTCCAATTTATAATTATAGATTTCACCTATACTATGCATCCTGGAGACCTTGTAGTTTGCTACTAGACTAACAACAACAATATTTCAATATAATATATAAAAAAAATTACAAATCTAGAATTTAAAATACCAAAATCAATTATCTCAATTTACTCAGTTTTAGTTTGACGGAGGATTGTTGACTTTGCTCTGACAGGCCTCAAATAAAGTTAGATGAAGACCGAGAAGTAAATTAAGAAGATAAAGGAGATGATAATAATAATAATAATAATAATAAACTTTATTTCCAACAGGAATACACCCAATTACAGGAAATGTAAAAAGAAGAAAAGTTAAGATAAAGATATAACAACATAAAAAAAAAGAAGTTAAATAGCAAGTATGATTACAAAGAAAAATATATATATACAAATACATAGTATATTAATCACAAACATGTTATTAAAGACTTTAAGGAATCAAAATTAATATCACAGTTGTAGCAAAAACTATTAAATAAAGAGCACATGTTGTACACAGGTGCGCGACGTAGCATATTAGTACGGGGAGTATCAATTCTAAATAAAACATTATTTCTGGAGTTGAATCTGGGTACGTTAAATTTTAAACAATTTAGTAAATATGGACAGTCAATTTTATCATGACAAAGATTGTACGAGAATGAAATCGCTGCCACAACTCTACGCTTTTCCAACGAAATCATGTTGTGCCTGTCAAGCAGGATCCTCTTTCAGGGTATACGCGATCCTCTTTAAAGGTAAGGTACTTTAAAAACTTACGCTGGTTAGATTCCAGGACTCGAATGTAGGTTTCATAAATGGGAAACCAAATTAAGGACCCATACTCAAGCATAGTTCTAACCAACGAATTAAAAAGAAAGATGATGAAAATGAAGTAGATAAAGTTGAATAGGATGAAAAAAATGAGGACCAAGATAATGATGAAGAGGATTCTTACCGTATCCCCAGATGTTCTCGCACTGCAGCGTCAAGGTGGGGCAGTTTCCGTTAAAGCAGTACCCAGTGTTCTTCCCGCAAGGGCTGCCGTTCTTCTTGAAGACGTCGGCGGGACATTCCCCCGACTCGCCCGTGCACTGCTCGGGCAGGTCGCACTCGTTCGTCGAGTCCCTGCACACCACGCTGTCGTCTTTCAGCCTGCAGTTCTCGCAGCAGGGCCCCGAAGCGCACTGGGCCTCTTTGGTGAGTTTGCAGGTGATGGGGTCGCAGCAGGGGTCGACTTTGTGGCAGTTATCGATGCTGCCGCAGTCGCAGTCCTCGCCCTCTTCCACGATGCTGTTGCCGCAGGAACGGTGCGTCTGAAACAGAAGAGAGGTTAGAGAATACAGTTTTATAAGGGTTTGAAATATCTTATGTTTCTAGCAAGAAGTTTTACTCTTAAAACAAGTACATCATAGATATCACATTTAGCAGAGATCCTGTTAAAAATGTCACCTACAATATATAAAGGAGACCTTAGCATACTGTTTGTCTTGCATGGTGGCAGATAAAATGTTTGACTTGACCTTGTTGATTGTCTTGGTATTACGAAATTTAACATAGATAATCTTATTCCGAACCAGCATTCTCACAAACCTAATAATTAGTCAAGCTGGGTATAGTGGGAGTATCCACCAAGACGAGTTGATTAAAATAATTAGGCAGTAAATTTTTAAGTAAGTATTTTATCTTTGTAATTTCGGCTGGTTCTTTGGTCAACCTATTAAAAAGAGTCTCCATCACTGCGAAAAAAATAGCCATCGATTCATGTTTACCCTGACGTCTACTCTTAATCTGTTCCCAGATAATTTCGTCATAATCGTCTGATATAAAATTTTGTTTGAGTAATTTGATCAAAGAATCCCAATCCTGTACCAAATGTTTGTTTGTTCTAACAAACAGCCATGCTTTACCAGCGAACAAATCTATAGTTGAACTGAACAATTGATCCTTTGTCACACCCCTCGCTTCCGCCATCTCTCCCACCCTTTCAATAAAAAAAATTAAACCCATACTGTCATTATCGCCAGTAAATTTTAAGTCCCATTTATCTATACGAGGTTGTTTATAGTTTGATAAAGGCACCATAGGTGGCGGTATAGTATTATTAAAAACTTGGGTACTGGAGGAAGGAGGAGGTGATACCAACTGATCTTCTTCAATGATTTTATCATGAAGTTCTGCATCTAAATGCATGCAAGTCGCATAAGCTTCATTCTTATATTCAACTAAGGGCTTCCACAGGAATTGGTATTCTTTGAACTCTTTGGGTAACATGATTAAGTCTTGAAATTAAAACGGTATAGATAGATAGATAGATAGATAGAAATTTATTTGTCACTAAGGAATCAGATGTTTTACCTTGAAAATCGAAAACTAACTCAGTGATGGAGTCTAAAGTCTTATTAATAGCTACCTTTTCAATATTAAAATCCAAATGATCAATTACAAAAAAAAAAGAAGTAACCTTCTCCTTTTTGAGCAACCTAGCCAAAATTTTACGTTTATCGTCATGATTTCTATTGGTAATGGTGCCTCGGATTTTTAACTCGAAATCTAATTCTTCCACACGAAGATGCTTGGCAATAATTTTTGTCTCCATTATAGAAAATTTAAAAAGAAAATTTAGATCAATATTGCAACAGTCAAGTCAAAATGAAAACTACTGGTCTGGTTTACTAAATAATTCAAAACAAAATTTTTAAAAAAATTTACCCTAAAATTTTGACCGGTACGGATCTGATCCACGTTAAGTCCGCACGCGCACAAAATCAAAATTGCAAAGGTAAACACGCATAAGTATATAACACCCTTCTACTCTACCTCTTTATTAAATCCTCTTTAAAGTAGATAAATTTTAAAAATATTCGCTGGACTTTCTCAATTTTAGTTTTGTAAGTATAATAGAAAACAAGCGATTCGTATTCAAGTTTTGAAACAACATAGGAAATATAGAGTGTCCTGTGCAAGATAATTACTAAAGTAACTGCAATTACGAATTATAAATCCTGACTTATGTTTAGGTTTCTAAGGGTATAATAAAATTCGATAATCTCTTCTTTCCGGTAAAACTTATAATTTGACATATACAGGGTAAGTCATTTAACTTCAAACTTTAAAAAATCTCAGTTAGCATGCATTTTACGAAACAATGTTTAAAATAAAAATTAAATGATTCGATCAGTTCTAAAATTGGTTCTCATACTCTCCTCTTTATAGGGGGAACAGGGGATAACTTAAAAATTTCCAATGGAACACCCTATTTTTTTGCAGATTCGGATCATTTGACTAAAAATAGGTAGATTTTGTCTAAAACATTTTTTGTTACCCCCAGTTCCCCCTATTGATTATTCTCCTCGAATTATTTAATTTTTATTTTAAACATTTTTTCCTAAAATGCATACTAACTGAGATATTTCAAGTTAAATGACTCACCCTGTATCAATATATGAATGCAAACACCAATTATCCAGTTTCACCAATTGTTCCTGTATAATATACAAAATGATGTCAAAAATTCATCCTTAATTCTTGTAAATTTCAAAAAGGACCTTATTTTTACAAACCTTTTTGTAGATAAAGCAACAAAACTAATAATAAATAATGAATAAGTAAATACCATAGACTTGTTAATAAAACAACGTGTCACTAAATATATTATTTCAAATTTAATTTCACTTTGCTCGGTAAAACCCGAGAAGATCAAACAATCTTCAAAAGGCAATTAAATTGCATTGTAACATTTTAAAAATGCCTCCAATAATAACATTTCTTTTGTAAATTTCTTTAAAATCTCTCTCTATTGAAACAAAAACGAACAATAAAATTGTCCTTTATGTTCGAAATACTTAACGACCAATTACTTTACGTCTTGTTTAAAAGTTAAAACTCCTAATTGTTTGAATTATTTGATTTTATCACCTGAATTTTTTCCCAAAGTTGTAAAACTTTCGCTTACTAGCAAGCTCGTTATTTTTTCTCTCTCCAGCTAAGAGACAAAAACTTCAAGATAAGGAATAATTTGAAACACCCCTTAATTTTGCTACTACAAAAGTGTTGGGGGAAATAACATGTTAGAAAAAGAATAGAAGACGTTTTGATAAAAACTATCGTTAAGGGAATAATATTCAATTTGGAGGCACTAAAGTACAAGAAACTTTTACTTGAAAATTCTGAATATTATATAAAATGGACGTTAAAAATCCATTGAGAAGATATTTATGCGATATTCACACGACTTGCTCCTTTATGTAAAGCACCGTTTTCATAAAATTTTATTAAAATAATGCTTACAAAATCTACAACCATTTTTGCGATTCTATAACCAGCTCTCTTTGTCATAAAATGCATTTAGATAGATCTCAGTTATATTTCTAATGTCTTCAATTCAATTGATAAATATGAAGTATACGAGATGTCTTCAGAAACTATCGGGAATTTTCGTTTTTTGAAACAAATATTTATTTATTCGTCTACATTAATGTTGTCGCCTTCAAAATAGTCCCCATTGGATATTATGCACATGTGCCCGCTCTTCTTCCAATACTCGAAACACTTCTAAAACTCGATCTTTGGGATAGCCTTTAGTTCAGCGATGCGCTTTTAATGTCATCTATGCTTGCAAAACGACGGCCCTTTAAGGTTCTCTTTATTTTTGGGAATAGGAAAAATTCAGACAGAGGCATGTCTGGCGAATATGGAGGCTGGGGCATCATTACAGTATTGTTTTTGGCCAAAAATTTTGTTCGAAATTTAACAATTTTAAAACAAATTGTTCTGCCACGCGTTTCATACCCAAAACATTCGAAAAAATTTCATGGGATGAGCCAATCGATATACCAACATCATCAGCGACTTCTCTGTTGGTTTATAACCATTTCTTTCACTTTTTCCATGTTTTTATCGGTTGTTAATGTGCTTGTGCGTTCGTTCAACGTCTTCACTGCCATCTTGGAAACTCTTATACCACTTGTAAACTCTTGTTTTACTTATAGCAGACTCACTATAGGCCTTTGTTAACATTTCACAGAATTTATTTCATTTTTTAAGCAAAATTGGATACAAATTCTTTGATCCATTTCTTTTAACGAACGAAAAATCGCCGAGCTCATAAAACACGTCTAACCTTAGCGGCTGCCACAGACAAAGTAAACAATGAAAACAGCTAAAGTTTTTATCATACTTCGGGGGCATGTATACCAACATAATAAAGAAAATTTTATGACAACCGGACCCTCCGAACCCGCGAAATTTAACAATTCCAGTTATTTTCTGAACACACCTCGTATTTTATAGAAAAAATTAACTGACTTACCTCTAATTCGTTAGGTTTGTTCAGAAGACAGATGCCGTTCCCGGTCCGAAGTCTGTCGATATAATCGGATCGACTGCATTCGGAAAATTTGTATGGCTGCACGTTATCGAGGCCCACTATGGCTTGCGCCATAATGCAGCCGTGCCAGTCCCGGCAAAAACACTCTTCTCGGCCGTCGTCGTGGCCCATACCGATGTTATGGCCGATCATATGGGCCATAGTACCTGAAAATAAGAACAATAAATTAGTTTAAATTGTCAAAACCAGTTATTGCGTATAATAGTAGCATTTAAGTTACGAGTTTTGTTGGGCACGAGCGAAACTTGCGAGCGAGTGTTTAATAAAAACGAGTGTCTAGAAAAGTTTTTAAAACGAGTTGCGTATATGCAAGTATACTATACTTTATCTACGACAAACAAAAAGAAAAAACCTGTTTTTTTTTCGATTTTTTTCCAGACTGTCCAAATTGTCTTTTTTGGGAAAATTGATTTATTTCTGAAAGCATAGGAAGCAATTAACAACTTAACATTATATATTATAATTTAAAATAAATAAACGTTAAATATACTGTGGTTTGTGTCCTTTTTGCAAAAGGGAGTCCATTAAAAATATCCATTTACAAAATAGTGTATAATTTATTAAGTTAAATTTCAAAATTATAATTTTATAAATCGATGTGTGAAATAAAATGATAGTTATGTTAAAACAGCACCGAATTTTTTCGCTACCCAGTAGAAGATTCCTCTAAATTATAGTTATAGGAATAATTATTATAAATCATGTAATACATGATAATTTATGAATTTTCGACTCTGATTATAATCATAGTCGAAATCTTACTTTCTTGACATTAGTGTACAGATATTTGAAAAGTTTCAGAAAAATAGACTTTTTAATATTTTTTATATTATCCTTTGAATAAAATGAAAAAAAAAAACCGAAAGTAAATTTTTCTGAAAATTTCTCAATTTTTTTTCGAAAAAAACCGTTTTTTTTCGCCAGCTCAATTTTTCCGGCTCCAGCCAATTACATTGCAGACATTTAGGTTGGCAGCACTCCTTACTTCTTACTCCTACTCCTACTTTTTAGGACTATAAATCCGACTTTACTGTTGGAAATACCACGTTGCTATGGCAACGGTTTGTTTGCATCTTAAATTAAAAACATCAAAACGAGATTTTTTTTACGTTTTTGCACAAAACTCGTTTAAATAAATTATTTTAGCAATATTAAAGAAAATAACGAACACAGAAGTACCAATTAAAAAAAGTAGCTTGTGATTAAAAATATTCAAGTAGGTTGTAAAAATTCTACTTGTTCTTCGACCAAAACTCAACTGATTTTATGTGACTAAATCCGGTCCTGTAAAAGCCAATAAATACCAAAATCGGTAACGAGTGTTTTAATTCCAAACGCTAATTATTTTTCACAAAATTAATTACAAACTTTCCAAATTGATCTCGAGTTCTTTTTAACTTTTTCTTCACTTTTTCCCCGATGCTTTACCGCTCTATTATCTTTCACCAATTCCCCAATAAAGTTACTTCCTTTGCGGGTTTTAACCGGAAGGAAATAACGATTTATCATGCAATTTTGCGTTTGTGGGTCTAATCGGTTTTTAATGCCATGACAGTAATCACTAATATGGAGTTTAAAATATATTTCAATGATTTCATCATTTTATAAAATTGATTTTTGGCTTTCCTACAAACCAGCGTTGCTCGATAACAAATATATTTCTATCATTAAAATAAAAAGCTGCAAGCAAGTACGATTACATCATTTTTGCTTTAGTGCCATTTTCTTTAAATAAAGAAAATATTATATTATTATTACACTATGATAGTTTTAGAAACTTTTTTCCTAACATTGAGTACTAGTTTACCTAATTTTGTGCCGCTGATTTCAAAAATGTTATTTGTTTTTCTCTAGGACGTCTAGGATTTAAAATAATTTCGTAATAAAATGCTCTGCTCAATCACCTTAAATTGTAAGTTTTTTTATTAGTAATTTAATTATTTATTAAATTATTTTGGCTTTTTTATCTTGCATGTACTGAAGTAATTGGTATACGGCAAATCGATCATATTTATTTTAACAATATGACATTTTAAATACTTAAACTAAAATTTTAATGTAGTTTTTGTAAAAAAAAAACAACCAATATTTGACTTTTTTGTTATTTATTTTAATTATTGAATTGAAAGGGCAACAAAGTAAACAAGTTGCGGTATTTTTTATCCAAATTAAGCACACAAAATTTAATGTATTGCATAATTTTGCTTTTTTCTACCTTAAATTTATTAAATAGTATCAAATATCGAATTGAATTATAGTATTATTGTGCTTAATCCTCATCATCGTCGTACATCTTTTGTTGCAAATTCCAGCAAATGTCTCCTAGCAATGAATCCAACTTCCTCTATACCCATAGATATCTACCAATGCTCTAGATTTGCAGTTACTTGGTGAAATCATTCTCCATGTTCATCAGTTCGGCAAATTTATCAGGATGAAAAAAGAAGAAAATGTATTATTTACCCTAATTCTTTACAAAACGGAGAGCTTTTTTCAATGAATTTGCGCCAATTTTAGGCCCGATATGAACCAAGAACATTTTCAATGAGCTTTATCACTGCCATATGCGACAAGCTCGTCAACTTGAGAGCATTTTTGAATGCTTGATCTTTCATTAAACGTCATATATCAGGTCCATTTAGTATTCCTGCAAAATTAAAGTAGTAGGTATATCTCATAAAATTTTGTAATGAAATATTGCGTTGGTTTTTCTTGGGCGTAAAGGTACCGCAACAAAAACAAAACTAATTTACGACGACATAAAGGTTCATCTCCTTTCTTTTTCTCTGCCACTTCCATTACCACTTCCATTTCCTGCTTTTTTTTATTTTATTATATTTAAAGTTTAAATTTTAAATTTAAAAAAATTAATAGATGCACTTTAATGTGCTTGAACGATAAAGTAGATAAAGACGCCTTTATACTATTCGATATTAAATTTTGATAAGACTTATAAATAAAATTGGAGATTTAATTTTTGGGTACCTTAGGCATGATGTGAATAAAAAAATATCAAATAATAGTCGAAGAGTAATGTTTATACCGAAACCCATTTACTTTTTGCCTTTTCAATTAAAAATAGTAATTAAAAAAACGACACAAAATTTTTAATTTTTGATTGATTTTTTAAATTTTTAATAATATTTTATACTTGATTCGATTGTTTGGATGTGTTTAATTTACTTAGTAAACTACGGAAGGGTAAAAATACCACATCTGGAATTCTGCAAATGGTACGAATTCTTTCGAAAATCTTGAATTTGCAAATGCAGTGTTTTGTAATCTAAGAAAGGCCTTTGACTGCGTTTCTCACTCTCTGCTTCTAAAAAAGCTTCAAGCCTACAATTTTTCTGAAAATAGTGTAAAACTAATTCAATCATATTTATCAAATAGACATCAAGTTTGCAAAATTGGGAATGAATTGAGTCAAAGGGAAACTGTGAAAGTGGGGGTACCTCAAGGCTCTGTTCTTGGACCTATCCTATTTTTGATATTTATAAATGACCTATCTAACGTTAGTAACTCGACTGATCTAACACTATTTGCTGATGATACCACAATTGTAGTAAAAGATAAAAATCTTGAACTTTTGGAGATGAAGAGTGAGAAAGCAATGTCGCGGGCTGAAAAATGGTTCACCGAGAATCAATTAGTCCTAAACAAGGGCAAGACAAAGAACAATATTTTCTCCTTAAGAGATTTTAATGACTTAAACAAGTCAGAACCCATTAAATTTCTTGGAATCATGTTTGACAGCAAATTAAGATGGAACAGTCACATAGATTCACTATCAAAGAGGTTGAATACCAATATATTTATTATTCGTAATCTTGTTGGTAGTGTGTCCAGTGAAGTATTGGCTAGTGTCTATTTTTCCTTATTTCAATCGCATATTTCGTATGCCATAATTGTTTGGGGTCATTGCTCTGAGTCACACAGAATATTTAGTCTGCAACGCAGAATTATAAGAATTATTGCCTCCCTTGGTTATAGGGACGATTGCAGGGCTGAATTTAGAAGACTTGACTTTTTCTGCCTTATTTATTTTTCATAATTTGCTATACGTAAAAAATAATTTAAACTTATATAAAAGTCATGACTGTGTACATAACCATAACACCAGAAATAAAGGCAACTTAATTAATCAATTCTCTAGACTGAAAAGGTGCCAGAGTGGACCTGATTTTTATGGAATTAATTTTTTTAACAAACTTCCAAATAATGTAAAAAATATGGCTTTTAATGAATACAAATTGTTTTTAAAATCCTTTTTTACTACTCATTCATTTTATTCTATTGATGAGTTTTTAAACTTTACCTTTTAATTGTGTCCTTTATTATATTCTTTGTTTAAGTTATATTTACATTTCTTGTACACAGAAAAAACGCTTTGATATAGTCAATAACAATGCTATAATTGATTGTGTTTTTATTTCTCCAATAAAAGTTAAAGTTTATTCAATCAAATATGTTTGGAGCAATAATAATAATATTGAGGGTAAAAGATTGATGTTATTACAAATATTATATTCAGCCCATAACAAAATATTATCAAGTTAAAATTACTTGTTATAGAGTGAATGGCTCTTTAGATTTAAACCTAATGGAAATGTATACTTCCTTGAAAATTATAGAAATGATTGCATTAAAAGTTTATCTGATCAAGGTAAATTTAATTAAATATAACATTGATTTATATTAAAAGTTATAATGCTTCAACCAAAAATTAAATACAAATGAAATAAGAATAGTCTTTGTTTCTTTTAATGTTTATGCTTTTTATTCCGATGGAAACTAAGGTAAAGTAAGTTATTACTGTATTACAGTGAATAACAATGTTTTCACTATCTTAAAAAAATACTTGTTATTTGCCCAATTATCATTCCCATTTTTTCAATGCGGCCTATATTCAATTCAATGATTGCTAAAATTCAGACAAACGCCCCACCACACATCGGCAACCTGCAATCGCGTATAGCTATAGTTAAATGTGATCAACTGATTAATCGGTATTTCTGGTGACGCCAATTGACATAAGTGTATGGGTTATCTCTGGATGGGGTAGTGTTTGGTTGTTTGTTATATTTGCTAATTTTTTGGAGTTGTACTTCCTAATCCAGAATTTACAAGGTAAGTTGTACATGTTTTTTAATTGTATGTCCGCCATGCATTATCCAGTAATTTAATTACTCAATTATATCTAAATAATAACAGAAAGGTAAATGTGTACTCATATACTATGGATACTAAGTTTTTATTTATTTATAAAAAAAAACTCTTATAGTCTTTTAGTACCATCATGATATCCTTGTAGGGCGTCCTGAAAGTATATATTGCTTTAGGACTTTCAGCAATTTTTAGGATTCGCCTCTAAATACATAAGATGAAATTCCTATTTCGTTTTAGAATAACCATGTGCCATGACAGACAGATCCTGCACATCCAGTATAGTAACTATTGCTAGTGATAGGTCAACAACTTTCTTAGAGCCTAATATCACCAACACTTCTAGTGGGTTCCTAAAAGTTACTACAGAAAACAGAACAGTTTCATTTTATGGATCGAAAAACCTGTGTACACAAGACTACCAGAAGGAGTTTCCAGAATTCATTTTAATTAAAGTTCATATTAATGTATTATACAACTAATATTTGCACAAGAATATACATATTTAAAGGAAATAGAGCTTTGATTGCATTTAATGTAGCCATACATTAGAAACCATAACTTTATTTATGCCAATGATAGTTTTTCATTAAGATTCATTGTTGCTTCAATTAAATAACAATTTAATTCAATAATTTCTTATGTTTTAACTAAGTTTTAATATGGATTTAATAGAATCACAATTTAATTCAATGACTTCTTATGTTTGAACTAATTTTAAGCAGGTTTGCACAAATAAAAGTAAGACAGGTATTGCAAATACAGTATACCATTGGCTCAATGTTTAACCCATTCACAATATAAAAGCTTTTTCTCTGTGTAGTTACTATTTTTATATTTGTATTTTTCTGACGTTGTAAACCTTTTGGTAATAGCACTAATAAATATTATTATTATTATTATTATATTTTTAGTTTACTTTTACTACCTCAGATATTTGACATATAGGTTAACCTAGAAAGAGTAACATTCACGGAGGATAGGTTTTTTGCAGTTGTACCCTTTTGCTTTATACCCCTTCGACTGCTAATCAGATTGAAACTAAAGCAAACTGTTGTTTTACCTGCGAGCAGATGGGGTTCGTAGGTGTTGATGTCGACACTGATCCCCACCGATTTCGGGGTGCAGACCGTCGCCGGCACCGCCATGCCGGCCTCGCCGCCGGCGAACATCTCCCCCGTCAGCAGCTGCGTCGTGTCCTTGTCCACCTTGAACAGCTTCCTGGCGGTGTAATCGTTGAAGTTCGACAACGCTTTGCCTATGTCCTGGTTACGGTCGATTTGAGCTTGATTGCCACCTGCAAAAGATAGGTTCAAATGTAGGGATGGTTTGGACGACAAAAAGGCAACATTGTTGACCACTTAACGACCAAATCAATGACTCCAAATGTCAGCATCCATGATTTCACGATTTTAACACGTTTTGTAGTCACACGGACGTCATGATGAGGTCACCTCATGATTTATGATCATGATCATATTGTCCTGGAAATTTGGACCTTAAAAGTGTCAATTGAAGCTATAGATTGCCTTAAGAATATAAACTTAAAAGTCTTCAAAATATAAACTATAGGTAGGTCTTAAGCTTTAAGCTAAATATAATATGTCATAATAATGCCAACAAAAGCTGTATACTGATTTTATATTGCGTTGGGATTCAGAGGTAACTTTGCGTGTTTTATTGAGTCTTACTTGAAATCTCGTTCTGTATGGGTCGTTTTCATAACACACTCGCCTTCCGCTGTCCGTAAGTTTGAATTCCAATAACTTTTTTAAAAATTATCGGATCTTATTGATTTAAAAACCGAGTGAAAGCCTAACAAGCCCTTAGTAAATTTTTTTAGAAAATGTTATTTCAGGATAATTTTTTTTTAATTTTGAAACTTGTGAAACCCACATATTCGCATGTCTCATTAGCGTTTTATAAAACTTATATACAGTTTTTTTTTAAATATTAAATAACCAGAACATTGTATTGCTTTATAGCAATCCATAACATCCTTAGTTAATACAGTAAACAATTTATATATAAATCAATTAATTTTATTCTACTTTTTTTAAATTTGACTCATGTGCCAAACATTTTTTCCGTTGCGGTACGTCCGTCGAGTTACCGATAGAATATTGAAAAAAACATATATATGGCAACTTTTTTGGCACTCACGTGATCAATAAATGATGTTCGGACGTACGCTGAATTTATTTATTCAATCAGAAAGAAGATATCGGTTGAAACAGGTGTTTGTCCGCTAAGTTACTCAAAAAAATAATAAAAATAAGGTAAGAAAAAATACTATTTTTCATGTTTATGTTTATTTTAGGGCACTAAAGCTCATTGAGAGTAATTAATGACTGTAATGTCTTATTATTTTTTAAATATGGTTTTACAAAACTTTTTCCACTGCGTTACCGAGTCCATTATGTTACCTTATGGTAACGCAATGGAATTTAGGGTAACGCAATAGAATTTTTCGACAACAAAGTGGATATTTACCGTCGCTTTTATTAAAAGTAGTTTATGATAAACCAATTTAAAATTATTTGTGATTACAACTCATGATATAGATTACATCCAAGGGAAAATTCCACGCAATATACAAGTACTAAAAGGGACGAAAGACCTTCACCAGCTTATAGTCAAAGAAAAAGGGTGTCTATAATTTAGAAATCTTAGTTGTTATCCTGCAAGTGAGCACCACTACAAGGGATTTTGTTTATGCATTACTCTAAAATCGTACCACCCTTTATAGTTTCTTTTTTACGTTATCTGATTAAGTCCTTTGTGTACCCCAGTCCGTTGTGATACAAATGTCTATTTCGTTACTTTTTTAGTTTTTGTTAAAAAAAATCCTTAAAATGATTTTACTATCACTTGGTAATACCTGTTTATAAATTACAGTTTAACTCACTAATACAGTGACTAAAAGAAAATATTAATAGTATTGTTTTTTTAACAAAGAATCGGAATGGTGTCTTAAAAAGTAACTTAATAAAAAATAAAATAAAAAATTGGAGTCAAAAGTTTGTGAACTAAGTACATTTTATTTCAAATTATTTTTATAACAACTTTTTTTATTGAATTAAATTTTGGATTTCAAATTGGTAACACAGTGGAGATATATAAAGCTAGCTAAACACATTTTTTTTAAACAAACGTAAAAAAAATTAAAAAGTGCACTGCCTGTCTTAAATGTAAGTAAACAAAACTCTAAACATTTATAAAAATCCAACCAATTTAAGCAAAAAAAAATAATTTTGATCTTCATTTTCCTGAAAGCGGGTGTTTCTTGATAATGACCCGTATATACAATGGGTAAAATATCATCAGAAGCTCGGCACATGGAACTTGGAGTTCCTCAGGGCTCGGTTATTGGACCACTTAGGACTACTATTGAAGTCGTAAGCCCTGAGCTTCAACTAAAGCTCACCAAGGTTGCAAACAGATTTACTTTGTGATAAAAACAAATTAATATATAATGCAGGAAAACTATTTTGATACAATTTTCAAACGGTAATAGAAGTTCTAAACGCATTATCACAGTTGCAGTAAATGGAGTGAATGAATTGCTTCAAAATCACAAAATTTCTAGGAACCTTTTTGGAAAGAGATATGTTTTGGAAAAGTCATGTAGATAATATTTGCAAAAAGGTTAATAGTGGGTACTATGCCATATTACAACTTAAACCTATACTTGATTGCAAAACTCTGATAAATGTATACTATGCTTTTATTAATTCTAAATTATAAATTATAATTTTATACTATGGAGTAATTTAGTTTGCAGTAATAGCTATGGTAGTTCCCATAATTATTTAACTAGATCCGTTGTATAAAATTTAAAGAAAACACAGATTCACGGAGGATAGAATTAATTTTTGTAACACCTACAAATATGGTTATAAAAATTATTTATTTTAATTTTTAGTAATATTTTAAATTTGATTCGATTGCTTTGGATGTGTTTAATTTACTTAGTGAACTGATATTTTTAGTATGCTTTTACTACCTCAGATATTTGAAAACATATGGGTTAACCTAGAAAAAGTAAGTCACGGAGGATAGGTTTTGAACTATTAAAACATTGTTAAAAATAGATTAAGATCTTAAAATAAACTAGATATAACTGTGCCCCAAAAATATTAAGAGAGGTTATATAATTGTTTTGGGAATATTAAATTAGTAAAAACAGTTTTGCCAACCTTGTGGCACATTTAAATTTAGTTTTGGCAATTATATTACAAACTAACAATGACATATAGATTCTTCTTATAGTAAAAAATACTTATATTTGTTTTCCTGGAAGATAAAACTCTGAAAAACATCGAATATAAAGAGTTCTGGTCTAATTCTGTATTGATTGTTCAGATCTTAAAGCCGTGCTTTTTCCTTGGTAGCTATTAATGTTTGATCCTTTCGGTTCCTATATTGATTAGCGATTTAAGGATGATTTTTTCTTATTTGCTGATGTATTAATTCGATTTAATTAATGAATGTCTTCTTTCACGTCAAACTTGATAAATCGCGGAGGGGATCTCAACAATTTTTCAGGCACGCACAAAAAGCAACCGATGAACGATAAATATTAGCAGAAACATAAATCAGTTTCGGCACAAAAGAAACCGAAATTTGCTTATCGAAATGTTTTAGTTTAGCGGAAAGATCGAGTGGTTGAAACATTGCCAATTTGTGTGACGACTATATTTCAAATAATTGTATTCACCGGGCCCGGCTCTATTGCCTTATTTATATTTCAAATACGTCCATGTCTGAATACATTTTTATGTCGCAAGCGACTTTGCAAACTTCTATTAGATTTATGCAAATGCCATTCTGTAACAATAGAATTAAGGAAATTCGTTTTAACGTAAAGGCAATATTTCATATCTAAGAGGATTAAGGGAAATGCTTTCCAGAATACTTGTTAACAATGGGTGAACTTATAAAATAAGAAAAATCTATCACTATAAGAATCATTCATAGTAAGTCACTGATCACTCATTGATGAAACGAAAATATCCGTTGCTGAGAACCATATAGTTAAATGAGACTATTTTGTGTAAAAAGGGGTGGGAAGAACTTTTATGTACTATATCTGTGTAGCTGGGTTTGTAAAAATTTTGGAATGTGTGGTATCTATTCTTTTTTTGGATTGTTAGATCTTAAAATTTAATAGTTATTAATTTCTTCTTCCATTCTAAATTTAATGCTAGGGTGTATGTAATTTATAAATTATATAAAAATATTTAGTTGTCGTTTTGCACCTGTGAAACAAGTTAGGATATCGTCTACATATCGATACCAATATAGGACATGTTTAAAATATGAATGTTTATGTATTATTATCTCTAATTGGTTTCACAATAAAATTTGTACCTATTCTGAAGAAGCTACCGTGTAGCGAAACAATTGTTAATTATTTATAAAAAAACATAAATAAACGTCGCACGTTACTTTGGTGGTAAGATTTTTGTTTTTTTGTTAAGAGCAGGGCTGTGTTTAAATTACAATAAAAAATATTTCTAAAAAGTGTACATATCAGTGTGTGGTATAAATGTGTTCTTCATGGTTTAATCATTGTTACTTTATTGCGTTTTAATTTTAATTATGAACACAATCAGTAAAATGGCCAGTGTCCAATTACTGGTTGGTAAAAAATGTAAATTTCTATTATTGGACATATGTCCAATAGACTGGGCCAAAAAAATTGACTATTTTTTTTTTTTGAAAACTATATCGAGAATGTCATTCAGAATGACAAATAAAAAATTTCGTGAAAATTTGAGCCCTTAATATTAATTTTAAGAGGTCTATCATCGCTATTTTTGATTTTTAGTCATAATTTGATGTTTTACGTTAGAACTGTCAAAACATTAAAGTGAAAAAAATTCCTTTTCACTTATTTTTATATAAAATTAAATTCTCTACAAAAAAGGTCTGATTGAAAATTTTCGTCAGACGAGCCGTTTCCGAGTAATTGAGCGTAATAAATCGATGTGTTTTTTCGATTTGCCCTTTTTACTTTGAAATTTTGTAACTAATGAATCAATGAATATTTTAAAAAGCTCACGTCGGATTCTTAAAGGAAATTTAATGTTCTACAAAAAAGGTCTCTTAACATTTTTGCCTAAATTTAATTCTTCAAAGGTTATTCACGATTAAAATCGAAGAAAAACTTAAAATTTGAATTTTTTCTTCGTGAATAACTTTTGAAGAATTAAATTTAGGCAAAAATGTTAGGAGACCTTTTTTGTAGAACATTAAATTTCCTTTAAGAATCCGACGTGAGCTTTTTAAAATATTCATTGATTCATTAGTTACAAAATTTCAAAGTAAAAAGGGCAAATCGAAAAAACACATCGATTTATTAGGCTCAATTACTCGGAAACGGCTCGTCTGACGAAAATTTTCAATCAGACCTTTTTTGTAGAGAATTTAATTTTATATAAAAATAAGTGACAAGGAATTTTTTTCAGTTTAATGTTTTGACAGTTCTAACGTAAAACATCAAATTATGACTAAAAATCAAAAATAGCGATGATAGACCTCTTAAAATTAATATTAAGGGCTCAAATTTTCACGAAATATTTTTTTTGTCATTCTGAATGACATTCTCGATATATTTTTCAAAAAAAAAATTAGTCAATTTTTTTGGCCCAGTCTAATGTCCAATATCATACGTTATTTGTATCCCGGACATTTACCAGCCAATTCTTATGTAAAATTGTCCCCTAAATCCGAAAAAACCGTCAAAAGTTAAGCAGTTTTTGAGATATAGTCAATTCCATGTTATATGTAAAATTAATTATATTTCAAAAACTGTTCTACTTTTATAACTTTTGACGACATTTTCGGATTCATAATAATAATATTTCATAGGAATTGACTGCTAAATGTCCTGGATACAAATTGCTGTTGACGAGATATATTAGTGTCTGGTGACATTTTTGACTAATTCATTTTTAGAGAGTAAATAATATAGTGATTTCTTCGTCACAGGACATCTTGCAGAATAACAGTGATTTATACATAAAAAACTAATGGCAACAAAATTAATAAATTCGGATAATACTTTTAACATACCACCCGAAAAAATATTAGATATATATATAAATCATCCTGTTTCGGCCTTAATATTATAAATGCTTAGCAAACTAGAGATACCACACTTAATTATATTTGCAACAAACTATTTCAGAAGTCAGACTAATCCAGAAAAGGGATGAGGAATCCGAGAAAGAAATACCTAAAACTGCAATTTATCTTTAAAAATATTTAACAATTTATGTTATTTGATGTAAAGTTGTTATGTTTATTTAAAAATTGTATGCCCAATAACTATGGTCCATGTGTCCAATTACTATATAAAATATCCAATTACTATATAAAATATCCAATTACTATAATTTTTTGCATGTTTTTATAAAACTATTATTAAAAATTCAAATATTCTTATTTTTAAGTAAAAGTAAATAAAGTTTAAACAAACAAACTATCCTTTTTATATATTTATAAGAAAAAAACTAAAATCTTTAAAACAACGCCATATATAAATTTTAAATAATTAATATTCCTTAAGTGTTTAATAACTATGTGGTTTAATAATAAGGAGTTTCATCAAGTAAAGGTGGAAACAATCAACTATGTGGATATAAAAACAGCTTTGTTGTAAAGTTTCATGAAATTTATTAAATTTTAACAATTGTTTTGCTACACAGTAGCTTCTTCAGAATGTATTAAAACTAATACTAGTGCAAAATTTATATAACAAAAAAATTGGTATTTTAGGTAAGGATTTTATTCTACATCTACCTGTGTTACATAATATTGAAATAGGATAGCATTAAGAAATTTCTAATGTATTTATTGTTTTATTAGAAGGAGAATATTTGAAATATGTAATTTTTTATATAACGCTATTGCTGTATGTTAATAAAATTAAAATAGGTTTAACAGTGGTAAATTATTAGTTTCTATTTGTTCATTGAGAATATTATTAGTATTTTTAAATTTGTTAATTTCTAGAGACTCCAATAGATTTAATTTTGCGCCTTTATTTTCTAAATGTAATATTTTATAGTTGTTATTAAAAGTATGGTTTTCTGTAATAAGATGTGTCGCATAAGCTGAATCAAGCTTTTGGTTAATAAATGATCTCCGATGTTCTTTAATTCTAGTATTAAAACTATGTCTATTATACTTATCTTTGTTGTTTTTTATGAAAATACTGAAATTGTTGTTAGCTTTAAACGCGATATTGGTATTAATGTTTTTGAAAAATGTGGAAATCTGTCTCATATTGGAACCTAAATATGTATTAAAGGTATTAATTAGGTTTATAAGTGATGGGGAAGTTTGTTTAATAGCTATTTTATATTTTTTAGAATATCTGTAATTAATTGTACTTCATATCCATTGTTCACTGCAATTTGTTTTATTACACTTATTACAATCAACAATCTACAAAATGTTTGCATAATTATAAACTACTTATGAAATTAGCTAACAGATTAGAGTTAAACATTCAATTTTCTTAGTTTCTTTAAAAAACTTTCTTATTACTGGTAATGTTTATAAGAAAAAAGTTGAATTTACACCTCGCCAAAGTTTTTTTTTTGGCGAGGTGTAGGTTCAATTTTTTTCTTATAAACATTAATGTTTAGTCTGGTTGGGCAAATTCTAGATTCCTTTAGGCCATATTAGTATCTGTCATACTATTTGCCGTGCATTTTTGGTTGCATAGTATGTACCGATTGCGGCAAAGGCCACGTCGTTTGAAGGTGTGGATCACCTGATGCTCTTACATCTCGCCTCTGTTGGCTTACCAACCGAGCATATATGCTTAGGGAGTCCTTTGTTTTGAGTGTGTTCCACTACACCAAGTTGCCCGATACTGATGAGACCCAATATATGTCGAAACAGCTGTATGTCGGTATTTGAAGTTGGTGGAACGCACTCAAAACAAAAAACTTTGGCGAGGTGTAGGTTCAATTTTTTTGTTAGATTAGATTTAGTTGTAAACTTAAGTTAAGTGGACCTGATTTAACATAAAATCTGGTTTATATTTGATTAAAATTTACTGTGTACTCGAACGATCGATTTGTTTGTTGGAGATGAGTGTATTTCCGAAAGCGATGTTCTGCTTAGAGATGGGCAAAATAAACCGGTTACTATAATAACCGGTTATTTTGTTTAGGTTAACCGATTTTTAACCGGTTATTTTTTTGAGCCAGTTAAACCTAAACTTTAATAAAAAAACAGATAACCGGTTTTTTAATAACTTGTGTAGTTACTTTTGTTCGTGCGAGTTGGCTCTACTAACTTCACTTTGACAATTGACCGTTGTCTTAAATGAGCGCAAGGGCATCACTGCATAAATGTTTAAGACAATATCTGCAATGGAATGTTTTAATTCATTTTAAACGTCGCGCCTATTTTACAGTTGTCAACCCTGCCGATGACGTTTATTTTTTAAAACTTTTGACAGAACAGCCAAATTGACAATTTATACTGTAATTGGTTTCGTTTATAATACCTATTGGGTCCGTTTGTTCAAAATGTTTAATAAAAAAGTGCTGTTTGGGATTTCTTTACAAGAAACAATGCAACGAGTTCATGTGTATGGAATTTGTGCGGTAAAACAACAAAAAAAACCGTTTTTTTTGGAAAACCGGTTATTTTCACCAGGTTAACCGGAGCAAATTAAACCGGATTTTTTTTATACCGGTTAACCGAAAACCGGTTTTTTTTAGAACCGCCCATCTCTGCTTACCTTGCCAGGTTTCAATGTAGACCACCGAGACCCTGGTGTTCAACGTGCGAAAGTAGAGATCGGCGATGTTCGCCACCTGGATCGAGTCGTGCACGACGTCGATTCGCGTCGATCCGTTGCGCTTCTCGAACATCGCCTTGTCGATCACCATGGCCGTCTCGATGTACTTGGTGGCCTCGCGCACGTCGCGCTTGATCTTCGCGCCGCCCATCGGCAGGAAGCCGGAGTGCGGGTTCAGGCGCCACTCCATGTTGCCGCTGTTCGCGCAGCCCTTGTTCGCTTTCGTTCTCGCCTCGAATATCACGTGAGGGTGTTTCTGCTAAAAAAGAGGAAAGCTGTGCAGTCACATAGAGTCCATAGAGGGTCAGTGGGGGACTGATGGCAACACCGAAATGTTAATGAATGAAAAGTTTACTTTTGTTTTCTTACCTAAATAAATTGTAAAAATAAATCAAATAAACAAAGGGGCAGTTACATTTTTTCTGACCTATACTTTTTATGGTTTTATTCAAGGCGTTTTGTAATTTTAAACATTTCAATTGAGTTTACCGTTTTCGAGATATTTACAAAAAAAAAATCTCCTTATTACGTCACTAGGCTATTGACAACGTTGCCAGCTTTTTCTATGGTTGCCAGTGTGTTTAGTTTAAGATTCTTATGATAGATGTCGCCACGTTATAATATTTTAGTTTTAAAACCACTTGATATATAATTTTAGTTGAGAAGAAGAAGAAGAATTAATTTTTTGACGTTTCTTTTTTTCGGGTTATGTTTTTTTTTAAATTTAGATTATTGAAAATCAATGCTATTGTTATGTTATTTATAATTGACATTAGATAAGTGATTTATTAATAACGGACTCCAAAGCAGAGGAATCTTGTGGAATGGTTGGTTACATTGAACATTTCAGCTTTTAAACAAATAAAGTAAGTACCTATAATTATAATCATATTTTGTCGTAAATGCATTTCATTAGTATAATGCCTAGTTCTTTACTTACTCTAAAATATCAAACAGTAATATGATACCTCGTAATAAGGAAGATGAATTTGGTGACCATCTTTCACTCAACTGACAGTGACAGTATTTGTACATAACCTCTTCGGGTATTTTCTGACATAACCGAATGAAATCATTAACAAGACAACTTGACAACAGGGTAATTTTCAACCAATAGAAATCTTAGAATGTTGGTCACATGGCGAGGTTTGTGACGTCATAAAAATTTATATTTTTTGTAAATATCTCGAAAACGGTAAACTCAATTGAAATTCTGATTTCATAGAAATGTTTAATATTACAAAACGCCTTGAATAAAACCATAAAAAGTAAAGGTCAGAAAAAATTCAACTACCCCATTATGAGTAAGGTAGAGTAGCGAATATTCTACTGTTTTTATTATTTTATAATAATGCGGCTTATTTGTAATAACGCGGTGTAAAGCCGACAAAAGACAAAGGCGAGGCGCACTCAAAGCATGCCGCTCTTTAGGCGCGTACCGAAAGCAAATTCGCTTCTGTTTTTGCCAAGGATATAAATTTATTTTAGATAAAATTATTGAAAAAATATTTTTTACACAAATTTTATACTGTTAAGAAGTTTCACTTCTACCACTTGTACGATTCTGCACATGATTTTTTTGTAATATACAGTGACAGACAAAAGTATATAACAAATTTGTTCATTCAATTAATTTATTCAAAAATTTGGCTTTTTTTTAATTCTCCCATAAAAAAATAATGTTACTAGGCCAAAAAATAGTAGCATAAAATTGAAGTTTTTGATGTAAAAAAAAAGTGTATTCAGTGAATTTATTATAGATTTTTGTAGCAAATTAATACCACTTATAATAATGTCAGATTTATTTTTCAATCAACCCATCTAATTTATAGATACTCAAGATACTCAAGATAATTTTATAGTATTTAGTTGGTACATCCAGTCTGCGGCTAAAGGTTTTAAGTCCTTGATACCGCATCGTTTCGAATTAACGATCTAATTCGGATTTAATGGCTGCCATCCCAATAAAATAAATTCGAGTTTACCTTATTTTTATCTTATTCAATGATGTATTATAATAGATAAGTCTTTTTCTACGGCCACCTTTAAATCGACCAATACCGTTTATTTTTTCATGACACTAAGTATTTTTTTAAATACAAATTGACAAGCTATGGCGCTTTAGTAACGGGCTGAATTTAAAATAAAGTGCCCTTCTTGTAAAATAATACTAAATGTGAAAAATATTGTATTATCTTAATATACAAATAGAAAAGTATTGAATAGTTTCTCAACCCATTGTAATAACCTTTTAATTTCGCTGCCAGTAAACTAGATTTAACTTAATTTCTGGTGGAGACTCCAATAAAACGTTGTGTTGGTCTAGAATGGAGTTTTTGGAAAGCCACCAGGTCTAGTAATAACATAATATAAATGGTTCTGCACTAATGCAAGAATTTTAAGAATTTTGAATATTAGAACTTCACGGAAAGCTTCACGGAGGTTAGGATTTCGTATATATTTTTTTAAACATCCCTTTGTATATTTGAAATAAGTTTCTTTGTATATTTGAAATAAGTTTCTTTTGACACCTTAAAATTTTTAAAAAATACAATTGTACATACATAAAATATTTATAAAAAAAATCTTCTTACTAAGATATTACACTTCACGGTGGATAGGTTTTTAAATAGCAAATTAATGAACTTAACACTCTCATCTGCATATAAATTCTAACTGACTTTCAGGAATCACATGCATCTATAATGTCGTAAACAGAGGTTTTTGCTTATTTAAAATTATTGAAGCGCCATCCGTTGCATAAAATTTAAAGCAAAAACAGATTTACGGAGGATAGAATTAATTTTTTTAACACCTACATAAATGGTTATAAAAAATATTTCTTTTAATTTTTAATAAAATTTTATATTTTATTCAATTGCTTTGGATGTGTTTAATTTACTTAGTGAACTAATATTTTTAGTATGCTTCTACTACCTCAGATATTTGAAAACATATAGGTTAACCTAGAAAGAATAACAGTCACGGAGGATAGGTTTTAAACTTTTAAAAAATTGTAAAAAATAATTAATTACGCGGAATCTGGAACCTGAGCTGTAATATCTACTTAATTATGAAAGATCAAAACACAATAAAAGTGTAGGTCAAACTCATTTGGTTTTTATTAAATATCACGGGGTAACACCATCGGGGGACATTTCGTGAGATTCACCCATAGATGTCGCTCTGTACAAATATTAAATTAAAGTTATTTTTAGATAATAATAAGTATTTGTCAACTTTTCTAGACACTCATTTAATTAAACACTCACTAGTAAGCTCGCTCTAATTTAAATTCTTGACTAAAATGGTGTTCATTAAACTTAATATATAATATACAATAGTATATAGATTTTTTAAATAATTTTTAACCTGAGCCTCGACCACTTAAAAAAAATTAGAACAAATCATAAAAAGTGGTAAAAAGTGATATTTTTATAATTTTTTTAAACAAGGTTTTTCCTAATTTTTGACTCTTTTTAAGGTATTCCAAAAGTTTCAGATTTTTAAAATATTTTTTTACCTGAAAAAATTAGAACAAAATTAGCATTTAATGCTAAAAAAGTGGAGAAAGTTTACTGTCGAGGTTTCATCTGCATACATAAATACGCGCCCAAGAGATAACTTATATTCGGGTAGGTCATTAACAAAAAGTAAGAAATAAAGAAGCCCCAAAACACTACCTTGGGGAGTACCAATACTTATGTCTTTAAACTAAGATAATGTTCCATTTACTTTAGTGTATATTTTATGATTAGACAAAAAAATATCAGCCATTGATTCAAAACTTGCAGCTTCCAGAAAACTGTCAACTTTTAGGGCTGAAATTAATGTTCACTTATTTAGCGATTTACCAGATATCAGATTTTATTTATTTATTTTTAAAAATTATTTAATTATCTACCTATTGAAGTAGATAATATATATTATTACACTCGAGATTATGCGGATTATTTATTAGGAATAATTTAACAAAAAACAGACCAATTTTATCCTATTGCATAGTTTTCCCAAGAGCGTTCGATGCTTAGCTGATTGTCAATTTTGTTGTTTAACTCTGTCATTAAGTAAAAACCCGCAATAGTTCTTAAGAAAATCTCCAGAGAATGTCTTAGTCGAGATCGAGGTTAATTAGAAATTCTTAATGCAAAGAAATAAAAAAACCTATAGCCAAACACTTGTTGTGGTTTTTTGGTGGTTGATGTTAAAAATAAAACTCACCCTAACTGCTTATATACCAGTTTGTTTTTACTTTTGGCCGTAAAATGATTTATAAGAGCCATTAAGTTAATTAGGAGGACGCGTAGCGTCAGGGAGCGTACAGACACACAGAACACCAGTGCGATTAGTTAAGGATTTTCCATGCATAATATTATTAAAAACGTAAACCTATTCGAGTTTCCCGTGCAAATTCTAAAATGATTACACATTCAGTTTGCATGTGTTCCAAAAATTAAATTAGGCGAATTTTAATTTGAAAGCTGTGCACGATAAGTCCTCGTGTACATAAGAAGATTTGTGTTATAAAAATAAATGATTTTTTAGAAAAATATTTAGTACTTAGTTCTATCATTTTGAAATCCAATTGTCCTTAAAGTTTGCTAAGGTATGTTGACAAGTAAGTTTAAATCTTGTGACAATCCACTTTCGAAATATTGCCTAGTAAAGAAATCGTCAACGCGTTAGTCAAATTATTTTATCTTAGTAAATAACTTTTTTCTACTCCCACCTTTAAAACGCCCTTTATCGTACATGTTTCCATGACACTAAGTAACCTTTTAAATAAACATTGACAAGTTGTGGCTTTATGGCGCTTTAGTCACGGGCTGAAGTTAGCAACAGGTTTTGTATGAAAACTATTTTATTATCTTAATACAAAAATACAAAAGTTTTAAATAGTTTCTCAACGCCAATATTTAAAAAGTTTATATGAACATTGTACTGACCTTTTAATTTCGCCGGCAGTAAACTATAACTTAAATTCGGGAACGCACTCCACTGTAAAGTCCTCATAAAACATTTTCTTTACTTTCACTGTAAAAAACTGTCAATTTTCAAGAAACACATTTCGATTTATAACCTTTATAATCTGTGTTTATAAAATATAAAAATGTGACATTTGACGGTTACATACAGATTCCCCTATTGTTTCATAGATGGGGCTCTATACAAATTTTTAATTTAAATCATTTTAACATAATAATAAGTATTTGTCGTAGAAAAAGTATAATATGCACCTCGTTTATAAACTTTTCTATACACTCATTAATTTAAGCACTCGCTGTATCGTGTATAAAATGGCTTTTATCAAACTTGATACATAATATACTATTAACACTACTGCCTTAAAATGACGTGTGTAAAAAATACTATATTATGTAGGTATCAAGTTGTTTAAATGCCATTTTAGTTACGAGTTGATAAACGAGTTAAATACTTAATTTTTTCTACGACAAATACTTTTTAAACCAAAGAAAATCCATTTTTTTTTCTTTAACATTAACATCCGCTTATTGTAAATAAGTAAATTAAGGACGGCATGGCGAATTGATTTTGACATTAACTGTCAAACCAATGACTGTGATACCAACTATCTAAAGTAAAATTCGATCAAATTAAATTTAAGGTATAAAATTAATTTTTTTATAGAATTTTTGCAAAATATTTAAAATAGCATAAAGAACTCATGTCTTATGGCATTAGTTCTTTAATAAACTAATTTAAAACGATGAACTACATTTTTACAATAAAATGCCTTTTATATTAATCTGTTTTATTTCCTTTTTATATCTAGCTATAATAGGTCGTATTTTTCTGAATTAGGACTATTATTATTCAATCAAACTATTAGTTAATACTTATTTAATTTTATTTGACCCTTAAGGCAGCCTTTACAGAAAACATACTGCCTCGTCAAATTTCGGCCACTTCGCCCCTGGGCTAATATAAGGGATTTAAGGACTAGGGACAATTAAGTGGCCAAAATTACGGACCTAATTCCAGTTTGATGGCCCGTATCCAATAAATTTCTCCACAGAATAAGATAATGATTTATTTTAGACGATATTTTTTGTAGTGTAGTGAAGTGTTTAAAGTTGGATTTATAAATTGAAATTGAATGAATTGAAATTAGCCTTGTTGCCAGATTTAACAATATGGCTTTGGTATTTTAAAACTTTAAATATAAGGACCTAAAAATCGTGTTTTATGTCACGTAAAAATGAAAAAAACTGCTATTGCACACGGGTGTAATAAATAAACCAATTGTTTTTGATATCGCACGCGGTAGATACATTTGTTGAAAACGTACAATTGGGTGTAATACAAAGAGTTTGCAATTTGATTGGTAGAACGCTGTAATGGTTTAATAATTTAAAGCGGTTTAATTTAAAATTGTAGTTGTTTGAAAAGAATACTTATTCCGTTTTATGTTCACATGGGTGTATCATTTAACGTTACGGTTTATATACAATTTTTTTTATTTATAAATAAATTTTTTTATTTAAACGTTATTTTTAATTTAAAATACTAAAGTGTAGTAACTACACTGTAGTTTCTCATATGCCAATAAAATAATTTTAATCTACTCCTACATTGACCAGCTGTGACTTTATGGCGTTTTAGTCACGGGCTGATGTTAGCTTTATTATGAATTGTCGAAAAGTGAGGTTAAATCCGTTAATATTTGACAGATATCAAATGTTTTACAAATAAAATTTGCTTTAAATTCTTCTTTGTGTTCGTCGTAGATATATAGTAGTATGTACTATGCAACTCGTTTTATAAACTTCTCTAGACACTCGTTTTTATTAAACACTCGCTTGCAAGCTTTACTCGTGTCTAATAAAACTCGTAACTAAAATGGCATTCATAAAACTTGATACATAATATACTATTATAGTCTATGGGTAAAAACAATAATTTAAATTAATCCCGGCGCATTCGCCATTATTAACACTATGTTTGTTTTTAGCATTTAATTTTATGAATCCAGCTATATACTATGTTTAGAGTAAATAAAAGTCTTAAAACTCATTTATAATTTTTTTCAATCTTCTAATCTAACAGTTTACATAAAAAAGTTAGTCCGATTTTGATGAAATTTTCATCTATCTTTTTTATTTGTATTGTTTTAAAATTTAACTTTATAATGTCAAAATGAAACTTAAAATTACACACATCATACTTACATACATTTCGTGTCTTAATTAGGGTTGTATTAAAATTTCCGGAAAAATCGTTTTTACAGAATAAAAAAAAGAAATTTGGGAAATTTTCGGGAAATTGAATTTTGCATTTTTTTTTTATTTATTGAAAAGTTTAATCAAAAGTCAATTTTTCTGAAATTTTCCAAATTTTTACGGATAATATACGTACACTGATATCGAGATAAAAGTGAATTTCCCACGCTGATTATGATCATTGATCATATAATATTATGATGGATATAATAATTTTTTTTTATACCGAGCCGCAAAAAGAATATTTTCAGTGATGTATTAACATAACTTTTGTTTTATTTAACATTTAGACTTAAAAAATTATAATTTTGTAATTGGATATTTTTGATGGATTTCATTTTGCTAAAAAGAACCAAACGTTGACTTTTATTTTCCTAAATCAAATTAATTCAATTTAATTTAATTTAGGTTATTTTTTCTGTAATTCGGAATACAAATACAACGTAAAAAAAGAGCTTTACTACATAGTTGCTGCTTTTTTCATAAAGTTATACTTCACAAAACACCACCTTATCTTTATAATAAAATAAGATACAGAAATGATATTCACAATATTAATGTCCGATTTAAAAATATTTTATCAATTACAATAAAATTCCGGATTATTTAAAAACTTATAAACGTAATAAATTTAAGTCTGCTGTTAAAACATTAATTCACAATGATCTGTTATTATAAATGTATAATTTTTTTCTAATTAATCTAATTTTTCTTAACTATAGTTTATTAGTATACTACGGGAATGTTGTGTTCATGTGTATAATACTAGTTGTTTTATTTTTGGGATATACTTGTTTTTTAATTAATTTTTATGGTTGAGTGGAAGAGCAGACACTTTAGTCTGAACTCTGCCTTTGACAAACTGTCATCTATTCTTTAGTGTTCATAGAATATTATTTTGTATACCTATGTAAAACTGTTTGCCAATAAAAGCATTTATTATTATTATTATTATTATATTTTTTGGTTTGCATTTTTTTTAAATGTGTATATTTTCCAAAAAATAAACATTTTTCCTTAAAAAAAGACAACTTTTCAAAGGCTTGGGAAAAATCGAAAAAAAAAGTTTTTTCCAAAACTTTAGAACCCTAGAAGTAATACATTTTAAAAATTATTAAATTTTGGCTAAAAAAATAATATCGTTTAAAACAAGATTTTTAAAAGGCATAACTTTATAAATGATCCTTAAATGATGTTTTTAATTAAAAATATACAGTGTGTGCCATTTAAAACCGCAACACGCCATTATTTTGGAACCCGTTGATCGATTTTAATATATTTTTGTAGGGGCATAGTAGTTAATGACCTATATTAGACCATGTAGAGTGTTTTTTATTTAAAAGTAGCGATTATTTCTAATTATATATTTTTTTATATTAAGTCGCGGTCAAAGGTCAAGGTCAAGGTCAATGCCAAGGTCTGAGCACAATTCCCCGCGCACTTTTTTGTAATTACTAAGGCCCGGATTTTAGGTAAAACACCTTTTGTTGGTTTTTTAGGTTTTAAAGATATTTTTTTGTATTTGCCCGTTTTATAAAAAATGGAGTCATCTGACTAAACTTTATTTGACCTAAAATACCTTTTTTATATTTTTTTTTACCTATTTTCCTTTTTTGCACCTAAATTGTATTTTTAATACCTAAAATGAACTTTTTTTACCCGTCCTGTGACGTTGAACGATCATTCTCTTGGTTTAAAAATGTTTTGACTGATAAACGCACTAGCTTTATTTCTGAAAACTGAAAAATTTATTTTTTTTTGATTTTAGAGTTCCTATTTTGTTTTTTTTTTGTAATTTTAGAGTTCCTATTATGTTTTTTTTGAATCTTTTATTTTATTTGTTATTTTTCCAACCAAACATTTTTGTTCAGTTAATGTTAATAATAAATATTATTTTAATAACTATTTCATTTTTAATTTAAATCCTTTATTGCCGGACATTAACAGAGAAAGTATAATGTAACTAAAACTACATAAGACCTATGTATGGTTTTACAACGATACCTATCGACATTATAATGAAAACATTTTATTTTAATAAATCAGCTTATTTTATTTGATTATTTAAGTACCTAAAATGTAGGCACCTAAAATAATAACCTAATTTTATAACTATGTGACCTATTTTTTGCATTTTTTTTTATTTTTTTATAACCTAAAAATACGGGCCAACCAATATTAACTTTTTAATTAAGTACCTTAAATATAGGTACCTAAAATAATAACCTATTTTATTAAAAATATCACCTAATTTAGGAACCTTTTATCACTTTTTTATGACCTAAAAATCCGGGCCTTAGTAATTACCTATAAATAATAGTCCCTAAAAATGAATTAGTCAAAAATGACTAATTTAATAGTTATTAGTGGCTGTTTTTTTACTTGTACCATGGTTAACCATGGAATACCATGGTATCACAAAATTTAACAGCCACTTCTTATGTAAAATTGTCCCCTGAATCCGAAAATGTTCAAAGTTAAAAGTTTTTGAGATATAGTCAATTTTCCATTTAATATAGAATTGAATACATCTCGGAACAAAAACTTTCATAAGTTTTGACATTATTTTTGGATTCAGGGGACAATTTTACATAAGAATTGCTGTTAAATTTTGTGATACCATGGTATTTCATGGTTAACAATGGTACAAGTAAAAAAGCAGCCACTAACTATTAAATTAGTTATTTTTGACTAATATATTTTTAAAGAGTACTTTTTGACTTTCGACCTTTTAATTTTTTACTTCCGAACTTTGTCCTTTGACATTTAACTATAATTTAATTCAAAAGTCAATTTTTAAAGAATTTAAATTATATATTTTTATTCAATTCTCTTTAAATAATAAATAAATATACGCCTTGACAAAATAAAAAAAAATGCCAATATTTTGTTGAAAATGAATTAGAATAGTATAGCGGATTTAAATTGTGCACAAGCACATGTGGGCCTGAACACAATTTTGGGTACTGATAAAACCCAATATATAATGTACTAGCTCTTAAAACGCCCATATCGAAAAATTTACTGGAATCGTAAAATTGGTAAATCAATTTGGTAAAGTGCGGGGCTCAAAGTTTTAGAGTGAAGCAAATCTGGCAAATCCCATCCTGCCTTCGCCGTGTATTAACCGGGGTAAAATAGGACGATTCGATAAGACTTTATCTTCGAAAACCAACGAATTGACAATAATAGAAAGCGCATTCGTGCGACTTTTACTAAATTGCAGTCCGAACTTACGCTCTTTGTTCCTCAAACTGAGTCATTATTTAACTCACCGATAGCAGGTGATAAAGTTTTTTAATATCGTCCGCCCGCATTGAATTATTTTAGTCGATGAAGATGTACGAACAGTCTTGATTTTACATATGCAAATTGAATTGCATTCACAAAGAAACCTCCGCATTTGTATGTAATTTCGTTAATGCCTTTGAAAAGAGAACATAAAAAATCCCTTTACATATTTTTTTATATGAGGCCGCGAGTAGACGTTTATTGTATATTTCACATTAAATAAAATCCCGAGTTTCACTGAAAAAGTAAATTCAAAAGGAAACGGAATCATAAAGAATTGTAATTTGCGTAGTATTGGGAGATTAAATAAATGCCACAAGGTAAAGGTTCTTTTTATAAAAAAAATATTTTATTTGCAAAATATAAATGCTCAATACATTTTATAAAACCGATAGGGGCGTTGTCGGTTAGTGGCAAATTGAACAAGTCGTTGACACGAACGACGGCCAATAAAAACTTGTGTAAAGTTGTTCAATTGCAACATGACGTTGTAAAATTCCGCACGCCAAATTGGAAGCGCGTCTAGTTTGAATGGCTATTAGAATTTACGACCCAACATATCTCAATCAAACAGATTTTACGTTAGTCTCACCAGAAAACCAGCTTTCACTACCAAATTTAATAAGCATTGTGATTTAAAATATTTATATAAAGGTCAATACATTTTTCATAAGTTAGTTTCGTGGCACTTTTTAAGCTCAGATTAAGGTAATTTTGAGGTAACATTTGGAAAATTTAGGAAATATTGTATTCTTTAATATCTGTATAAAAAGAAACAACTTTAAATCTGTTGAATTTTTATCAGGTAATCAGTCAAAGTTTAAAAATTATAATTACTTTCTCTGTGTTGGTAAATCGCACAATGTTTATTACTAATTTATTCTTGCATTTTGACTATTATTGTATTAAATACGTTATGACCGGAACAAATAATAAGTTTTTATAATTATTGTTCTGAACACTGTTCAAAATATTATGACCATTTTAACACCAAATTAACACTATAAATTGTCTATTTTACCTGGTGTAAATTGAACTCCTCTTCAGTGTTAAATATAATGTGTTTTTGTCAAATTAAATCATACTACACAGAAAAAAAGGAAACAGGAAGTTCCTTGACGCAT
The DNA here is from genome assembly GCA_921294245.1 of Brassicogethes aeneus. Lineage (NCBI taxonomy): Eukaryota > Metazoa > Arthropoda > Insecta > Coleoptera > Nitidulidae > Brassicogethes > Brassicogethes aeneus. The sequence continues at coordinate 56,752,796 of OV121135.1, forward strand.
TACAAGTATATTACCAGTGGTATTATTCCAGAAAATTGAACCTTCAACTCGCTAGAGATAATGTTTTTAGTGCGTTCCACCAACTTAAAATACTTCAAGTATTGACAGCTGTTTCCACCTATTTAAGGTCTCTTTAGTATCGAACAACTTGTAGTGTCACACCAAAGCAAAGGACTACCTGAGCTTATATACTCTTCATGTAAGTCAACAAAGGCGAGATTTAAGAACATCACGTGATACACACCGCCTTTGCCGCGATCGGTACACACTATGTAACCAGGAATGCACGGCAAATTGTTTTAATCGTTTTAACAGGTTGAAGTAACTCTTATTTTACAAACAACATATTTATTAAACTGATCCATACAGCGGGTTGGTTTCACTAAAGTTTTCTGGGTTAATTTAACAAATTTAAAAAAAAAATAATATAACTATCTGTTTTAGTACCGTCAAACTAATTTTTGTTTATATTAACCTTCCCACAGTTGATTTAAATAAAAACTTATGGGTCAAGTAAATTAATATAGTTAAATGAACTATTCCTTTTTTTCTGTGTAGGTGCACTTCTCAAAAATTTTAACACCACTTGGTGTTGGATTTTGACACCATTTTAAGATTACTCTTTACACCACAGATATTTTAAACAGTGTAACTACGTCATAAAGTAACCGCTGCATATTTTCAATAAATGTATGGACATTACCAGGGGGTTTATTTTTTTTCAATTATTGCATTATCCCTAACTCATACGGAGCTATGTAAAGTGGTTTGGTTTGAAGCATTTCAATAGAAAGTTAGTTTAAGATAACTGGAAGTCCAGAAGAAATATTATTGTATTAAATACTGTCATACGTTGGTGATAAGAACCATTAATAAAAAAGCTACTGAGAACAATGAATAATTTTAAATTAATTACCAATAACTATCAGTAAATTATTAAGTTGCCAAAGCACGAAAAATAACCTATCAAACTTGATTTAACAAACCAAAACACTGTAGTTACTGTAGTTACTGATAGTTACCTATTTTTCATTTATTTAAGTTTAATTTTGGGTATTTCCACGAAACCTTACCCCAACTTGACAAAAAATCAGATGTGTTATTTAACAAAATAACAACTATATCTGAAGTCAAATAGTTTAATTGCAACGTAATTTATAACCTTAAAATATTCATACATTGTGATGCTACGAAGCTAACTTAGGAATAAATACGGTAGAGTTTCAATACTCGATAAAATGTTCAAATATCGCACCCGTTACATTTTGAGAACATTTTGAAAAATAAAGTATGCAATTAAGTTTTACTTAAAAAATTATTACTATATGCTTTTATCCAAAATTGTGCAGTTTCAACTTTAGAAGCCAACTTGGTCGCATTTGCCAATTTTTTAAGGTCGAGCCCGTTACGCTATTCATGACGTTATAAAAGGTTTTCTATACAAGTTTTTATTGACATTTTGTTTGAGTTAAATACCTAATTTTTTATACTATTTTTTTATATTAACGCATCTTGATATATTTGAACAAACACTTTATTAAAAAAACGCAGTTTTAGTGTCGCACCCGTTACAATGGAAATACCCTTTTATAAATGTTTGGTTATATTTTTGTAATTTACTCATTAAAACTATGGATCCTAATTTTACTATTACACAAACATACTTTTGTAGTTAAAGTCGATTTGTTTTTTAATGATAGTAAAATGTAATTTTTATTAAACTTTCATCAATTAGACCAAAAAAATAAACATTAACTAAAAGTTACTTAAACAAATAATTTCTACGCGTTAAATCGGCTTTCTAGCCCACTGTGCGACATCACAAATTACATCTGGACCTGAATTGTAATGCCCGGTTATGGAAACTTTTTTCCTATTTTTGTGGATGGAATCTGCTGTTAGAGTATTGCACGGCAATTATGGAAACTCTGTATATATTTTTAGTATTCTCTTATATTTTAGATTGCTTCATAAATGTTTTAAAAATTCCAGTTGGTTGGGGTAGCTCCTTTGTCGAGGAAAAGTGATAAAATTAATTTGGGCATGTTTTAATGAATCCGTCTACAAATACGTAAGGGGCGTTGACAACTGACAGCCAATTACCCCCACTCTGCCTCCCGCTGACGTCCGACCCCCTGTCGATAACATAAAAACCGCCTGCTTGAAAAACTTTTGTCAAATCAGATGTTAATTTCGTTACGTCAGTAACGAGAGGCGCGCACAGCTAACGAGACCGGCTTTGAAGTTGCGATCCACTCCACTCTTTTCCTACTAGTTTTATTGTCGACGAAATTGGCTCGTACGGCATTATATACACTACTAAAAAGAAGTAAAAGTCTTCTAAGAGAGACGTTAAATCGTGCAAACATTTTATTAGGGCCCCTTGGAAAAGGAACGTTTAATATCAATTATTCAGGATAATTGCCTATAGAGAAGCAGCTTATCCTGGAACATCTGCCCAAAATGTAATCATGAAAATTAAGCGATTTTTATTGCAGCACAAAAATGCTACTTCACTGCTACACATCTATAAACTAATATTTGGTCAACACGTTCATGTTTCAACATATGTTTACCGGGCATTGACATTTGCCTTAGAGTAATTTGGATTGTGTCTGTTTATTCTGATGCAATTAACATAATTTATGGGTGCATTGGGACGTATGGATTAACATAAATTTATAACAAATATCTTACTTAAATGTTGATAGCAAATCCCTAATTGTTATATATATATATATATATATAGAACCAGACTCATGTTAAATGCAAACTGCGAAATACCAATCAAAACTACATTAGAGGCATTAAATAATTAATCGCCTATTCGGTTCACGTTACACGTTGAATTTATAATTGTTTTTTCCTCAGACATGAATAAATGATCGCGTCTGACAAATCATGTCTGTAGAAAATGTATCACGCCATACACACACATACGTTTTCTAACGGAAATTACGAAAAGGTAAATCTGGCGAAGCGATCCCAAAACGGCTGGTCATTATGGAGTTTAACCGTCTTCCGCAAAACATTCATTATGAATTAAAATGTCAATCTCCGTTTTACATTTTCTATTAGTTCTGTTTGTTGAATTTTAATTCCAATTTTTAAGACATGGCACACTGATACTGACATTGACATTAAAATTTCTGGATGACCAGTTTTTGATAACTATCCGTAGTTACATTGCCGACTACTGAAAACTATATATGTATGTTCCTCGACCATAGGTCCAACAGAGAACTAACCACCCAAACCCCATTCATGAACCCCAATTGAATGGGGGTAGTACTAAATCCCTGGTTTAGGCGGATTTTGTATTGTACTTAGTTTTGGGTCAGTCCAATGTTTTTCCTCCTTGCCTGCACTCCACTAGACTAAATCGGGCGTGTGGCCCAGCCCGGCGACAAAACTCCACGACCTCCTAAGAGAGATTTACCAGCCGGGGTGAAAATTTGGATCCACCAAACAAAGATAATGCTGTTCAGTTGCGGGATACGTATGGGAACTGAAAGGTGGTAAAAATGGGGCCATACGTTCTCATACTCATACTCATATTAATTGACCTAACTTTCCGCGCAATTCCATTATTACACCAGAATGTGACGTCTTATCATTTTGGTAAAAATACAGATCATCCAGAAACTTTGTTAAAAAGTTATTGAGCAAAATGTACTCTGAAACTGTTGACAGCAAAAAATTTTGAAGCAGAATTATATACATAAGTATTTTAACAAAAATTTCATAATTGAATTGGAGAAGTAGCGAAAACGTTTGTAAAGGATCAAAAAGACCAAAAATAAGCTAGTTAACAGTTTGCTACCGTTGGCTGGAAGACAATTTAAAAGATTAAGTAAACGTGGTAGCAAAAAATTAAGAACTTAATTAAGTTTTAATTGGAGTTTGATTATTCCCACTCAAGTGGCTGTGCTTTGGCTGACAATAAAAAACGACCTTATTTTTTATTCAAGCTTGATTTCAGTGAAATTTTAATTCAGTTAATTATGTACATTAGACAACATGTTATGATATTCAGAAAATAGTGTTTTTGCGTCAAAGATGAGCACTTCAGAGTTTAAGTGAATCCCTTGGGAGGGTTAAGCAGGTAACTAAATCTTATAATTCTTGGCTGAAAATGTGATTATTCAAGACCTAAGTTAACATAGGGTAAAGCAATTACCTACATAACGCAGCGAAGAGAGTCAGGAAGGATAAAGTGCAGTGGACGGTTCTACTTATGTCTGGTTTATGCCTGTTTAATTTTCTCAAAAGGGTCCGAACAATCATTGAACAATACACGTGCGTTTTCCAGTTTAAATCTAAGTGCTCCCGAAAGGCGTAATTATCCAGCCACAATGGCCATGTTTGTTTTTGCGGTCTCTCTCTGGACGTGAGATCGGCAATTGTCCGAGCAAGCTTCTAATTATATGTGTGACATGCTCCATTGTGGCAAGAACAACAGCTTCGTTATGTATTGCATGACACTGATTTAATTAAAATTAATTGCGATTTATTGGGTTAAGTTTAAAATTACGTTGCTATACCGAGTGACTTTGATGGCGCCGCCTGGTGGCGGAATCGAGAAACTATGAGTTCTAAGACGTCTTATATAGGGTTTTATTCTTAACTTGCCTATCCATTGCCCTGTATACAGGACTTTCAAGTTTACCCAATTTAGTAGCTTGTGTGATAAACGACATGACGAAAGGTCGAGCGGGTAAGACGACCTTTCGTCTTACTAATTAAATGATAATAATGCAAAAAATCTCATTAGCGATGCAGGCTTTTTGCTTAGCTACTGTGTCGCGCGTTGGAGGGAGGCGAAGCCACGCCCAAAACGTTTTCCTATATTCGGTTTTACTCTGAACGGGCTGTATATAGTTGCGTTTTTATACATGATTTAAAATTTAAGTTTTATTATTTCATATTCATTATAAGCAAATGATTAATGTATGACTTATTTCTGTCTACTGAAAATTCTACAATTAATCGTTTGCGATGATTGTTAAATGATGAGAATTAAAAATGGGGATGCAATAGAATCGGCTATCAAGTAAGGATTTACTGACCGAGAGGTCACCACCGTAGAACGGGTGGATGACAAAAGTTTCATTTCCCACGTGGATCACGCCGCTGACTCCATTACACGTGTGGAAGGCGGCTGTGGCACCCGGATAATCCTGCACTGTGCCGTGGTAGTAGCAGTGCTCGATATCCTGAAACGTAAACAGATTATAAGTAATTATCATTGAATGAAAATTTTTTTGGTATAAAAAATAATTGTATGGTTTTGGTACGCAGATTCTGTTTTGTTTTAATAGTTTATCTACCCCTAGCTTAATTTTCCTATTGATTGTGTATATTTGCAAATATTGCTCTAATACCCAGAGAATGATAGTTTAGAAAAGAAATTAGACAACTTTTTTCCAACTAAGTTTGAAATACAATATTTTACGTTTATTGGGTTTAAAGATATATAGTACCGAAATTGATTTCATTTTTTATTTTAGTTCATAACATACAAAGTATAAAGTATACAGTATAGTATACAGTAAAGTATAAAGTTACCAATCACAAAGAATTTTACAATAGCCTTATCGTAATTTTATTTGTCTCATGTATATAACACGTATAAAGGTATTTTTTCTAGAGAGTTTACATGAACACGAGAAATTTCCTCCTCCTAGGGCTGTAGAGTTTTTTTTCTAATTTTTATTATTTAAAATTTATTTTTAATTATATTTTTTTTGTTTTTTAAATATTTTTTTATTACAAATAATACAATGTATTTTAATTGTTTTCTGCGCCTGTATAATATACAGTGTATATGGGTGAATCACACGAAATGTCCCCCGATGGTGTTACCCCGTGATATTTAATAAAACTAAATGAGTGTGACCTACACTTTTATTGTGTTTTGATCTTTCATAATTAAGTAGATATTACAGCTCAGGTTCCAGATTTTTAACCGCAATTAATTATTTTTTACAATGTTATGCAATGGATGGCGCTTTAATCATTTTAAATAAGCAAAAACCTCTGTTTACGACATTATAGATGCATGTGATTCCTGAAGGTCAGTTAAATTTATATGCAGATAAGAGTGTTGCTGTTTTATAATTCAAAAGTTTAAGTTCATTAATTTGGTATTTAAAATCCTACCCACCGTAAAGTGTAATATCTCAGTATGTAGATTTTTTTTACAAATATTTTATGTATGTACAATAATTGTATTTTTTTAAAATATTAAGGTGCCAAAAGATACAATAACTTATTTCAAATATAGCTATCTTCCGTGAAGCTCTAATATTCAAAATGTATGATTTCTTAAAATTCTTGTGCAGAACCACTTATGTTATGTTATTACTAGACCTGGTGGCTTCCCAAAAACCCCATTCTAGACTGACAGTGAAACAATTAAAAATAAAAAATAATCATGTAGAACTTTAAAACTGATTTATACTTTAAAAGCTTAAACTTGAAATTAATGTTAAGATTATAAGATAATTATTTTTTTTTCCTCAATGTAACTACTGTAATGTAATGTTTATAAATAAATTAAAATTTAGTCAAATTACCACAGCGGTGCCAAGAATACACTTATATAGCATGAAACCATCAAGCAAGAGCGAAAAGTGCGGTGTAGAAAGGGGTGTAGCACGTGCCGCAAGCGTGACAGAACGGTAAGGTCGCTCCCGCCGAGAATGTTTGGGCTATAGCGCACCCAGCAAAGCGGCAACGCTGTCAACGTAGACTTTTGCGCCATTATTTGAAAGGTTAATTATTTGCGGATCCGCAGTCCAGCTGGAGAGTTTATTTTTACGATGAACAACAGATATGTCAGATAAATATCTCAAGTCAATTTTTGGTTAAAGTAAATGCGATAACATTACCAAACAAATTTGTTATTCCCTTACTGGTTTTCACATCCCTTAAGTGCATATATTCTGAAAACAGAATTGAAATAGAAATTTATGGTTAAGTATGTATGTATGGGAAAGTAATTCTGAGGGTATGGTAGGTGAGGGCTTGCAAATCAAGCCCGACAAATTAGAATCCTATTTCCGCTATCTAACACTGACAAACACTCGCGCTCTGAAATATATTCGGGTTAAACGAAATATAACCCGCTTCGTTGGCAGATTAGAAAATCTGTAATTGGTCGCTTAGGATTAATCTAAGCTGTATGGAGTAATTGCAATTTTAATAGGAATGCCAAGATACCCGGGCAAGTGACAATTATTGAAGGTATTCAAATTAAGAAATAATATTTTTTAATTTATTTATAAATAGACTGGTACCCCGTTATTAGTGCACACTTGAAAAGGCATTTAACTGGTTTAAAGCTGAAAAGAGCCGTTCCATGAAAGGTGGAGGATTTAACGAGCGGGTCTTTAAATTTAAAATGCGTTTTTATGGCCAGTAAAAACCCTCGAACGCGCCCCTGTATGCCAACTGTGCACAATTCCTTACGCACTCTGTTTACCTGATTTTCGGAATTCAGTTCGCGAAGTATTAAATTTAATTAAATGACTTTAACGGCTCGGGTCGGTCTACCCGAGTCTTGGAAACGGTTAAGGGAGAGACTTCGTCTTAGGTTTTTATTTTCAGCTAGTCATTAAAGACCTTAAAGGGCTTAGATTCTTGAAAAGGATCCATTTTTTTAAATAAAAACATTTTTAATTACTTTTAGGATATTGATTTTATTTAAGTAAATTTCATTTTTATCTTAATCTAAAAACGTGCTACTTATATAAACGTTATAATAAATTTTGTTCAATAAAATATAAGTTCCTCATGGTCTGATGGTTTTAATGTCTATGTAATATAGTCAATTAAATCTACCTTAAAGCTACCAAATAGGTGAATATATTGAGATGTCCCCCAAGTGAAAATGATTATTTTTGGTTGTTTCACTGTTAGTCTAGAATGGGGTTTTTGGGAAGGCACCAGGTCTAGTAATAACATAACATAAGTGGTTCTGCACTAATGCAAGAATTTTAAGAAATCATACATTTTGAATATTAGAGATTCACGGAAGATAGCTAGAAAACATCCCTTTGTATATTTAAAATAAATTATTGTATCATACATAAAATATTTATAAAAAAAATCTACTTACCGAGATATTACACTTCACGGTGAATAGGTTTTTAAATAGCAAATTAATGAACTTAAACTTTTGAATTATAAAACAGCAAAACTCTCATCTGCATATAAATTCTAACTGACCTTCAGGAATCAAATGCATCTATAATGTCGTAAACAGAGGTTTTTGCTAAAGCGCCATCCGTTGCTTAAAATTTACAGCAAAAACAGATTTACGGAGGATAGAATCAATTTTTGTAACACCTACAAGTGAAAAAGTGGTTTTAAAGTTTTTATATCATTAGGTAGCACTACTCATACTATAATTTTTTAAAACAAAAGATATCGGGTTTTCGTTTAAATATATATGGGTGATTCTACAAAAGTTGGACAACTTGATGTCATCAGTCAATAGAGTAGGTATTTTAATATTTTTTGTAAATATTTTAGTATATTGCAAAAGATACAGGTTTTTTTAACTTGTATTTTTTCAAAAGCACGTTTGTAGAAAACATAATAAATATTCAAAACATCAGTACCTTGGCGTGTCACAACTCCTGAATCAAATATTTGAGTGGTTTTATTTTAAAATATATTCAATTATTGTACTGATGTTTTGAATATTTATTATGTTTATTTATCTTAAATTTTTCATTTTCACTACAAACTATAAAACATTAAATAATGTGTTTTTCATATTTTATCATAGATTCGAATAATAGCAATTAAAAAAAAAAAATTAATCTTTGTACTCACGTTTATCTAATGTGTCTAATGTTTAAATTCAAAATTCCTGCGAAATATTAAAGTTGAAACGTCAAGTCCTCGTTTTAACTCAAGTGTTGGTAAAAAATTACCTACAGAGCCCGCCCTTTGCACGACAGTCATCTTGAAAACAATGCAAGCGGCGAAGTTGTGGTAAATGCACGTATAGTTCCAGTCAAAATTTCAGTACTGTGGTGAGTAGTTATTTTCTTACGTATATATATTTCATTGTTATTTATATAAGGCTATTTGTTGATAAGTAGCATCCACTAATAAAAAATATCAGTAAAATACTTAATTCCGAATTATAATCTCAAATTTGTATCCCATTCATCAGTACCGTGTCGTCAGTTCCATGTTCGATGTTTCGGTTATCTTTTTTTCGCAAAGTTTAATTTAAATTCTGCTTTCGCAGAACTTGTTTATTAATTGTTATTATAAACTCATATAAATTTGGTTTGGGTCCCATATCTAATAATTGAGATATCGGTATACCCAAAATCCACCAGCCGCCACTATTATTTGTTTTTAAGATATTTAATGTATAATATGCTCAAAGTTGCAATAAATCTTATATTTTCCAATAAATTATGTATTTAATTAGTATCCTGGTATACTCGTCACTTCCCTTGCATTCAAATTTAGAAAACACAGATGTTTCAGAAATTGTTTGAAAAAGTGACTGGCCCGGTCTGGAACAGTATATGTATTATATTATCTATGTTCTCATAACAAAATACTGTTTAATTTTCTCCGAAAACTATATAAACAAAATGAGGTCAAAAGTTACCCAACTATTGTAGAATCACAAATATAAAGTTTATTTTTTTGACTTACCTGTTTTGAAACTTGTTCGGCTCCGTTAGCCAAAAAGTGTTTCTGCATGATGTTGGGCGCGATGAGTTGCCTGTAAATGAAAAAAAACGTGTATAAAATAAAGCGTTTTAAAGCGGCGTTAATTAAACATCGAAAAACCTCATCTCGGTTTCGAAATTACCTCGTTTTTTTACCGACCGAAAGCTCGCCGGGAATGCCGAAAAAAATGTGAGCTGCGTGTTGCGGGCGCATTTTCCATTTCTTATTGTTGTTTCAGTCGACGTTTGGGATTCAAAGTGTCGGTTGCAAAAGGCTGGACGGACAGGATAAAAAGGATCACACAAACATAGTTCCTAGGTTAAGAAGGCCCCGGATTTTCGACAGTGATTGATAACGGACGGCTCTTTTCTTTTACTCGCGTTCTCCTCAGTTTCGCGTGTAAGACTCGGGAATGGAGGAAAGCGAAATTGAAATTTTGTACAGTTATTTTTTAAAATACGTTAAGCTCAACATTTTAGGCTTTAATAAAATAAAGATTTTTATGGAAAAGTTTTGATCATTTTGATTGCATTTGTTGTTGGTCCTGTCCCTTTTTTGTGATACGAATGATATAAATTCTATGGACAACATATCAAAAGAGTCCTGTTTTAAAATAACCAAAATACCACCATGTCTCACTATGATTTTTTTAAAGTATACTTTTAGTTCTAATTGATGGATGGATGGATGAAAATATGATAAAAATGTTTTTAAATCAAAATTTTTGAGCATCCCAAGCGGAGTTCCTCAGGGAAGTATACTTGGACCACTACTATTCCTTTTTTACATTAATGATCTTGTAAGTAATATAAATCAGGCTTTTATTACAATGTATGCTGATGACACATCGGGTGTGGTAACGGGTGATAGCATACAATCTCTGAGTAGCTCGGCAAATAAATGTGTAAATAATAATGTTTCATCCCAAGCAAGCTTCCATAAACTGGGGTATCTGGGTAAAATGTAATGGTGGTGCACTACGCCAAATTTCGAATGTTAAGTTTTTGGGGTTAACTTTTGATGAAAATCTTTCTTGGGAGCTGCATATAAGTGATCTTGCTAATAAACTATCTTCAAAAAACTATTGCATGACACAATTAAGAGAAGTGGTAAATTTACCCACATTAAAGACCTTTTATTATGGAAGTGTCCAATCGATTCTTTCTTGTTGGGGTAATAGCTCCTCTAGTAATAGAATTTTCATAGCACAAAAACGTATTTTAAGGTCTATGTTAAACTTACCCCATAATAGTCATTGTAAAACTTATTTTAAATGTAATCAAATTTTAACCGTCCCATGTATTTATATACTGGAATGTATAGTGTATGTCCGTCTTAATATTAAAGAGTTCAAAAAGTGCGGTGATATAAACAAATACGAAACAAGGAATACAAACAAACTCTATGTCCCCACACACAATTTAACGCAAGTATACAAAGGCCCAATAATAACAGCGATAAAATTGTATAACAAGTTACCTAGTAATATTATAAAATTAAATAACTTTCTTAAATTTAAAAATGATGTATCCTCGTATCTAAAAGAAAGAAGTTTTTATTCTATTGAATAATATTTTGAACAATTTTATCCTGTTATGCTAATATATGTTTTTTTAACAATATGTAAATGTTTACAATTCTATATGTATTTTATATTATATTTTAGACGTTTTCCTATACAATTTTGTGAATTGTCGTTTTTGGAAATAAATATTATTATTATTATTATTATTATTATTATTATTATTATTATTATTATTATTATTATTATTATTATTATTATTATTATTATTATTATTATTATTTGACCAAACAAGCACTTAAATCAAATGTAATGGAGCCCTCTACAACTTTCTCTTGTATATTTTTGGTATCGGCTTAGTAGTTCGATACTGGCGATTTTATGAAGTTGAAAAAGTCTTTTTTTTTACAAAAATCAAGTCGAAAATTTACATATCTTTCTGGGAAAGATAGAAATTGAAAAGATGTTTAGTTTGATTTATTTTACGTATAGATTATACTTAAAGGAAAAAAATAATCTGCTGTTGATAAAAATCCTTGGATAAATGGCGAAGTCAGTGGGGAAGCAAAATTCAGTTTTTTGAGAATTTTTACGTTTTTTCTTCATTTTATTAAATTATATAAAATATAATATTGAACATTATTGAACATTGAAGATATTGAAAGTATTATTTTGTTTTAATAAGCATAGGTTTAAAAAAATTCTGACTCCTTCTTTGTTTTTTGTTGCTTTCGTATTCCGTTTCTCGTATGAGGGACCAAATGTAATCACCCATCATGGCTGCATCCCAGAAGCCATGAAATAGCCTTCATTTGCTTGTAAAAACGTTCTCCGTGCTCATCACTTACGTCGCCCAGATTGTGCGGGTTATTTACGCACTCGAACTCTCTACTTCTTTTACTTATTTTACACTTTTTAATAACTAAATATAACCATGATGAAAATACTTTGTTGAAATATCAAAAAATAGTAGTAAAATTTCACTATGCCAACACGAGAAACGAAAGAATTCACGTTTGCGGAGACATGTCAAATTTAAATTTTGAATAATGTTTTCGGTGATAAAAGTACGTAAAAAACTCAAAAAATTCCAATCACCCAATGGAAATAAACTGCCAAGATTGTGACAGGAAATATGTTGGATAAACTAAACGATCCATTCAAGTAAGGTTTAAAGAGCACTTGGCCCATGCTAGATTTGGTATTCCAGATAAATCGATTGTTTTCCAACATATACTTGACAATGGTCAGAGAATAGGATTTAATAACCTTAAACTTATTAAGGAAGTTGGGGAACCAAGTCTGCTAGATAGTTATAAGAGTTTTTCCATTTATAAGAATACAAATAAATCTTTAAATAGCGATAACAAACCGGTACCCAAATCTGGTTTGTATAAATTAGTTTGTTAGTTTCTCTTTGCGTGTTCACTGAAGCGATTACGGTTCTATCTAGGTTATTAGGTGCTATAAGTGATGGCAAAAGTTGATGATGTACTTTTTCTATTATTAGAGTTTTTTTTATGGCTATAACTTCTGATTTCTGTAAGTTTCGTATTAATAATTGGAATAGAATATATTAATAATAGTTTGAATCTTTGTATCTTTCCATTCTGCGGACTTTTGGAGCCACTTTGCATGTAAAATAGAGCACAAGTGGCGAGTTCTGCTAAATAAAGATGCAGCGTCACGGACCGAAATCGAAATACTTCAAATTCAAATGTTATCACGTATTTTACTAAAATGAATGGATTTACTTGTAATGGTGACGAATAAATAATGTTTGCCCATTCCTAAGTGCAGTTTAAACAGTTCAAAATCGCAGATAGGATAATGCATGCGGATCCACAGATGTTTTAAAAAGGCTTTTATATATTTCGAAATTTATGCCTGTTAAATAATTAAATGCAAATCCCAAAGTCAAACTTTTAGTCCGAAACAAAATGTCATTATTAAAACAGATTACGGTGTTATTTACAAAAGGGGTTTCAGGTTACCTGTATTCAGAAATAATAAATTATTCATTCGACCGCCGCATCTTCCAAAAACTTAATTTTGATGTCGCGTTCAATCTGAACAAAGGTCCCCGGACCCAAAACACCCTAAATGCTTTACCTACTTTAATATTTAATTAATCCCCTATTTGTTAACTCTATATCGAGTGTTACTCTAGCCGTCCCAGTTATCAACTTGGCCATAATGCAATTTACAGTAGTCGTTCCTAAATGGCTTTACTTTCGGCCCCACTTCAATGAATTAAGAAAAATATCTTACCTACGAGATAACACGCTTTAAAGTCTAAACGGTATACCGCGGTCAGGTGAAATTGAATGAGCTGTCCCCTTGGAAATAGCTTTCCGAATGATTAAGATATAAAGGTCTTTCCCATATATATGTGGCTGAATATGATTAAATACAAGACAAGAGTTTTTTTATATTTTTATGATTAAAGATGTTCTGGAAATTATTCCAATTTCAATGTTCAAGAGAATAATCTAGAATTCTTAAGAACTCTCACTGTAATCAAAAATTTAAAACACATTTAATTAATAGACTCGCTGCATCTCCTTTTTGGGAACTCTTCATTGGATTAAGAAAAGCATCTTAGAAGACGCTTTGAAGTCTAAACGGTCTGGTGGAGTTAAATGAGCTTGACCCTTTGAAAGCCGTCCTTTGATAATGATTAACATATGGAGGTCCACCTCGTAATCGTGCATAAGCAATAAATTAATAATTGATTGATGTATACTTAATTAATTAGGTTCAGAAGGCATGGGGATGCGCACGTGTACGTCTATAATTATTATAACTATTGATGCATGCGTTTGGCCATTACACGCAATTCGCACGCCTGCACGAACAATTTGGAATTAATAATGGGCCAATATATGCCAAACCTCAACCAGACAAGCATATGTTGCACGGTTTGGTTTCTTTGAGCCGACATGACAACTTACAAGACAAGCGACATAATTCACTCATCAATTACTCTCCAATATCAGATAGATTGATTCTATCACCACCAACTGAAATTTTGCTTTAATTTCAAATAATAATTAATACCAAAAATTCATGCAATTTCAATTAATTACACTAGTTTACAAAATGGAAAAAAATTCTGCCCTTCATATAATTTTCCCATGTATTTTGACCCACTAAACACGAAAATCACACTACATTTTTTTATGGAAGCGTTTTTTAATTTTCGGAGGTGTTTTGACGTTTTTGAGTATAGCTTGAAATAAAATTGATCGATTTGGTCAAACAAGTCCTTAAATTTAAGGTATTTGAGCCCTCTAAAACTTTATTTTTATACTTTTGATATCGGATAGGTATTTTGACGCTAGCGATTTTAATAACTTAGAAAATTCGTTTTTATGGCAAAAATTGAGGTCAAAAATTTACATAACGTCCTGGGAAGGGTTTAAATCAAACAGATAACACCAGTTTGAATTTTTTTTCGCGAAGCTGACATTTTTACAAAAAAAAAAACAATGTTGATAAAAATACATGAAAAAATGGCGAGGTTGTGAATTTTTTAGTGGAAGACCAAAATTCAGCTTTTTGACGATTTTTTTTTTTTTAATTTTTTTTTTCAAGTTCATCATTTATAACCACCTAGTACTTACTACGTAGTAGAATTTCTAAAAGTGATATGTCACGATCGTGTCGACAAACGTTTATAGTAGGTACTTAGGGGCGTAGAAGCAGGGGGGCGGGTGACAATGCCCACCCAAATGATAAGGGGGAGAGGGGTTTACTTGATATAAAATTTACCCTCCAAATTCTTTGAAAAAATCTACCAATAAGACAAGTCGTGTACCGTCTATTAATTAGGATGAAATGCTAAAATCGTTTATATCGTGTGCTAAAGTGATCAGCTTGAGCTTTATTAGCGTAATAACGAATTTTATTGCTAATAAGTAAAGATGGGATATTTAGTTACTAAAAACTGAAAAATAGGTAACTAAAAAGGTACTAAAAAAAGCATTTTAGGTAAAAAAACAGCATTTTAGGTAAAAAAAATCATTAAAAGTTTATAATTTTGTTTAGCCCCATACCCAAACATAGAACATACCCACAATAAACTATTTCTATGCAATAAACTGTTTTTCACTGAGTCACTCACTACACAGAAGTTCTATGACAGAACATAAGCTCACTAAAAAGAAGGTAACTGTAAAGAAAGTTACTGTTACAGTCTGTGACCATAAGAAAAAATTCTATACCGTTGAGTTGCACGCTCTGGATAAAATATTGGCGCAAAATTTAAAAAGAACACAAAAAAATAAAATAAGTAAAAATACGTAATAATAGGTAACAAAAAGGTGAAAATAAACTGACAAATTAAAAAATATGTAACAAAAGTATAAAAAGGTAGTTTAAAGCAAAAACATCCAAAAAAGGTATGAAAGGTGAAAACAAGTTAAAAAATAGGTAACAAAAGTATAAAAAAGGTAGTTTAAAGCAAAAACCTCCAAAAAAGATAAAAAAGGTGAAAACAAGTTAGGTTCATAAAAAAGAAAATCTTTTAAAACACATTTTGGCATTATTGGATTTTAAATAGTTACATCGGTTGAAAAAAGGTAAAATAACTAAAATCCCATCCCCACAAGAAATCGCATATTACCCTTGTTATTATTACGGTAATATGCAAGAATGGCCTTTATTATTTTCACCCAAACAAACGTGTGCCGTTACATATCACTTTTAGAAATTCGAAAGCATCGTTGACTATATATAACTATAGTCAATGATATATTGGCGTAAAATAATATGCCAATACAGGACCAACCTTGGATAAACATTGGCGAGATATATTAAATTATCATTTTATGCCAATATAGGGCTAACATCGGCTAAATAAATCCAATATTGGCCCAGATAAAATATGTGGCATAGAAGCGCCCCATATAGGACCAATATTTTGTGCTACTGGGGTTATCCTCAAATTCTAAATCTAGGTTATTAGGTGGTATAAGTAATGGCAAAAGTTGATGATGTATTTTTTTAAATGTTTAGACAATTTGCTATATCTTTTAAAGATTATAAGAATATTAGTTTCATAATGGTAATCTCTCATTTATCTATCTAGAGCAATACGACTGTGATGCGATTTTTTCCAAGATTAGAGCAAATCTGCGACAAAGGACGCGATAAAAAATAAATTATATAACTGAAGGATTTGGGGGTGTGGGGTCGTCCTTCTGATGCAAGGAAACGGGCGAAAAAGCGGGTTCGGGGGTGCCACTCGGTCCGAGCAAAAAATAAGGCCGTTAAGCGATTGAATGGGGGGAAAATATCGGGGAGTGAAGCCGCAAAAACGTTATAATTTTCATACATTATATCTAATGGACTTTTATGATCCGAACCTAATTGATTGCGGGGGTAATAAATTAAATATCGCCGCTTTTCATTCGACAGTCGAAACGAGCTTTTTGCGTATTTTCCAAGTCTTTGAGAACGCGTTTAAACTGGATTAAGTAATTGGTGATAAATACGATTTCGATATATGAAAAAAGTAATTTCGTTTCGAGTTATTAATGATGTATTAAGCTAATATTTGATAACGAATTTTTCCAAATTAAAAAAAAAATACATTAATCAGGATTATACGAGTATTGATACAATAGCATAAATAATAAAAATAACATGAAAAAACTCAATATAAAAGAGCTTAGATATGCCTAGTTTGTTTGCTTGGAAAAAGAAGACTAGATCTTTCATGATCTAAATAAGTATTTTAGCACTTGGAAAGAACTAAGTTTTAACTGTTAAATTTATCTGGGGGAAAACCAATAGAAAATGAGTAAGCTTATAGAAAAATATAAAAAAGCAATAGAAAAAACTTTAAGGACAACTAAGTCGGTTTATAGTAGCATTTGAAGGTCTCTTTTTGTAAATATACTTTCTAAAAATAAATTAGTCAAAAATGACTAGTTTTCAAAGTCATTAATAACTTATATTCTTATATAAAATTATCCCCTGAATCCAAAAAGACTGTCAAAATTTAGTAGTTTTTGGGATATAGTCAATTCTATATTATATAGAAAATTAACCATATCTTAAAAACTATTCTACTTTTATAATTTTTGACGACATTTTTGAATTCAGCGGACAGTTTTATATATAAATTAAATGCTAAATGTCCGGTATACAAATTGCTGTTGACGAGAATTATTAGTGGCTGCTTTTGCGCTATGAAAATTAGTCATTCTTGAATTATTCATTTTTAGAGGGTTGAGTTTAGGATTAACTTGGTTAAAATGATGTTGAGATATTATTTAATGATGTACTACATTTTTTTATTTTGAATAAAAATGTTCTTGTTTGAACACCCTTTATAAAACTTTTTCCCAGTAATAATTTTTGGATTAAACTATAATTTAATCCAAAAAAAATAATACATTCTAACATAATTAGTTTAACAATTTAAAATAAAAATAAATTAAACATAAAATCCTATAAAGATAAATTTTATTTCATAAAATTGCAAAAGGCTTTTCATCCAAAATTTGTAAAATTTTCAAAACAAAATTAAAAAAATATATTAAAGGTTTCAACAAATTATTGCTTTTTTTAAAAAACTGGTTTAAAAAAAAAAACAAGAAAATTGTAGGCAAAGAACGTCCTATATAAGTTGTTATTAAAATGCCTTTGCATATTTTTTCCAAAAGTAAAATTCTTTTTGAACACGTTTGCCGAACCAATAAAGCAAAGAATTAGTCCGGGCACAAAGGAAATTTTTCCGTTCACCGAATGTGTGAAACTAGAAAGATATTTCACAGGCAGTAGCATGTTTCAGAAGGGCGCTTTCCTTAACGCTTTCCCGATTTTATTTATAATTTCGCGAAATAATAAATTACGCTTGTCAGTGTCCAGACTTTTAAATGAAGGCAAGTTTTTAATTTGAAGTTTTAGTTTAAAAATTTTGATCCTAATGTATATATTTTTATACAGGGTGTCCCATAATTAGCGCGCAAGCGTGCGTGTGAAAGTAGATATAAAAAGAGAGTTCTGGACCAATTTGTTACAGAACCAGCATTTTATATCTACTTTTGTAAAATTAACGTGCAATACTTTAACAGCAGATTATACGTACAAAAATAGGAAAAAAGTTCCTTTAAACATAAATCTAGAAATGCATCCTAAGGAGCTACAGACCCCGAAAGAGGAGCTCCTGATGATGGTTTTTATTTAATATTATTTCCAAAACCGTTCAAGATAGAAAAATAAAATTTTGAGAATTGATTAAATTCCCTGTTACATTGCATAAAATGTCACCTACCTTAAATAATTTTTCCTAAACATGGTCATGGCCCAAGCTGAATCTTTTTTTCTAGTTGTGATTTCATTATGAACAAGAAGACTAAAATATTCTGACATCAAATCCTGGACAAAAAAGTAGCTTTATTTTTCTATCTTACCCACCCCTCATGAAAAATTTAAAATTGTTATTATTACATCTTATTGTCCATAAAAAGTTTAATCAATTTCTAAAGTTTTACGTTTTTGTCTTTAACGGTTTTGTAGATATTAAATAAAAAACATCTTCAGGTGTGTTTTTTTTGGGGGCTGTAGCTTCCTTAGGAACCATTTCTCGGCCTATGTTTATAGAAATTTTTTATCCATTTTTGTACGTAGAATCTGCTGTTAAAGTATTAAATGTTAATTATACAAAAGTAGATATAAAATGCTGGTTCTGGAACAAATTGGTCCAGAACTCTTTTTTTATATCTACTTTCACAAGCACGCTTGCAAGCTAATTATGAGACACCCTGTATAAAAATATATACTTTAGGATCAAAATTTTTAAACAAAACACTTAAAAACTAAAAGTTCCAATTAAATGGAAATCCCTATATAAAACCTTCCTTACAAGTAGATATAAAATGCTAGTTCTGGTACAAATGGGCCCAGAACTCTCTTTTTATATCTACTTTTACATACAGATGTATGTAATGATATCAAAATTTCTCAAAACTGTTTCTAGGATATCTTGGGGGAATCAGTATGACCACAAAAATAATCTTCACTAAGCGAGAATCGAGGCTGTAGACACCCCAACTCAATGGTAACACCTCTTGAAAATTGCTATTTAACAGTACCAAAAAAATACTTTAACTTTTGAAAAATACCCAAAATTATTTTTACAATTATTTATTTTAATTTCTTGTTACAAAAATCAAATTAAATCATTTTTTTTTCGTAAAACCAAGAGTAAAAAAACTGGAGGACAAAAAATAATTCTAATAAAAGTATAATAAAGGAAACTTTATGTAAAAGTTAATGTAAAACAAGAGTTCTGGATTTATTTTTTACAGAACACGCATTTTATATCTACTTGTATATAAAAATATGTTGTAGGTATGTTGAAATAAAAGCATCTCTAGACGGTTGAAAGAGCAGTTAAAACAAAAACAAAAATTAAATTAAATATTGCCATGGAAACTTACGTGTTAAGCTCGAGATCCAAACGAAACTTGTGGTTGAACGCTTTGATGAGAAGCGAAGTGCGATGGAAGTGCTTGCCCGTCTGAAACAATAATACATCGGCTTTAGAGTGAGATTATTGCGCTTCGCAAACGATACACTTTTTATTTGAGGCACCTTAATATTTTATTACCGACCTCTGTTGCCTCTTTATCAGAAAAATGTTTAAATTGTATATCGATAAGATTATTTAAGATTTATTGTTTTCATATTTTATCTAAAATGTGCAGCGTTGGTTTTATAGATGGACTTAAAACATTTTTTATTTTAGTTAATAAATTTTCTTGCTTAGGCTTAGGACTTAGTACCTTATTCTATATGGAAAAACATCCCTGCAATGACGAAAATCCCAAAACCCTTCGAGTGTTTTGCTCCAATTCAAAATAATTCCCGGTTTAAGTAAATATTTGGTCTTCTGATGGCGACAATGCTAAACCGTTTTAACTCAAACATTTTTTGGGATTTAAAATCGATCACTAAAATAAATACACCAGGCAAGTTCGGTCACAGCATGTATAGTAAGGACAAAAGTTTT
The DNA here is from genome assembly GCA_921294245.1 of Brassicogethes aeneus. NCBI lineage: Eukaryota > Metazoa > Arthropoda > Insecta > Coleoptera > Nitidulidae > Brassicogethes > Brassicogethes aeneus. The sequence goes on from OV121135.1 coordinate 56,773,051, forward strand.
AATTTAAAATCTCGCATTAATTTAAACGTTTCTAAGTGATTGCTCATTCGCACCCCTCAATTTTTGATAGTACACCAAGGCCTTACAAGGCTCTGGTCTATGGTTAGATCGTTTAATTTGTTCAATAAAAATTAACTTTACAACACAAGTCAGTAATAGTAGTAATCAGTTTTACAAACCACAAAGTTGCCATGAAATTTGGAAACATGAAAAACCAGGTGTTTATCTTGGACCATCATAATCTAAATTTAAATTGTATCCACTAGACTGAAACAAATCCTTAGCAAACATCAAACTTGTATTATTGTATGTGCAATGCATTGCACATAGTCTAGGTCAGAAAGAATGTTTTCAATTCCGAAGACTGTTTCTTTCATTTTGTACAATCAACTTGACGTCGCGTGCCGTGTTTGTATAGGTCTAATTATCTCTAAGAGAACATACAAGATGTCCCCTACCGATAATCTAAAGAAAATATTATGGTTAGTTTTCAATTAAAAGTGCCCGCGTTATATTAACGCCTACCTGCTACTTCCTCAAGTTTAATTAAAAGTTTGTTTAAAAGGTTTAAAACGCTAGTGTTGTTTTTGAATTAAAATAAAGGGTTTTGCAATTTGAAGATAAAAATATGTTTTATAATTTCTAGAGTTTAATAATGACTTCTATACACTGCTAGTAGTCTGCTACCATAGTACACTATATAATTTATGATAAAGATAAAAATGTCACTTGTATAAACTAAGGAGCATTATATTTGCTAAGGGATCTTGATTTATACTAGTTTGCAATATATTTTTAGTTATAATTTTTATCCGCTGGAAAGATATCTAATAAAGAACTACGAGGTGTGTTCAGAAAACATCGGGAATTTTAGTTTTTTGAAACAAATATTTATTTATTCGTCTACATTAATGTTGTCGCCTTCAAAATAGTCCCCATTGGATATTATGCACATGTGTCAGCTCTTCTTCCAATACTCGAAACACTTCTAAAACTCGATCTTTGGGATAGCCTTTTGTTCTTTCAGCGATGCGCTTTTAATGTCATCTATGCTTGCAAAACGACGGCCCTTTAAGGTTCTCTTTATTTTTGGCAATAGGAAAAAGTCAGACAGAGCCATGTCTGGCGAATATGGAGGCTGGGGCATCATTACAGTATTGTTTTTGGCCAAAAATTTTGTTCAACATTTAACAATTTTAGAACAAATTTTGCTGCCACCCGTTTCATATCCAAAACATTCGAAAAAATTTCATGGGATGAGCCAATTGATATACCAACATCATCAGCGACTTCTCTGATGGTTTATAACCATTTCTTCCTCTTTTTCCATGTTTTTATCGGTTGTTAATGTGCTTGTGCGTTCGGGGCGTTCGTCATCTTCAACGTCTTCACGGCCATCTTGGAAACTCTTATACCACTTGTAAACTCTTGTTTTACTTATAGCAGACTTACTATAGGCCTTTGTTAACATTTCACAGAATTTATTTCATTTTTTAAGCAAAATTGGATACAAATTCTTTGATCCATTTCTTTTAACGAACGAAAAATCGCCGAGCTCATAAAACACGTCTAACCTTAGCGGCTGCCACAGACAAAGTAAACAATGAAAACAGCTACAGTTTTTATCATACTTCGGGGGCATGTATACGAACATAATAAAGAAAATTTTATGACAACCGGACCCTCCGAACCCGCGAAATTTAACAATTCCCGTTATTTTCTGAACACACCTCGTATATCTGTCGATTCTTCAAAATTATTTAAAAAGGATAATCAACAGGATATTAATAATTATAGGCCAATTTCATTGCTTTCAGTAATTTCAAAAATATTAGAAAGGGTTTTAATTAATTTTTAAATTTAAGTAAGATTATTTATGTTGGTAGAGGTCTGGTTCTGCTTTCAGAAGACGCCTCCTCGCGAAAACAGAAAGAACAATAAATTATCACATAAGACCGTAACATATCCGGCCTTGTTTACCTCTTGTAACAAAAAAAAATGGAGCAAAAATAAGAACATTGGGTTTTCGTAATGCATTGTCTCTTCGCCTTGCCGGGGAAAAAGTGTGGGATGAGCTGGATTCGGAATTGTGGATGCGTCCTTGGGGAATGACGGCCTAAGTGTGCGGCGTTTCTCGTTGCATTTAGAAGTAGATTGCTTTTCCGTTTAGTGGTATTTATAAACTTTGTCACGCACTAATCTCCGGAAGCGGACAGCGATGGATAAACGCTCCCTCCGACGCCACCGAAAATATATATCCACTTTAAAAGTGTTCTTTAAATGTACGGAATAAATCAAATTAAAAAATGTTTTATATTTTATTTATCCAGAGGAACACATCTTTTAAATTCTACGTATACCCAAATGACGGAATAAATCAAATTAAAAAATGCTTTATACTTTATTTATCTAGAGAAACACAATTTTTACCTTAAATATTAGTCTATATATATATATAGGACCATTGATTTTTTTAAGGCAAACTGCTTGAAATGAATTCAGAGGAATATTCCCCTTTTAAATTAGTGAATTCTTTAACTGATATTTTTAAAGAAAATGATACAATTAATTAAGCAACATTACTTAGGTTTCAAAGATGATACACCTTAGATCGTAAGAGATATTGCCTGAGAATAAAAGAATAAATTTCCTGTTTCTAAGGCAATTTGGTTAAATTTTAGGTAGATTTTAGCTAAGGCAAATTATATATATATTTTTAGTGAAAATCCTAGCATAGGAATTTTCTTCCAAGTTAGGACTCCTTCATCTTTATGTCCTAGGTGAATTAACAACGGCGGTTCCGGTACTACCGGAACCCTTCAAATAATCCCAACCCTGCAAGGTTGGGATTATTTAAAAATAAATTTGGGTTAATGGGAAATTCCATTTACTTTGGATTACTTACTATAGCACTATAGCACTATTGTATACAAAATGTTCACTTATAGCACAATAATTGTTAACTATGTTGTTATATCAAGCACACAACGCGGTCTTTAACCTTTCGTTGATTTTGGCATTCTGGTGGACAATATAGGCGCGAATATTTATCGTAAAACATCGGTATTAGCGATCGTAGCCGATTGCAAGTAAGTCACTAATATTTAAAGGAATTTACCTAAATTAGTTCAATAATTTGCCATAATAATTTAGAAGAATTACCCAAATTAAAAGCAAAATTGTCGTACCTAAAAGTAATTGAGATTTTGACTAAATATTTAGGTAATCTGCCTATCTTTTTAAATTTGACAAGTTTATTAACACCATAGAACTAAGGCATTCGTTTCTGCCTAATAAACGAGAAGGTAAATTGCTTTACTCGTTTAAGAATATTACCTTATTTTTCCTTCACTAATTCTGATTAGTTATTTCAAAAGGCTTGATTTTGAAGTGTACTTAAACCAAAATTGTAAGAATAAGAAAAAGAATAAGGTATTAAGAATTGTTCCCTGTTTCTAGTGTTATAATTGTATGTATGTAGTTTTATGTCATGTATGTCATTTTTGCACATTGATGAGTTGTACTAGTTCAGATGTTCGAAGAATGTATACTGCAAACATTATCATTGGTGTATATTATAAAAAGTATTGGTCCCAAGACAGAGCCCTGTGGTACTCCCACTGTCACTTTTAGTTTGGGTGATTCTGAGTCATTTTGAACTTTGTTTTAAGGTAAGCTAAGTTTTTAAGATATTTTACTACAATTTGAGACAAAAAATATTTGTTTATCTTTAAAATGTTGCTTTATTGATAAATTTACTAAAAAAAAAGTTAACAAATAGCTACATAAATGAACAGAAAAATATCATAATACAATTAAATCTCACACCATTCTGAAATCATCACATTATAAAGAAATTTGGTATAATATAATTATCAGTAATACTACAACACTTACTGATGTATTTCGTAACTTTAACCCACTTCACTGCATCCCCTAATTTCACTGTGAAAACCAGTGATGGCATCTTTTTTCGGATACTTCGCACTTTTTACAAAATAAAATTCAGAAACTAGAACTCTGATTTTTATTACAGTGTATTAAAATAAAACTCACACTTTCTCCTTTCTAAAAAATGTATATATACTACATAAAACAGTCGAGGCTAATTTAGAGAGCAAAATAAATTTTTGGCAATCGTGTTATAAAAACGAAAAACATGCCTTACAGGCAAATTTGCTATACGAAAAATTAATGATATTGCCCGAGGAAGCAATTATGCATCGCCTATGCCAAGAAAATTATGTAAAATGATACAAGTTACTTAGTAAATTGCAAGGAACAGGAATAAGAAATTGTTTTGTCTCGGCACAGCTACATATAATTGGAACATGAATAAATAAAAGGAAAACAATTTAAGTCCCTTCTAAGAAAGACCTGGATACAATTTCAGGTTTATGCAAGTTGACGGTGTAATGCAAAATATGTTTTTTAATTTTTGTTGTCTTTGTTTATCCATCCAAATATCAAACCTAATAATTTATTAGGGTAAGTTCCACACTTTACAAAGATCCAGACCTACCATACGACAAGTCCACTGAGAAAAATCTTGGTCAAACAAACATAAACATAGAAAAAATATATTTTGACGTGGATAAGACCTACAGCTTGGTCTAAATTATTTTTACAGCCTTGGGGATTATCGAATACTTTGGTAATGAGCTTTGAAAATAATAAAGCTTTAATTTTAGTACGCTTAAAGATAAATAAAAATTATTTTGAAATGTTTGTGGCTCCACTAGAAAATTAATACTTTACTTACAAGTAATAACACAAAGAAAACAATTATCGGCATTCCAAAGAAAACAGTTACCGGCAAGCCAATCTTCAATGTCCCGGCATTTTTTAATTTCTTTCAATTTCTCATAGCGTTCTAATAATCCTGGTATAGAATCTGATGTCGATAAAAGCTGTTATTTTCAAAGCTAGGTAGTTATAAGGATAAAAATAACATGAGGGTTGGCCATGTTTATGTTGAATTATAAAATAGCAATGAGAACAAGAAAAACTGATTTTTTTTTCAACGAATTTTGCTTTATTTGATACAATGTTTTTTCCGATTAAGTATGGAAAATGATTTTATTTAAGTGGCCACCTCAGCTGGCTCGGCAGTAGACCATCCTGGAACACCACTTTGTCAAAAGTTTGCTGCTCTATTTAGACAATTTGAGCTTAAATGTTTTGTTTTAAATGGTGAATAGGCTTTGTTACGGCGACGTGTGGATTTTCCGCGGCCCAAATCCTACAGTTTTGCTTGTTGACACCTCCGAGGTAAAAATGCGCCTTATGCGAAAAGATGATTTTTCTTGCAAAAATTGTTCAACTGGTTTAAAGCCCACTCAGCAAAGCGAAAACGTTGTGGATGGTCAACTTGCTTTAACTCCTGAACAAGCTGGACTTTGTATGCAAACATACCGAGGTCTTTGTGCAGAATCATCATCAGAGTGGTACGGGAAAGGCCGAGTTGTTGACATCTGCGCCGAGTTGATGTTGACGCGTTCATGCCTACATTTTTGGCCACAGCAGCGATTGCTCCAGGTGTACGTCTAGGACGAGCATGCGAAACATGTTTTATGTCCACCAGCATTCCATTTCTGCGCAATTTTTTGATCAAATTGGTAATACTTTGGTTTGACGGCGCCTTATTTCTTCCAAACGCAATTTTCTTGCCGTCTCTGCGATCACAGTCACATTCAAAGTAAGTTTTGAGTATTTCGAAACGTTGATCCAAATTTATTCGGTGCAAATTTTGTAATCGGAAGGTTAAAACTAAACCACTATCAGCAATTCATGGCGCTTAAGTTGAAAGCTTTATTAATATCACGTAGTTTAAAATTCAACTTATAGATGGCCCACCCTTTATATATTATTATGATATCTTCTCTAATTTCTATTTTATTAACAAATTAAAGAAATCAGACTCTTTCCTGCCTGCCTGCTGAATTTTAAGATGCGCTCAGACGGTGACCCCTCTCGATCACTCCATAGTAAAATACAGCACAGTCTAGAGTCTTAAGGCTAGCCTCCACCGTATACCGTATATAATTCCTGTGTTAAGAAAAAACGTTCTTGTGTGTAAATTGAAAAAAAAACAAAAGAAAAAAATCTTTAATAATTTTTTCCTCGTTTCTTAAAAAAAAAATACTTTAAAAAAATCATTGGAAATTCTATAGGAAATATTTGCATTTTTACTTTTGATTGTGGCCGAGATATTCGCTTAAAACTGCAGTAAAAATCGTGCAAATTTCGTTTGAAGCTTTTTAAATTAGCCCCTATGTATTCATGAAAAAAAAACAACAGGCAGCGATGACGGTTTCACTGGACTATATGAATCAAACTTATAATCAAAATTGCTTTAAAGGAATCCAATATCACACGGTTATAAAAATTAGATTTGTTAACATGACTTTGTAGTTTGTTAATTTTATTTTGTTAAAGTGAAGTGGGTTAAGGTTCTTTAAAAGAGGCAATAAACCTATCATTATTAATAAATAGTAATTTTTATAAATTAAATTAAAGGTTTTATGGTATAATTTTGATTTTTAACAGATTTGACGTAGGGGAGAGTGGGGAGGATCTGGACAGTGAGAGAATGGACAATGGACAAATTTCGCGGTTCCAGTAAAAATTTCAGGCTGGTTCTACTATTACAGATCGTCAAGTTGGTAAGGTATCAAATAGTGGTAGTGAAATAAGTTCGAGTTTAGCTGTAGAAGAGGTAAGTGGAAAAGTTTATTTTCGAGTTTTTTCATGTAATATTTTACTTTCCCCTTGTAAGCTTTTCTGCCCAGACTGTTGTAGATAAATAATTTAATGTTACTACATATTAAAGCATGTATAAACCATGAAACTTTTATTATATCTTTACTTTATTCCGTTTCTATATTTTGAAATTATAAACATTTTTTTTGTTCCACATCATGTAGGGAGAGTTTGGACACACTGTCTAGAGTCTTCCTCTATTGTCCAAACATCGTCCCGGCACTTCGTTAGCAGAATATTGCAAAAAATAAACCAAGGATATACAGTCAAATTCCTTAAAAGGCAGTTTCCATCATACAGATTTAAAGAAACAGATGAAGATGAGGCCTTGGTGGATTTTAAGGACGTGGTTCTTCCCACCCACTGACGGAGTTCGATTCCATAACATGATTTACTTTAATTTTGATTTGTCGCAATTTAGTATTGTATAAGTTTTGCACTAATTTTTTCAATAAAATTCCTAAATTTATAATATTTTTATAGTGTCCAAATGCACCCCCGTACGCTGTTCAAAATCTCCCCGTATTTTTAAAAATTTGTAGCAAACCCATCTTACGGTTTAAAGTGCATATATTTATCTCTTTGCGTTTTCAGAAGTCAACACTATTACCTGGAACTTTGAAATTAGAAATAATTACATTTTTAAGAGACCGAGGCAAAAAAATCTAAAAATTGTCCAATGTCTACCCACTCTCCCCTGCTACTAATTTTAATTAACTTTCGATTTAATTTTATAAAAGTTCAAAAACTAACAATTCTTGTAATCAATAAAAAGCAATTTTAAAAGTTGTTTAAATCCAGAATTGAAAATAGATTTAATTTAGTTATTAATGACCGCATCCTTTTCCCAATTACGAATCGCATCCCATCGATTCGAACGAATTTCAAGCTTCGCAACGGCGAGTGAGGGATTTTAAATTAACAATAACTTTCTGCAGTGAGTGGTCTAATTCGAACCAAAAGCGATATTTCACAGGAAACGGACAGCCGCCCGGGCCGTACCAAGGCTCCGAGAATATTATTAGAAAAACCAAACATTCGTACAATTTATTTTCGCGTATGTAATCGCTTATGTGGCCGTGCCGCACGATTAATCTTCTCCCGCCAATTTATGGACCGCCATCAAACTGACCGGTTCAAATCGCTATCTCGAAAAAACTCGCTTATCATTGCTCCACTCCAATTCTTCATCTAAAACGTGGGTTTACGATGTGTGCACCGACAAATTACCCACCTACAAACCACGATATGCATGTTAGATGATATTTATGCTATATGGAAATTGTATATTTTATATACGCTATAGAAGTATCGGGTTTTCGCAACGCGCGCGCCATCTGGTGGACTTCAAAAGCATTGCGTGAATTTAAGAATTCGTCACCTGAGTATTGATTTCTTCTATGTCCAATATGTTATAATCGAGATAAACGGGTTTGAAACTTTTACATAAAATATCTTATTTGTTTTTTAATGAAAACTGAATTAAATATTATTAACAATATATTCTTGTTTAGCCTTTAATTAGTTCTATTGAGCAACTCTAATCTCAAATTTGGATTTATGCCTCAATATTGGAAAAAACGTTTTGGAGATAAAACAAAAAGTGTTATTTTTGGATTTTAGAAACAAAATGTTGGACATATAACAAAGTTTTAGGACAAAACTGAATTAAAAACACTGTTTAATAATGATTTACTTTAATAATAATAATTATAATTATTGTCAAAATACAATGTCATATACATGTAAATAGGTGAAAAAAACGTGTACTGGCTAAAGTGGATATAGAACAAAACAATTTTATAGTTATAAGGAAGCTTTCCTTGGAGATAGCACAAAACAGTTATAAAATGGATATAGCACAAACAAATACTAATTATTTTCAGATTTTTACAAACACCTAGAGCAAAAGAAAGCCTGTGAGCGAAATTTTGGAGATAGAGTAAACCATTTTTAAAACTTTTATACTAAACTCGGATTTAGACTAACCTAATCTAAAAACTGACACAATTATATCAAAATACTATTATGGAGATGGAACAAACTTCAACTTTCTGAAAATGCATAAACCTTAAAATGGTAAAAAATGGAGATAGCACAAACCAATACTCAGGTGACGAATTGTCAACAAAACATTTAAAGCACACGAACTGTACATCAGTTTTAAATAAATAGGTAGTTTTTTCACAAAAGAGAAGAAGGCAGAAGTCTTACTCGACAAATTTTGTTCAATTGCACAGCTAAATCGCCCACCTTATTTGTGATTTATGTTGCAAGAAAAAAACTAAAATACTGGTTTAGTACTCGATTTCGATTGGTTATTCTTCATATCATTGATTAAGAAACTCAACGCTTAAATGCTTATATAGTTACGTTAGTGTGTGTATTTTATCTAAGGGATCATTGTGTCCTTAATTGTAAATAAAATTCAAGAACTAAATCGTTGCATTTTCATGTTTTGCCAAAAAATCCAACTCGGTAAGTTCATTTGTTGGTGCATAATTAACTAATGAAAACTTTACCTAATATAATTTATATTTAAGTTTGGACATTTTTAAGAAATTTGTAAAAATAATTTTTTCACAAACATAACCTTAAAATCAACCATTTTATATTATATTTTATTTTAAACAACAAAATATACCTACGAATTCATGGCAACATAATATTATACATACATAATACATAATATAATGGTATTTTACCGTTGAGTGGAGACTAAAGAATTCTTAATCAACGCTAAATGCTGTTTAAATTTAGACGACTCATTTGTTTGACGATTTATACTGAATTGAAATGTTTACACTTTTCACGTTAATCATTACTAAAATGTGTATTTATTGTTTCTAATAAATACAATTTATATTTACAGGGACTGCAGGAAATTTATTTCTTCATTCGGATTAACACTATTGAAAAACTGATAAAAACTCAACCCAGGATTTTCTCTTAAAATACACCCAACAACACAACAAATCGTGTCACGGTTTTTTTACGATATTTTTAACATTTTACGGCTTTATTCTCAAAAACACTAGTTTGTAACACACGCATTTGACAGCTGATTATCAAAAGTTGTACTTTTGTTACGATGATCAGCCGAGTGGTGGCGCTTCTAGCGATACTTCTTTAGCGTATATGCATATATAGTTACAGTGATCATGGTGAATTATTGAGTTTTTAATTGTAAACGTAATTTTGGAACCAAATCATTGCATTTTCATGTTTTGCCAAAGTATCCAATTCGGTATTCGGCAGAATTAACTAATAACTTTATTTAATATAATTAAGATTAAAATTTGGACATTTTTATGAAATCCAATAAAAAATAATAACATAACCTTAAAATCAAACTTAAAAAAGGCTGACATCTGAATTGCAAAATAATAAACGACAGTTATGACACAATATTATATATAATACCTAATAGAACACCCGTTTTTGTGTTTTTACTGTTTTGTGGAGACTTTTTTAATTAACGGTTTTAATAATGCATAACGCTGTTTGAATTTGGACCAATGCAATGTTTACAGTTTTTACGTAAATTTTACTAAAATGTGTATTTATTGTATCCAATAAGTACAATTTATATTTACAGGGACTGTATGCAATTTATTTCTTCATTCGGATTAACACTGTTTATTGGGAAACCGCTTAAAACTCAACCCAGGATTTTCTCTCGAAAAACGTTTTTTCTCGATATTTTTTTGGGCTTATTCTCAAAAACAATCGTTTGTAACATACGAGTTTAACAGTTGATTATTTAAAGTTGTAGTTTAGTTACGATGATAACTGTCAGTGGTGGCACTACTGCTTCCAAGCGTATTTGAATAAAGATTAAAATTAATTTTTAAACAATATCAAATTATATTTTTCAACATTTCAACTGGCAAAACATTACAAGTATTTGTATTGTATGGTATTATTTAAATCAAATAGAATAAACATTCATCAGTGATAAAATAACAATATTCGCATAAAGGGGTGAAATAGCGACTTGCTGAATAGCGCTGAATTTTCTTTGAAGTCAGCTGCTTATTTTAAAAAACCCGACGTGGACGACAATACTTTAGTAATTAAGACAAATAATGGTTTCGCACAGTGGGGTCAATAATTTCCGCATATCTATTTCCTTACTTCAAAGCCTAGTTAAAAACGACAGCTGAATCTTCTTTGAAGTCAGTACTTGAAATAAACAGTCAAATCTTTCTTGTTCCAAATACCGGAATATTATTGTATTATATAGTATTACTTATCGCCCCTGACTGGGAGGATTCCGCGTAGTACCTAGGTCACTAAAACCATCGAAATATCGCTTACGAACCCCAAAAGGGTACCATACAAACTTTGGTGGACATCCCCATACAGCAAATACAGGTGAAGCTGTGCAGTTGTTGTGTGCGAAAGGAAATAACGTTATTGAAAACATAATATTACTACTAATAAGTTCATTAAATTCATTTTAATTTTCATTACATTATAAAAGGTGTACCGAAAGTTAAACGAGTTGGTAAATAATTTGGCGATCGAATTGATCGTTTCTAATATATTGCCAAGTTTACTTTTAGATCATGTTAAAACATTCACAGCAGGAAATAAACAAACTTTAAATTTAACTTTATAATTGCACATTTATTATAAATTTCATTAAAACTTCTTTCATTTTAAAAGCATAATGAACAAATATTTCCTTGCAATTTTCCAACAATGAATTCTAATTTCTACTTAGATTACTTGCACAATATTTTTATAATATTTGATTATAGTTTTATAAAAAGGTTATAAAAATATTTTTTATAAATTAATTTCTGTAGTACTTCTCAGACGTTCTTATTGGTAAACTTTTTATTACGTTAAACCTAATAAAGGAATAAAAGTATGCTTTTTAATGAGATTTTCCTCATAAAGGTTATAAATAAATATAATTTATAGCTATGTACATGTTAATTGTTTCAACAGGTGCGCAAAAATCCTCGTTTCGCCTGAAACATTAGCAATCTGAAAGGATACGTCTGAAGATTAATGTTATAAGAAATACGTGGCATCAATCTTTGGCTCCTAGAAAGCTTACTGCAACCCTCAAAACTAATTCAATTTTGCTTTCACTTAAATTGCGTTAACAAAGTTTTACGCGTTTATTAAGTATTACACTGTTTTGTTATATAATGTATGGGTGAATCTCACGAAATGTTCCCCGATGGTGTTACCCCGTGATATTTAATAAAACTAAATGAGTTTGACCTACACTTTTATTGTGTTTTAATCTTTCATAGTTAAGTAGATATTACAGCTCAGGTTCCAGATTTTTGACCGCAATTATTTATTTTTTACAATTTTTTAAAAGTCTAAAACCTATCCTCCGTGACCGTTACTCTGTTTTTGAAATATCTGAGGTAGTAAAAGCATACTAAAAATATCAGTTCACTAAGTAAATTAAACACATCCAAAGCAATCGAATCAAATATAAAATATTATTAAAAATTAAAGGAAATAACTTTTATAACCATTTATGTAGGTGTTACAAAAATTAATTCTATCCTCCTTGAATCTGTTTTTGCTTTAAATTTTATGCAATGGATGGCGCTTTAATCATTTTAAATAAGCAAAAACCTCTGTTTACGACATTGTAGGTGCATGTGATTCCTGAAGGTCAGTTAGAATTTATATGCAGATGAGAGTGTTGCTGTTTTATAATTCAAAAGTGTTATATTTCAGTAAGAAGATTTTTTTTATAAATATTTTATGTATTTCAAATATACAAAGGGATGTTTAAATAAAAACATACGAAATCCTAACCTCCGTGAAGCTATCTTCCGTGAAGCTCTAATATTCAAAATGTATGAATTCTTAAAATTATTGCATTAGTGCAGAACCACTTATGTCATGTTATTACTAGACCTGGTGGCTTCCCAAAAAACCCATTCTAGACTAACAGTGAAACAACCAAAAATAAAAAATAATAATATATAGAATAGAATATATGAGGCCTGTCAGAGCAAAGTCATTAATCTCCCGTCAGACTAAAGCTGAGTAAATTAAGATAATTGATTTTGGTATTTTAAATTCTAGATTTGTAATTTTTTTTATATATTATTTTAAAATATTGTTGTTAGTCTAGTAGCAAACTACAAGGTCTCCAGGATGCATAGTATAGGTGAAATCTATAATTATAAATTGGAGATTGCTGACTTTGATATGAATTGCTGGAGATTGCTCATTTTTTTGTAAACGTTTAAGGAGATTTAGAAAAATTACTAAAAAAGTAATTGTATTTTTTTCCTTTAATGGTTTTAAAATTTAACTATACAATCAATGTGGGAAAATTCTGAACTGGACCACATAAATCTGGAGTTTCTTCTAAATCTTGGACCAGGTTGCCTCGTGCAAAACAGTTTTTATAGTACAACAACTCATCATCTTCTTCCCACATTGCCCCGTAATGTTTTACTTGCAATGTTTTGACATTATCAGCCTTTTCTTGCTTTACCTTTACGTCTTATTATGGTATAATAGCACAAAATAAACAAGATAACTTTTTTTATAATTCTTAAAACAATAAAACGTATATATACCTATTTTAAATATATTTTTAAGTTCAATTTACTGCAATAGAACACAAATTACTAATTTCTAATGGTGGAATTGGAGATTGTATACTTTGCTGCAAATCTATCAGTGGAGATTGTCGACTTTGCACTAAATGTCATTTTTAAAATAGGATTTTAGGCAGGATTTAGCTCCTTTTGCAGCACATAAACTTTATCATCTTTTAGATAATTAGTTGAAGTAGTCTCCGCCAAAAATCTAATTTTTGACCAAAAGTGGAGATTGTCGGTTTTGCTATGCTCACCCGTATATAATTTAAATTTTGTAAATTTTTGTAATTAAAAAAAATTGTAAAAATGGATAATTTTTAAATTCTGGAAATTTTCAAAAATGACTGTATTTTGGAAAATCCTTTTAATACAATTTCAAGACATGTTACGGAATGAATTTATAAAAAAAATTTCTTTAATAGGTTGGACTGTTGATCATCATATCCTCTTTAAAAAGTTCACCTGAGTAATTTAGTCAGTGTAGGAAATGCCGGCACGGTAAATAGCAGAGCGTCCCGAAAAATTCCGGGGGCGGCAAAAAACCAGAGCAGCCCGCCGCCGAGGTATTTCCGCTTTGCTTGCAAGCATGCAAACCATGTGGACGGATAATGCCGGCGACGCGACGCTTGCCGCTGGAGGAGGCCGTCGCGACGCGTGATACTGGCTCTCACTATGCCAGTTACCCTTGGTAACCACTTGCTCTTAATTGAAAACCAACCTGATGACGAATCAATAAAGGGAACCAAGTCGGCGGCCCTACCACGCCCATCCCACCACCCGACACACTAAGTTTAAAACTTAAAATAATTTTATTATTTTGTAGAAATTAAGTTAATGTCGTGGTAGGTGAAGGAATCACGCTTTTCCTTATTAATTAATTATGGGGAGTGTCCGTCATCTTGGATTTTGTGTGCCATGATTATAAACTGCTTTTTTATTGCCTCATATATTTTTAATTCGTTTTTCATAAAGGATAAATAATTATATGTCGAGGCAAGTTTAAGAGTTTATTTTACGTCGCCATTTAAAAGTCACAGATTTTATCATCATAATTAAATAGTTATTTATGTCATTAGGTTAAGAAGTAAGGCTTTTTGTGCTAAGCTCAAGGTTTGTACAATTGAGCGAAGCACAAAAAGGCACTTCTTGGCCGAATGGCATACAACATTTTATCTTCAAAGCACTTTATATAGGTCAATTTAATTCAACATCAAAGCGGCCTAACCTCACTTTTTTAGAATCTCATTTATTTATTAGCTAAAGATTACATTAAATGTACAAAAATTATTATTGCTTTTAGAAGCAGTAATAGTTTGACAATACCTAGCTACATGATTTAAGTAGAAATGGATTTTTGCTATTACATTGAATTCAATTAATTGTTTAATAAATAGGTAGGTAGGTATCTAATTTCAATTTGTTTGGATTTTTATTTAAAAAATAGGTAGTTTGGAATGTTTAAGCTGTGTTTAACATTTTATTTCACTGAAAACTTAAAGCAAATTAAAACTTAAAGATAATTTAAATCGTAGAAAAAGAATCGTGCGTTTTCTGGGTTGCCTAACCTCACCTTTTCTTTTATTATTCATATTTACTTTTACAATAATTTAATGAAAAATATTAAACATTAACAGTAAATCAAACAAATTAGTGCTTATTATAAATAAATTAAACCAGTTTAGTACGTTAATTTCTTAGAAAAGGATTAATTCGTCAAAACAATATCCCTAGCGAGAAAAAATCGAACTAATTACTTGCCTCATAACATTTTTTATCGGCCTAGGCCATAACAAGGTATTTGGTAGTTGGCAACAATAAAGTTTAAATTATAGAACGCGTGGATAAAATTATTTATACTACTGTAAAGTTTACAACCAACTGTAATCTGTGAACTAATTGAATAAGTAGTTTGTAATTATAACAAACATTTTGTAGATTTAATAACAAAATCCTGTCAATAATTCAACCCATAATTCTGGTAATTTTCAACTTTTTTGTAGGCCCAGTATTTGTTGGAAATTGTATGTGCATACTCTATGCACGGGTGTTTTACTAGGATTGCTTTTGAGTTTTTTTCCAAAATTATTGTGTTTTTCAAAGTATAAGCCATATTTTCTATTTACAAAAAATAAAGATCTGGCAGCACAGTGGATGAATGCATGCAAGGGAAAGGATAAAACTATATTTTGGTATACCCAATTTTCTGTTAGGTTCTTACAGTAACTTTTCACTTACTAATAATAAAAATAAAAACACAATTGGGTCGGAAACCCGCTTTAAAAGTGTCACAAGTAAAAAAAGCAGTTTTAAGATTATTTTTTTAACTTTTGACACTTTAAATTTAAGTTTAAATTAAAATACGATAATCATAACTTTAGGTGCAATGGAATAAAATCCATTTTGAAGAAAATAATTTATTTTATTTTACCTATTTTATCTAAATTTTTATTTTCAAGAGAAATTAACCTAATATTGACATTTTACAGCCTAAACTAGTGAAATTTTACCTATTTCACCTATATTCTTATTTTTAACAGAAATGAACCAAAATTTCAAATTTTACCATCAAAAACATGCTTTTGTGTAATATTGGGGTTGTCGTATTCAGATACATTTGGTTCAATTGACTCATTATAATTTGTAACCCTAACTAGATTAACGGCTTGGTACAACTTACCCATAGCGTTTATATACCTAACAATAATAATAAGATCTTGAAATATTTGGAGTAGAAACATTTTTTTTTAATTCATTTTCTTATATTCTTTAAGAAACAGGAAGTTCCTTGACGCATTACTAGTATAATACCAGTGGTATTATTCCAGAAAATTGAACCTTCACCTCGATGGAGATAATGTTTTTAGTGCGTTCCACCAACTTAATAAAATATTTCAAGTATTGGCAGCTGCTTCCACCTATTTAAGTTCTCTTTAGTATAGAACACTTGAAGTGTCACACCAAAGCAAAGTACTATCTCAACTTATATACTTTTCATGTAAGTCAACAGAGGCGAGATTTAAGAACATCGCGTGATCCACACCGCCTTTGCCGCGATCGGTACATACTATGCAACAAGGAATGCACGGCAAATTGTTTTAATCGTTTTAACAGAGTGCTTAAGGTTGAAGTAACTCTTATTTTACAAAAAACATATTTAGTAAGCTGAACCATACAGCGGGTTGGTTTCACTAAAGTTTAGTACCGTCAAACTAATCTTTTTTTATATTAAATATATATATTTTCTACACAGAAAAAAAGGAATGGTTTATTTAACTATATTAATTTAGTTGACCATATATATATGGTCAACTAAATTAATATAGTTAAATAAACCATTCCTTTTTTTCTGTGTAGAAAAACAAAGTCATGTTAACAAATCTGATTTTTATATCAGTGTAAAGCACATAGAAATTTATAAATGGATATACGTATATCAAATATCTATATAATATAGGTAAGTAAAAACCACATTTAAATTAATTTGCTCGATCTCTGGGTGTGTCTCCACATTTCATTATTCAGGATTTTGCCTTACAACGTCGTCCTTTAAAGCGCTCAATTGAAAAACACGCTTCACTGCTTTAAATAAATACGAAAAATATTTTTTGAGCAAACACGGTTGTACAAATAAAAATTAGGCATATTTGTCGAGCTAATAAGAATGATTACAATTATTTGGAGGTGGTTTATGGGGTCACTGATTTATCAAATTGCGAGACCGCTGGAAATTGATTTGCCACAACCGATAAAGAAGATTCCTTATATTACATTCCGCGATCGCTAGAAACCTTTGTGTTTCCTCAGGACTCCAGACTGATGTATTCGCAAAATTTCTATCCGACTTACATATGTATGCATGTATACAAGCATGCATCATTCGTTATGCAATCCTGGAAATAGAAATTCGACCTTTTATGTATATTTTCAACCAATTTTTTTCTCGTTTTCCTACTTTTCCTTCCTTTATCCGAAAGCTGGTTCGATAATAATGGAAATTGAAGTGGGTTTTTATTTCTACCTCTATTGAGTTTAAACCATTTCACAACCACGTGCTATACAAAACAAACGTCGAATTTTCTTAAGAAGGTTAACATTGTGTCGCTTCCAAACGTAACAAACTTTTCCAGGCGTATAAAAGAAAGCATATTTATCTGACACAGTAACAAAATTCCGTTAAATTATGCACCGTTGCTCCAATTTCGCAGAAAGAAGTAACCTAGAAGTCGAGTTATTCGAGACTTCCGAAAAAGGGGAGCCCTATTTATTAAGTGTCTACTTATATTTTAGAGATAACCCACCTACAAGAAGACTGCTAAAAATACTTCAAATCAGGAGGAACTCCCAACAACACCTTTCAAATAATAAACAAACGTTTTTATTTATTAAACACTGGAATAATGCATTTCTAAATTTTATCCACTAAAACGTTCATAACAATATGATTTACAAACTTTTTTTCCTAACATTAAGTACTTCAGCTTAGATAACTAATTTTGGGCCGCTGAATTCAAAAATGTAATTAGTTTTTCTCTAGGACGTCTAGGAGTTATAATTTTCTAATAAAATGCTTTGATCAATCAACTTAAAATGTAAGTTTTTTGTTGGTATTTTAATTATTAAATAAGTTTCAATATTTTTTATCCAAATTAGGCCCTCAAAATTTAATTCATTGCATAATTTTGCTTTTTTCTACCTTAAATTTATTAAATCGTATCAAATATCAAATTGGATTATAGTATTATTGTGCTTAATCCGCATCATCGTCGTACATCTTTTGCTGCAAATTCCAGCAAATGTCTCCTAGCAATGAATCCAACTTCTTTCCGCTATACCCATAGATATCTACCAATGGTCTAGATTTGCAATTACTTGGTGAAATCGTTCTCCATGTTAATCAGTTCGGGAAATTTATCAGGAAGAAAAAAAAAGAAAATGTATTTTAAATAACATATTAACTCTAATTATTTGCAAAACGGAAAGCATTTTTTCAATTAATTGGCGCCAATTTTAGGCCCAATATGAACCAAGAACATTTTCAATGCCAGCTTTAACACTGCCATATGCGACAAGCTCGTCAAATTTGAGAGCTTTTTTGAATGCTTGATCTTTCATTAAACGTCGTATATCAGGTCCATTTAATATTCCTGCAAAATTAAAGTAGTAGGTATATCTCATAAAATTTTGTTATGAAATATTGCGTTGGTTTTTCTTGGGAGCAAAGGTACCGCAACAAAAACAAAACAAATTTACGAGACGACATAAATGTTCGTCTCCTTTCCCTTTCTCTGCTACTTCCATTACCACTTCCATTTCCAGCTCTTTTTTCATTTTTGGTTCTTAAAATCACTTTTAAGTAAAAATACAATTTAAAGTTTAAATTTTAAATGTCAATAATTAATAGATGCCCTTTAGTGTGCTTGAACGATAAAGTAGATAAAGGCGCCTTTATACTTCAATTCGATATTAACTTTTGATAGTGACAGTGTGATGAAGTGATGAACCGTTTCGTTTGCCACGATCTTAGACAAAGTATTATCTAATAAGCATTTGTAATGTAGTTTCTCTATCGCAACAGTGGCAATTTAAAGCTGACAGCAATAGAACTAGCGTATAATTATAGACACAACTCAATCACTTCTAATTAGTAATTAGTGCGTTGTAATGCTTCAATGACATTTTGTCACGTTCAATGTAAGCAGGGCCATATTACATCATGTGGGTTTGCCTAATCGGATTTAACGTCTCAACGACTTTAATAAAGGTATCCAAACACGCATCTACAAGTTAACAAACACATAAAGCTTAATAATCCGCGTGTCTTCCATCTAATATTATGATTAAGCTTACATAAGTTAATTAGTAAGGTTCGCGATTGACCTGATGTTTATCCTTGCAAATGGATCGTTTAAAAAGAGTGTTGAAAAATCAATGAAAGCGCTGCCCATAAATTGGAACTGTTTGTAGAGAATAGGTGGATTTTTTGCGTGTATATATTAATTGTTTTCCTTTCTTTTAACACCGTATTCGCTACGTCAATTTGGCGCTTTGAATTCGGCAAGGGATGTAATTATTTTGTTTAACATTTATTCTAATGAACCAAACAGCTAAATTTTTACGAATTGAATTATTTAGTGCTCTTTGTGCTGCACTGTCATCATTAAAAATAATGAATGTTTTAGTCAATGAAGTACGAAAATGTGTCGTTTCAAGACGAGATCTTATTTTAGTGAAAGATGTTATTAAAAGTTGCACTTAATTTTTTGCAGTATTTTTGAGCAGGGTAACTGCAAATATAAAAACTTTTAAATACTGTAGATTTATCATTTTAGTGAACAGTGTTAAGAGTTGCTCTAGATTTCCTTTGAAGTATATTTTAGCAAGTGGCGCAGTCGACTTGCAGGTGGGTTCCCTCCATAAGTAGATACTTAATAAAATTGGCTCCCCTTTTCGGAAGTCTTGAATAACTTGACTTCTATTTGTAACCTACTTTAACTGTTACTCCCTTCTTTATGGGATGCACCTATCTACGAAAATGGAGCAACGGTGCATATTTCAAAGGAATTTCCTTACTGTGTCAGATAAATATGCTTCGTT
Source organism: Brassicogethes aeneus (assembly GCA_921294245.1). Classification (NCBI taxonomy): domain Eukaryota; kingdom Metazoa; phylum Arthropoda; class Insecta; order Coleoptera; family Nitidulidae; genus Brassicogethes; species Brassicogethes aeneus. The sequence continues at coordinate 56,793,003 of OV121135.1, forward strand.
TATTAAACATTCTTTACACAGAAAAATACGCTTTGATATAGTCAATAACAATGCTATAATTGATTGTTTTTTCATTTCTCCAATAAAAGTTAAAGTTTATTCAATCAAATATGCTTGGAGCAAGGGAGTGATTTTATTACAAATATATTCAGCCCATAAGAAAATATTATCAAGTTAAAATTACTTGTTATAGAGTAAATGGCTCTTTAGATTTAAACCTAATGGAAATGTGTACTTCCTTCAAAATTTTAGAAATGATTGCATTTAAAGTTTATCTGATCAAGGTAAAATTAACAATATTTAATTAAATATAACATTGATTTATATTAAAAGTTATAATGCTTCAAACAAAAATTAAAAATAAATGAAATAAGAATAGTCTTTGTTTCTTTTAATGTTTATGATTTTTACTCCAATGGAAACTAAGGTAAAGTAAGTTATTAATGTCTTACAGTGAATACCAATGTTTTCACTATTATGAAAAATACTTGTTATTTGCCCAATTATCATTCCCATTTTTTCAATGCGGCCTATATTCAATTTAATGATTGCTAAAATTCATACAAACGTGCCAGGGCATCCCCTGCCACAATACACATCGGCAACCTGCAATCACTTTCGTGCCTATACTTAAATGTGATCAACTGATTAATCGGTATTTCTGGTGACGCCGATTGATGTAAGTGTATGGGTTATCTCTGGATGGGGTAGTGTTTGGTTGTTTGTTATATTTGCTAATTTCGTTGTACTTCCTAATCCCGAATTTTCAAGGTAAGTTGTACATGTTTTTTAATTGTATGTCCGCCATGCGTTATCCAGTAATTTAATTACTAAATTATATCTAAATAATAACAAAAAGGTAAAAGTGTAGTCATGTACATGGACACAGTTTATCTGGATATTCGGTGTCATGCCTTAAAATAGCTATTTTGCTTAAATGGACGAAGTTTTTATTTATTTATAAAAAAAACTTCTCATAGTCTTTTAGTACCATCGTGATATCCTTGCAGGGCATCCTGAAAGTATAGATTGCTTTAGGACTTTCAGCAATTTTTAGGATTCGCCTCTAAATACATAAGATGAAATTCCTATTTCGTTTTAGAATAACCATGTGCCATGGTAGACAGATCCTGCACATCCGGTATAGTAACCGTTGCTAGTGATGGGTCAGCAACTTTCTTAGAGCCTAATATCACCAACACTTCTAGTGGGTTCCTACTGAAAACAGAACAATTTCATTTAATGGATCGAAAAACCTGTGTTCACAAGACTACCAGAAGTAGTTTCAAGAATTCAGTTTATTTAAAGTTCATATTAATGTATTATACAACTAATATTTGCACAAGAATATTCATATTTAAGGGAAATAGAGCTTTGATTGCATTTAATGTAGCCATTCATTAGAAACCATAACTTTATTTATGCCAATGATAGTTTTTCATTAGGATTCATTGTGGCTTCAATTAAATAACAATTTAATTCAATAATTTCTTATGTTCTAACTAACTAAGTTTTAATACGGATTTAATAGAATCACAATTTAATTCAATGACTTCTTATGTTTGAACTAATTTTAAGCAGGTTTGCACTAATAAAAGGAACACAATCATTCATTTAATCATAGCTGTAATTCAGGTATTGCAAATACAGTATACCATTGGCTCAAAGGTTAACCCATTCACAATATGAAAGCTTTTTCTCTGAGTATTAGATGAAGAAAATGATTAACTGAAAACTAACGCCGAAAACCATAGGTTAAATTGAAACGACAGCCTCTAAAATAAAAAGCTTTATTTCCACTTTCAGGAAGAAAAAAAACTTTATCGTAAACATAAATCTCGCCTAAGAAGTGTTTCAATGAAAATCCAGAAGTAGGTTTTCAGTAAATGGAAATGCCCGTTAATTTGTTAGTATCAAAAGCGAAAGGCGTGTTTCTGGACCATACGTTATGGGGAAGAGAGATAGAGAGTCCGGAAAAAACAAATAAGTAAAAGTACAACGTCCGGCTGGGGCCTGGACGCTATTAAATTGATAAAGCACACACTGTTGTCCGTCCGCTTCACAGTTTTCCAGCTTTCCATCCCCTTAAGCCCCGCACTACAACTTCGCTTTCGACACTTTTGTCTTATTCAGAATATTTTTATATATTGAACGGGTTTTTTATGCCGATCAAAGTATGACATTCATGGCTCCTTTTTGTGATATTTTATATTTAAAATGTACTACGAGTCAATCCAAATGTACTATGAGTCAATCCAAATGAAAACACCAAAAATAAAATTAAAAGTGCGCTGCATGATTTTTTATTTTAATGAAAAAAATTTGAGGATGATCTTTTAGGTATCATATATGAAAACCCGTTGCCGTTTTAATTTTAAGTTGCTTTATTTTTAATCGACACCCTTTATAAACCTGAAATCGTGTCATTTTCTTACTCTCTTATAAGAGGCTAAAACTTTTTTTCTGTGGCAATTATTGAAATGATTGTAATTTTATTTTACTGCTTAGTAAGTATGTTTTCAATATTAATTATTATTATCTAATTTGTTCATCTCATAAAAGAATGGTAAACCACTAAAAATTGGTAATAATTTGCCAATTTTTGTGATTTTTGTCTGGCTCCTGTGCCTATTCTGCTAAATCTAGAAAGTTGCTTTTTTTCAGGTATCAAGTACTTATACAATAGAAAACATAACAATTATTTTAAGTTTCTAGACTATCATTTTCTTTATTTAAAAAATTATTGAAACTTGATAATTTTCAAAATTAGCCAATTTTGCCCTCAGAAATCATTATGTTGAGGAAAAAATAAAAATCTGAAACTTCATCTTTTCAGTCCAGTTAGTCTTGTTTTGTTATTTTTATTCATGTAAAAGATATAATATTTTTTTTTAATGCAGTTAAGAAGCGATATTGTTAGTTTTATTTATAATTTAAAATTTAAATGGCTATGACTTAGTCAATTCATGTTTGGTAGAGAAATGTCAGAACTGTCAAAAATATTTCATAAATATTATTTATGCGTATTTAAATTGTGATTTCATGAATTTAATTGCAATTAAAAATGCAACAACATATCATAATTTTGTACCTCTTTCTCATAGAAAATATTCAAGTTCTGAGAAGTTTTAAATTGTTAAAAATAAGCAAAAACCAAAAAATATTCTAAATAAACCCCTTTATTATAACATGTTTTATTTTAACCAGTTACCTTAAAACTAAAATTAATAGAAGTATTTACAGATTGTGTAATTTTTTTTTCCAACACTAACATTTAAAATACATACATATAACTTTTAACTATTTAATGCCTAAAGGGATCAAAATAATAGAACAAGACTAACTAACTTAATTGTAAATATATACGTTTATACGTTTAAATTAACCCTTTATTAATTTTACTTATTATACTTTACGATATAAACCATAAGAATATTGAATATATTTTTTACATTCTTCTTCTTTAAATACCAATAAGCCAATTAAATTACTTCATTATAATGTATACATAAAATATAACATAACTACCAAATATATCAGAACTGTCAAAAATATTTCATAATTATTATTTGTGGTATACCTTTGGTGATTTTAAAAAGTTTTGTATATAACATAATATGACACATTATTATTATTATTATTATGTTATATACAAAATTTACCAAAGAAATACGCACAAATAATATTTTTGAAATATTTTTGACAGTTGACACTTCTCCACCAAACATGAAAGCCATCTAAATTTTAAATTATAAATAAAACTCACAATATCGCTACTAAACAGGCATTAAAAAAATTAATATATCTTTTAAAGGAATAAAAATAACAAAACAAGACTAACTGGACTGAAAAGATTAAGGTGGGGACTACATTTCCTGAAAGTTTCGGATTTTTATTTTTTCCTCAACATAATGATTTCTGAGGGCAAAATTGACTAATTTTAAGAATTATCAAGTTTCAATATTTTTTTTAATATAGAAAATGATAGTCTAGAAACTTAAAATAATAGTTACGTTTTCTATTGTATAAGTACTTGATACCTAAAAAAATAACTTTCCAGATTTAGTAGAATAGGCACAGGAGCCAGACAAAAACCACAAAAATTGGCAAATTATCATGAATCTTTAGTGGTTTACCATTGTTTTATGAGATTAACTAATTGGATAATAATAATTTATATCGAAAACACACTTACTGAACAGTAAAACAAAATTAAAATCATTTCAATATTTGTCACAGAAAAAAAGTTCTGGCCCACTATAAGAGAGTAAGAAATTGACACGATTTCAGATTTCTAAAGGGTGCCGATTAAAAGTAAAGAATCCAAAAATTAAAACGGCAACGGATTTTAATATTTGATCAATACCTAAAAGATCAATTTTTTTTATCAAAATAAAAATCAAGCAGCGAACCCCATTTGGTGTTTTTATTTGAAATGACTCCTACACATTTCACTAAAAATAAGTTTTCGAAAACTGAAATACCAACTAAAAGCGGATAAATAAAAAAATATTAGAAAAGAAAAAAATAAGAATTTTAGTAAATATTTAAAAAAAAATAGCTCAATAATTAATTGGCATACATAAATTGATCATTTTTCTTAAGACAGAAACTTTTAGACTTCTTGACAACCATGGAAAGTATGAGCCAACAAATCATTATTTTTTTAGTTTGTATGAAAGATTTAGATATGTTCGCGTTATTTAGCCGCAGCCTGTATACAAACAAGAAAAATGAGCCATAATTAAGCTTAGTTGACCTTTTCACATTTCTTACAGACACGTTTTTGCACCGGTGGTGGTTTGTTTGTGACAGACGCACAAGGGACACCGTGGGTTATTTATTAAACGTGCTCTTTGTATTCCGCAAAAGTATACAATTTAGTTCTGCTGGCCAAACTCTCTGATTAAACTGGGCCGAAACTCAATCACAGAAATTGTATTGACCAGTCTGATAATTATTATTACCACCGCGGATTTTATACAGTTTGATTACTAATCACTATAATGGAAATTTGAAACCATATGTTGATTGTTTAGCGCGAGAGGTTGCATTTGGTGGTAAACATTTAATTCGCTGGCGATACATAATTAAAGCCAAAATTGATCTTCAATCAGCCGAAGCTGAATCTAAAACGTTTCGCACCTAAAATGAAATGCTCGTCCTCCATATCCACCGAAACTCTCAACTTTGTGCTGCTTATTTTATTTCCAGACGACTGATAAATTGCTTTTATTTACATCTTTCAGAGCTGTACACGGAAACGAACTTAATTTGTTAGCCGTGTTTGTTCCCTGCAGCACCGTTCGTGTATTTATTTTTCCCCTCATTTCCATTTCGCCCGTTATATTCAATTTCTGCCTAATACTGATGGATTCGGATTACCGGAAATTTTAATTTACCACGGTTTTATCAATACGATTTTTTACTGTTTTTTAATTAGAGCAGAAAATAAAAGTATATTATGTATTAAGCTTGATTAGTGTGTTATGTTGAAAATAAGTCACGCAAGAAAGATTATATAGTGGTATAAATTCTCAAGTGACTTAGAAAACATAACACACAAGTGGCATACAATGTTTTATCCAACAAGTGGAAGAAATCCTTTTTTTTATAAGATAAAAATTAATAAACTTTGTGATCAAATCAAAGCTATTTGCGTCTCAGTACCCTATAAATGTCAGAAAGACTTGACAGTGACTTTTTTACATTTTGGTCAAAGTTAAAAAAATTGACACTTGAAGAAAAAAAACGTATAGAAAATGGAGGAAACTGATGAAAAATAAGTTTCCTGAGGATATCCTTACGGAAGCGGATGAAGCAGCGATGCAGATTTTGACAGAAAAGTCCCGAGATGCTTACGACAAGGAGTTCAAAATGTTTGAGTCTTGGATGAATTCACGGAAGATAAAAGATATCGATGCAAGTGTTCTATTGGCTTATTTTTTACATTTGCAAAAAAAATTAGCCCCATCGTCACTATGGACCAAATACTCGATGCTTCGCTCGACAATTCACCTTAATAAAAAAATCGACATTTTAAAATATGGCAAACTAACGAGCTTTTTGAAAATCAAATCACAGGGATACAAACCAACATTAGAACGACCTGAAATGGAGAAGTTTATGAACGAAGCTCCCGACGACGAGTACCTGTTGATGAAAGTGGCTTTGATAATGGGGATTAGCGGTTCTTGTAGATGCGATGAATTGGTCAATTTGAAAATAGAAAATAGACAAAGGGAAATATTTTCACGTAGTTTTGCCAGACACTAAAACCAAGAAATTGAGAAGTTTCACCATACTTGAAGAAGGATTTCCAGTAAACCCGATCAATTTGTGTTTGAGACCAAAGAATACTAGTTCTAGCAGCTTTTTTGTTTTTTACAAAAATGGGAGGTGTACCAGCCAGTGTGTGGGAATAAATACGTTGTCGAAGATACCTTCAAGAATTTCAATGTTTTTGAAATTGGAGAAACCAGCGCTCTACACCGGTCACTGCCTGAGAAGGTCTTCGGCGACTATTTTGGCCAATGCAGGGGCTAACATGACTACTTTGAAGCGTCACGGAGGATGGAAGTCCTCGATGGTAGCAGAAGGATACCTAGAAGAATCGGTGCATAACAAAATACAAATTGCAGAAAAAATACAAGGTTCTAATGCGTCGGCGTCTTCCAGCACTATAAGCAGCTGTACCGATATGGGAGCGTCTGGTTCCAATGAACCAACGAATTTTACAATGACTTCAAATTCGAATAAACCGTTAGCGTTTTCCTTTAATTTCAATATTAATGTGAATTCTGCTTGTAATAGTAATAAATAAATAGAACACTACTTCAAATATGAACTCACTAGTGAGTTATGGGTTATAGCACACTAAAGTGTTATTTAATAGTTTATTTGTCTAAAATGACATTAATAATGACAGTCATAACTGTCACCATAAAGCCTCAACTTGTCAATGTGCATTTAAAAGGTCACTTAGTGTCATGGAAACATGTACGATAATGGACGTTTTAAAGGTGAAAGTAGAAAAATAAATTTAAAACACTTGATAATAATTACTATCGAATTTATAATCGTAATTCATCAAAGAGCATCGTCTTTTATCAAAACTTAACAAAGCGTCTGCTCTCATTTCATTGTTATAAAATTAAGCCATTACATTTTATTGGATTTACTTAAATATGTGCTTTTAAAAGGAGGGCGAGTCGCGCTCGTCTCCCAGCTAATAAACCTCGCTTCGAGACAATTAAATATATTGCCAGTCGCTTTTAATTTTATCTCGAAAGTCCAATCGGCATTGTTTCATTTAACTCTTTCATTAAAATGAATTACACCGTTATATTAAATTAAATTATAAAAGTCATTTACGTTTTAATTGATTTATTTACAAAAGATACACAGTTAAGAATCATTTTTTTACACTGTTACAAAATTCAGGTTTATTAACATGGGTTTGTAGTTTGTTAATTTTATTTTGTAAAATGTTAACATAATTTTTTTGTACAAAATCAGGGTTTGTAGTTATTTTATTATAGGAAAATATTTTACCGAAAGTTACCGAAAAAAGATGCCATTACTGGTTTTCAAACTGAAATTATGGGGTTGCAGTAAATTGGGTTAATGTTACGAAATACATTAGGAAGTGTTGTAGTAGTGCTCATAATTATATTGTACCAAATTTCTTCTTAATTTAATGATTTCAGATTGGTTTGTTATTTAAGTCTGTGTTTGTTATTTTTATGTATAGTATATTTAAAAGGAAATGACGTATCAATCAGCTGATCGGGCACGGTTGTCAATGTGATGCTAAAATCATTTTTTCAAGTGAAAGTGGTAGTGTAACTACAGGGTGTAGATGGCGAATACCATAGGGTCCCTAGATTTGGGACCTTAGAATACCAAAATGTCAAAAGTCAGAGTTTTATAACCTATATGATGCACCGCCAAAAGTATGTTTTTAGCCATCTTTTAAAGACATTTTCAGCTATAAAACCCAGACTAAAGTCAGTCTCTGGTATATATATTTTTATTGTATTTATTAGAATGGGCCAAAAAAATCAACTATTTTTTTTTTTTTGAAAAGTATATCGAAAATATGGTTTGGGGTGACAAAAAATTATTGTAAAAGTTTGAGTCCATAATATTAATATTAAAAGGTCTATCATCGCAATTTAATTTTTTTTTCCTGAGCAAGTTTTTGTCTCAGAACTCCCAAACCATTGAATTTAACAAAATTTTCTGTCAGATGAACCGTTTCCTTAAAATCATGCCTTAAAAATTGTTATAGTTTTACATTTTGATCTTTTAACTTTGGAATTTTGTATTTCATGTAAAAATCAGTACCCAGAAAAGAATATTCTTATGGGAAATCAAATGCTTTACAAAAAAAGCCTCCTAACATTTTTGGCTAAATTCACTCAATCAAAAGTTATTCAAGGTTAAATTTTAACCCTGAGACAAAAATTTCCTGAGGAAAAAAAAATTACGATGATAGACCTCCTAATATTAATATTATGGACTCAAACTTTCACAATAATTTTTTTTTGTCACCCTAAACCATATTTTCGATATACTTAAAAAAAATAGTTTTTGGCCCAGTCTAGTAAGTATGCAACATATATTTTTTTAAATATTTTAATATAAAATTAATAATAATCCTATTTACCTCTCTAACAGCTGTTAAAGGTAACAAAGGTCTATTATTATCCCGTTCTGCCTCAAAATGGCGTATTAAGGATGCTACCAACTCTTGACACCGACTATTTAAATGCTTCGACATTTTAAATATAGGAAAAACAAAAAACAATATATAACAAACACAAAAACGGAAATGAAAACTTAAACGATATAAAATAACACAAACAACAAACAAAATAAACGAAATTATACACGAATTCAACGAAATATCCAAAAACACAACTGACAGCTTCGAAATTCTAAAACGTCAATTTCATTTTCTATGCGTCATTTTATCTAGCAAAATTTTAATCTAAACATGACAACATTGCAATTGCTGCCAACTTAATTTGGATAGAATGCAATAAAATATTCAATCACAGACTTCGTTTTATACATTTAGGTACCATGTATTTGCTATTTTTTTTTGTTTAGAAAATTGATTAATAAAACAACATTTCTTATCAAAATTCTTTCCTTTTAAGTTCCCAATTTTTAAAAAATACCCAAGGTTTATTTCTTGTTCTTCTGTATTAGTTTCTCCTCCCCTTCTGCTGACTTCGATAATTTCCAAGTACTGTCTTCAAAGAAGATTTAGCTATATTCAGCCAGTTGTTATTAACTATGAAAGAATTATTTACCCCACTGTGCGAAACCTTTAGTACCGAAGTATTGTCATGTTCTCGGTCAATTTTGCCAGATTAAAAAAATAATTGTCTTAATGATCGTTTGAACATAAGTTTAGCTTAGAAGGTAGGTACATAAAAAGCTCTACAAATATAATAAATTTATTTTAATAGTTCAATTAATAGAATGCCGGTTGGTTTGGTTAAGTCTAGTAATAGCGTTATCGATTTCTTTTGGATGTAATAATTAAAATCGGAATGGAGTAAAGTGCTTGAACGAGTGGGTGGTGGATAAGGAGGGCGGGAGGGAGACGGGGGGAGTTAAACATCAATGGAAAAATCCTTGGCTCTCTGGCTCGAG